>JBAMNC010001132.1:0-600000 GCA_037902135.1 Cetoscarus ocellatus
TAAAGTCCCTGAATCAAAGGTAAGTTTCTAAGAAGGGGTTTGATTACAGCTACTTTAAAAGACTGTGGCACGTAGCCTGTTGATAAATATATATTGATTAACTCCAACAAGAGTGAACAAACTAAGGAAAAGATCTCCTTGAACAGCTTAGTTGGGATCAGGTCTAAAAGGCAGGTTGATGGTTTGGAGGTTTAACTACATTAATGGTAAGGCAGGTCAAGGTGAAGGCAGGGAGTTGCTTATTTTTATCTTTAATTTTAAGAATTTTACCTTTAAAAAAGCTCATAAAGTCCTCACAGCTGAGGGCTAGAGGAATCACAGGCTCAGTAGAGCTCTGACTCTGGGTCTGCCTGGCTAAAGTGTTGAAAAGATACCCAGGATTGTAATAAATATCACAGTTATCAACTGGTCAATGTACTGATTTTAAGGCAGCAGGAATGGCCTCTTTAAATTTAGCCACAGCACCATTGGACAGATTTCTACTCATTACAAAATGCAAAATCTTCTTAGAAGATGTTAAAAGTTACTAAGAAGTGATCAGATACCAAGGATTTTCAGGAAAAGATGTTTTGTTCAATAATATCAAGGCCGTATGCTAGAACAAGATTGAGAGTGTAATTAAAACGATGGGTAGCTTCACAAAGAGCCTGAAGAAAACCAACTGAGTCTATCAGGGACATAAAAGCTGAGTTAAGGTGATCACTGTCTTTGTCAACATGGATATTAAAATCACCTACAATGAGTATTTTATCAGAGTGTAGGACCAAGTTTGATATGAGCTCAGAGAATTCAGATAAGAATTCAGAATAAGAGCCTGGAGGACAGTAAATTATCACAAATACCACAGTGTCATCGCACATCACATCTTAATTTCAGATCCTGCAGGCCGGGCGTCCTGATGTGTTTTACTTCAATAATTAATCCAAATTCAGGACATTTGTTTTATATCTTAGTGAAGCCTCTGGCTGCTGTTTGGCTGCAGACATTCAGCCATTTCACTCTCCCTCTGTCACATTTATTATTATTTCTATCACAGGGACAAACTTTAATGTTTATGTAGCAGCGACCATGATAATATAAATAACACTGATTAGAGACTGAAGTTTCTGCACACGCTGCTGTGAGTTCTTCATGTTTTAAAACAAAAATGGATTTTAACTGAAGATGAACTCGTGTTTTGTTTTTGTTTTTTTTTGCCCTGATAACAATATTTGAATATATCATGATGTCTTGTAACATGTAAAACTCTCCTCCTATCAGCTGATCCTCTCAGCTCTATATTAAACAGCAGGTCTACAGTCAGGATATGTCTGAACAGGGCATGAAGATAAAAACTACAACTATTTACTGTGACTATTAAACTACCATGAGACTGAATGCAAGAACAAGAACTCTACACAATAACACCAACTCTAATCCAGGTTGTATGTCCTCCAGTTTGTTCAGCATCAGTTTATTGCTGTAGTTCTGAGTGAGTCCTGGGTGTGATTTTAAGGTTGAGATTTGGCTGAAATCAGCTCCATGCGTCTAAAACCTCAGATCAACCAGCTAACAAGCAGCTAAAATGTGGTTTAAACAGCAACTTGAGACAGAACAAGATCTGAACGACTGAACTGAACAGTATCCCAACAAATCAGACTGTGTGGTCTTTGAGGATCAGGAGGAAGAGCGAGTAAACTTCAGTCTCAGACCTTTGATTCATCAAACAGTCTGAGCTAGCTGAACGTTAGCTAAAGGCTAAGCTGCTACATCTACAGGAAACAAGTTCACAGAAGAAGAAAGAAAACAAACCTGCTCTCTCTTTAACATCCTGAAACCCCAACATTTGACACTCTGAAGACTTTTAGAGGATTACTCTGAGACTACAGGACAACGGAGCAGCTCACATGCTGACTGTGCTCGCAGGAGAGAGGCCTCGAGACCCGGAAATAAAATGCACTTCCGCTTTGCTGATCTGACCTTCAAAATAAAAGTGTAGAGTCATCTGTCCCACCTCTTTGTTAACAGAATCAATAAAAAATGTCTTCAAACTTCATTTACACATTTTATCATGATCGTCAACAGAGACAGCTGTAACCATGACAACAAACAGGCATTGGTGCTTTATCAAGGCAGCAGTCAAGTCTGATGATTCTTGTTTCATCCACAGAAACACATATGTCTAATCTGGGGGGAGGTGTTTCACTTTCTTGTCCTTTTTCAAAATTTTTGTGGCTGGGATTTGACTTTGAATGCAGTCCATTTCTGCCATGTTGTTCAAAATCCTCTTCTCTAACTCTCAACAAGCCAAAAGTCCATGTTTCCATGGTATATATTTCCTAAGTAATGTCCAGCTACTGTCTTGGCCTTGGGGGGTCGTTTTTCAACCAGTTCCTTGTTGAGGTCTTTTTGGTAACAATTGTCAGTATTTTAAAGAGGTAAGGGTCTTTATTTTCAATGACTTCATCAGGTATAAGTCCAGGTATACAATCCTTTGATCCCTGGGTACTTTTAGGTTTAAAATGTCCTCCATTGTTTGAGTGATATTGTTCCAAATCAACTGTATTCTCACACATGACCAAAAGATATAGGAGTGATTGGGGTCTACATGTCCACACCCCCTCCAACATTTCTGTTGTAAATCTTGATGCTTAGCCCTTATGTGTGGGCTGATAAAAAAGCATCTGAGGTTTTTCCATCTGAATTCTCACCATCTTCTCGAGCTAGTTGAAGTTTGTTGTGCGCTGGACATAGAGTACCAATCACTTTCAGACAATGTGATGCTGAATTCTTGTTCCCATTTGATCTGACATATAGTGAAATATTTTTGGAGACGGCTTTACGATTTGAATACAGTCGTTGAAGGGATGTCTTTATATGCACCCATCAGAAGTTCAATCATCTCATTAATCCCTGCTGATAAGTGCCTGTACACTTCCTTATTGTAAAAGTGTTGTAACTGGAAGTAACGGTACAGGTCTCTGTTTCCAAAGTAAAACTCTTGTTTAAGTTTTCAAAAGGTCCTAAAGGTTTTCCCTTCAACATGTGTGCATATTGCTGTTATTCTCCTCTCTGTCCACCTGATGAACGAATCATCTGACACACTGGGACTGAAACTGGGCAAATGAGACAGCCATATTAGTAATTTACTGTCACCTTCCATTTTATTTTTCTTGACAATCTCAAACCATGTTTTCAAAGTGTCCCTCAAGATAGTATTATCTTCCTTGTGGTCTGTACATTCTTTCCCCCGATTTAGCAGGAGCTGGCACTTTACAAATTGAATTCAATATGTTTCCACCTTGCTTGATATGTTGGAGAACACCAATAAACAATATATTGCAGTTGAGCCACACAATAATATCGTTTAAAGTCAGGCAGGGCGAGACCTCCTTGTTTTTTAACATAACTGGAGTGCTCTGAGTTTGATCTGAGGTTTAGCACCTGCCCAAATAAATCTGGATATGAATCTGTTTCACCCTGAGAACATGTGGAGATATATAATAACCTGGGCAGTTGTTACAACCCAGCTCGCTTGGGGAAAGGGAAGCAATATAAATAAAGCAGATTTTTAAATGGTTTAAACGAAAGTTATTTATTTATAAGGATATAGGAAGTAAGTTTACAAAATGAGGTCAAAAAGGGCAAACAAAGAAACACTAGGAAGCTAAAGGACTTAGAAACCGAAATCCAAAACCTACAATAAACTCTGTCGAGAAGCATAGTCCCCTGGCTTCTCGGGCTTCTTATAGGATTGAATGGCCGCAGTCTCACGGGGCGATTGGCTGTCTGGTCCTCCCGCAGCTGCTCCGAATCGGGCTGACGATCTCTGTCACTCAGCCACTCACAGACACACACATACACATGGCACTCCACAGACACTCACAGGTTAGAGAGAGAGAGGAGGGGGCGCGGCGAGGCCGTAACAGCAGTACATTCATTTTTATCACCTCTATCCTCAAACTAAAATCCAAAATTAAATTGACCAGTGTGTCATATCCTATTGAATTGTATCACTCAAAGTACAATAATTAGATTCATTCATCTTACTTTGGTTTCGTGTGATGGTTACTCCTAGATATTTTATCGATTTTGTGTCTCACTTGAGTTTATAGTTGCTCCTAATCTTGCTGTTTGGTATGTAATTTAAAGAGAGTACCTGTGTTTTTTATGTTGAGTTTGTATCCTGACATCCTACCAAAATTATCCAAAGTGGTCAAAAGTCTGGGAATTGTTATGTTTGGGTTCTTTAAGTAGGTGATAATAGCATCAGCAAACAGGCTTATTTTATGCTCCTCTTTTGCTGTGTTAATCCCTTCCAGATATTTTGTTTTTCACCTTAATGTAAACCTTAGTGTAAATTATTTACAAGAAGAACATGGGAAGCATTTGCATTAAGGAGGATAGAAAAAAATTACAATAAAATAAAATAAAAAAGTGCAGGTTAAAGGTCACAGCAAATGTCTAGGTCAGTATTGCACAGTGATCCTGCTCTTTTACACTTTTTTTCTTAAATTAAGTGAAGTCCGGTTTTATAGCTTTGACATATTCAGTCCGTTTTCTCCAGATTTTGTAAAATCTATCATTCTGGACTTTGAAGGAAAATGACAGTCGCTCCATTACATATATTTCATAAATAATTTCTATCCATTGATCATTGATAGGTAGGTGAGGTTTCAGCCAATTTCTTGTAATGACTTTTTTGCTTCCAGCCAGAAGAACTTGAACCAGTTTTTTATCATTATTGATCCATCCATCAAACTGATTATCACCCATATGTACTGTACCAAAAATAAAAGGAATATTAATTCCAAATATGTTGTTTATTCTCATCAAGTAGTCGAACATGTTGAAGTCCACTGTAAGATACATACTCTTTTCCAGGCATCCTCTGATATGTCCAAATTGCCTTCTTTTTCCCACTTCTCTTTTATATACCAGGTATTCCCTGACTTGGAGTGGAGTATGTCTTTATAGAGTTTACAGATAATCTTTGTAAAAGATTCTAAAGCTGACAAAATAACTTTCAAAACTCCTGTTTCTACTTTTCCTGAATAAGTACTCATATTCTGGTTAACGTAGTGTCCAACTTGGAGATATCTGTAAAAATCTTTTTGTTCAAGACTGTACTTTTTTTTTAGGAATTCAAAACTATGGAATGTCCCATTCTTGATAAATGAGTTATAATTTATTAGACCTTTAGCAGTCCATTTTTAAAATCTACTATCAGGTCCAGTGGTGGCTGGTGCCAAAAATTTTAAGGGGGGCGCAGCTTTGGAGGAAACAAACCAAAGAAGCACTTCATACTACAGTGAAAAGAAACTAAAGACAAAACATAATCACATACAACCTACTTTGAACAATGCACTATTTGAACAGAAATTTTGCCCTCCTTTCCTTCTGGACTTCAAATTTCTCAGTGACCCTCTGATTGAAGTCCATCATCTCTGTCACCAGTCTCTCTTCCATTTACAGCATGGCCAGAGCATTCAGCCTGTCCTGGTTCATGGTGTTTCTGAGGAAAGTTCTGAGAAGCACCTCAGCTTCTGCAGTGGTCATGGGTGTGGTGATGAGGATCTTTAGCAGAGTGACAGTCTCTGAAAATACCTCTCCAAGATTATTTTCCATCAACAACTGGATAAGGTCCACAGCACCACAGCAGGCCTTGAACTCCTCCTTGCTGTAGATTAAGATTGAGCTCTGTCTTCAGCTTGCTTTAGTTGAGCACTGGGTAGGCCTTCAAGGTGCTGCTGAGGGAATCTTCAGGAACATGGTGTGGTACTGTGTGAATCTGTCATTAAGAAATACATGGAAAACACATTTATTACCAAAAGTTAACATCAGTATTTACTGAAAAAAATTAATATAACAGCCAAAGCTTAACCTGCTCCCCGAAAATAAAGCTGTAATTTATGTCATTTTCACCATTTTAAGAACATTTCTTGTGTCACCTGAACAGTGTCTTATTTTATACCTGATGTCTCATGGCTCAAGATTGTAAACACAAACAGAATCTTATGTACCACTAAACTGATGCTTTAAAACTAAAGGTAAAACTATGTGTTTCAGTTTTTGGTATAGACTAACAGTTAAAATTATGAACAAAACAAAACAAAAAAAACAAAACAAAAAAAAAAACATGCTTGTATCTGACAAAAAGTCAGATACAAGCATGCGCCACAAGAGGGTTTTCAGCAAAACTACTTCAAATTTTAAAAAGTCAAAAAAATACACTTTACATTACAAGAGTCTGTTTCCATCTGCTGGAGCTTTTGAATACTTTAACTTTGTACCGTTGTGTGCAGTATTCAGTCAGCAAAAAACACCAACAGAATGTATAATTTTTGTATCCAAATAGAACTTTTTATTATAGTAACTAAACATATGGTATAAAATTATATATAATGAAAATACTATATATATTTATATTGATATTTATTATTTTTTATCACATGTTTAGTTGCCATAATAAAACTACAACATTTAAAGACAAGATATACATTTTGTTGGTCTGTTTTCATTGATTTTATACTGTGCACAGTGGTACAAGCTGTAAAGGAACAAGGTAAGTGTCAAATCTAAAAGCTCCAGTAGATTAAAAAATAATTCTGTAATGGACATACACCTAAGAGGTAAAGAATTTGTGTTGTTTACACTTTTGAGACTAATAAAACCCCACTGTTTTCACCAGTCAACTGCAACACATAACTTGATAGCATTATCAATTCTTCTTTTTGTAATTTTTCAAAGGGTTTCACACAATTTAACAGTAATATTTAATGAGCAGTGCAATAAACGTTTGCAATAATCTACATGCACTTGTGTATAATATTAATATTACAATTTCTCCTATCTTTAATATGTTTCATTGAACTTCAGACTTTGTGTGTATCTGTTTTTACTCTTCATTAGTGTACATTTTTCCTGCTTTGCCATGATTTAAAAAAAATATTTTTCCCTTTATATAATATTTTCATCAAAATAATTTATCAAATTTGTCCATTAAATTTAAAATGAACTTCTAGTAGGGTAAAAACAAACTTACCCACCCAATAAAGACCCCAATTCCTCCTAAAATTATGTTGTTTTTGTAAAAATATGCAAGAATTAAAAACTATATAGATTTTTTAGAACTTAAACCAACACTAAGTAACTTTTCAGCCTTCATAAAATATTTTCATAACTTTTGTGATGAAACATCGACTTACAACTAGTTGAATGACACCTCTGTCATGGCCTCTCTCTGTCTATATCGCTTTCACTGGCACTAAGCAACTTTGAGGAGGTTGGCAGGAAACCTGCCACACAAAAAGACTACAAATGTGCTGACTGCTTTACCGCATACGTCACTTCCCCCTTTCCCCATTCGCTACAAAGACGGAAGTCGAGTCGAACGCCTACGCGCAACTAGTGCTATCATGGCAGAAGCTGCAAAACAAACGAAGAAACGAAAAGTTTTGTCTGAGGAGACAAAAAAAAGAAAGAGGGAGGCTACCCGGATAAAAGGACAGTCAAGGATTAACATTGGCCAGCTTTCGCTCGCTGGCGTGAGCTCAAAGACGAGGAGGGATTTCCGACCGACGCTGCCTTGGCTCTGTTCCTGCTGGACTACTAAGTAGCTTTCGATGCTCAAATCAAAATGCTAATGCCAATGTTAGCCATCTGAAATTTGCGTGGTAGGAATAAATAGCCATAAGCTTGCTAGTTCGCAGTTCCACGCTGACACGACCAGCCACGCAGCAAACTCAAAAGTACTGAATAAAGAAAAACAATGCGATGACTGCAAACCGCAAATATAAAGTTTGAGTAAAATATGGAGGTTCCTACTGTGGAAAGATCAGCTATACTGAATCATTGTGGTGTAATCGTGTCAGTTTGTATGTACGTGACCGTAGTTTCTGATGATTGTTATGTAATAGTTTCAGAGAAAAACAGGATTCTTGTCGTGTTTTTGTTGAGTTGACTACAGTGTTTGCAAAAGAAGTCAAACCGCGTTGCTTGCTCTAAATAATCAGTAAAACAAAACCCGTGTGCAATGTGCATTGAGTCATGACTTTTCATTGTCCTGCTTATCAATAGCACCTTGCGCTGAGTGTAGCTAAAATTACAGGGATTGCTGCATGTTTAAAATTCTACATGTAACGTTTATTTAGTCAGTCCTGAAGGGTCTGTGTGTAGCTCACTTCAGTAGCACCAAGCACCTAACTTTGAAGTTTACAATCTCAGTTAGCCAGTAAACTTGACATCTTCAAGTCAGTCTGATATTTTTGTTATTGTTATGTCTGTCTGTTGAACATTGTGTTGTGTTGTGCCTTGTGTAAGGTGTTATAATATTTTTTTCATGTTATTGTCGTTTTATATTTGATGTTGTATTGCTAATTATTGTTATTCTTATCTTATAATTCTCTAGTATAACATAGAAGATGCATTTTATTACATTGTGTGATGTTTATATAGTGCCTTTATTTCCAGTGTGTATACTTTTGTGTTTCTCTTGCGTTACTCTTGATCCATATACATTTCTTACTTGTTATTTCTCTACAGCTATCAAAAGAAGCAAGTAACTTCTACTCCCCACAAGCAACACCTCCAACCGCTACAGCCTATAGTTTCCAGCTTTACAAGAAGAGTCGGACCATGTTAGGTACTTTGTGTTTCCCCGGGCCTGCATTTGTTTGTTCTGGGCAACGTTTAGTATTTTTCAACATGTCCTATTTACTGTTTTGACTCAGGGAAGAACCGATAGAGGGTGTCCAAATCCTGGAAGAAGGCGCTGGGGCAGAAGAAGTTGGTGTATTAGAGACCAGGTGAGTTTCTGTAAATGAAAGCTGTAGTACTTTTGGTTGATGGTGTGAGCCCCTGGTCATCTGTCCAGCAACACTTGCCTACTGTTTCACAACACTGACATACTGTGTTGCGCCATTCACCAAAGCTCCCATGCTGTTTGCTCATGGGCATAGGCACATTGCACAATACTCACATGGAACAGTATGCTGAGTGGTGCAGGACAGTAGGGGAGTGACTCCTGCCACAAACAGTACATCACAGTTTTTGCTCTCGCTGTGACTGAATGTTGATTGCTTGAACAAATGTTGATTAAATTCAAATATTTCTTTTTCTATTTTGACTATAGTCTACTTACAATCTACTCTATCTGCAGCATGCATTCTCTGAGTATTGTGGAGGAAGAAGAGCGGCATGACTCTCCAGATGAGGATGCAGTCAATGATCCAAGGAACAGCATGCAAGTCTTTATAATGAATTGGATTGCATTTTGTGTTGTTGATATTTCTTTCCTGCTTATGGATATGTGTGGTTATGTGCAGCATTGAAATGGACGAGAACTGGACAGACCTGAGATTCTGTGAGGATGGAGACAGCTCCGATGAGGAATATCTTCCTTTTCTGCAACTACGGTATGTTGTATTCATCTTATTCATCATCTTATATGGTTGTATTAGTATTGGTAAGCGATTGTGTAAGATTTTTATATTTTTCCCTTTTTATGCAGTGTTGGTGGTGTGGCATCGGAGGCTGTGAACATCGAGCAGCTTCAAGAAATAAGTATGGACGAGACTGTGCTGGATGTAGCTATCCCCAACCCCACAGACGATGAAATGACAGATTTTCCTGACGACCTCAAAGTTTTACATGAAGATGACCTGATTGGGAAGAGGGCCTGCATCACCTATCTAGACAACCTGAAGATGCTTATCTCTTTTCTGCATTTTCCTATGGAAGCATGCAACTACTGTGACAGACTAACTGGTGTAAAATGCCCAGGAAGACCACCATTTCATGTTGAAATGAAGCCCCGGGGAACTGGTGTTGTTTTGGAATGGGTAGGTAAACAATAATTGTGTGTGTTTGATTCACTCTGTTTGTCTGTTGAGATGATACTGTGTTTTGCATTTTGTTGTTATCTATTTATTTATTTATTTTATTGATTGCAGCTTTGCCCCTTTGGACACATTCTCTGGAGGTGGAATTCACAGCCCCTTTTGAAGTATGGGATGCAAGGGGGGGACTTCATGCTCTCCACAAACATTCTGTTATCAGGGAACAATTACAGGAAAGTGGCATTTCTCTTCCACTTCATGCAAATGGGGATGGTGGCAGAGCCTACCTTCTTCAAAATCCAGGACAACTACTGCATCGAACCAGTTGATGAGTTCTGGCAGAAAATCCGAGATGGTATTCTGACCCGTTTGCGTGAGAAGGAGGAGGTGGTTGTTCTTGGTGAGACCTTGTTTTGGTGCCTTGGTCAACTGTGATTTTTATCTATAAAATGTCAGTGAATATTACCGAAATACCAGTTATATGCTATTGGAATTTCTGCCATTTAATATTACTGATAAATACCATGTTATGTTACCTTTGTAATGTTTGTTTTTGCTTTGTCTTCTCACAAGGTGATGGCAGAATGGACTCTCCAGGTATGTGTGTATGTGTATGTGTGTGAGTGGGAGATTTTGATTCGCACAGTTCACATATTGACCACTATGATTTGCATTCTGCAGGCCACTGTGCACAGTATTGCACCTACACAACAATAGAACAGGAATCTAGAGACATCGTGCACATTGTCTCTGTGGATAAACGTGAAACAAGCAGAAACTCTGTGATCATGGAGAAGGAGTGTTTCATCCGAACAATGGATGCGCTTCTGCCGGAGCTGTATCGAACAGAAGTGGTCACCGATGCCCACCCACAAATTACAGCTTTACTGGGTAAGGAAAATGGTTGTAATATTTATATTCTGGATGTTCAGATGGATGTATTTGTTCCTCTAGGGGCTTCTTTTTCCACAGATATGGAACATGGGAAATACAAAGCATGGCGTCTACAACATTCCCTTGATATTTGGCACGCCGCTTAAAATTTGGGGAAGAAACTCAGACGAGTAAGCAGTTTTACTGCATTATGAATTATTAGTTTAGTGACATTTTCATACCTTGCAGAAAAGCAGCAGCATTTCTATGGCGACTTTCTAACAATAGCACATTCTTGTTTCAGGCTGGTACAGTGAGGGACCAGTCTGAGATCTTGCCTTGGATCAGAGACATTGTTAACCATTTCTGGTACTGTGCTAAGCAAGCATCCTCTGTGGAGCAGTTCAAGGTATGTCTGTAGGAAGTAAATTTATGATGTAAACTAAAACGTGTTTTCATTGTGAAGAGAAGGCAAGTTCACACGATTCCTAATTCTGTAGATGAAGTGGCATGCTGTAATACGTCACGTTCGGAACCAGCACACATGGGCCACTGGATCTTGTGAGCATGAGCCACTGGGTGATGATACCCAGGAAAAACCATGGATAAAACAAGGTAATTCTAATCTATTTTCAGGGGGTGTTTATGTTGATTTGCATGGAATTTTATCCATCTCACAATTAGATGTGTGATTACAGGTTCAGCAGCTCACCAGGCTCTTGTAGCCATCGTCCTCGACAAGCGATGGTTGAAGAATGTAAGGAAGTTCATCAACTTCAGGTATGCACTTTTCCTTTTATCAGCACTAATGTCAGTGTGTTTGACTAAAAGCATTATAATGAAAATGCTAAAGCTGGTATAACTTTTGCGTTTATATCAAATGTCAATATCTGTCTAATAAATTGTACTCTGGTCTGTATATAATGATGTGTATATGTTTGTTCTCATACTCTACAGGACGACATCGGATCTGGAAAACTTCCAGAATCACATACTCATGTATGCAGGGAAGCGGTTCTCCTACACTCCAGCAGTGTATCGCACGTGGACTCTGTTTGCTGCGATAGACTACAACTGTCACAATGGCCGCGCCCCAGCAAGAAACAAAGATGGACACAAGATGTAAGTTGTTAGCATATCTAAGGACAACTCCTGGATGGAATCTCATAGTGTTTGCCTGATAGTTGTAAAACAAGTGTCCTTGTATTTGTTCTTCCTTTCAGTTACAGACGATACTACAATAAGAAGTCCAAATCCCGGAGTGTCTACACAGTGAAGGAAAAGAAGGATTACTCCTACATTCCAGACCTGCAGAGAGGCATTCTTAGGAAGAGGCTGCAAAGTGGAGGTGGCCTTCCCAAGAAACAGACCCTTAGGCCAGATCACCCCCAGAATTTAGGGGTTCTGGCTTCAGTACATCCACCCCCAACAGCTGAGCTAGTTAGGACGCATGTGAAATGTGGTGAAGGTGTTCCCCAAAGTGAACGCTGAGGATCCTGCCTTGTTTACATAAATGCACATGCATACATCATATCACTTTCACTGGCTAACTACAGACACATACTCACAGCTTTAATTGGACCCCCACCCACACTGTCTGCTGCTACTGCACTCATTGTAATGATTCTCAGTAATTTCATTGTCACACAGATTATTCAGTGTTTCTTATTTTAACTGTCATAGTTTATTTTTTCCTGCTCTATTTATCCATGTACATGCATCACACTCCCCTTTTGTTTTTTTAATTAACAGTAATTTTTTCAACTGTTACTGTCATTAATTTACTACTACTGTAATACAGTGTTGTTGTGCTATTTATTTATTCAAATCATACACATATCCCGTCATTGCAAAAATGCACATTGCATTTATGCCACTTTTTTTTTTCATGATATTTCTTGCAGAACACTGTGCATGTGCCTGTTTTTCTTTTTTCTCTATTTGTTACTGCCTTTACTGTGAAGGGACAAGTGGCAAAATAACAATTTGAATGTACAAAGTACTTGAATTTTGAAAACTGTGAAAGAGGGTGTATAAATAAAGGTTTGTCTAGTTTTGCACAAATGTATTTATTTTCAAACACACAAATAAGTGAACAAGTGAAAGGCAAATTCTGAACAAAATAAACTGTCAAAACTACAATACACTCAAACATGTTACATTAGTCTGCGGACCTGGAAACCGGTATACACTGTCCCCTTGGGTCTGGAAAAGTGTCCCTTATTTTCCGGACACAGCAACTTGGTATTACTACCCTATTTCCTACGCCCAGGCGGCCATGCTGCCAGAGCACAAACTGGCGATAGGCTGTATGCCTGTTTGGCTTTGCTCCACTCCAGGCTCTTGTTCATCCTCTATTGCAAAGATGTCATTCCAGGCAGCCCTTGCCATTCACAACACCCCTTCATCCAGTATGTATGTCCATGTGGGCCATGTTGCTGACACAGTTCTCAGGGGTTTGCCCACAGCAGAGTCTCTCCAGGTCAGTGTTCATTTCCTTACAGTTTGTGCAGGAGCACCAATGTAGGTCCCCTCCAGCTGGGACTCTCTGACAATCAGGCTCCTCCAGCAGGTCCAAAATGTCAAACATCAGGCCAGGTAGTCTTATAAGGGCCATTTGTAGGAGCTCATCCCTCTGATTGTGGTCCAGTGCTTGTATTTTGGCCTGCATCTCTGTGTTTCTGCGTTCGTGCAGATCCTGAACTCTCTGCTGGGTCTCGGGGTTCAAGTCCTCTGGTGTCCTACTTCTTCCCCTCCCTCTTCCTCTCCCTCTGCCTGCACCTACTCCCCTCCCCCCTCTGCCCCTGCCTCTGCCAGCACTAGTGTGTGGGGGCTCAAACTCAGAAGAGGTGGAGGTAGTGTCCGGGACATTAAATTCCTGATAAAACAACAGACAGAAATATTATGTTACTAATGTTCAACAAGCATCAGAATCATATTGAACTTTATTGCCTAGGACATACAGGAATTCATCTTGGCTTTTACTAAAAGGCAAGACAAATTCCTGTATGTCCTGTGTCATACTGTATCATTGTCACTGTCATTTTTGAATTACTTCAAGTCTTTTAGTAATTCAAAAACGACAGCGACAATAACAGACTCGCACAGAGTAACTTTAGTAAAAAATGTATGTATAACTCTCCATATGTAATCCTAATAATAGCGTTATAACAGTAGAGGAAACAATACAATGTGAAGGAACTGTTTAGAATGAATAGTAGTACTTTCCCTGAGAGACTGAACTGTATATTCAGTAAATTCCTGATAAAACAACAGACAGAAATATTATGTTACAAATGTAAAAAAAAATTGATGGTCAATAAGCATCAGAATCATGAACTTATTGCCAAGGACATACAGGAATTCGTCTTGGCTTTTACTCCAAGACAAATTCTTGTATGTCCTGTATCATACTGTATCATTGTCACTGTCGTTTCTGAATTACTAAAATTCAAAAAGACAGTGACAATAGCGGACTCGCACAGAGTAACTTTAGTAATAAATGTATGTATAACTCTCCATATATAATCCTAATAATAGCATCATAACAGTAGAGGAAACAATACAATGTGAAGGAACTGTTTAGAATGAATAGTAGTACTTTCCCTGAGAGACTGAACTGTATATTCGTGCAAATTGTGCAGGGTTGATATTCAGGCAATGCGGCACCTTCCTGCCGGGATCTGTACGTGTGTTTACTGTGAAATTAGCCAACACAGCGTTTTATTTACCGGTTTCAAGGCTCTGCGCTGACGAGTCAGGTAAGGGGGGGCGGTGGGGGGATACGGTACAAAACAAAGTTACACGTTTATTTTCAACATCGTCATATGATATTGTTTAGCCACAATTATTCATTACCTCGTCGCTATTCATCCTTCACACAGCCGCTGGAAACAGAAATGTAGTTCAGTCCAACTGCAGGCAACCGGGAGATCAGGATTTTACGGCGCTACGCGCTGGGCCTCATGGGAAATGTGGTCGTCCTTCAGGCAAAACACTACCGCCTTTGTCCACCGGCGCCGCCATAATCAACGAAAACTGAAAGTTCTTAAGTGTTGCTTTAAGTCTGCAAAAGGATAATGTTCTACTGATCAAAGCATTTATATCCTCATGGCAAACTCATTTTGTGGCTCCTGATCTATGGTTTAGTGCCATGTGTGACATAAAATGGAGAGCTTTGCCCCTGAATTATGTTATGTCTAGGAAAGACACATTCTCATCTAATCTTCAGTGTAGCATAGCTTCTTACTGATTTTCTTCTCCAATCTCACCTCTTCTGTGATCCTCTGAAGGATCCCTGGACAACGCCTCCTCGGTGCATGGGAGCGTTGGTCGGACGGGTGAGGGTGCGTGACATGCTTGCGCATGCGTAAATCATATCTGCTGTGGTGACGTGTTGATATGATTGACGGCGCTCCTTGTCCAGTCACACGAGGAAAAGAAACACCAAAACAATACTAATTCGCTGCCAGTCCAAGTGGGAATGTCCGGGGCGCAATTGCCTGCGCCCCGGGGGCAAAGTTGAAGCAACCAATCCCAAAGACGCCTCAGGTCACATGCTGAGCAAAAGTTTAAGGACTTGCATAGACACCCATTAGACCGGCGCCCCTCCGTACGTAAACTATTTATTCACAACAGAGTTACTACGTAAAAACATTGTGAAACCCCTTAAATTGAATGGTGACAGGTGCTGCTGACAGACTATTACTATGTGGTAAAAATAAATGTTTTTATCTGTTATTTTTTATAATTTAAAAACAAATTATGTTGTGTTTAAGTAGACTTTCTCTGTTGAATTTTGGAGGGGGCGGCGCCCCAGCGCCCCCTATTGACAAACCGTCACTGATCAGGTCCATTTGGACTTAATTCAGTGTCATAAGCACACCATCACAGAAGTTTAATTGAATCATTTAAATTAAATATTTTCACAGATTGTTGCCAGGATCTCAATAGTACATTTATCCAAGGGTTGCTTATGTTCAGCAGTTTATTTAAAAATACATTCTTTGAAATAGTAGCTTCAAAAGGTTCCCCTTCCAAAAACATATTCTCAGTGTCCTTTTGACATGCAGAATATGCAATGGCCTCAACTGTGCTGTGTGGTAATATTCTCTAAACCCCCTAAATTCCGTGTTGAAATCTGATATTTTACGTTGAATGTTATCCCTTTCTTAAGTTTAAGATCCATGTGGAGTCCATTAAAATGAACAGTCTGTCAAGATTGCTTTATCTTTTTCAGAACCTCTCAGTCTTGATACAAAAAAAAACAATTCATAGAGTGGGATGTGATGATATCCAGATGTTTATGGCGCAGGAAAAACCCAGGATCAGGTATAAGACCTTACAACTAAACAAGGAATGTGGGTATGGGTCTCCCCTCCATAAACTACTTTTTGTTAAGGGAGAGGAGCTGAACAGGAGATGTAATAAAACAGACAGAGGGGAGCTAATGGAGGTCATTATGATGTAGAATTTAACCAGCAGATGCCGCAGCGCGCTCCATAACGCCACATTCAGGTCTGTGAGGACGGGACAGACCATCCATCATTTTACAGAAACCAGTTTCTCTGAAGCTTTATTGCGAGACTAATAACTATTAATTTATTCATTTTACTGAACAGAGTCTCTGCTGAACTCCTGTTCTCCTGATTTCATGCTCTCTGATATTTTCAGACTCGGTGGACTCCAGCCTCTGGTCCTCGTCTCTAATCCAGCCTCCCAGAGCAGGACGTCATAAGCAGAGATAAGAAGAAAAAATATGACCAAATGAAAATATTTGTTCAAAATAATTATACAATGCTGTAAATTCACAGATGATACACATAAGTATATTTAACTGCATTTCTCATTTATTTACAGTTTTTTTTTTTGCTAAAAAAATGTCCCAGAAAAAAAATAATCCAAGGTTTAACAATTTTGAATTAGTTTATTGAGAATGACCAGTTTTCACTCTTTTTGACAGTAGTATATCTACCTGTCTGTCTCCTAACAGGCAGAGTGATATGTGGTTAAATATCCTGGCCTATGTCTGTGGTCGAGTTTGTGCTTCTTCTGTTCTAGGTAATATAGCACAGTTCTGCTCAAATATATAATTATTCAAAACATCGTATGATTTATGGTTGTGTTAGGAACTTTGTTTCCTACAGAGAAAAGACAAAACACTAATGTAAAAAATTAAAACTTTTTTAAACCTTAAAATGACTAATAAAGATGTGTTTCTCAGCTTTGTTGCAGAATATTGTGATGTTGATTGAAATGACCCACTTTGATATGTTGATAAAAAAATAGAATCAGGAACAATATAACTCACATCTTTGGATGAAAATTGAGAGTCTGCCATTCATCTGATGTAATTATTGTATTACACTCAGATAACTGAAAATGAAATAATCATCAGATGTTGAAGACAATTTGGCAAAAACATTAGTAGGAAACAGTTTTGATTATTTCAACCAGAACTGAATTTTGAATCCCATCCCTAAAAATCTATAATCAGTCAGTGTCTGTGTACCTGCTCCATGTAGAGATCAAAAGAGCTCCAGCATCACTTGTCGTTCAGGAAGCAACATTATTAGACCAACGCGTTTCAGCTTGTGGTCTTCATCAGGGTCATCAGAAATGCATTACAAACATCACTTGAGTAGGGCAGGTTTGAAATTGAAAAAAATAAATAAATAAAAAAAGTAAATCACAGGATTTGACCAGTCATGTGCAGGCACATTTGCGTCAGCCAATAGAACAACTGAATGACTAGAATTGAAAGAATTTGTGCTGTGCTAGACCAGAATGAAAAAAAAAAAGTCAAAATGCTCTTTAATTTCATATCCGAACAACGGCTTGATAAAGCTGTAAACAAGGTGGACTCAGAGAGCAGAGACACATATCTGTCAGAAAACAGAGCCAACAGAGGCAAGCCACACGTTGTCTACTGCACAACCTTTACCCCAAAAACCAAAAATATTAAAGAAATTATATTAAAACACTGGCACGTTCTCCAAAATGACCCAGGCCTACAAAACACTTTTCTAACTCCACCTTTGGTAACCTTTAAAAGAGGGAAAAATATAAGAGACAGAGTGGTCCGAGCATGTAAGAATTCTGTAACACACAAAGGTGAGTATACAACTCCTCTTCAAGGCAATTTAAGTGTGGGACCTGCAAAAACTGCCAATACACAAAAAACAACATTTTTTTTAATCACTTAATAAATGGAAAAACAATTGAAAACAAACAGTTTATGACATGGAAAGCTATATGATACAATGTCACTGCAATAAAATTTATGTTGGAGAAACATCCTGCTCCCTTCGAGAGCGCATCGCTGAGCGCAGGAGTGCAATAAAAAGAAACAACGAAACAGCCCATGTCATCCTGCCATAGAAGCTATAAAACAAACTAGAAGAGGTGGTGACATGTACTTACAGCTTAAAGAACAGTTTATTTTCCGCCTGTTCTTGACTGTGACTGCTGTGTCCATGAGGACGCTGTTGTTGTTAGGTTACCTGACGAGCATGCTAGGCTAACTCTCGTCCACAGAGGAGCCATCTTCTCATCAAAAACACACGAGCAGACGTCATGACGCAAGGTGCGTGCGTGAACAAACAACCTCATAGAGTCCTTCCATCACTCAGCCTTTGTGGGAAGTTTACACGCTCCTCATTTTAAAAATGTTTTCACTTTGTTCATGCATATGGCAAACATTTTGTCAAGATTGTGTATTTTTACTTAATTTTGTTATTTCTAGCTCAGTTCCTGCAGTAAATATTAAACACACTGAGTACAAACAAGTGTTACATCTGGAGTGTCAATGGTAAAAATTGTTGCATTGAAACCCATTCATATTCGATCTCCCTTCCAGTAAAGCATAATGCATGCATTTTATTATATCTTTTGCCCTGAATTGATCCTTTTTTCTATTCCAGATGGTGTGATTTCAACCATATGGGTATAAGTAAATAGTATGGTATAATACTTGACTGCAGAAAAACAATTATGCACAAAAATCATAAAAGTTTTTATATTTTTTAATAAGATACATGGTCAATACTGCCTGCTGAGTTTCAGAGCATCAGGATGGAAAAGAAGTGGGATTTTTACACACATCCATCTCTAAGGATTACAGAGAATGGTCCAAACAAGAGAAAATATCCAGAAAATGCATGTCAGAAGAGTGGCTGGAGATAGAAGGGCAACAGGAACCCAGAAAACAGCCTGTTTCAACCAATGTGTGCAGATGACCATTTCAGAACTCGTCAAATGTTGAAGCCGATGGACGACAGCAGCAGATGACCGCACCAGGTGCCACTCCTGTCAGCTAAGAACAGGAAACTGATTCACACGGGCTCACCAGGATTGGACAGACAAGGATTTCCCTCACAATGTAGAGGAGGAGTTGGAGGGAGAAGCAGGGCTATAAGATCATCATTTCTGAAAATGTGCAGATTTGTCGTATTCACAGAAACACAGAGGTGGCGTTTTCAGATTTCTTCACTCTGGGAGCCTGTGTCATAAATGTGCACTTTTGGGATCCAAGTGGATGAAACAATCAAACAATAAAAACTAAATATTATTGTGCCAAGCTAACCCTTGCCAGACTTCTGCTCTAAATTAAATAACAGATACAATCTACAAGGTGAATAATAATAACACTATTTAAGTTTGAACCATTACTACAGTTATTCAGATTATCAACACCCAGGAGAATAGGCAAGACTTCTGTGGTTTGCATATTCACTCATATTTATTCAGGACCGACCCCTGAATTCAGAAAAATCTAAGCCTGGCTCCAGGAGGGGAACTGCAGACTTTCCTCACTCTGATGCTACTAAATGGATTTAAGATGTGAAATGTGCTCTAATGGGTCAGTCAGTAATGTGGGCCAAGCCAGACCTGCTTGGGGGCCAGGCTGCATTGTCTGGAGAGGCCTATGAAGTGGTGTGGAGTGAGGGTCTTCCAGGGAAAAAATTCCCTAAATTACTGTAAAATCTAAAATTAAAAAAGAAATTCACTTCAAACTCTCTAAAAAAGTTTAAAGAATTTATTGAAAAAGTCAAAAATGTAACAAACTTTGGTTATTTACATCCAATTTAAAACCAAATCAAAATGGTCACAGAACATCAAGGAAAAAACAAGAAGAAAAACTTACAAAAACTAAAAAGCCATCAGAATCATATCTCTGTGAGATAAAGAAAAGTTTCAGGAGAGAGAGAGGGACTCAGACCTAAATTGCCTTTGCTAGATGTCAAAGTGACGTGAGGCATTCTTCTCACAAGAAGCCTCTCAGGCTGGATTTGCTGTGCCTTTGATACACTAATCGAGTTCAATAGTTTAAGATGGTGCCTCCCCCCCACAGGAAACCTCTGCAAGACCTGTTAAAATCTGTCCATGCTTTGGTAAACATCCTTAATTCTTAGAAAAAGCACAACACAATTTTTTCTGCAAGCTGTCTGCACATTTTCCACTTAAGTGATGAAAAAACAACATGTTCACCTAGGTCTCTCAAAAGGTCACGAGGTCAAACATCACTAAAACAAAATATAACAAGAAAGCACTCGGAGAGTGCAAACCTCCGTCACGGTAGCTCACGTATCGATGTTACATCTATAAGCAATAATTTATGATAAAGTTATTATTATATTATGATTCCTTGACCCTAAAAACCCATACCTAGCACTTAGAATCATGCTGACATCGTTATTAGTTAGACAGTAATTGAGCAAAAACAATGTTTCACTAATGACAGTTATCTGGATCACCACCAAAATCTAATTAGGCCATTACCAACATCTCCTGAAAATTTTAGCAAAATCTGTCCAGTAGTTTTTGCGTAAGCTTGCCAACAAACAAACAAACAAACATACGCTGGCAAAAAACATAACCTCTTTGGTGGAGGTAAGAAGTGAATATAGCATGAACAGGTCAAAGAAACAGCTCGGAAAAAAACAAAACAAACTCAACAATTGCAGATGAAGGGTCTCTCTCTTAATAGAAATCAGGATGCGACTGGACAGATTCTGTTTCTTTCCAAATACATTCCCACACTTGGAGCAGCTGAAGAGTTTCTCTCATGTATGAATCAACATGTTGTAACAACCAGATGCTCCATTGGTTACCAACAAAGTATGTAATAAAATGGACCTTATGGCTGAAAAAGAAGAACTCACAGTCAGTCAGTCAGTCCAGTTCAGGTTGGTGCTGCTGGGATGTGAGGAGATGACCTGCTTCACTGTGAACTGTCAGCTGAGCCTTGTGTGGAGACCAGACCAGGAATTGTGTGGAGAGTGGAGTTGAGTGGACATTAAACAGAGTCTACAGCAGATGATGATGGAATAGATGAAGGTTTCCTCACTCGTTTGCTCTGTAGACTACTTTTGGCGCTCTCCTGCCTCTCTCTGGTCAGACTGGATGATTTTTTCAGAAGGAGAACTGAATGGTGGAGTAAACTCAGACAAATGGGTGAGTGCGCAGAGGGGGAGGGGTGAGAAGGAAGGCGTTTCAGAGTGTGAGTCTGGAGGAGCTAACCAATGGTGCTCAATGATAATACAAACAACTGGAGATAAAAAAGTAGTTGTAAAGTGAGATCCTGGACTAAGCTCTGTCAAGATGACGAACTACAACCACTCCTGTTCATCTAAACAGGTCAAGATCGCTCAGTATGAATAAAATCACTGAGAGGGGATATGTTGTTGGATATTTGGGACCTGAAAAGTGTGCTGTGGTACAAAGAAGTTCAAGGAACACTCCAACATTTTTGTCGTTTCCATGTCTTACCTCACTCCTGAGTCACTGACAAGCAGGTAGACACCACTCTTTCTCTGATGTGCGTCCAGTAACAAGGAAGAGACGGACCAAGATCGCCAGCTGCTAGTTAGCTTAGCTCAAATGCTGGGAGTATATGGTCAGTGCTTTAGTCTGCCTCTTCCTACAGTCATCAGATAACTCTGGATGGTGTGTGCCTGTTGTTACTCATTTTTTTTACCCCTTTCCGTTACCTTGTCTTCTACTATCTTCATATTATCTTCTTTACTCCTACACAGAGGCTTTGTTTTGTTGACCTACTTCTGCAGTGGTTTTCGTGAGAGATGTGACTTTCTCGAATGAGTCGAGTCTTTTAAAAGGCTCTGTTAAGTGTACAATGAGAACCAATTCGCAGTTCTGAGTGAGCCGTGTGTTTGTGAGCCAGCATTAAATGCAAATTACTTAATTTAAAAGAGCTGTTCAAAAGACTCAACTTGTTCAAGAACGTCACATCTCTCAAGAAAACCCCCATGGAAATAGGTCAACAAGACAAAGCCTCTATTTAGGAGTAGACAAAGAGAAAATGAAGATAATAGAAGATAACGTAACATAAAGAGGTAAAAAACGAGTACCAACAGGCACACAGGACCATCCAGAGTTATCTGATGACTGTAGGCAGAGGCAGGCTAAAGCACACCAGCATTACTTGGAAACTCCCAGCGTTTGAGCAAAGCTAACTAGTGGTTGGCAATCTTTGTCCATCTTTTCCTTGTTACTGGATGCACAGTCAAAAGAGTGGTGTCTACCTGCTCAGGACTCGAGAGCGAGGTAAGACATGGAAACAACAAAATAGTTGGAGTGTTTCTTTAAAGGTCCCATATTTTGCTCCTTTTCTGCAGTTTAACATGGATCCTTGATGTCTTCATGAAACATTAGTAACATGCTTTGGTCCAAAAAGCCAATGACTAAAGCACAGCTGAATTCTTTCCATGCTCGCATAACCCCTCCAGCCAGAACAGCTGGTTTTGAGTGTGGGTGCCTTAATTTGCTAATGAGCCAGAGGAACAGAGCTGTGTACATACGGCAACTCACGATAGACCTGCAACGTAACTCGAGCAAAGCGGAGTGCCAGCCACACATCGCTTACTGTCCTGAATGCATACGAACCATTAATTGTTCATTGAACCGTTAATTCATGCTGGTTACCACAAACACACGGTTACACCAGTGAAGCTGGTCCCCCCTAACATCACAAGCTAACGCACAATGTGCTAACCGCAGCTGCAAATTAGTCTACCTTCCACGCTCACGTTAGCACAAACTGAGGCGTAATTGGGTGGGTAAAAGACTAATAATATTCAGCCAACTGTTAAACATCTCTTCATGAACATGCATGAACCGCAAATACATGCCAGTTACCAGATAACAGCAAATGTCACAGGCTAACACAAAACATGCTAACCTAGCCTTCCTTGCGGGCTAACATTAGCAGAAACTAATGTGTAATGGGGTCGGTTAAGAACTGATTATATTCAGCCAGCTATTAAACTCCTCTTGACTAATGTAGGAACATTCATACATTAAAGTTTACCTTTCAGACTTCCAACAAGTAACGTTAATAATGACGAATATCGAAAGTTACCCATGCTGTTCGCATGAGCCCATAGCAATGCGCAAAATAAACACTACACAACATTAAAATACTCACATTTCCATTATCGGGTTTGGCGATGGATTGCTGGTACTGAGCTGGTTCAGGAAAAGTCTAGTTCCCAGTCCTGTGTTGAGCTGACTGAAGTGTGAAAATATATGTGCCAACAACTGAGCAGTGATAGCTTCAGGTCAGGAATGCTAAATGCCAATCTCTCACTAAGAATATAAACGACACGGCGGCACTACGCACATAAATCTCTCCAGCTGGGGGGGGGGGGGGGGGGGACTCAGGTAGACCAATCAGGTTAAGTATGCAAATAAAAAAATACACTGTTATGTACCATCAGGGCAAGGTTTTTTTTTCCGACATGAGTCAGTTTATGACTCTCCAGAGACTTTCTATATCTGAATGTTTTACCACACTCAGCACAGCTGAAGGGTTTCTCTCCAGTGTGAGTAAGCTTGTGACAATATAAACAGCTTTTGAATCTAAATGTTTGATCACACTCGTCACAGCTGAAGGGTTTCTCTCCAGTGTGAATCATTTTGTGTCTGTTTAGATTATGTTTGACTCTATATGATTTACCACACTCATCACAGCTGAAGGGTTTCCCTCCAGTGTGAAGGAGCTTGTGACGATTTAGAGAAGTTTTTTCTGTAAATGTTTGATCACACTCATCACAACTGAAGGGTTTCTCTCCAGTGTGAATTATTTTGTGTCTGTTTAGAGTATGTTTTGCTCTAAATGATTTACCACACTCATCACAGCTAAAGGGTTTGCCTCCAGTGTGAACCAGCTTGTGACGGTTTACCTTAGCTTTGGATATAAATGATTTACCACACTCATCACAGGTGAAGGGTTTCTCTCCGGTGTGAATCATTTTGTGTCTGTTTAGATTATGTTTGACTGTAAATGTTTGATCACACTCATCACAGCTGAAGGGTTTCTCTCCAGTGTGAATTCTTTTGTGTCTGTTTAGATTACGTTTGACTCTATATGATTTACCACACTCATCACAGCTGAAGGGTTTCTCTCCAGGGTGAATCATTTTGTGTCTGTTCAGATGAGTTTTGAATGTAAAAGTCTGACCACACTCTGAGCAGCTGAATGGCTGCTCTCCAGCCTTTCCTCTCCTAACTTGATTTCTTTTCATACGGTTTAAACCTGGCCGATGTTCTCTGCCCTCCCTCCAATCATCACTGTCATCAGTCTCAGCCTCAGATGATTCTTCAGTCTTGACCTCAGTCTCTGGTTGAAAGGGTCTCCATGGAGCAGGGTTAACCTCCTCATAGTTAACTCCACATTCCTCTTCATCAGTTCTGGCCTCCATCTGATGAAGTTTTGAGGACTGAGGTTTCTCTTCATCTTCATCTCCATCTTCATCTTCACTCTTCATGTGGACAGGCTGTTCTTTCATCACTAACAGCTGCAGGACGTCTGCAGGAAAAGATTAAAATAGGTAATCATATCGTCACTCTAAGTTTTCCACTAAAGGGGGACACACACTACAAAATAATCAGCATGGCTATTGACCAGATTCCCTCTTCCAACCTAAGTCAGGAAAGGCTGGACTTTCAGACACCAAAAGGACCTAATCATCCTTTTGGTGTGAGATGTGTTAAGAGCGATTTTAATTCTTCAATGTGAAATCAAAAATGTCAAACATGTTCAGAAATACCGATGGGTCTGGAGAACACACAGGATAGCCGAGCCAGGGTTCACTTTAGTCCAGTGGGTTTCAAGCTTTTTTGACCAAGACAGGTGAGATCAAACCTCAATCTCTAGGTCCTTCATATTTATTCTAAATTTTTTAAAACATGCAAGGTCAAGGTCAAGGTTAACTTTATTGTCCCTGAAGGGAAATTTGTCTTGGGGTGTTGTGCTACATTATTGCTTCACAGGTGCAGTGCACACTGTTGCACTGCAGATATGGTCTTCTTCGTGTATTTTATTACTTACTTGACGCTACCACACCACGCAGGAACTTGGGCACCCCCAGAGCTGTGGAAAGAAGAACTACAAACCGGAAGTTGATCTTATTTGTGAAAATTCTTCGCCACTCCATACCAGAATATATATTTATTTTTATTTTGCAGTTACATATTTACCATAATTTGTAATTGCATAATTTACTATACTGAATTATCTATATTATATATTAGATATAATATTTTGTGTATTTCTTTATCTTTAATAATTTTAATAGGTATAGTTATTTTAACGAAATTATCACTTCCGGTATGCGCTGCAGATATGGAGGTGCCCGGTCCCTGCAGATGGGTACTCTTGGTCAATTTGGCTATCAGTCCTTGTTGACAGGGTGGTGCCCTGAGATTTACTGATTAAAGTAAATATTTCTAATTATTAATGAATATTTCCATTAATTATTAACATTAATTGCCAATATTCAAATTGTTCCTACAAGTGCAAATCAGATAGTTACTATGGATGTACAATCAATACAACCATAGATAGAGAGATCAATCCGATATCAATAACATCTATAATGAATGATGTTGATTAGTGCAGGAGCAAACAAAAAGGGGCAAAGGCATATAGTGGGGCAGCTTAGCTAGAAATTCCATACCAATTGTTAATTTTGTGATACAAGCATGAAATTTGGTAGAGTTATTGCCAAAGGCATTCCCAAAAGATGTGGATATGGAGGAATCAAGAGTTTTCAACATGGCGCTCATAGCAGCCATTTTTCAAAATGGCCACTAATCATAACCGTTTTCTTATCAATTCTCCCATCAGGGATGGATATTTACTGATATTTAGGGCCTAATTAGATTAATTTGTCTACCATACCATCGGAGAGGGTACAGATTAGGTAAGAAATTGGTGGGGCTTAAACAAGGGTTTTTTTTTTTTTGGAATTTCATATGACGCATAAAAATTAAAAAGATGGTGTAGAAGGATAATGTCATGCCATATGTTGTGGGTAACAACATTATGTCCCTTTATGTATTTCTCATGATGAAATGTTGAACCATGGAATCACGTAAATATCTTTCTTTATTAACATTAGCTACTAATATTTTAATCACATTAGACAAACATAGTGAGACATTGTTGGTATTAATCAGACTCCTATTTTGTTGTGTATCATATTGGTTTATGACAGTTCACCTTATATGTTAAAACTATTTTACACATTGAGTTTTTTCCTCTTATAGCCTCCATAATGATGTTCTAATATTTAATTTGAGTGATGTCTTTATATGTCTTAAGATAGGGGGTCACATAAAAGATAAAAACCCAACATATTACATGTAAAAATCCTCACTGAATGAAGAAATGAGCATGGATGTATTACCTATTTAGTACCTCACAGTAATTAGATAGGACCACAGACTGTTTGTTTACGAATTGTTTTGCTAATATTTTATAATCTCTCACTGTAGTTAGAATTTTCACAGAAATGGTATGCATAAAGGGCTTTATTTGTTGTACTTTTTGTAAGTTTATAAAAGTGTCAAAATACAATGATTTCACAAACACTATTAACAGAATATGTCATACACCATAGAGTCTGAATACATATCTAATGAAGTCCATTGTTCAAAGTTACAAGTATTAAACCAAACCCAAGTGTTTTAAGAAAGAACATAATGTACAGAATAATCCTACAGCAAACAGATCTCTCTGTACACAGAGAGGGTCAGGAAAGCACGACCATATTTGGAACTAAGTGGGAAGCCATCTTGGAGCATGTCAGCCATTTTGTGTAAAACCATAGAATTAAGAAAGAAGTATGCCTGGTTGTGCCTTATAGTTAAAATAAAATAACTTCTGGACTCCATGGAAATGTATAAAGGCCTATGGGAGAGAAAATTATTCAATTATAATTAAGAATTAAAGAAAGCGAATATTAAAAAGAAAAAGAGGAGGGACCTTCTGGAGTCTTCGGGAAGACGGGAGGAGTCCCTCCCATTGGCTATATAACGTACATACCATAACTCAAGCTTCAGTTGTTTTGGGGTGTCGTGACACGAAGGAACTCCCGTTTGTTACTGTTCACCTTGTGACTTTAATAAACGTCGCTTGTCAAACTGGAATTTGCCTGCGTTCGTGCTTCCTTTTCGAGCGAGAGCACTGACTTGAACTAGACCTTATTACATTAGTGTTATCTTAGCTGCCATTTTCGCGCAGAAGTTACGAGCCAACTCATTCATTATTTACTACGTAAATAAGAAGACACAACATCTTAGTGCCGAAACTCGGGATTGAACCAGGGACCTTTAGATCTCTCGACCGCTGAGTCGTGGAAGACCGCTATATCTCAAACGCACCTATGTGGCCACAACCTTTTTAAGGTAAGAGCAGCCTTTGTTTCTGCAAATGTTGGCGAGTTTTTGAGCTATCGGGGTCTGACATCTGGGTCAGAGAAGAGATTAAGTCTCTAACGGGGAGAACCAAGCTGAATGAGTTGCGCCTTGCTAAGCTAACAAAGGGTTAACAGTAATGAACTTGCTTCATGTTGAAAAATGCAGGCAGATTCCAATTCTACCATTTCCACAGCAGATATAATTTCAGCAAATAAAGTAGATGCATGTATATTTAACCTTTGTATAGTAATTTGGGGAGTGGGATGTGTTGTATTTGTTTATGGCATGATCAGACTGAGTTTTCAGGATATTTAAGACCTTGAGGAGTCAGCCTCATAAATTATCATGCAGAAAAGAGTTTCTTAGGTTTAGAAGGCATATTTAAGATAAAAGGTGTGTAGGGGCACACAGAACGCTATATTTTAACCAACAAGGGTAAAGTTGGACGTAAAACACGAGCATCAGTTAGCGGTGTCAGTTAGTCGTAGGGGTGGGTGATTTCATTAAAAGGGGATATTTTGTATAAATCAGGAGGAATTACAGAAAGTTGAATATCCAAAGGTTGTTTAGTAATACTGTGTCTCAAGCGTAAAGAAAGAAGGACATTGAAGTGTATAGAGTTGCATTACACTTTGATCAGGCTCTGAGTGGTGAGGTGTTTTAGTTGAGAGGCCCACAGCGCCTATTCTGACAGGCAAAGGTCAACTGCACAGAACAGGAGAAGGAGCAGATAAGGAACAAACTGCCTCTGCTGAACATAGAGAGGGATATTTGTGAGTCTTAACCAGAGTAAGGATCTGCCAACATAATCTCGCTACGGAAGTGCTTTAAAAATACTTAGTAAACACGGTGTTACAAGTGTTTTAGGATAAATACCTGGTGAGGTGTGTGTTGGTGTGGTTAATATATAATTGCTGTAATATAAGGAAAAAACATAAAGAAAAGTGCTTGTTGTTCGAGTTATGTGGATTGTGTGATTAGAAGTTAACCACAACTTTGAGGAAAAAAGAGGTGGTAGGTGTGGATAGGGCTGAGTAATCCAGGTGGATTTTACAACAGCCCTTAGTCTTATTTATTTATTTGAATTGTGTAGGATAATGTTCTGTTAAGATAAATGCTGTAGGAAACATATGATAAAATAATATAGGTTCTTGTTGGCCAAACAGGAAAAAAGAGAACCAAATTTATAGTAATTGTAGAATACTAATAAATAGATAAGTAAAAAAGAAATACATGAAAGCTCAAAAAAAAAACAAGAGAAAAATTCAACCATAATTGGTATTTTTACAGTGGTTATATGCATTTGTAATATAATATAGTCAAACATTGTGACATTATTGATATAAAATCCAACAGTTGTAAAAGGACAGTTCTGTGAAATCCCTTTTGAGAGGGGATAAATAGTGTAATCAGTAAGGCAACAAGGCAACAGCAGAATGGTTGGGATTTAGCTCCATAATAGTACTTACAAGTCTCTCTACTTTTAACAAACATTTAAAGACGTACTTATTCACCTTGGCCTTTGACATAATAAACACTTTATTTTTTGGACTTTTTATTGGTTCTACTGGTTAGTAAACATATTTACATTGTCTTGTTTCTCGTTTGATTGTTTTACTAGTTTTATATTACTTTTATTGACCTTATTGTTTTACTGCATTTATTTTGTCTGCCTTTTTTACTGAAAAGATATTTGGTAGGCTGCTGGCTATTTAAATGTGCTATATCAATGAAGCTGACACTGATATTGACAAACAGGAGGTTTTAATTGTAGATAATTGAACCCCAATTTTGCGATTAAAAATAAACTAAACTAAACTAATTAAAATAATAACACTAATACTAATAAGACTAATAACATCCAATTTTAAAATAAATAAATAAATAAATAATAAAAAAAAATAATTATTAAAAAAACACACATATATATATATACATATATATATATATAATACAAAAAAAAAACATAGGACGACCAGATAATTGGACTGAAGCTCTGAACATTTGCCAAATTTGTCAAAGTCAGGTAGGTTGTGAAAGAATTCCAGCTATAAACCTAGATCCAACATTTATGTGTGAGTAAAAAACTCTATACTTGGCTTATTGCTAAGATATCTCAGTGCCCATCCAACAGTAGATGCCTCACTAACATCTAATTAGACTGGAGTAAAAAGAGGATATACCAAACAAGGCTAATAGCAGACAAACCTATTGTATTAAGAAACCAAATTAACAGCCAGGAATAGCCTGAATTGCAATAAGCAGTGTGAAATAAGGCTACATGGGGACCACAATGAACAAAATGAAAATAATGGGACTACAACAGACACCTGTGACACTAATAATCACACGTCACCCAGAACATAAAAAATTCATCCAAAAATGTATGAAAAAATGGCAAGACAGAACTACAGATCCACATAAATGGCCCTTGGTGAGATCCTTTGATATGGCACGTTGCAATGAGGTGGAAATAAGCATTAAATACCATAAAGCAAATGATTTCAGTTTTAACAGAGAAGGAAAAAGGGCAAAAGAGAAGGAGGTGCTGGAATGGTTTAAACAGGAAAGTTTCAGCAGACAGCTGCAGGCTGAAGAGAAAATGGACCAGGAAAAAAAGAAAAAAACATGGACTGAGACAAAAAAGGACAACAGACCTTGGGCGGGGAGGCCTCGACCCACCGCACCTAGATGGCCAGCAGAGAAACAAGTGACTATTGCTTCCCCTCCACCGTATAGTGGAGAAAACAAGGTCACACATGCAGGACAATATCCGTAAAGCCAGACAAGCGAGCGAAGGAGATCGAGTATCAGGGGAAGTTTACACTATCGGTGCAGAAGAAGGGCGGAAGCCATCTTGGAGCATGTCAGCCATTTTGTGTAAAACCATAGAATTAAGAAAGAAGTATGCCTGGTTGTGCCTTATAGTTAAAATAAAATAACTTCTGGACTCCATGGAAATGTATAAAGGCCTATGGGAGAGAAAATTATTCAATTATAATTAGAATTAAAGAAAGCGAATATTAAAAAGAAAAAGAGGAGGGACCTTCTGGAGTCTTCGGGAAGACGGGAGGAGTCCCTCCCATTGGCTATATAACGTACATACCATAACTCAAGCTTCAGTTGTTTTGGGGTGTCGTGACACGAAGGAACTCCCGTTTGTTACTGTTCACCTTGTGACTTTAATAAACGTCGCTTGTCAAACTGGAATTTGCCTGCGTTCGTGCTTCCTTTTCGAGCGAGAGCACCGACTTGAACTAGACCTTATTACATCAGTGTTATCTTAGCTGCCATTTTCGCGCAGAAGTTACGAGCCAACTCATTCATTATTTACTACGTAAATAAGAAGACACAACAATGGAATGGAAATTGAGTTTGAGGTTGTTGTTTTTTAAGCCTGGCATTGATACAGTTTGAGCAAAGTTGCTACCTGCTATATTTTGTTTATTAGAAAATTAGAGACATCTCAGAATTGAGCTTCAGATCAATGCTTTTGGCAGGACAGGTTCCACCTAGAACAGGCCTCGCGATGGTCTATCAAAGAAGTTGAGTGCATGTGCTCTGCATCATATCCAGAGGTTGCCTTTGGGAGATAGAGGCATGCTGCCAGCATTGCTGCAGAGGTTGAAGAGGTGGGAGATCAGCTGGTCAGTGCTCAGACCATACGCAGCATCAAGTTGATCTGCATGGCTGTTGTCCTGGAAGAAGGTCTCTTTTAAAGATGATGCTCAAGAAAGTCCGCAAACAGTTTACTGAATACAAGCAGACTAAAGACATAGATTACTGAAACCATGTCCTGTGGCCCGATGAGACCAAGATAAACTTATTTGGTTCAGATGGTGTCAAGCATGTGTGAGGCAACCGGGTGAGGAGTACAAGTGTTGAGAGACAAGTGTGTCCTGCCACAAATGCAAACATGTACTGTGACTAGTGGCGTGCCGATCGATCGGCCACCGATCATGATCGGCCGATATCCGTGAAAATGTATGTGACTGGCGTATGCCAATCACTGCCTTTCATCACCGACCACAAAAACCGATCACTGGTATCTCATACTTTGCAGCCTCCAGCTGTGAAGTGCCCCCCCCCCGCTTTCCTCCACAATGCGCAGGCGCGCAGCAGCAAACCACAACGAACATGTCTGCTGTGTGGAACTTCTATACAGTCTGCGAGAGTGATGTAAAGTTTGCATCCTGCACCACATGCAACAAAAGAAAATATCTCGTGGGGGAAGCACGTTAGAAGGCTTAAACACAACAAATTTAATTCCACATTTAAAGAGCAAACACGTGGCGGGATATGGTGAGTTTTCAAGGCTTACGGCAAAGAATGAGAAGAGGACAGCCGTAGCAGCAACAGTTGGACGGCAGTTAATGCAGCCCATGCTAGGCAACACTCGCCCGTCTGAGCGTAATAGTCAGATGGCTAACCAAATAACCCGAAAAAGAATTGAATTCATCGGTCTAGTCTACATGACCAGCCTCTCTCAGTGGTGGAAGACACCACACAGGTTCAGCCGGCTGCTCACTTGGAGCCCCGCTATGTGCTACCAGGACATAAATATTTCACAGATGTAGCCCTGCCAGAGCTCCACCAGACAGTGTGGCCATGCTTTCAGGTATTTTTAGTAACTTATGATAGTGTATTTGAATGAAACCTGTGTTTGACTTTGAATGTATCCTTTTTTACTTGACATTATTTAATTTAGGTAATGCTGTGAGATATATTGCCTTTTTTTTTACTTTCTGCATTATTTAGCCTGTACAGCCTTAATATTTCAATCTGTTAAAGATTGTGTTACTGACAGGAGGTAAATTTAAGTGTTTTGCAGTTGTCCTTTTGATTGAATAGTTGCTGCATTTTGCCTGCTAGGGTTTTATATTTTTTCTCTATAAGAAACAAGTAAAACATGTTTTTGTCTAAATTAAGGCAATTTCATGGCTCTTTTTTCCAGATCAAGTAGCCAGTAGCACTCATCATAACTAAATCAAAAAAATTACACCCAATCCTTGTGATTGGTATTGGTGATCGGCAGCATCAAACCTGATCGCAGCATCCCTAACTGTGACATACTGAAGCAAAGCATTATCCCCTCCCTCCGGAAAAGGGGCCACCGGGCAGTATTCCAATGTGATAATGACCCCAAAACACACCTCCAACACGACCACTGCCTTGTTAAAGAAGCTGAGGGTAAAGGTGATGGACTGGCCAAGCATGTCTCCAGACCTAAACCCTACTGAACATCTATGGGGCGTCCTCCAATGGAAGGTGGAGGACTGCAAGGTCTCTAACATCCGCCAGCTCCGTGATGTAGTCATGGAGGAGTGGAAAAGGATTCCAGTGGCAAGATGTGAAGCTCTGGTTAACTCCATGCCCAAGAGGGTTAAAGGTGCCGTTGGTAGGATTTTGCTAGCCAATGCTAATTTTTTTGTGTTCCATTTAGATCAAATGTTGAAATATCCATTGAGATCCCTTTATGAGAGTAGTATAACTGCACTAGTGTGAGATCTCTGCGTTTCCATTTGTCTCTGTTATGAGCTGTCAAAATTTTCAACCGCTCCAGGTATCTTTGACCAATCAGAAGAGCCCCTGAGGCTCCTATCCTGATTGGTCGAGGGGCGGCGCTTCATCCTTCATCATGATTGGTTGTAAAGGTCTTCGTTCCCGTGAACGCACATGAGGAAGAACAACAACAACAAATCTCGTACAATGGTGAACAGCAGTAATCCAGTGGGCAGGTGCCTCAGGCAGCTTCCACCAAAAAGACAAGGACCCGTGGAAACGCTTACCGAAAAGCGAGAGTACAAGAAGGAGGAGGACTGTGGGTGAAATAAAATTAGAATCAATGTCAGTGTTGCGTTCGAGAGGTGGAGGACCCTTCGGGATCTCAAGGGTTTCAAATCCGATGCAGAGATAGTTATGTTTCTGTTGGACATGTAATACCCCTTTCAGACTGGCCAAAAAACCTGTGTAAATCCACCAACAATTGGCTCCTGTCCGCAGTTTGAAAGGGTCTAATCCGCATTTCGACCCAGGTCGACTTATCCTGCAAGCGACATGGGTTTTTATCGACACATCTCCGATTGGCTCCAGTGGGAACATCACCCGGGTCAACCGCTAAGTTATGGATGACGTCGGCGTTACGTGCTCACGGCATAACATCGTGCCCGTCCCCTCCGTCTGTAACTTACATGACTCTTTGCCTTCTCAGCAACAAATTCCTTCCGCCTTTGTATCATCAGCGCCGAGTTTGTACATTTTTAAAGAGGGACAAAAGTATAAAGTACAGAAAACCGTGTCCACGGCGTCCATGCTCCTTTCCATTGTTTACGTGGCCGTGTTTCGTCGCGCTGATGATGTCATCAACGTGATGACATCAGCTTGATGCGCCAGATCTAAAAAAAACAGCCACGCAGCTCGTCTGCTGCCGATTAGACTCAGGCCTGCCGGCAGTGGTAAAGGAGTCACTTGCGGGTTAACCCGTGTTGGAAAAAACAGCGTTGACCCGCCGATTTTAGTGTGAAAGCGGTATAAGATATTTTTTTCCCTCTTATGCTGTTTCGCAACATGCAATGTATTACTTGGTTTTATAATATAAAACAAACAAACATGTTTAGATTACCTCTTTGACAAATACCTTACCGGCATGTACTTTGTATGTGAAGTCACAGCCTGTTTCCCCCATGGGGCTTTGTCACCTCAGTATCAGACATTGTTGCAGCAGTTGTGTTGCTCGTTGTTGAGAAGCCTTCTGGTAAACAGCTCACTGTGCTGGAGTGTTTGGATACCTTCGGGCACAGTTTCGCGTTGCAGGCACATTTTTGTGGAAGGGGCCAAACTCGCGTGAGGGAGTGATCTTAGAGAAAACATTACGGGAGGGGCTGTGCTGGTTTTCCAATGTTAGCTGGCTGGGTGCCAAAATGTTAACAACGGCACCTTTAAGGCAGTGCTGAAAAAAATGGTGGCCACAAAAAATATCGACACTCTGGGCCCAATTTGGACACTTTCACATGGGGTGTACTCCCTTTTGTTGTCAGCAGTTCAAACAATCATGGCTGTGTGTTGAGTTACTTTGAGGGGACAGTAAATTTACACTGTTATACAAGCTGCACACTAACTACTGCACATTGTATCAAAGCATCATTTCCTCACTGTTGTCCCATGAAAAGATATAATAAAATATTTGCAGAAATGTGACGGGTGTACTCGCTTTTGTGAGGTACTGTAATACAGAGGTTCCAGTCTTAGCTATCCAAGAAGTTGATGGTCTTTGACCATCAAGATGCACAAGTTTGAAGTTCTTTGACAATTTTATCGACATTGTCAAACAGTAAAGGCTAAGGGTTATCTTTTTTCCACCTTACTGCAGAAACAGACATTTAGGTATGGGATACAACATAGGTTCAGATGTAAAAACTGACCTACACAGAGCCCGATTGTTCATCCAGTGCCATTTAATTCCTGTGCGATCTGTACACCATCCGAATAACCACATGAAGTCATGTAAAGCCCCATTATCCTTGGTTTGGTTCTCCTGTGTGGCACATCCCATCAATTCAGGTGCAGCTGTCCAACTACATCTAAATATGCATGATATCGATTAGATGTGGGACTAACATTAGAAAGCATTTAGGAAACTAAACTATGCTACCACTAATCTATCCCTAAAAGGAATAGACTGATAATGACTACAGAAATAATGACATTAATGGCTAATGTAATTAGCTGACACGGAACCTCATGCTGAGTTTCACAGCAGTGGTGTCACCAATGCGACCTGGCTGTGCTTCGACATCCACTCTATTACATTGTCTGTAACACATGACTACTGTCACAATAATTATTCTTCATTTTTTTTTCATCATCCTTTTTTATCATCCCTGATAAGAAAATGAGAAAAAATTTTATGATTAGTGGCCATTTTGAAAAATGTCTGCCATGAGCACCATGTTGAAAATTTGGGATGCCTCCATATCCAGTTTTCTTTAGGATGCCGTTGGCTATAACTGTACCAAATTTCATGCTTGTATCACAAAGTGAACAATTGTTGTGGTTATCTCCTCCACTAATGTACAGAGAGAGGGCAGAGAGATAGAGAGGGAGGAGCTGATTGCAGTCTAGGCCTTTTGCATCTGATCTATGAGCTATGAGCTGGTCCAGGCCTGAGCTGGTCCCAAACTGAAAGCTTAATCAAAGAGGAATGCTTGAATTCTAACCTTAAAGGCAGAGACAGTGTCTGCCTCCTGTGGTCAGTAAATGGTTTCAGAGAAGAGGAGCTGAACTGAAGCTACCTCCCAGACTACTTTTAGAGACTGATCTATCAGTCTCTAATTTTAAGAATTTATTGTTAAAGAAGTTCATAAAGTCCTCACAACTGAGGGCTAGAGGAATCACAGGCTCAACAGAGCTCTGACTCTGTGTCAGCCTGGCTACAGTGCTGAAAGGTTCCTTGGACTGTTTTTATTTCCTTCAGTTAGTGAGGAGTAGTAGGCAGCTCGAGCATGCTGAAAGGCTGTCATATTTATTATGACTTTCCTTCCAAAGTGCGACTCCTCTGTTTTATTGGAGCCACATTCTCTTTAATTTACGGGATGCTTGTTTAAGTGCACGAGTGTCAGCTCCACCTGGAAAGGTAATGTCACTGGGTACTAAGATGCGTTCATGTGCTCAAAAGAGCAGCACAGCAGGCAGGTGAGGGACAACAGGTGACCTGCTGAGTCAGAAAATAACAGCTTTGACTCTGGACTGATGACATCCAGCAGTTTCCCTCAGAGGAGGAACAGCTCAGCTGCTGGCCTTTGGCCTTGAGCCTCTGCTGAGCTGCTGTGGCACTTCATTGTGCTGGACTGATGGACGTGCAGTGGAGTGGGACCTGTGTTAGTGTGTGTTTGTCTCAGAGCTTGCTGTCGTAGAAAGGCTCTGGACATCCACAGGGGGTCTTCCTTGGAGTAGACCAGCACAAAGAAAAACTGAGACGCTATTCTGGACAAATCTGAAGGTGGGCTCACCTTGATCTTCATGAAGCTGTGAGGACTGAGGTCTCTCTTCATAATCATCTTCACTCTTCACAGGGACAGGACTGAACATGGACATGCTGCTATCAGCCTCCTCTGAGCCCTGAAGCTGCTCTCTCTCCTGACTGCTCCACACCTCCTCCTGCTCCTCTTTAATGTGTGCTGCTCCTGCTGGGTTCTCCTGCTTCAGACTGGAGCTCCTCTCCTGCTGCTCAGGGAGAACCTCTTCTTCTTTGATGATCAGCTGATGGACGTCTGAGGAGGAAAATGGAAAATATGGACTTCTTCATAAAGCTTAAGTTAGCAGAAGGATCCAAACCATGGACAGCAGAACTTTGTGAACCCTCTCATGAGGTGACTGAACCTTTGCAGTCAGAGCCTCCAGACTGTTGAAGCCTTCAGATTGGAATAAGAACAGAAGAAGGACAAAATCTTTGACCTCCTCCAGCAGAACCTTGAACTGATCCTTTACGTGTCAAACTAAGAGGCTGTTAAACTGTGGATCTGAGTTCTCAGCTTCTCTGAAACTCTTTCAGCTCTTTCTGTCTAAAATCTGCTGCTCTTTGTTTGTCTCTTTGGTCAAACCAACTGTTTCACACAGATTTTTCCTCCTCTCTGTTTTTCGGCCAAAAGATGTCTGAAGAAATGTTGTGGATGTGCCACCTCTGTGCTCATGCTCTGGATCATGTGACACTTTTGTCAGAGGACATGGGACAAAATCATCATCATCATCATCATCAAAATCATTCAAACATTTCACTGGAGAAAAACCCAGACCCTGTCAGGGATCCAGAGACATGAAGAACTGGTGCTGACTTGGTTTTGAACTCTGGAGTGCAGACGGATCTGCCTGTTCACATGTCCGTCTAATGATGACCAGTGGTCTGACCATGTGGCCTGCAGTCCGTTTGGTCACAGTTACTTTGGTATTTGTCCTCTCCGTGATTAAACAGAGTGAGCAGGTCATCACTTTGGATTTTTCCTGGCTCAGCTCACAGATCTCAGATTGCATAAACTGTGTGAAATCAGGACAGAGACAGTGATCATTGATTATAGATGATGGGGGGAGACGAAGAGGGACAAACAGGAAGTGGTGGTAATACAGAGTCTCACAGCAGGACTCCACTGCTTCACCAACAATCAGAACTGTTCAGATGGTCAAAGGACCCTGACAAAAACAGAGAAACACTCAGAAGGTACAACAGAGTCCTCACTCAGACACAGACTGAGCTGTGCATCAGGGGCACAAAGTGCACAGTGACGCTGATGCAGCCATTTTGGGGGAAAACAGAGATTTTTGTTTTGTTTAATAGAACTGTATTTTATAGGGGTGTAAAAATCTATCGATCTGGATGATCCATCAATTGTTTAAGCAACAATCTAACCAAATCGATGGAAACTCAAAACATCGATCAACATCATTATCTTTCAGATACGTCGTTATTTACCCGGATACCTGGCCTAACTGGCCTGAGCCTGCTTCATCTACCTGAGTCTGGGCTAACAGGCCTGAGCCTGCTTCATCCATTCTATTAACTGGCTCTTCTAATGTGCTAAAAATTGAAGACGATGGCATTTTTCACAACTTTATTTTGTCTGTTGACTGTTTGGGACCTGGGTACAAGCAACTGCCCTTGGGTGAGTACCTCTAACAACGTGCTGAGCCACACAGACACTCAGACACAGACTGAGCTGTGCATCAGGGGCACAAAGTGCACAGAGACGCTGATGCAGCCATTTTGGGGGAAATAGAGATTTTGTTTTGTTTAATAGAACTGTATTTTATAGGGGAGTAATAATCCAACGATCTGGATCAATTCATCGATTGGTTAAGCAACAATCCAATCAAATTGATGGAAACTCAAAACATCGATCAACATCGTTACCTTTCAGAAACGCCTTTATTTTGAAATCCCGATCCTTTTCGCTCTCTCACACGCCACACCTGGTATTTCTCACGCATTAATATTTATTATGTAGCGCCTAATGAGTAACACTGCTATATGTGCTTTGGAACATGTAGCAAGACTCTCTGAGCATCAGAGCGCTAAACGGGAACTTGACATATCAGCCAATCAGAAAACAGCACTGCTGTATCTGGGTAAGACACGGTCAATCTGACAGCAGAGGATGCATACTGCACGCACACGACGGGAGTGCCTAATGACACGAGTACAGTAAGTTATCTCATCATTTGATATTGTCACGCACTGATTAATTAAAGTACTTATTGTACAAAAGGAAACAATGAGAGCTTATTCTTATTCTTCCTCCACACCTACCATTAAACAGTGAAGCAAAGTCAAATCACATTGACAAACAAACTGTGGTCACCAGGAATCACAGTAAAACAAAATCATCAATGTTGAGTCAGTTAAGTTAATAGTTCTACTTTGAACATGAGAAATGTTTGGCTTTAATTAAAATCAAATTGCACATTTTTAGTTTAAAAGAGCATGGTCAAATGTTGGACATCAATAACAATAAAAATAAAATAATAATTCAACAATTTGTATTATTATTTTGCATCATTGCTTGATATAATAAACTTAGATCACTAAGTAACAATAAGACCCATTAGGGAACTGTGAGGGCAAAAAACACCTGACTACTGATTAACCCAATTTTAATTTTAAAGCACGATTAGATCATATGGATGGTTATAATCCTCTATAAACTATCAAACCCAAAGGTCAGCACATCGTTTCACATTTCAGTAATAAAATTGTCAAAACATCAAAATTGCTTTGTATTTCTTTCTTGCTGTAGGTGAAATGTAGCTGAATGTGTTAAAATTGTACATAATATCGTCTTAAATCGATCGAAGTCCCCTGAATCGAATCCAATCGAAATCAAATCGTGGCAGACTTTGTGATATCAGCAAATATCGTATCGTTGTCCAAAGAATCAATATCATGTTGTATTGTCATGAAACTGGTGATTTACACCCCTAGTGTGCATATAACTGTATGTTGGTCCACGGTTCTGTCTTGTGTCTTTTTGCATTCAAATTTCCCACCAACAGCCAGGGCCCCCGTGCTGCTCAGCGTCTTCCTGTTTGAGTTGGTTGGTTCTGCCGGATCAACAGCTCATTTGCGCATGTGCAGCAGCATGTGCTACGGCAAGTCTTCTGGGACAAACTGCCTGAAAAAGGCATTGCCAGAGACATTTAATGGATTTTGAGTCATTCTGTGCTGCAGATGCACTGCAGACAGCCTGGGCTTCTGTTCATTGTTCTTATCTGTAAATATCAGCTTGGCAGGCTTCACCACACTTTGGTTTTCCATTTGGAGCAGCTGGAGTGTTTTCAACCTTCTTAAAACATCATTCAGGACACTCTCATCGCAGCCGCTTATGGCTGTTACTGCTCAACCTGCCATCTTGTCTTGGAGACTGAAAGCAAACTCACCTGCTCTCTGGAGCTTTATCTCAGGTGTCTGGATCACAGCCTGCAGTCTCTTCTGTCGCTGCAGCTCCTCGTCATACTCGGAGGTCTCTCTCAGTCCGGACAGGTCTCTGGTGACTGCAGCGGCCAGTCGCCGCCTGAATAACGCTCTGAGATCCTGAAACCCCGCCATGTTCCACAGACACGGGAAGAAGGAAATGACGTAATGACCTTCTTCTTTTTCTGTTGGTTCAGACAGCACTCCCACTTCTCCCCTTCAAAAAGACAGTATAACAGAAGCCACAACTTTTGAAAACACACAGTTACAAAGTGCTTCAAAAACAGGAGAGAGAACAGGAACAGAACCACAACAGACAGGTGTGCCAGTAGACATGCATGCAAACAGTGACATATGAGATCAAACATACAAGAACGAACACAAATCAACCTTCATTCAGCAAACATTTAAAGGCAAACAGTTTTCAAACAACATTTACAAAAACAATTATTCAAATCATTTATAAAAATGAAAATGTGACCCACATGTAATCAAGCCGTCTTTGAGGTATCATTCACTGGAGCTCGTGTTGGTTGCGACAGTCTTTTGTTAAATCTGCCGGCCTGCATGTGTAACAAGACAAACAAGAGTAGAATAGTGATTCTCAAGGTAACTACACACACACACACACACACACACCAGCCTGAAGGATGCACGGTGCTAACCTAACAATCCTAATCTAACAAAGTGGGACAACCCAAGCAGAGATTAGTCCTGTTGTTAGAAGGTTTGATATAGGCCTGTAGTTAGCTAAATTGCCTGAATCAAAGGTAAGTTTCCTAAGAAGGGGTTTGATTACAGCTACTTTAAAAGGACTGTGGCACATAGCCTGTTGATAAAGATATATTGATTAACTCCAACAAGAGTGAACAAACTAAGGAAAAGATCTCCTTGAATAGCTTAGTTGGGATCAGGTCTAAAAGGCAGGTTGATGGTGTGGAGGTTTAACTACATTTAATGGTATGGCAGGTCAATGTGAAGGCAGGGAGTTGCTAATTTTTATCTTTAATTTTAAGAATTTTATCTAAAACTCAAAGTCCTCACAGCTGAGGGCTAGAGGAATCACAGGCTCAGTAGAGCTCTGACTCTGGGTCAGCCTGGCTAAAGAGCTGAAAAGATACCTAGGATTGTAATTAATATCACAGTTATCAACTGGTCAATGTACTGAATTTAAGGCAGCAGGAATGGCCTCTTTAAATTTAGCCACAGCACCATTGGACAGATTTCTACTCATCACTGATTTATTACAAAATACAAAACCCTCTTAGAAGATGTTAAAAGTTACTAAGAAGAAATCAGATAACTGAGGATTTTCAGGAAAAGACTTTTTGTTCATTAACATCAAGGCTGTATGCTAGAACAAGATCAAGAGTGTGATTAAAACGATGGGTAGCTTCACAAACAGCCTGAAGAAAAAACCAACTGAGTCTATTAGGGACATAAAAGCTGAGCTAAGGCTATCATTGTCTTTGTCAACATGGATATTAAAATCACCTACAAAAAGTATTTTATCAGAGGTAAGGACCAAGTTTGATATGAGCTCAGAGAATTCAGATAAGAATTCAGAATAAGAGCCTGCAGGACAGTAAATTATCACAAATACCACAGTGTCATCGCACATTACATCTTAATTTCAGATCCTGCAGGCCGGGCGTCCTGATGTGTTTTACTTCAATAATTAATCCAAATTCTGGACATTTGTTTTATATCTTAGTGAAGCCTCTGGCTGCTGTTTGGCTGCAGACATTCAGCCATTTCACTCTCCCTCTCTGTCACATTTATTATTATTTCTGTCACAGGGACAAACTTAAACGTTTATAAATGTAGCAGCGACCATGATAATGTAAATAACACTGATTAGAGACTGAACTTTCTGCACACGCAGCTGTGAGTTCTTCATGTTTTAAAACAAAAATGGATTTTAACTGAAGAAGAAATAGGGATTTTTTTGTTGCCCTGATAACAAAATGTGAATATATCATGATGTCTTGTAACATGTAAAACTCTCCTCCTATCAGCTGATCCTCTCAGCTCTATATTAAACAGCAGGTCTACAGTCAGGATATGTCTGAACAGGGCATGAAGATAAAAACTACAACTATTTACTGTGACTATTAAACTACCATGAGACTGAATACAAGAACAAGAACTCTACACAATAACACCAACTCTAATCCAGGTTGTATTTTCTCCAGTGTGTTCAGCTTCAGTTTATTGCTGTAGTTCTGAGTGAGTCCTGGATGAGATTTTAATGTTGAGATTTGGCTGAAATCAGCTCCATGCGTCTAAAACCTCAAATAAACCAGCTAACAAGCAGCTAAAATGTGGTTTAAACAGCAACATGAGACAGAACAAGATCTGAACGACTGAACTGAACAGCATCCCAATAAATCAGACTGTGTGGTCTTTGAGGATCAGGAGGAAGAGCGAGTAAACTTCAGTCTCAGACCTTTGATTCATCAAACAGTCTGAGCTAGCTGAACGTTAGCTAAAGGCTAAGCTGCTACATCTACAGGAAACAAGTTCACAGAAGAAGAAAGAAAACAAACCTGCTCTCTCTTTAACATCCTGAAACCCCAACATTTGACACTCTGAAGACTTTTAGAGGATTACTCTGAGACTACAGGACGAGGGAGCAGCTCACATGCTGACTGTGCTCGGCAGGAGAGAAGCCTCGAGACCCGGAAATAAAAATGTACTTCCTGTTTGCTGATCTGACCTTCAAAATAAAAGTGTAGCGTCATCTGTCCCACCTCTTTGTTAACAGAATCAATAAAAAATATCTTAAAACTTCATTTACACATTTTATCACGATCGTCAACAGAGACAGCTGTAACATTGACAACAAACAGGCATTTGTGCTGAATCAAGGCAGCAGTCAAGTTTGATGATTCTTCATTCACCCACAGAAACACATATGTCTAATGATTTATTTATTCAGTGTCAGCAGCTTATTAAAAATCTCTTTTAAGTCATTTCATCACACAATTACAATCAAGATAAAGCTTTGATTTTATATTTCAGCTTTAAAGAGCCTAGGTTTTGCTTTAACTCTGGTTCCTCAATTCACTTTTCTTTTTCTGCTCTTTATTTTGCCATTTACAAGCTACAAACAAAACAACTGCAAAACAACAACACATAGTCAAAATAAAAACTGTGAAATACTGTGGGAGGTGTTTCACATTCTTGTCCTTTTTCAAAATTGTTGTGGCTGGGATTTGACTTTGAATGCAGTCCATTTCTGCCATGTTGTTGTCAAAATCCCATTCTCTAACTCTCAACAAGCCAAAAGTCCATGTTTCCATGGTAAATATTACCTAAGCAATGTCCAGCTACTGTCTTGGCCTTGGGGGGGTTGTTTTTCAACCAGTTCCTTGTCGAGGTCTTTTTGGTAACAATTGTCAGTATTTTAAAGAGGTAAGTGTCTTTCTTTTGAATGACTTCACCAGGTATAAGTCCAGATGTACAATCGTTGGATCCCTGGGTACTTTTAGGTTTAAAATGTCCTCCATTGTTTGAATGATATTGTTCCAAAATAACTGTATTCTCACACATGACCAAAAGATATAGGAGCGATTGGGGTCTACATGTCCACACCCCCTCCAACATTTCTGTTGTACATCTTGTTACTTATCCTTTATGTGTGGGCTGATAAAAAAGCATCTGAGGTTTTTCCATCTGAATTCTCACCATCTTCTCGAGTTAGTTGAAGTTTGTTGTGTGCTGGACATAGAGTACCAATCACTTTCAGACAATGTGATGCTGAATTCTTGTTCCCATTTGATTTGACATATAGTGAAACATTTTTGGAGACGGCTTTACAATTTGAATACAATTGTTGAAGGGATGTCTTTATATGCACGCATCAGAAGTACAATCATCTCATTAATCCCTGCTGATAAGTGCCTGTACACTTCCTTATTGTAAAAGTGTTGTAACTGGAAGTAACGGTACAGGTCTCTGTTTCCAAGGTAAAACTCTTGTTTAAGTTTTCAAAAGGTCTTAAAGGTTTTCCCTTCAACATGTGTGCATATTGCTGTTATTCCCCTCTCTGTCCACCTGATGAACGAATCATCTGGGACTGAAACTGGGCAAATGAGATTTTCTTGACAATCTCAAACCATGTTTTCAAAGTGTCCCTCGAGATAGTATTATCTTCCTTATGGTCTGTACATTCTTTCCCCTCTGATTTAGCAGGAGCTGGCACTTTACCCAAATTGAATTCAATATTTTTCCACCTTTCTTGATATGTTGGACAACACCAATAAACTGAGCTGCACAATAATATTGTTTAAAGTCAGGCAGGGCGAGACCTCCTTATTCTTGAACTAACTGGAGTGCTTTGAGTTTAATCTGAGGTTTAGCACCTGCCCAAATAAATCTGGATATTAATCTGTTTCACGCTGAGAACATATGGAGATATATAATAACCTGGGCAGTACATTCATTTTTATCACCTCTATCCTCAAACTAAAATCCAAACTTAAATTGACCAGTGTGTCATATCTTTCTGAGTTGTATCACTCAAAGTACAATAATTAGATTCATTCAGGTTATTTTGGTTTTGTGTGATGGTTACTTCTAGATATTCTACCTAATCTTGTTGTTTGGTATGTAATTTAAAGAGGGTACCTGTGTTTGTTTTTTAAAAGTCTGAGCATTGTTATGTTTGGGTTCTTTAAGTAGGTGATAATAGCATCAGCAAACAGGCCTATTTTATGCTCCTCTTTTGCTGTGTTAATCCCTTCCAGATATTTTGTTTTTCACCTTAATGTAAACCTTGGTGTAAATTATTTACAAGAAGAACATGGGAAGCATTCGCATTAAAGAGGATAGAAAAAAATTACAATAAAATAAAATAAAAAAGTGCAGGTTAAAGGTCACAGAAAATGTCTAGGTCAGTATTGCACAGTGATCCTGCTCTTTTACACTTTTTTTTCTTAAATTAAGTGAAGTCCGTGTTTATAGGTTTGACATATTCAGTCCATTTTCTCCAGATTTTGTGAAATCTATCATTCTGGACTTTGAAGGAAAATGACAGTCGCTCCATTACATATATTTCATAAATAATGCCTATCCATTCAGCAATGGTGGGTAAGTGAGGTTTCAGCCAATTCCTTGTAATGACTTTTTTGCTTCCAGCCAGAAGAACTTAAACCAGTTTTTTATCATTATTGATCCATCCATCAAACTGATTATCACCCATATGTACTGTACCAAAAATAAAAGGAATATTAATTCCAAATATGTTGTTTATTCTCATCAAGTAGTCGAACATGTTGAAGTCCACTGTAAGACACATACTCTTTTCCAGGCATCCTCTGATATGTCCAAATTGCCTTCTTTTTCCCACTTCTCTTTTATATACCAGGTATTCCCTGACTTGGAGTGGAGTATGTCTTTATAGAGTTTACAGATAATCTTTGTAAAAGATTCTGAAGCTGACAAAATAACTTTCAAAACTCCTGTTTCTACTTTTCCTGAATAAGTACTCATATTCTGGTTAACGTAGTTTCTAACTTGGAGATATCTGTAAAAATCTTTTTTTTCAAGACTGTACTTTTTCTTTAGGAATTCAAAACTGTGGAATGTCTCGTTCTTAGTAAATGAGTTATAATTTATTAGACCTTTAGCAGTCCATTTTTTAAAATCTACTATCAGGTCTATTTGGAATAAATTCACTGTCATAAGCACACCATCACAGAAGTTTAATTGAATCATTTAAATTACATATTTTCACAGTTTGTTGCCAGGATCTCAATAGTATATTTATCCAAGGGTTGCTTATGTTCAGCAGTTTAAATAAAAAATACATTGTCCGCAACAGTAGCTTCAAAAGGTTCCCCTCCCAAAAACATATTCTCAGTTTCCTTCCACATGCAGAATATGCAATGGCCTCAACTGTGCTGCGTGGTAATATTCTCTAAACCCCTTAAATTCCCTGTTGAAATCTGATATTTTACGTTGAATGTTATCCCTTTCTTAAGTTTAAGATCCATGTGGAGTCCATTAAAATGAACAATCTGTCATGATTGCTTTATCGTTTTCAGAATCTATTAGTCTCAATACCAACCAAACAATTCATAGAGTGGGATGTGATGATATCCAGATGTTTATGGCAGGGGAAAAACCCAGGATCAGGTATACAACGACCTTACAACTAAGCAAGGAATGTGGGGGCATGGGTTTCCCCTCCATAAACTACTTTTTGCTAAGGGACGGGAGCTGAACAGGAGCTGTAATAAAACAGACAGAGATGAGGGGGGAGCTAATGGAGGTCATTATGATGTAGAATTCAACCAGCAGATGCCGCGGTGCGCTCCATAACGGCACATTCAGGTCTGTGAGGACAGGACAGACCGTCCATCATTTTACAGGAACCAGTTTCTCTGAAGCTTTATTGCGAGACTAATAACTATTAATTTATTCATTTTACTGAACAGAGTCTCTGCTGAACTCCTGTTCTCCTGATTTCATGCTCTCTGATATTTTCAGACTCGGTGGACTCCAGCCTCTGGTCCTCGTCTCTAATCCAGCCTCCCAGAGCAGGACGTCATGAGCCGAGAGAAGAAAAAATATGACCAAATGAAAATATTTGTTAAAAATAATTATAGATGATACTCATAAGAAAAGTATTTTGAGCTGGATTTCTGATTTATTTGCAGTTTTTTGCTGAAAAATGACCCCCCCCCCCCCCAAAAAAAAAAAAAAATCCAAGGTTTAACAGTTTGAAGTATTTTATTGAGAATGCCCAGTTTTCACTCTTTTTGACATTAGTATATCTACCTGTCTGTCTTCTAAAAGGCAAAGTGATGTGTGGTTAAATATCCTGGCCTCTGTCTGTGGTCGAGTTTGTGCTTCTTCTGTTTTATCACAGTTCTGATCAAATATATCATTATTCAAAACATTGTTTGATTTATGTTTGTGTTAGGAACTTTGTTTACCACAGAGAAAAGACATAAAACACTAATGTAAAAAAAAAAAAAAAAAAACTTTTTTAAACCTTAAAATGACTAATAAACCAAGTGTTTCTCAGCTCTGTTGCAGAATGTAGTAATTTTCTTGGAAATCATCCATTTTCATATGTTGATAAAAAATAAAATTAGAAACAATATAACCCATCTTTGGATGAAAATCGAGTCCGTCGTTCATCTGATGTAATTATTGTGTTTATATTCAGAGGACTAAAAATAAATTAGGCATCAGAGTGGTACCATCACAATGGCTTAATAAAGCTGTAAACAAGGTGGACTCAGAGAGCAGAGACACATATCTGTCAGAAAACAAAGCCAACAGAGGCAAGCCACACCTTGTCTAATGCACAACCTTTACCCCAAAAAACAAAAATATTAAGGCTCAAATAAGACCCAGGACGACAAAATACTTTTCTAACTCCACCTTTGGTAACTTTTAAAAGAGGAAAAAATACAAGAGACTGAGACATCATGCAACTAAATATGACTGAACGACAGCAACAGGTGATGCTGAACAGCACTGCTAATGCAAAGAAACATTTTCTGAGATTAACCTATGAAGTGATTACTGTAAACGTGTTGTGCTTTACAGATGGCTGATTGAGCTTTGTCAGTATAACAAACAGCAGTTTGGTGTTTAGGTTTTTAGGAGTCACTGTCAGCACATCGTAGCTGTCTCCTCTGGCCTTCCTCTTTACAGTCGCTGAACTTCAAGGTAGAAACTGAGTAGTAGTCTCTAATAAAGAGGACAGAGGGCTTGGACATTAGCTCTTCCACTGTTGTAATTCTGGCAGTGTTGGACCTGCAAACATGGACAGAAAATGTTATTCTTTCGGTTTCATAGTACTTGCAACAAAAAAAGATTACAGTACAATTATACATTTTAAGAAAAAAAAAAAAAACATACCAAGACTTAATTCTCAGCCATTTCTGCAGCAGGACTGAGTGTGGTGGGTGCCAGTGGTTGAAGCTTTCTGGTGACTCCTGGATGATAGGCCTATTTGTGCCCTTCGTTTCCACTCTGTGAGGAGACAGCATTTGGTTTAAAAAAAATGCCATGTCTGCATAATAACACTAAACAAATAATACACATATTTAAAATAGCAAGAACACATGGGATAACTGGAGGTTTGACACTAAAATGTGAGAATTTTTGTATACAATTGGACAAAAATAAACCCTCAAGGCTCCTAACCAAATGGAGGAAGATGAAGTTTTGCCAGAACCAGCGTGTGGACGTCAGTGCCACTCATTCTTCTTAGGTGTGGATTTACCAGAACTATTTTCATATCTGAAGAAGTAAATATAACACTAAAACCATCACACTTTGATAGAGTTTGCAAGTTTCATCTCTGGTATCATTATTTGATTCTTTTTTCAATCAGATATTTAGATATTATAGTGGATAGCTGAGTTACTGATGTATTTTAGTAAATAAAGCCATCACAGTTTAAAGGTCCCATATTATACTGCTTTTCTGCAGTTTAACATGGGTCCTTGATGTCTTCATGAATCGTTAGTAACATGCTTTGGTCCAAAAAGCCAATAAATAAAGCACAGCAGCATTGTTTCCAGGCTCACATAGCCCCTCTGTTCAGAAAGGTCTGATTTAGTGGGCGGGGACCTTAATATGTTAATGAGCCACTGCTGATACGCCCAGCTCTTCCGCATGGTCTGCCGAGGAGGATGACGGCGTCGCGTAACCATGACGACTGAGTCCTGAGAGAAAATGGCTGCAGAACAACAAACTATTGGGAGCCAGACCCCCAATATGAAGAGGCACCAGAAGAAAGTCGAGAGCCAAGGATAAACCAGGAGGTTTCTCAGAGGTCTGTATGTAAAGTTTGTTACTTCAATGCTAATGTGTAGACGAACTAAAGCTGTTCTGCCTTTCTTGCTCCCCCCTTCCCCTCCGTGTGTTGTTGTTATTAGCTCCTCAACTGTGTGGTTTGTGTTCATGCCGTGCTTACCAAAACTTAGACTGGCGTTAAATAGCGTTTAGTAAGGGATAGTGTAGAGTGAGCAGGTTACTACAGAGACATATAAACCCCGACGTGAGGCGGAATTAACTTTTATTGATAAGTAACACTAAACGAGTCGTTGCTACTGATAGTGAAATAAGACAGAGGGAAGGGGACTTCTTTGTTGTTGTGAAATGTAAATAATGTCCGGGTTCTTCAGGGCCGATCAGGGCCACAGTGTTTTACAGAAATAACAAATTATGTGACTGACCCATCAGAGTACAGCATTTAATAGAGCCATATAGTGCATGGCAGTAACGTGCTGCCACTGAGCAAATGTTTGTCATAACCTGTAATTCTAAGCAATTTTCTGTGAACCGTATCTTTCATGTATGCCACACAGTAGCTGTCTTGAACACCTCTTTACTTGCAATATTGTTTATTATTACGCAGACCTGTGTATATTAGCATTATATTGTCTTAAACAAAAACAAGACATCATGATTGCTCAACTAGTACATTTCCTTTATATAAAAGTTCTACTGAACATCCTGTTTTCACTCTTCTCCTACAGAGGTGCTCCTGTGGCAACTGTGCAAAAACACCTAGCGCCTGAAGATGTCTGTTGCATGGAGATAGCAAAGGTATTGTGAAAACTGAGTGCAAAATAATACTTTTGTACATTACCTTTTTGTACTATGATGTCACTTACTTACCCTTTTTTTTTTTTAAACAATATATTTATTATGTTTTGTAACAAGACAAATAACAATGATACAATTGACAAAATATACATTAAACCAAACACAGTCCCCCCAAATAAAATAAGAATAAAAAAAAATAAAATAAAAATAAAAATAAATAAATAAATTCACAACACACAACTCAGCACCATTTTCCAAGTTAATTTGCTTTGTAACGTCTGAGAAACTCAATTAAAGGTAACCATATTTCTTGAAAGTCTCTCCCCTTTCCCCTGACAATATATGTAAGTCGTTCCAATACAATGCATGATGCCATCTCCTTCACCCACATATGCACTGAGGGCACATCTGTTTTCCTCCAGTATAAAGATATCAACCTCCTGGCCTGAAGTAGTCCAAAGTCGATGAGTTTCAGTTGTCTTGAGGTAAAAGTGCAGTTCTCTGGGTGTATACCCAACACACACATCCTTGCTTGAAAAGGCACACTTGCTCCAGCGATCTTGGATAAAGTTTGTATGACTGACTTCCAGTAGTCCTGTAATCTTGGACAGTCCCAGACACAATGAAACAAAGTACCCCTTCCTTTTAAACATTTACTACAGGTATCTGGAATGTTGGGTGACCAGCGATTCAATTTGACTGGGGTAATATAAATTCTCATCAACCATTTATATTGTATGAATTTCATCCTTGTGTTAATTGATTGTTTTTGAGCTCTTAAACATGCTGCTTCCCACTCTGCTTCATGTATATCCTCTTGGAGGTCAGATCTCCAGGCATCCAGCCTGTCAATGGTGTTTTCCTTATCATGTGCTAATAGGGCTGTATAAAATAAAGAGATCTGACCTCTCCCCTCTAGATTTTGGAGTGTAAGATTCTCTAAATAAGATAATGGTGGCTGAGATACAATATGTTTATGTTTTGACATTATAAAATGTTTTACTTGTAAATATTTAAAGAAATGCTTCTTCGGAATGTCATATGTTTGACACAATTGATCAAATGTAAGAAGTTTACCATCCTTATAAAGGTCTGCCACCTTCTGTACACCTTTATGGGCCCAGATTTTAAAACCACCATCTGCTCTTCCTGCCTTGAAGCATGCATTGCCCCATATCGGGGATAAACAGGAGATGGGAGGAGCATCTCCAATATGCTGATGTGCCCTACACCAAATATCAATAGTGTTTTTTTATAAAAGGGTTCTTGGTCATTTTTTTCAAGTTTTTTGGATTTGTAGAATACAAATACAGCTTTAATGGAAGGTTTGGTACTGATGCTTGTTCAATAGTCACCCAGGCTGGGGGTGTCTCAGTTGAAAAGTAAAACATAGCTGAGCGTAACTGTGCAGCCCAGTAGTACCATTTCAAGTTCGGGAGTTGTAGCCCCCCTCTTTCGTATGGCAGGTACAGTAAGCGAAGTCTCAGCCTGGATTTTTTGTTGTTCCAAATGAATGTGTTAAAAATACTGTTTAGTTCATCAAAAAGTGACTTTGGTGGAGGAAGAGGGAGTGACTGAAAGAGGTATAAGAATTTCGGTAGTATGTTCATTTTTATCATGTTTATTCGGCCAATCATTGTTACAGGCATTATCATCCATCTATCTAGAGTCTCCTTCACTTCACTGATCAAAGGGCCATAATTTGTTGTTACTATGGTTTTAATGTCTGGGGTAATTTTAATTCCAAGATACATAAATCCTTCTTTTGCATTAATAAATGGGGTTTGCATGGTAGGTTTTTCTCTTTCATTCTTATTCAAAAATAGTATGGAAGATTTTGAATCATTTATATTATAGCCAGAAAAACGCCCAAATAATTCAATTTGTTGCATTAGGTTTGGTATGCTAGTAGACAGCTTGGTTAAGATAACTATCAAATCATCAGCGTACAAAGCCAGTCTATGTTCTTGTTCTCCTAACTGGATACCAGACAAGTCTGTTCGTGCTCTTATTGTCATAGCCAAGGGCTCTATAGCCAGTATGAATAACATAGGCGATAATGGGCATCCCTGACGTGTGGAGCGTTCTAATGCGATTGGTTTTGAAACTATGTTATTTGTTAGAACACTGGCCGTGGGTCTTGTATACAAAATATGAATCCATCTTAGAAAATAATTTCCAAATCCAAATCTCAGTAGAACATTAAATAAATATGGCCACTCCATTCTGTCGAATGCCTGACGAGCATCCAACGATAATAAAGCTGTATCTTCAGTGTCAAATTTTTCATTTATTATATTGAGAACTCTTCGAATATTATGAAACCCTTGGCGTTTTGGTACAAAGCCATTTTGATCATTATGAATCAAGTTTGAAATATGGGGGTCTAATCTTCTTGCTAAGACTTTACAAAGTATTTTAGTGTCAACCCCCATCAGACTTATTGGTCTAAATGAGGAGCATTCTACAGGTGGTTTTCCAGGTTTTAAAATCAGTGTAATCATTGCCTGTCTCAGCGTGGGTGGGAGAGACCCATTTTGAAATGCTTCATCATACATATTACAGAGTGGAATTATTAATTTTTCTTGGAAAATTTTATAAAATTCGATCGGAAACCCGTCTGGCCCAGGGGCCTTACCACTGTTAATACTTTTAATAGCTAGTGATATCTCTTCAATAGTTAAACTCCTGTCTAATTCCTTTTTTGTGTCTTCCGTTAGAGTCGGGAATTGAAGTTGATCTAGGAATGTGTCCCGTTCCTCTGAAACTTGAGGACATTCTGATTTGTACAGATTTTGATAGAACTCTCTAAAATTATCATTGATTTCAGATGGATCTACTGTTAAATTCCCAGAAGAGGTCATTATACTGTTAATCGCTCTATCACTCTGCATTTTCCGAATTCTCCATGCCAAGAGCTTTCCAGCTTTCTCTCCTTGATCATAATAAGATTGCTTTAGCCACATAAGACTTCTTGCAGCTGCATCTGAAGACAATTTATTATATTCAGTTCTCAAACGCAAAAGATCATTTTGTTTTATTGGGTCATCTCGGGTGTTTAAGTCTAACTCTAAAGATTTAATCTGTTTGTCCAATGTTTCCATCTGTTTCTTGTGTTCTCTGTTCTTTGTGCTTGTAAAACTGAGAATTTCACCTCTAATGTATGCTTTGAATCCCTCCCACCTTATCGAGGCACATGTTTGATCAGCATTTAACTCAAAGTAATGATCTATTTTCTCCTCTATGAATTTAACAAAGTCTGGATTCTGTAGCCATCTTACTTGAAACCGCCAATTAGGGGGGTTATGGCCAAGTTTCTCTATGTGAATATTCAGTGAAATAGCTGCATGATCGCTGATCACTATGCTATCATACTGGCATTTTGTGATCTTTGATAAGAGTTGTCTTGAGACAAGAAAATAATCTATACGAGAGCGGGATTTATGTATACCAGATTGACATGAGAATTCTATTTTGCCAGGATTCTGCTCCCTCCACACTTCCACCAAGTTAATATCCGATATATATTGATTTATTAACTGTCTAGTTTTAACTTTATATATGTCTGAACATGTTGAACGATCTAAAGTTGGGTTTAAAGTACAGTTAAAGTCTCCTCCAAGTATATAAAGTCCCCGCAGAGCAGATATTGTAAGAAACAGTTCTTCAAAGAATTTAGGATTATTTTCATTTGGGCCATATATACTCACTAAGTTTAATGTAAGGGAAAGGATGTTACTCTGAGCAATTACATACCTACCAGAGGGGTCCTGGATTGTTTTAATCATTTGAAATGGTATAGTTCTATGGATCAGAATCAGAACCCCTCTGGCATAATTATTGTATGATGCATGTATAACTTGGCCAGACCATCTATTCTTTACAAATTTTATATCAGAAACTGTCAGGTGTGTTTCTTGAAGGAAGATTATTTTAGATTTAAGATGTTTGATCCTGTTTATAACCTGTTTAAGTTTGATCAGTTTCTTGAGTCCCCTGACATTCCAACTTGTTATTTTTATATCAGAGATATTCTGCATATTTACTTGTTCCATAAGTGGTATTTTTGTTCTGTAATGTGAAAGTAGTAGGATGCATTATTGATGCTGAGTTAACTCAAAGTACATGAAAGTTCTTAAAAAGAAAAAGGAAATATAAATTATAAAACAAACAAAAAAAAAATCCACCCTGACATTGACACATAACACTTAAGGTCCCCCTCCCTTACTCAGAACAGTGAACTGGAGCTTGTGCTAATCCACTCTACAAGGGGAGTAGCTGAACTATAAGAACCCAACTTCAAAAGCGGCAGTGGTGTCCGTTAACCACGCATTTACCAAATTCAAAAACATAATGAACCATACACACAGTAAACCGATCAGATTAACCATTAGGTTACCTGGCAGCAGTTGCCTCTTATAGGTGTCCATTCTGGCATATAAAGAGCCATTTTTGAAAGAATAAAATATCAATGCCAAAAAAAAGAGAAAAACGTACACATTTATAATATTATGAGAGCATTATGAAATATACTTCTCAAGACAAAATAATCTACTTAACTGCCAGGAAAATAATAAAACAAATGGATAAATAAAGAAAAGACACAGGTTACGTGATTCATCTTGTAGATCTATATGTTTTATATAGTCAAGAAAGTCAATACCAACTGAATCTGTGTTTCAAAAAAGTGAGCCGTTTAGTCCGTTTACCGTCAGTCCTCTCCGGTGTGTCTGCGATGGAAATCCTCCGCCTCTGTAGGTGATGAGAACAGTCGTATCTTCCCGTTGTGGAGGATCCTCATCCTACAAGGATTGTACTGAAATCCACGGAACATTCCCTTTTCGGCGAAGACTTTCCTGACAGCGTTAAACTCGGCTCGTTGCCGGACGGTCTCGGCTGAAAGATCCGGGCCAAAGAAGAGCTTGTTTCCATTGTGCACAGTGTTGCGCTGCTTTGTGGAGCGGAAGACAAACTCCCGGTCTTGGAAATTCAGGAACCGGATAAGGACTGCTCTGTCCTGGTTTGGTTTTGGAGGTGCAAGGGTACGGTGAGCCCTCTCTATAATGAAGGATCTATTGGTCTCCAGCCAGCGCGGCAGCATCTCCTGCATAAACTCCAGCAGCGGCCGCTGGCCCTCTGCGCCCTCCCGGAGGCCAAACAGACGCAGGTTCTTCCTTCGGCCCCGGTTCTCCAGGTCATCGGTCTTGGTCTCCAGGTAAGCTATTCACTTCACAGCCTTGTTAAGATCCGCGATGTTCCTCTCCAGCTGCTCCTCTGCCGACATGATTCTGTGCTCAGCTTCCTCCAGTCGCGTTGTATTGGCGGCAACATTTTGCTTTACCTCCGTTATGCTGTTCTCCAAAGCGGCCACCGACTTAGCCATTTCACCCATGTGGTTGTTCATACCGTCCAGCTTGGTTCCGAATCCACTGAACTCCGAACGAAGTGACCGAAGTTCAGCTAAAACCGCGGTGAGGTCGGTCATGTTGCTAGTGCTAGCGGCCCTCTCGTCATCTGAATCTGTTGGAGACCTACCGGTTTTAGCAGGTTTTTGAGAGCCGCGTTTCCGGGTGAAAATATCACAGTCCTTAATTGTATGAGTTTTTGACATTTTCTTAATCCAGTTGGTATAACAAATGTATGATTATCACGGGTTTTTAATGCTGGTTTCACGGAGCATCCACTTCATGTTGCCATCTTGATTCGTGGCTCCATAGCGCCCCCCTACTTACCCTTTTTAATTAACTAGGTCAGAGGAAGACTACAGGAACTCCCAGACCCACCATCCTGCATGGTGGACCATCCTGGACTCGGACCTCTATGCTTTAATGTGTTTTTCAGTGCAAATGCCTTCAATATTTATAGATATGACTATGGGCCTTTACATCTAAGAGGAATAATGCATCAGTATTTTGACATAAACGCTCCTATTACTGTTACACAAAATAGTACGGATTAAAATTACATCACTGTTTCCTCCATCTTTCATGTTTACAGTCTATCTTTTTTGTTCTTTACTTATTAACATAACATGTAACATAAGGAACACTGAAAACACACTAAACAGTTCATGTAATCTTTTTATTGTGAAAAATATTTTAACATATGAAAACATCAAATGTACCGGCTGGTACTGCAGACAGTTTTTTAATAAAGGAGGTAAAAAAGACATGAAAAGGAATTTTTAAACAGAAACTGTAAAGCCATAATAACAAATATATAAGAAAAAATATATACATAAAAACACCTATGAAAGTAACCCTTCAGTTCTGACAAACATGCACATCATGTCCAGCAGTTACAGATACCAGGCCTACAGACCCTCTGTGAGCTGGTGTTGGAGCTTCTGGGCTGAAGAATCAGGGCGGTGCTGCCTGCCTGCGTGGTGCTGCAGATAAGAGCGGAGTTTCCTGATGCAGAAGACCAGTATGAGGGGTTCAGAGCTCTCCTTGGTTGAACCTTGACACGGAGCTGGCTATCACATCCATCTTGTCAGTTCTGTCATATTGAGCAGAGAGGTCTTCTGGGTCTGGTATTTCTGCAGCTCCTTCAGCTATGAGGCAGGGTCCTGGAAAACCTTCTCAAAGACAAGGTCCAACGGTGCCTCTAACATAATCTGAAATGCAAGAAACAAAAATGTTTGATTACAAAAAGAAATTGCACTAAAATCAAAATACCTCACTTTTGTTAAACTTTTTTTCGTCTTTTATTTACACAATTTCCTTATTTATTATTTATTCTCAATGCCATGTTAAAAGCACTTTTATTGAAGTTTTCTTTATGTTTTCCTTTTCATGTTATGCCTATTTGCCAATGTTTTTAAATTTGTGGATTTTTAATAAAGGCTTGTGCATTTTACTGCATTTTGGGCTTTACTGTGCAGTCTCCCGTCTTGGATTTTGGAAAGCTGACTTTGAACAGGATTCACCATCAGAAGATGTTGCCTGAGGTCGACCAGCATAGACACAAGAAAGAAAAATGTTTAACCTTTTAAAGCAAGAAAACACAAATTATAGCCATAAAATTTTATTAGTTTGTGGAGCTGAAATGTTTTTTTTCACTTTGTACTGAAATAAACACAAAAAATCCATGAAATGTAAAATACAGTTTTTGAATCTCATTAGATACATTAGGTGTTTCTGGCAACTGAAAATTCACTTGAGTACTTTTATTTTTATCATTTATCTGCTTATATTCATATGTTTTTTTTTAGATATTTGTGACAGAGGTATCATAAAGTATATCAAATATGATACAACAGGCTTTCAGGGGTTAGTGTGTTTTCACTTACAAATGTCTCATTAAGTGATACATAACCAAATGTCTATGCCTATATGTTTTTGGTAAATAAATCAGGAGGATAATCATCTCACAGATCTTATTTGATGGCCTCAGTTCCTCCTAACATACTAACGTGCTGTAGTGTTATGTGGCTGTAACTTTTCCTCACAGCTAAACTCCACACAGTCACACAGCTCGTATGACAGCATCCTGGGGGCATTTCTGAGTCTTTAAACTTACAAAAATCAGATTAAATTAATGTGGTCAAAACGACACTGTGGCCACAAACGCTGGTGACGCCGATCACATCTGCAGATAGACTGATCTGAGCCGACGTTAGAGTTACATGTTATATAGTTTCCCCTGTTGTTTGTATTGATGTTTACATGACCTGCTGCAAAATGCACAGAAACACAGCCTTAACCGATCGTTTCCCTCGTCCACAGTTTTGACATAAAAATGAGTTTTGAGACCATCGGAGATAATTTACTGATTACATGCTTCAGTGAGTGTAGAGCAGTTTGCCTCGTACTCAGATCTCTATACATTTAACAGCGGACAGCACAGTAACACACAACAGGGACTTCACATTACAGTCCTGAACAAACACGACTGTAAAGTCCTGCTGGATAGAAAACAGAGAGGATCGTTTCCTCCAAACATTACAGGCTAAAACAACAGGCTAACCGCAGGCTAAACTTAGCCTCGTAAAGCTAACACTGAGGGAGGGGGAGAGGAGGGGGTGTGTGAGGAATAATTATATTCCTCCAACTGTTAAACTCCTCTTGGCTAATGTAGGAATATCCATACATCTAAGTTTACACTGCAGGCTGTCAGAGTAACTTTAACACTGAAGAAAATCTTGAGCTCTTACATCTGGTCCACTTCCCTCTGCTGTTAGCATTAGCTCGTAGCAATAAGCTAAATAAATACCACACAGCATTAAAATACTCACATTTCCACGGTCCGAGGTTTGGTGGCAGACAGTTGGTGGTGAGCCTGGATTCAGGAAAAGTCTAGTTCCCAGTCCTGAGTTGAACTGACTGAAGTTGAAGAAGCAGTCGGACGTGAAGTGACTGACACACACATACAGGTTTTAGCCGACTGTAGCTGCTCACTCCCTTCAAAAATAAAATTAATCCACTTGGTCCTCTGGTCCTCTGAGGCTGGTAGCCTATATGTGAAGATATATGTGGCTGTTTACAGCCAACAACTGAGCAGTGGTAGCTTTTGAGCTTAGACATGCTGAACACAGATCTCTCACTAAGAATGAAAACAACATGGCTGCTCTTCACAGAGGAATCTCTGCAGCAGGGTGGGAGTGGAGATACTCAGGTGGACCAATCAGATTAGTTTATGCAAATAAAAATATACTGTTACGTAACAGTATATCCGCAGACTCAACAGCTCACTGAAGGACATGATTTTACATTCATGCATTCTACTAAATACAGGTTTCGTTATAAAAGATAACATTTTGTGGGCTGGGAGGAAGGCCAAAGACCCAAAATTGTGTTCAGAAGACTTAAAAAAGTGGATTTTGCATAATATGGGACCTTTAACAAGACATTACAGCTTCAGACCATGTACCAAATACCACAGAGATAATCATTCTCACTTTTGACTGTGGCTGCAGTGGTAAAGCTGCTTTATAAATCACGCTGATTAAGACAGAAATCTTTTCTTTTTGGAAAGCTTAAATACTACGCTCATATGCAAGTTCATTTAGTAACAGTGTCCAGCTGTGTTGTGCTTCTTCTACGGTCTGCTACCTTTATCTGACAGACATCTAAACTTTAAACAGTGTCCTGGTAACATAAATGAACTCCAATGAGGATTACGTTAACATAGAACAATCGACATGGTGAACGTGTGTATATGTTTTAGCTGGTTAGCCTGCGGCTGCTTCGTTTAGCTGCAGGCTAACGTTAGCACACGTTAGCTTCCTTATCAGCCTAAATGACTCTGAGAAATCACAAAAGTAAAACGTGAACTTAACTACACAGCACAAAGCCCAGTGTGTTATCCATGCTCCTGTCTGTGACTTGTCACTGACATGGTTCATGTAACACAGAAACATACAGACATACTCACTCATCCAGATGCAGGTCCAGCTCTGGCCCTGTTTGAGCCTTCTACTCATGCAGGGCCCTCCATTGTGATAAACTCTGTTCAGTCTTTAATTTCTTTGAGCTATTTCATGTTTGTTTGATACTTTCACTCTTATGGCCCTTTTCCATTAGCCCTACTCTACCCGGCTCTACTCTACTCGCTTTGGCCTGCTTTTCCACCAGCCTGGTCCCCTGCCCAGCAGGGGCGGGGTCGCCATGAAACAGCTGGGCGACACAACAACCAAAACAATGGAGGACTTGGAGGCAATAGTATACTTGCTGCTCGGTCTGTGGCTTTTTGTTACAAAGAGGAAAGCAGAAGAAGGCTGTAGGCGGCGAGAAGAAATACCCTTGAGAAGTACAGGAGAGTTTTGGAAGCTATACAACAGTTTGAAGTCGAGGACGAGAGCAATCGGGCTGCAAAGAAAAGACGTATGAGGGTAAGCTACCGCTAGCTTGTTAGCTAGCTCGTAATGATAAAGCCCCGTGTTTAACATTGTGATGGCAGCAAGTTTTTGCCATAAAGTAACAAAGCGTATGTACTGCAGTCCTGTTTTGGGCATTGTGCTCATGACCCATCAGTGACGACATTCTCTGACCAATCAGTAGCCGACAGTCGGTCGACGTCACCTTTTAGTGTCGACTCAGCTCGCTTAGAACCAGAGCAGAGTAGGTACTAAAACTGGTTTGTTTTAGGAGGTACAGTGCCGATGGAAACGCAACGCAAACCGGGTAAAGCTGAGTAGAGTAGAGTAGAGTAGGACCAAGGCGGGCTGGTGGAAAAGGGCCAATATATTGATCGTCCCTGGTGCGGCAGCAGCTAGCTGCCTGCCAGTCTGTATAACAAGAAGGCTGCGCGTGCCATGGCGCTGCCTCCTTCTCTGTGATTGGTTAGATGGAGCAGGAGGTGGCCTGGGCTTTATATGCAGAGGGAGGGGGGTATGGAGAGAGGGAGAGAGAAAGCTCCTCCCCAATCTGGTCCGGACAATGTTTACAGAGGGCTGATATCAACACAGGCAGAGGGGGTAGGCTTAGCTTTCACTGTGAGGAGCATGTACTCAGAGAGTGCTTGGATGAGACCGGTATCTTCTCTTTTTTTTTTTTTTTTTTTGTTTACGTTGCCACGTGGCGTCACTGTACCGTAATTTGAGCCCAAGCGAGCGAGCCGGAGCAAGCGGGCGAGCGTCAAGCAAGTGAGTAAGCTAACCTGACATGCCAGACGGACAGTTTCATATATCCACTAAAGAAACATGACATGCTGGATTTCAGACAATGAATCAGACATGTCCGTCTACTCTGCAAGGCTATGAGCGAGCGGCGTAGAGCAGCTGCTCCAACTCACTCTGGCGTCAGACGGTTATAAAGGAGAGAAAGAGAGAGAGAGAGACAGGAGCAGGGAGAGAATGGCAGCTGCTGCAACCTTCACCACAACGCAACTAGTAGTTAAACCAGGTGCGCAAAGTGCTGTATGGAATTACTTCGGCTTTGAAACAAATGAGCACAGTGAAGCCATTAACACCGAAGCACCATTGTGCAAACAGTGTTACAAAACATGTCTGGCCAAGGTTGGAAACACTTCCAACTTGGTAAAACATTTGACGGGCAAGCACCCAGACCTGCATAAGGTGGTCAGACAGGTAATAACATATATATCTATGCAAAAAAGGAACATTCAGTGCTAAAAGCAAGCAACGCCAGCCCCTTTCAGTCTCCACAAAAGTAGCTCTGGAAATAATTAAAGCTGCATTGCAATTAGCTACCAGTTTCGGTGGTTTAAACAGCCTATTTATATTTTATGTTATTTTATATTATTATATTGTATTTATATTTTCACAGTGATTTTTAAACGTTATGTTCCCTTAATTTTTTTTCCTGAGCTGTGTTACCGCCTCCATGCCACAGGAAAAGTATCTGGCTCAATGTTAACGAAAGGAGACCAGAAACATATTAAAAAGGACGCCACACAAAGGACAAAATTGATTTTCTTCATTGAAGTAAAAATATTCACATGAGAAACAAACTAAATGAAACAAAAGGGGCTGGAGTTGTCTGCAAAAATGAACAAAACAGGAGAAAATGATCAGGCCAACCCATAAAGGGCCGTCACACCCAACACCTCTCCATGCGCTGCCTGACCAAAGCTAACTAAACCAAGGAATAATGAAAACCCAGAAAACAGGACCACCAACAATCTCCAGCCCAAACTAAAACAAGAAAACCCAGCAACCTAGTGCTGCTGAGGAACAAAAGAGGGTGTAGTTTCTTGACGTGTTGATGTGTAGATGCAAATGATGAAGAAGCTTCACCGACACAGACTTGTTTGCATATAAAGGAAGTTTATTACAAACCAAGCAAGTGTCTGAATCAGGCACTCCGGACAGCCTGAGAGGCCCAAGCCAAAATGAACCTCCTGAACATTTAAGAGCACATGTATTTATACCAGACTCATTGTTTGAACTATACACAAACATGCATGTAGTATGGACTCTCATGGGACCAGAGCACCTTAGATAAATAACCTGTGAGCTAAAGGCAAACCCCATGATAACCTAAGGTGAAGGACCTTAACCTCTGACACAAGAATGTGAATCCAGCCATCTGTATCCTGGATAAAAACAGGCCAACTTCAGTCCTCTCATGTCCTTGCCCCTAAGGACACCTAGTTAGCTAAAACATTCACATCAGATACTTCATATTTCCCCCCTTCAAGACTACAAAGTCTCGAAAAAGGAATACATATATATAAGTAGATATCCAAAAATGCCAGAGATAATGATTCCTCCTGCAGATAATGTTAACAAATTTATAGAGTGTGAGAGCGAAAAACCTGTCAGGCAGCCATTACTTTCTTAATCCATCAAACCATCTAGACAGGAAAATTCTCTCACCATCCCTCTGCCTTAGGCGATCACATATGAGTACTCCCAGCCAATTCAAAGTAAAGGAGGATTTTATAGATAAATGTTTAAGAATGTGTGGATTATATGCATATATATATATATGGGAAACTTCAGAAAATAAAATAAAAAATGATGTCCAAATTCAGGCTAGTCGACCCATCGAACCTGAAATGGACCTTACCCTGCCTACCAACAGTTTCCCTAAACTGGAAAAAGCAAAATAAAACATCTGAAGACCCATATCAAACATCATTCATAACACATATAATACACAATTTAACCGAATCCAACATTGTAAGAATACACATAGGAAGAATTTTAGGCAGTCCCTCCTTTGTACTGTAGTAATGTCCATCTTGTAAGTCCAGTTGTCATTATGTCGATGTTCAGGTCTTTTCATCACATTGCGTTTGTCCATGTTTCATTATGTCCATTCAGAACTTGGAGGCCTCTGAGTGATCAACCACCTCCAGCGTTGTTCTGAAAAGGGAAAAAAGAAAACACCAGCCAGTATCTTGCAAACCCAGATGCCAATAGAAACATCAGAACGTATATCGTAAATAACAAATATCTCATACAAATATTCATAACATAATCTTACATTCCCCCTATAAGTAGGCTATTCCCCAAAATAACCCCATAAGGAAACAAGAAGAAAGATTAAAGTAAATGTGTCATCACAATGGATATTTGTCAAGTAATTCGCTTTCTACAACTATGTCATCTCCTTTATCATCAGGTCTCTGTAAAAGCGCCATTTGATTTTGATCCCCCGGCATCACAACTCCAACCCATCGTAATATCATAGCCTTTGCAAAGGTCAACACCAGTGTGCAAAAACAAAACATCACACACAATGCTATGAGAACTACTACTAGAATTTGAATTACCACAGGTCCCATAGGTCCCAATCGTTTTTGCAACCAAGAGTTAGCAGACCATCCGGCACCTTCTGATGGTCCAATTGCATCCCTTATAAATTTCAATGCATCTGTTGTCATATTGTCAGAATCATCAGGAATCAATGTGTAACATGCATCTCCAGTTAAGTTTAAAGCTACACAAAGACCACTTTGTTTCGCTAAAATATAATCAAGGGCCATGTCATGCTTTAACAGTGTCAGTCTATGACTTTTCTGAGTATTTGACAAGTATTCAAAACCTCTTATGGTGTGAGGATTCAGTGAATCCTCAGCAGTCTGCTCTCCCCCTCCCTCACGGATTCCCTCTCAACTTTCTCCTGCATGGGCGGAGTCCTCCGCTCGGCAGCTGCACACCTGCTTCCTATCTCACCTCATCAATCCTCCCTACATAAGACGGCTCCTGAGATGTCTTCTTCGCGGGAGTATTGCACGCTTCACCTCGGTTTGTGCTATCCTCATCTCAATTCCTCTCAGCATTTGCTGCTCAGGCTGATTGCCCGTCTCACCCCGTCCAGGGGCGCTCTTGTGCCTTTCGAGGCCTGTTTTGCTTCTCGTGTTTTTTGATCTCCAGAATACTAACCATCTCCCTCTGCTCCCTCTTTTCCAGGTCTCCACGAGCCCTCACCACCGCAGCCTTTATCTCACTGTTTCACTTACCTGTGTTGAACTCTGGAGCCTGCTCTCAATAAACCCTGTTAAAACTCCTCCTGCTTGCTTCTTTGAGCTTTTGGGTCCAACAATACAACTCCTGGTCATATCCTGACATATGGTCTCATTTGCAAATCCCTGCAGGGTGTAAGTGATATTATCAATGTGATCCGCCAAAAATGTTACTCCATACCACGGAAAAAGTCCTATTCCCCACTTCTCTGCTAAACTTATTCTCCAATGATAAGATTCCAGATTATGAAATTGTGCCAGTTCCCTCTTCTTCCTACTAATAGAATCTACATTAGATGAGGCTTCATCAGATGCCTGTTTTGGCTGGACCGCAAGAACTTCATATGGAAGCTTCAACATGGCCATATAACAGCAACCTATCCACCCATGAGGTAGAAATATGTATGCTTTATCACCACATATCCACCAAATGTCTTTAAAATTTCCAATAGTCACATTTGCAGGGAGAGTTTGGTGTCTTACCATCAAATCCCTGCTTTGCTTTAGGTGTAATAAATGAAAAGTTACTGAATACAAATCATTAGTAGTTTTATGATTATTGTCAGTAAAGTGCATCATATAGTCATCACAATCTGATATGCCCATAAACACCCCATGTTCATTATGAGTATCATTTGAACAAAAACAACTTTGTGCCCTCGTGTGTCACACTTCCAATGACTCAGGGACAGCTGTTGTTATATCCTCATGCTTATCCAGTAGATTCATGTAAGATAATCCTCCTACCAATGAACAGTCACCTCTGGGTTTGAACAGATTCACTAACAGCGCCATTACAACATTGATTCCTGATTTCTGCTGATACAACAGCCACGATAGCACAGATGATGGACAAGCAGGAGCCAGTGGTTCTGGCACTGTCTCTAAAATTGAAACCCATGTATTTGGTGCCGGAACTCTAAAAACACACGGACACTTCAGATCCTTATTTGATTTAACAGAATGCACCAACTGCTGAAACCATAAATTCCTATTTGCCCATGGGTCTGCAATTTGTAATGCTGAGGAGTCAAAGCCATATGCCCTCCACATAGTGTCTCTCTTCTGTAAGCCTCGATAAGATTCAATCTCCCCTACTGATGTCATTTTCAAATTATACAAATCATTAGGCATGTCTGGTAAGGTCCCCTGGAGTACTCCAAGTGAATTTCCATCAGTCTTCTTGTCTGCTAAAGATGTTGGTAACATATTTGTAGCTGAAATAGCGGCTGGAGTTGTAACAATAACACTCTTAGTTGTTCTAAGAACTGATGTTGTAAGCTCTGTCTGTGGCTCCTCTATGCTCAATGTGGTTGCAATGGTGGATCACTCCTGAGGCTCTTTTGTAACAATAAATGATTGAATAAGATCCAGATCTTTTAACATAAGTGACACCTTATGGGTTACAAATCCTTTTCCCTGATCATTCTGCCTTAACTGAAATTCTGAGTCAACATATGTACATATATAGTCACCTTGATCGTCCAATGTGGCGTAACGCAAAACAAGAGAACAATCATCCACAACTTTCCATCTCCTCATGTCATTATCCAAAACATACTTCCTTTGTGTCCATGGGATAGCGTCAACTTCAGGTCCTGACAACACTATTTTTCACCCCGGTTGTTCACCCATGTAGGAGGATTGTTACCACCAACATTCCATCTTCCACACTGACATGGAAGGTGAGCCGAACCACCTCGCCTAACTCTCTTCTGGACTGGCCTTGGACTCCTTTTTCTAACTGAATCACTGGATTCCCCAGAGCGAACTTCACCTCCCTCCGGAGCCTTTGATTTTTCACTCCCTGTATGGACAAGCCCTGCTGTTTCTAGGACATGTTGAGGATCAATGTCATCAAATTTCTTCTCCTGTTCCTCACTTGCAGAGTTGTTTCCGGCATCATTAAAACCATACCCAAGGTCATTATTATTATCCATGATGTAAACATTCCTGTCATCTGAATTTTGACTCCGAACATTTTCAAGTTCATCTGCATTTTCTGCAAATTGTTCTTCCTTTTCTTCTACCTCCCTTGTACCCTCAATACTTGACTCTGTGGGCATAACCCCCCTTCTGTGGGTGCCTTCACACAATGCGATAATGTGGAACCACGTCAGAGACCCTTTAACGTGGACCGCAGTCCCAGTACTACGGACAACTTCAAATGGTCCCTCACGACGTTCGTTATACCACTTCCTCCTGAACACCTTCACAAACACCTTGTCTCCTGGATGCACTGTGTCCTTCTTTTGCTCATCAAGCCTTTCTTGCAGCTCTTCTTGCTTCTGCCTGTCAGAAACATACGCAGATATTTTTTTTAATGTAACGCAGCCATATATGTCACATACCGTCGCATTTCATCCTCCAAAAGGGCCAGACTTGGACCCTTTCCACTTGTTCTCAAACAAGGAGATGGCATCCGTCTTCCTGTGAGCAACTCATGAGGTGTCATATGCAGATCCTGAAGCTCACTTGAGCGACACACCATTAACGCCAACGGAAGCGCCTAATTATTGGGTCATATCTCCCTCCAATTGGTTCAGTGTCACTGTCTTCAGAGTCTGTCTCCCTGCTCCTATGATCCCTCCTAGTCTTCAGGTGTACTGTTTTCCATTTACTTTTGGAGCTGGGGTACATTTTATGGTTGTATCTGCTTTTCCCCTCTCTATTATCCACTCCTCCTCATCTTTAATGAGGTAATTACCCTCCTAGCTAATTACTGGGAGCTGAGGATATATATCCTTAAACTTCAGCTCTTTCTCATAAGGTGGAGGACTCGTCATTTGAGCTGTGTGTAAAAAAGGTACATTAATTTCGTCCATCAATTTTTGTGTTTATATTTGCTCTCATTTCATCCACTGTCCTCACCTTCTTTTCTTCTGCTGCTTTCAATAGCTTTTGTCCTTCATCTTCAGACAGCTGAAGCATGGCAAGTTCAGTTTGTCTTTTTTCTCTACGTTTCTCTCCTTTTTTACCTTTTTTCTGATCTGCCTTGTAAGTGGAAATTAGCACTCGAATAGTTTTTATCACATTTGGGTTAAGAGTCCCTTCCACTGGCCAGGGTTGGTCAATCTGCGAGCACCGCTTATGCAATTTTCTTGAAATCTTTGCTATACCTGAGAGTAGGGGATTATTTTTCTGAACTAGATCAACTGGCGTAATTACTTGCACACTTTTAGAATCCAATTTTGACATTGTAACAAATTGCCGATAGCTCACGTGCTGTATAATTAGAGTCACTAAAGAGCAGATTGTTTGAAAATTAATGTTTTTCAGAAATATACGGTTTTATCCGATAAGATAAATTTGCCAACTCCAAAGGCATCTCAACCCAACCTTACAAGGTAAATCACAACTTGAAACAACAACAACCACTAAACAAAGCACAATTCATCAAATTAAGATTCACTCTATTTCCTTGAATACTGAAAGGAATCTGGCTCTATACAGATATGTATGCTTAAAACTCTCTCAAGAGACAAATAACCAGTATAAAAACAGCTCGGACCAAATTAATCACAATGCAATAGTGAAGTACACAGTCACAGCTATTATTTACCCAACCTCCAGCACATCAAATGATCAGTCCATTGCCAAGCCTGTTTTTTCCAATAGCCCAACGTGGGGCAACATAGGTATGCATAAACAAAGAAACACACTCCGTGAAATAACCCATTTAGAAATGTGCGTATAATCTGCTACTTACAAAACAAGCTAAAGCCCTCAGTTTTCCAACATGTATAAATGTTATGTACACATAAGCAAAATGCAGATGCACCCCCAATTGAAAAAGGAGAAAAAAAATGTCAACTAAATCCATAAACCATTAGGTAAACCATTTGAAACAATATTCAAACAATATTGGATGACACATAAACCTAAATCCTTACTCTCCTTTACTCATTCATTTATTCATTTATTTATGAACCTATAGGCGCAAGGCTATCATACTTGTAATACATTAGCAAAACAGTATAATTTCAAATTATTGTCAGAAATATTATATTCTTAATATATTATTATTCCAAATTTACCTATTATTCCTAGGCATTCTAAATCTCAAAACTGTTGGGTTTGATCCTACTGCTTTTGTGAACAGTAGGGAGGGTCAAATTTCACTGCAGCTGCAGGACACACAGACAGTCTCTTCAAGCACGCACACACACAGACCTCCCTCAAGCACATAAACATACAAAGGTACCTCATACACACACAGACAAAAACAGACAATTATTAGACCTAAACAGACTTTTAGGTCTATCTCCAAAAACACAAACAACACCAGCTCCTAGAATCCTAATTCAAATTTAAATAAATTCCTTCCTTTGACCAAAATTCCTGTCGCAGACCTAATTTCTCTAAAATCCCATCGACAAGAAACACAAATATTCCTCTTCCTAAGTTGACTCATTCACATTTCCTTACAGCATGCTTATTCTCTTTTTCCTTTATACCTTCTTTCCTTATGTCTTTTAGTCCTTTACTTCACTGTTAACCTTTTAAGACTTGTCCAATGTTTCCCTGGGCCCAGAGTAAACTTTCCATGTCTTTTTAAACCAAATTGAACTTTTACCTTTAAACCAAACTTTCGCAGAGTGGCTATGTACCCATGACTTACAGTCAATTAAGATAAACAGGCCTGGCTCTTATTGATCTCGCATGTTGTACTTAGAACACCCTTTATCGCTACTAATTTAAGTTTGTCATGCACTTTGTGCTTCAACTTCTTATTTTCTCTTCTACTTTGTTTCACTTATATACACTTTGTGCTTCAATTTCTTTCACTTATATCTATGGCCCTCCTTTTAGTGACAATGCCTATTGTCAATAAATTTAGAACGAAGCACTACATCAAATGCACACAAAATGATCAACCACCACGCAGATGTCTTTTCGGTATGACCCACAAAGGAAATAACACAGCAGCCCCCAAGAGCAAAGCAGCTCCAATAATGTGAGAAAAAGCTCACCCTTTTATGCCGGCGTTGAAGCAAGGTTTGCACGCCGGGCTGCCGGTCCTCCCAAGGCCAGAACACGACCCTGCTCGCAGCACCAAATTGTAGTTTCTCGACGTGTTGATGTGTAGATGCAGATGATGAAGAAGCTTCGCCGACACAGACTTGTTTGCATATAAAGGAAGTTTATTACAAACCAAGCAAGTGTCTGAATCAGGCACTCCGGACAGCCTGAGAGGCCCAAGCCAAAATGAACCCCCCCAACATTTAAGGGTACATGTATTTATACCAGACTCATTGTTGGAGCAATACACAGACATGCATGTAGTATGGACTCTCATGGGACCAGAGCACCTTAGATAAATAACCTGTGAGCTAAAGGCAAACCCCATGATAACCTAAGGTGAAGGACCTTAACCTCTGACACAAGAATGTGAATCCAGCCATCTGTATCCTGGATAAAAACAGGCCAACTTCAGTCCTCTCAGGTCCTTGCCCCTAAGGACACCTAGTTAGCTAAAACATTCACATCAGATACTTCAAGGGAAAAGGAGAAACAAAAATACCTGTGAATCCAGAAACCCAGAAACAAAGGAGGAGTACACATAAACATCCTGCTCCTCAGGTCTGTGTGTGTGCCAAAAATTGCTCTTCTCTCAGCTCCTCCAAATACCCCCTCACCCTCCCCGAGCGCAAATTGCTCTCAGGTGTGCAGCAGAGGAGAGGAGGGAGAGGCACTCGGGAGAGAGGGAGAGGAGCAGGGTCACACGAACAAGCTGTAAATGCACTCATGCATTAAGAACATGTCAGTGTATTAAATCCTATTTTATTTTATTCATTTTAAAATTGTGCTGTGTGTGCACTTTTCTTTTTTTTTCTTTAGTTTTTTTATTGTCCAGGTACACAGTCCTTACATTTACAAGTACGAGAATAAAATGGTAAAGTATCACAACATTGTATATAATCAAAAATTCCCACAGTTCTTCATATATCTTATTACAAGTTCTAGGTTTTTTGTTGACGTGCATTCTTTTGGACATTTTTTTTTTCCTGCTCACGAGTCAGGAGAAGGAAACTTTGTACAACCAGAGAGATAGTGATACAGAGAAAAAAACAGAAAAGGAAAATAATAGTAATAATAGTGAAAAGAGAAATGAAATACAATATGAACCATCCAAACAAAAGATTTGGCAGATTTCATCTAATAATTTGCAAAAGACAATAATCATGTATTAAAGAGAAGAGGAGAGAAGGAAAATGATAAAAAAATGGCTATATCCAATGCTTCCTCACTATACAATGATCATAATATCAGATCTCAGAGGCTTTACATATTGCACCCACTTTGCCCAATGTAATTTAAATGTATCCAGTTTTAAATTAACCAAAAATGTGGTCCTTTCCATCTTATAAATGTCGGTTGTCACATCTATCCAGTTATTAATTGAAGGTTCAACAGGTGTCATCCATCTTTTAGTAAGAGCCTTCTTACCTGCTGTAAACAAAACAGCCATTAAAGAATTATCAATACCTTTATGTCAGGGGAGATATAATTAAGGTATATGGTTTTGAAATCAAAAGGTATTTTGGCCTTAAAAATATCTTGCATTGCTTTATGTACTTCTTTCCAGTATTTCTGTATTTTTGGACATTCACAAAAAATATGATAATTATTTGCATTTTGATGACCACATCTCCTCCAACATTGAGAGCTACCCTTATTGTATTTTGCTTTCATGTGTGGAGTAATAAAAAAAACGGATAACATTTTTCCAACAGAATTCCTTCCATTCAAGAGATTTTGTACATTTCCACTGAAAGGAACATATATCCTCCCATTCTTTATCCGTTATCCTCAAGGTGCTTTCTTTCTCCCATCTTTCTTTTACATACTTTGAGGAGTTGGTGTTTAGGTTCTGGAGGCTCTTATATATCTCAGAGATAACACCTCTTTTAACTTCAGATTTTTATGCATTTACAAACAACTGGATAAAGGGTTTACTGGCTTCTCTAATCTCTTTCTTCTTGATTTTTTGGTTATAATAATTTCTTAATTGAAGGTACCTAAAGAAATCTTGCTGTTCCAGAGTGAAAGTCTCCTTTAATGTCTGAAAACACATAACCTCCTCATTCTTTACAATGTTGCACATAGCTGTTATGCCCTTACTTATCCAAGATTTGTATCTATTATATAAATTATTTGGTTTGAAGTCAGAATCATATGCACACCAACTTATGATTTTAATATCATCATCTTTTTTGTATTCTTTTATCATGTCTTTCCATAACTTCAAGGTGGATTTTACCCAGGGATTTTCTAGTCTGTCTATGTAACTCTGCAAATTTTTATCTGGTAAGACTGCTTGTATGTGAAAATTTGACATTAATTTACATTCTATATCTTTCCATTGTGCATTGTAAGAAGGGTTACACCAACACAACAGTGTTTTAATCTGGGCCGAGATGTAATATGTTTTCAGAGAAGGTAAACCCCATCCTCCCCCGTCTTTTGGTAATTGTAATGTTTTATATTGAACTCTTGCCCTTTTTCCCTGCCAAATGAATCTTGAAAGCATTTTATCCCATTCTGTAAAATAATTTGTACTTACTGTTAATGGGAGGGACTGAAAAAGATATAAAAATCTTGGCAGTATGGTTATTTTGACTATTTCAATTCTTGAACTAAGACTTAAAAAATGGATGAGGTTCCATCTTGCAAGATCTTAATTTTATCTTGCAAAACTTTATAACTTTCACTAAACATTTTAGATAAATCTCTGGTTAATACCACTCCCAAATATTTAAAGGATTCTTTATTCCATTTCAGGGGATATGATTTCTTGAAATTTTCAGTTAAATTCAGATTATATATCAAAGTTTCTGTTTTTCCAATATTCAATTTATAGCCAGATAATGGGCCCATTATTTTAAGAAGATACATCACTTCTGGAAGAAATTTTTCTGGGTTTTTTCAATACAGGAGGACATCATCTGCATAGCTTACAACTTTATGTTCAATTTTGTTAACCTTAATACCAGTAATTTTTTTTGTTTTGTCTAATATGTTGTGCAAGTGGTTCCAAAAAAAGTGCAAACATAAGTGGGGATCAAGGACAGCCTTGCCTTACTCCTCTCTGAAGTGTGATTGGTTTAGATAGGTGGCCATTTATTTTAATTCTTGCTGTTGGATGATCATAAAGTGCCTTCATAGTGTTAATAAAGGATACACTAAAATTAAATTTGAATAGAACTTTGTAGAGGTATTGCCAACTGACAGAATCAAACGCTTTTTCAGCGTCTAAACTTAAGATCATAGCTTTTTCTTTATGATGCTGAAAATAATCCATAATGTGCAGAGTACGTCGTATATTATCCCGAGTTTGGCATTTGTGAATAAAACCGGTCTGATCGTTATGAATTAAGTTTGGAGGGAATTCTTCCATTCTCCCTGCCATGATAGAGGTATATAAATGATAATCAACATTAAGAATTGAAATCAGCCTATATGACCCACAATCAACTGTATCTTGTCCTTCCTTAGGTATCAGAGAGACAATTGCCTCTTTCCAAGTGGGTGGAGTCTCAGCTCTTTTCAGTGCCCAATTGTATGTGTTTAATAACAATGGCATTGATTCCTTTTTTAAGCCTTGTACCACTCACTTGTGAAACCATCACTACCTGGTGATTTGTTTGGTTTTAATCTGTTTATTGCTTGTATTAATTCTAATTCAGTTATGTCTAGAGCAAAAGCTCTATTTTGATCCTTTGTCAGGAAAACAGAGGAAATCTAAATTCCCCAAGAAAGCGTCGACCTGGTCCTCAGCAACAGGGGTACTGGAGTAAAGTTGTTCATAAAAAGACTCGAAGATCTGCTGAATTTTATCCTGTTTACTTTCTATGGTGTTTTTATGGAAGTCTCATATTTTATTTATAGTTTTATCTGCTTGCAGCTTCTTCAGCTTTCTTGCTAGCACTTTGTTGAATTTAGAGCCATTCTCATAGTATCTTTGTTTAGTGTAAAGCATCTTTTTCTCTATGTCTTGAGTATAGATACTGCCAATTTCATCTCTAATTTTCTTTATTTGTTGAAAAGTCTTTGAGTCTTGATTCTGTGCATGACGAGCCTCTAACAATTTTAGTTCATTCTGTAACTCAATCAGTTTTCTATTTTGTTGTTTTTCTTAAGAGAGGCTACCGCTATTATCTTAGAACAGCCTTTGCTGCATCCCATAGCATGGGAGGAGAGACTTCGCCATTATCATTTTCTTTTATATATATTTGCATTTCGTTACTCATTTGCTGTTTAAATAATGGATCATTAAAAAGGCTTGAGTTCAACCTCCATATACTACTTTTGTGAGTATTACCAAAGTCAGTTGATAAATAAATAGGGGCATGGTCACTTAAATCTATTGTTCCAATATCGGCATCCATAATCTTTGCTCTATCCTTGTTAAAAATAATGAAGTAATCAATTCAACTGTATACTTGGTGGGGGTTAGAATAATGTGTATACTGTCTAGCATTAGGATACATTTCTCTCTGTATATCTATTAGGCCAATGTCTTTCATTAAGTCCCCAAATTTCTTACTAATAGCTGTAGATACAAGTTTATTGTTTGATACATCTAAGTTTGGTTGTAAGTGTAAGTTTAAATCACCTGCACATATTAATGCACCTTCAGACTGACGGACTATTGTATCAAAAATCACCTTGAAAAAGTGAAAATCACTTCCTGGAGGGGCATAAATATTAAACAAGGTGACTTCATTCCCAAGTATTTTTCCTCTAATCAAAATAAAAATCTGCCTTCCTTATCTTTTTGTTCGTAAGTCCTTTCAAAGGTAATCTTATTAGAAATTAAAATGGCAACCCCTCGGTTGTGTTTTAATTTGTTTGAGGAAAAAAATACTTTTGTAAAACCCATCTTTGTCAGTTTCTCATGTTCCCTGTCATTGAAATGAGTTTCTTGCAGATATACAACTTTCATTTTAGATAAAATCTTGCTGCGTTTTACAGCATTTAGTACACTATGTACATTACCATATACCATGTTGAATTTGTGTCCATCTGAGTGCAACAATATAACATAAAATTGGAATCTGTCCTCCAACTAAGTATTAAAACTCAACAAATCAGGGAAATCAGTAAAGAAGTGTCTGTATTATTCTATCCATGATTAAACAGAGTGAAATTCTGATGACGAAATAAACAACATAGTCCAGGAATTTCATTCAGCTTCACTTTTAAATGTTATGTATTTATATCGTATTGCCTGGAATTGCTTTTTTACCACAGGAATATCAGTTTTTTAACCAAATATGTTACCTTAGGTATTGAATTTCATTACCGTTCTCATCCTTTTGGTTTTCAATGGGGAGTTTGGAGTCTGTACACCTGCAGTTTTTCTCTGATGTCCGCTCTCCCGGATGAGGCTCTGTCGCGCTGTGACCGACCTTCCCCCACGGTGTGCCAGGCCTGGCTGTTAAGCAGCTCCGCTGGGTCCTCCAGTGGCGGTGTGACATTCACCGGGAGACCTCTATCCTTCATGTCTCTAGTGGCCTCGTTGATCGTGTGGTAAAGTTGCGTTCCGTCCTCGTAGAAGACACGGAGTCGGGCTGGATAGGGGGTCTGGAGGCGGATCTTCCTCTCTTTTAACATACGCTTCACCTCATTGTATTCTTTTCGTTAATTCAGAATTATAGAGGGATAATCATGGACAAAAAAGATTCTCTGGTTGTTTAGCAGAATCTCTCTCTTCCCACAGGCTTTATGTAGAACCTTTTCTTTTGTTTTGTACCGGTGAAATTTAATCACAATCGATCTTGGTTTGGCTGGAGCCGTGGGTTTAGGTGCGAGCGCTCGGTGTGCTCTCTCAATTTGTAGGTCTGTTGTTGGTGGAAAGTTCAGTTTGTCACGGAGAAGCTTATCATTGAGCTACCTTCCTCATTTTCTGGTACATTGTACACTCTGATATTCTCTCTTCTCGACTTTCCCTCTCGATCAGCTAGCTTGTCCTCGTGCTGAGCTTGGACCTTTAGCATGTTTCTCATCACCTGCTCCACAGCTTGCAGACGCATTTCAACTTCATCGATACGGCCTTCTGCCTCTCCAATCCTCTGGTTAGTTTTGTTCAGTTCGTCTTTGATGTCATCTAGCTGACGGCTGTTCTCTTTCCTGAAGTCTTGTATCTCCATGAAAATCCACTCCAAATTCACTTTCGATCTTTCACCAGCGTTTTGTTTTCCGCCCTCCTTCCCGTCGTTAGCTTGCATCTCCACACCTTGTGTTTCCTCATCCTCCTCAAGTAAAACCTGCGTAGAATTCTTACTTCTTTCCCTTGTTTCCATCTTTATCCCACAATCAATAGGTTTAAGTATAAAAGTCGGTTTATTCACAAGAATTCCGGACATTTATACTTCTGTCGGAGGACACAGTGCTCTAAGCTGCCATCTCCCGGGGCGGATCCGGAAGTCCGTGTGTGCACTTTTCAAACCACTTTTCACTCTAAATGTTTTACCACACTCATCACAGCTGAATGGTTTCTCTCCAGCGTGATGCAGCTTGGGACTATCTAGAAAAGGTTTGTAAACTCATCACAGCTGAAGGTTTCTCTCTAGTGTGGAACGACTTGTGTCTGTTCAGATTACTTGTGGTTATAAATGTTTAACCACACTCACCACAGTTGAAGAAGTTATCTACAGTATGGACCAGCTTCTGACTATCTAGAGCAGGTTTGTATCTAAATGTTTCACCACACTCATCACAGTTGAAAGTTTCTCTCCAGTGTGATAGAGCATGTGTCTGTTTAGATTACTTTTGGATATAAATGTTTTACCACACCCATCACAGCTGAAGGGTTTCTCTCCAGCGTGATGCAGCTTGGGACTATCTAGAAAAGGTTTGTAAACTCATCACAGCTGAAGGTTTCTCTCTAGTGTGGAACGACTTGTGTCTGTTCAGATTACTTGTGGTTATAAATGTTTAACCACACTCACCACAGTTGAAGAATTTATCTACAGTATGGACCAGCTTCTGACTATCTAGAGCAGGTTTGTATCTAAATGTTTCACCACACTCATCGCAGCTGAAAGTTTCTCTCCAGTGTGATAGAGCATGTGTCTGTTTAGATTACTTTTGGATATAAATGTTTTACCACACCCATCACAGCTGAAGGGTTTCTCTCCAGTGTGAACCAGCTTGTGACTATATAGAGAAGGTTTGGATTTAAAGGTTTTCCCACACTCATCACAGCTGTAGGGTTTCTCCCCAGTGTGACATAGCTTGTGTCTGAGTAGAGTATGTTTGGCTCTAAATGTTATATTACACTCATCACAGCTGAAGGGTTTCTCTCCAGTGTGAACCAGCTTGTGACTTTTTAAATTACTTTTGGATATAAATGTTTTACCACACTCATCACAACTGAAGGGTTTCTCTCCAGTGTGATTCAGTTTGTGACTTTTAAGAGTATTTCTGCATCTAAATGTTTTACCACACTCATCACAACTGAAGGGTTTCTCTCCAGTGTGAACCAGCCTGTGACTGTTTAGAGTACTTTTGGCTCTAAATGTTTTACCACACTCATCACAGCTGAAGGGTTTCTCTCCAGTGTGAAGCAGCTTGTGACTTTTTAGATTACCTTTGGATATAAATGTTTTACCACATTCATCACAGCTGAAGGGTTCCTCTCCAGTGTGACATAGCTTGTGACTTTTTAGATTACTTTTGGCTATATATGTTTTACCACATTCATCACAGCTGAACGGTTTCACTTCAGTGTGATTCAGCTTGTGACTATTTAGAGAAGCTTTATATCTAAATGCTTGACCGCACACTTCACAGCTGAAGGGTTTCTCTCCAGTGTGATATAGCTTGTGTCTGCTTAGAGTACCTTTGGCTCCAAATATTTTACCACACTCATCACAACTGAAGGGTTTCTCTCCAGTGTGATACAGCTTGTGACTGTTCAGAATACTTTTGGCTCTAAATGTTAAACCACACTCATCACAGCTGAAGGGATTCTCTCCAGTGTGAACCATCTTGTGACTTTTTAGATTACTTTTGGATATAAACGTTTTACCACATTCATCACAACTGAAGGGTTTCTCTCCAGTGTGATTCAGTTTGTGTCTTTTTAGATTGCGTTTGGATGTTAAGGTTTTACCACATTGATCACAGCTGAAGGGTTTCTCTCCAGTGTGATTCAGTTTGTGACTTTTAAGAGTACTTCTGCTTCTAAATGTTTTACCACACTCATCACAACTGAAGAGTTTCTCTCCAGTGTGAACCATCTTGTGACTGTTTAGAGTACTTTTGGCTCTAAATGTTTTACCACACTCATCACAGCTGAAGGGTTTCACTCCAGTGTGAACCATCTTGTGTCTTTGCAGAGTATTTTTGGCTCTAAATGTTATACCACATTCATCACAGCTAAAGGGTTTCTCTCCAGTGTGACATAGCTTGTGACTTTTTAGATTACTTTTGGATACATATGTTTTACCACACTCATCACAGCTGAACGGTTTCACTTCAGTGTGATTCAGCTTGTGAATATTAAGAGAAGCTTTGTATCCAAATGCTTGACCACACACTTCACAGCTGAAGGGTTTCTCTCCAGTGTGATCCAGCTTGTGTCTGTTTAGATTACTTTTGGATATAAACGTTTTCCCACACTCATCACAGCTGAAGTTTTTCTCTCCAGGCTTTGGTCTTTTAACTTGATTTCTCTTCACACGGTTTAAACCTGGCAAACATTCTCTGTCCTTCCTCCAATCATCACTGTTATCAGTCTCAGCCCCAGAGGGGTCTTCAGTATCAACCTCAGTCTCTGGTTGAAAGGATCTCCATGGAACAGGGTTCCTCTCCTCATAATTTTCTCCACATTCCTCTTCATCAGTTCTGGCCTCCATCTGATGAAGTTTTGAGGACTGAGGTTTCTCTTCATCCTCATCCTTTACACAGACAGGCTGTTCTTTCATCACTGACAGCTGCAGGACATCTGCAGGAAAAGATTAAAATAGGTAATCATAATATCATCAATATAACTTGTCCACCAAAGGGGTACACACACTACAAAATAATCAGCATGGTTATTCTCGATTCCCTCTTCCAACCTAAGTCAGGAAAAGCTGGACTTTCAGATGGTCCAAAAGATGATCTTATCTGATCATCCTTTTGGTGTGAGGTGTGTTAAGAGTGATTTTTGCCTTCTTCAACGTGAAATCAAAAATGTCAAACACGTTCAGAAATCCTGAAGGGTGTGGAGAACACATGGGACAGTCGAGCCAGGGTTTAGTTAGTCCAGTGGGTTTCAAGTTTTTTTGACCAAGACAAGTGGGATCAAACCTCAATCTCAAGGCCCTTCATATTTATTCAAAATTTTTTTAGAACATGCATCACAATCTTCTATTGAATAGAGACAAATATGATTAGGACAGATTTGATTGGTCCAGGGATCTGTCACTAGCTTCAGTTCTTACTTTAGTACCTCTGTCTCTGTCCACGTCCCTCTTTCACTCCCTTGAGTTCCCACTGGATGTCTGATCTCCTCACCTTCTCTGTAAGACTAATCCCAGCCACCCTACTGAGGAACCTGATTTCATCCACTTGTATCTGTGAACTTATTCTTTCAGTCATTACCCAGAGCTCATGACCAGGTGGGGGTTCAAACTGAAATGGAGCAGTAAACTGAGAGCTTTGCCTACTGGCTTAACTCCCTTCTGTCCATCTCTTGGCCCATTTTACCGTCAATCAGGGACTTGCTCCCTACTAGAGGCTGACATTTTTTTTGGGAATCCCGCGGGTCACGGGATGCTCGTGGGATTCTCGCAGGATGGGAGTCAACTTTCCTATTGATCACGTGACTGGGACGGTACGGGATAAAAAGTTAACAGGAGCAGACGGGAGCGGGAATCAATCAAGAAGGCAAAATATAATATGTGACATGCGCCGCCATTTTGTAGTTTTATTTCCAAAAAGCCTACACTGTAACGCAAGCGAAAAGAACTACACAACCCAGAAGCCAATAGTTCTTCCAACCGCTGTCTTCCGCCGAAATTCAGTAGAACAGCAATGGAGGGAGTAGACACTGGTGTAGAATCCGATCTTATAAAAACTGATTTGCAACACAAAGAAGTAAGGACCTATCTATTAAGCTGACAGAACTGGCAAGGAAGTCGGAAATATTGCTCAGCTTGACGAGAGTTGAGTGTGACGGCGTTAACACGCTGTATGCCGCTTGTAAAATGTGTTTAACCATAGTTAAGTACAGCAGTGAGTCAGGGACGAGTGGTCTCAAAAGACACACTTGCAAAGCAAAGTCCTTAAATAATCAGCAACAGATTTTTTATTTGTCAAATGCAAATTACCACTGGTGACATTCTCGTCTGACCAACAAAATTGTTTGCATGTGCAGCCAAGATTTGAGACCCTTTGCTGCTGTAGAGGGGAAAGGCTTCATCAGTGTTGCATAGGAGCTGCTTGACATTGGAGCCAAATATGGAGGTAACGTGCAGGTGGAAGAGATACTGCCGTGTGCATGCACAGTCTCCCGTCATGTTGGAGGAGAGCATCACAAAATAAAACTGGTCATCGAAGAGCTCCGTCAGAAATGTCACATCGTTCTAATCCTTCAGGTATCTCTCTCTGTCTCTCTCAAATCAGATCATATTTATTTACATGACATATAAAATAAATCCTGCCAGTTAATTCATAAAATGGAAAAAAGTACAAAAAGATGTAGTCCAACAAAGAACATAGTAGAACAATTACATCGACAAAACTTATCACAAAAGGAACAACACAAGAAGAGACAAATATAAATAAATACCTCAGTAACCATGTGTGTGTCACTGCCCCTCACTATACATCAGTCTGTGGCAGGCAGCTGCTAATTCGTTGCTCTCTGTGTCATCTTCCCTTAATATCAGAGGCAGTTTTTCTTCATTTGATAGATTAAAAAAATCATTTTACAAATTTAAAATTCTTGAATTTATTTTTAATTTTTTTTTGTTGTTTATTTTGGCATCATCCCGTGCTGATATATGCATTAAGCATACAGTTGCAGGAAAAAGTATGTGAACCCTTTGGGATTACTTGGATTTCTGCTTAAATTGGTCTTAAAATATGCTCTGATCTTCATCTAAGTCACATCACTAGACAAACACAGTCTGCTTAAACTAATACAGCACAAAAAATTATAAGTTTTCATGTTTTCATTCGACACAACATGTAAACAGTCACAGTGCAGGGTGGAAAAAGTATATGCACGCCTAGGCTAATTACTTCTCCAAGTGCTAATTGGAGCCAGGAGTCAGCCAACCTGGGGTCAATCAATGTGATTAGATAGGATGTGTTGGTTAAAGCTGCCCTGCCCCATAAAAAACACACACCAGTTGTGAGTTTGCTGTTCTCAAGAGGCATTGCCTGATCTGAACCATGCCTCGCACAGAAGAGCTCTCAGAAGATCTACAAAACCCAAAACCAGTGAAGTTGGCACGTTGTGTAAATCGTAAATAAAAACAGAATACAATGATTTGCAAATCCTTTTCAACTTATATTCAATTGAATACACTGCAAAGACAAGATATTTAATGTTCGAACTGAGAAACTTTATTTTCTTTTGCAAATAATCATCAACTTAGAATTTAATGGCAGCAACACATTGCAAAAAAGTTGGCACAGGGGCATTTTTACCACTGTGTTACATCGCCTTTCCTTTTAACAACACTCAGTAAACGTCTGGGAACTGAGGAGACCAATTTTTGAAGCTTTTTGGGTGGAATTCTTTCCCATTCTTGCTTGATGTACAGCTTAAGTTGTTCAATAGTCCGGGGTCTCCGTTGTTGTATTTTACGCTTCATAATGCGCCACACATTTTCAATGGGGGACAGGTCTGGACTACAGGCAGGCCAGTCTAGTACCCGTACTCTTTTACTACGAAGCCACGCTGTTGTAACACGTGCAGAATGTGGCTTGGCATTGTCTTGCTGAAATAAGCAGGGGCATCCATGAAAAAGACGTCGCTTGGATGGCATATGTTGCTCCAAAACCTGTATGTACCTTTCAGCATTAATGGTGCCTTCACAGATGTGTAAGTTACCCATGCCTTGGGCACTAATACACCCCCATACCATCACAGATGCTGGCTTTTGAACTTTGCGCCTATAACAGTCCGGCTGGTTCTTTTCCTCTTTGGTCCAGAGGACACGACGACCACACTTTCCAAAAACAATTTGAAATGTGGACTCATCAGACCACAGAACACTTTTCCACTTTGCATCAGTCCATCTTAGATGAGCTCGGGCCCAGCGAAGCCGCCGGCATTTCTGGGTGTTGTTGATAAATGGCTTTCGCTTTGCATAGTAGAGTTTTAACTTGCACTTACAGATGTAGCGATGAACTGTAGTTACTGACAGTGGTTTTCTGAAGTGTTCCTGAGCCCATGTGGTGATATCCTTTACACAGTGATACCGGTTTTTGATGCAGTACCACCTGAGGGATCAAAGGTCACAGGCATTCAATGTTGGTTTTCGGCCTTGCCGCTTACGTGCAGTAATTTCTCCAGATTCTCTGAACCTTTTGATGATATTACAGACCGTAGATGATGAAATCCCTAAATTCCTTGCAATAGCTCGTTGAGAAATGTTGTTCTTAAACTGTTTGACAATTTGCTCATGCATTTGTTCACACAGTGGTGACCCTCGCCCCATCCTTGTTTGTGAATGACTGACCATTTCAGGGAAGCTGCTTTTATACCCAATCATGGCACCCACCTGTTCTCAATTAGCCTGTTCACCTGTGGGATGTTCCAAATAAGTGTTTGATGAGCATTCCTCAACTTTCTCAGTCGTTTTTGCCACTTGTGCCAGCTTTTTTGAAACATGTTGCAGGCATCAAATTCAACTGAGCTAATATTTGCAAAAAATAACACAGTTTACCAGTACGAACGTTAAGTATATTGTCTTTGCTGTGTATTCAATTGAATATAGGTTGAAAGGGATTTGCAAATCATTGTATTCTGTTTTTATTTACGATTTACACAACGTGCCAACTTCACTGGTTTTGGGTTTTGTACGATCAAGAATTGTTGACTTGCATGAAGTTGGAAAGGGTTACAAAAGTATCTCTAAAAGCCTTGATGACCATGTGTCCACGGATAAGACAAACTGTCTACAAATGGAGAAAGTTCAGCACTGTTGCTACTCTCCCTAGGAGTGGCCGTCCTTTAAAGATGACTGCAAGAGCACAGCGCAGAATGCTCAATGAAGTAAAGAAGAATCCTAGAGTGTCAGCTAAAGACTTACAGAAATCTCTGGCACATGCTAACATCTCTGTTGATGAATCTATGGATACGTGAAACATCTGACAAGAATGGAATTTGTGGTGAGGAAACCACGTAGAGAAGCCCACTGATATCCAACAAAACATTGCTGCACATTTGAGAGTTTGCAAAAGAGCACCTGGTTGTTACACAGACTACTGGCAAAATACTCCGTGGACAGATGAAAACAAAAAACTCGAGTTGTTTGGAAGGAACACATAACAATATGTGTGGGCACAAAAGCACAGTGCAACGAACATCAAAGCCTCATTCCTACTTTGAAGTATGGTGGAGGGGGCATCATGGTGTGGGGGTGCTTTGCTGCCTCAGTTTGGACAGATTGCTATTATGGACAGAAAACTGAATTTCCTTGCTTATTCAAGACATTTTTCAGGAGAATTATGGCCATCTGCCACCACTTAGAAGCTCAGTAGAAGATGGGTGATGCAACAGGGACAATGCCCAAAGCATAGAAGTAAATTAACAATGGAATGGCTTCAACAGAAGAAAATATGGCTTCTGGAGTGGCCCAGTCAGTGTCCTGACCTCAACCCGATTGAGATGCTGTGGTATGACCTCAAAAGAGCGATTCACACCAGACATCCCAAGAATATTGCTGAAATGAAACAGTTTTGTACAGAAGAATGGTCCAAAATTCCTCCTGACAGTTGTGCAGGTCTGATCTGCAACTACAGGAAACGTTTGGTTGAGGTTATTGCTGCCAAAGGAGGGTCAACCAGTTATTAAATCCAAAGGTTCACATACTTTTTCCACCCTGCACTGTGAATGTTTACATGTTGTGTTTCAATAAAAACATGTAAACTTATAACTTTTTGTGCGGTATTAGTTTAAGCAGACTGTGTTTGTCTAGTGATGTGACTTTGATGAAGATCAGAACATATTTTATGACCATTTTTAGCAGAAATCCAAGTAATCCCAAAGGGTCCACATACTTTTTCCTGCAACTGTATGTGTAAACACTGTATGTTTTGTCCTAATATAGTACAACAAATGTACAATAGTACAATAAATTTATTTTAGAAATCTGTGTTGAAATCAAGCACAGTGCCTGTCTGCCTGAGAACTTTTATGCCCCGTATTAATGATGTTGCATTTATCATTGTCATGATATCATAGCATGTATCATTATGTGGTTTCACTCCTCCTCCCCCAGCTGAAAGGGAAGTTAGCCCAGGCAGTGGAGTTGAAATTCAAAATCCACCTGTACCATAAGGTAGCCACAGCTCTCTCTCCTTGCCTGAGGAGTTTCTTGAAGAAAACTCTCTACGGTCAGGAGTATGACGAGATCATCAGCACTCTGGCAGCACTCACAGAAACAGCAGGGACAGAGGAGAGAGGGAGAGGCCATGAGGAGAAAGAGGGTGAATAACACTAGCATCAACAGAGCACTCAGAGTAATTCTAAATGTAATGACAAAATGTGTTCCTTTTATTTATATAGAGGCATACATTCATACACACAGGTGTGTGTATTACCTAATAGGTATTGTCTAATATACCGTACATAATACCTGTATTATACAAATAAGTATGTTAGACTACAAATAACTACAACGCAAATGGCAATGATCTATAAGAATCTGTCTTTTTTTTCCTGAAGGTCCACCCCAGAGGCAGGGGCCATGGAGGTGCATAACTTCTTTGCAAGTTGTGTTGAAGAGGAGAGGGAGGAGGACAGTGGTGATATGGGGTCATAGGCCGCCAGTTTGTGCTACAATACATGAGTGACTCTAAGTTGAGGAGCTTCCAGTCTCTTCTCGACTTCTGGCAGGAGAGGTCAGGTGGGCCAGTGCCAGTTGCCAAGAGGCTGCTGGCAATCCCAGCAACAAGTACTCCTTCTGAGTGTAGTTTCAGTTGCTGGGAGACTGATTGAGGAGAGGCATTCCAACCTCAGTCCAGAAAATGTAGATGCACATTTGTTCCTACATAGCAACATATAAGGTTCCTGGACTCATTATGCAAGAACATGTAGGTGTTAGATGAAGTGATGAATCTGGTAGTCAGCACCAATTTGTTTCTGGCCAGTGTTTTCTTGCAAATGGACAATTTTTCAAATGTGAGTGGGAAACTAGACTGATATGGCAGTTGTATTGTTATTTAATATTTTCATCTTTCATGAGGTACTGTGAATTGTGAAGGTTATATCCTCATGCACTTTTGTTCGTTGAGGACAGCTCTCTTGCCTGTTGCAGTTTTTTTTGTTTAAACAATTTCAAACAAAAGCACTGTCAATGTTCAAAGGAAACAATTGCTCAATAAATTAGTAAAATGAAACTTCATATGTTTGGGTTTATTGCACTACGAGGGTCGGATGAAAAGTTTTGAGCCTAACTATGAAGGAATAATGCAAGATCAATGAAACTTGGCATGTATGTATTTCAACTCTTCTGATGACTAACTACCCTGTTTATTTTCACTTGCTGTGGGTTTGCTGCTGAGACAGGACTTAAATGTTGACGGTTGTGAAAATTTCTGAAAATGGACAAAGTCGAGTATTGTGCCGTTATCAAGTATCTGACTTTGAAAGGGTTAACTCCAACACAGATTCATGCTGATGCGGTTGGAACATTAGGGGATAATGTTCCATCTTTTGCTACAGTGAAACGGTGGGCAGCTGAATTCAAAAGGGGTAGAGAGAGCATTGAAGATGATTGAGGTCTGGACGGCCATCATCAGCTGCCACCACAGAAAACATTGACCGTGTGCACCAAATGGTGATGAATGATAGAAGAGTGACTCTTCGTTACATAGCTGAGACTGTTGGCATCTCCCACGAGAGAGTTCATCATATTCTGGCCAACGAACTTGGAATGACAAAGGTTTCAGCGAGGTGGGTTCCCCGCCTTCTGACTCCTGATCAGAACGCACTCGGTTGGACATGTCGAGGGAGAATTTAGAGCTTTTTGTAGCAGATCCAGATGATTTCATGGAGCGATTTCTGACTATGGATGAATGTTGGGTCCACCACTTTGAGCCTGAGACAAAAAAACAATCAATGCAGTGGAAACACACTTTCTCATCACCTCCAAAAAAGGCGAAGGTGGTGTCCTCTGCTGGGAAGATTATGGCCTCAGTCTTCTTGGATGCAAAGGGTGTTGTTTAGAAAAGGGCCAAACCATCAACGGAGAGTATTATTCTCTCTTATTGTTATTATTATTATAAACATCGTTTTCAGCTGAAAACGAGGAGTTCTCATCGCGTTTTCACCTCCTGTTACACGAGAACAGTGCCTGGAGTGCCTGAATCCGCAAACTGTTGAAACCAGAGTCCAGAGTGGAGAGTTTTGAAAACGTATCGGCATTCAGCTCCATGAAGCAGGGATTCAGCCTTCAGGATGAAACGCTGACGTCACCGCATGCACAGTACTTTTTCACATGAAGGCTGCGTGCGCATACCAGGAACAACAACAGCTTCAGGCATCTACCGAGCAACATGTGTGCTGCTTACTGTGCTCAATTAGTTACACAGACAAAACTATCCAGACAGATTTCTTGTCCAGTAGATAAACTCCTGCGTCTTCATGCGTCCACTTGCCATTGTTTATTTATTTATTGATTAGGATCCCCATTAGCTGCCCATTTAATGGCTGCTAGTGTTCCTGGGGTTGTTTGTGAAAAGTTTGTCTTCACCGGAAAGCGTCCCCCCCCCAGAAATTCAGGACTTTTTGGTATCAGGTATGGGGGTTAAATAAAGATATATTAAGTAAAAAAGTCCTCGCCTGAAGTGTCTTCTTAGGCTACTATGATACAATGACAAGTATTTCTACCCGGTAATATAAAATCATATAGCTAAAAAGATTCAACCACATGAACTGTGTTTACATAGAGAGACACACACATAGTTTCATTAGTTGGACTTCATTGTTTCTTTGAATCACAGTCACAGTCCATTTGTAGAAATTCTGTTACCACAGCTCTTAGGGAGGACCAATACCACCAGGTTTATCAAGAAGACTGCTGGAGATCAGGTGATCGGCATCCTCTGATGAGACCACACATGACTAAAACACACAGATAAAGTCTCCTGTCATCTCTACTGTGTGTCCCTACCATGCCACAGTGTCATTGTCCAGCTACATGCTGCTTCAGCCTGGACTTGGACATGACCTTGTAATAAGTCGGACCAACCGTCATAAATGACCTTGTGATGAAAACAGCATGCCCCGCCATCTGCGCCCCTCTAACGATTTCCGCGCATGGAAATTGTCGAGTTTTAAATAATTATTGCTTCAAATAAATCCCAATATAATTTACTCTGTCATTGTTTGTGGTTATTGTGGTTATACAATTGTGATAGCTGCTGGATTCTTAACAGTCAGTGCTCTTTTAAACCTTCTGAGACTGTATTCTGGTTTTGCCAGTTTGAGAGGCACCCATCTGCAGGGACTGGGCACCGACATATCTGCAGTGCACACTGTTGTGAGGGCAGAGAGATACAGAGGGAGGAGCCCATGGTGCCAAATCCCCCAGCAGTCAAAGCCTTTTGCATCTTAACTATGAGCTATGAGCTGGTCCAGGCCTGAGATGGTCCCGAACTGAAAGCTTAATCAAAGAGGAACGTTTGAAGTCTAACCTGAAAGGTAGAGACGGTGTCTGCCTCCTGAACCGTGGTCAGTAAATGGTTTCAGAGAAGAGGAGCCTGATAACTGAACCTACCTCCAATACTCCTTTTTAGAGACTGATCTATCAGTCAGAAGTCAAGAATTTTATCGTTAAAGAAGTTCATAAAGTTCTCACAGCTGAGGGCTAGAGGAATCACAGGCTCAATAGAGCTCTGACTCTGTGTCAGCCTGGCTACAGTGCTGAAAGGTTCCTTGGACTGTTTTTATTTTCCTCAATTAGTGAGGAGTAGTAGGCAGCTCGAGCATGCTGTGAGGCTGTCATATTTGTTATGACTTTCCTGCCAAGTGCGACTCCTCCCTTTCATTGGAGCCACATTCTCTCTAATTTATGGGGTGCTTGTTTAAGCGCACGAGTGTCAGCTCCCCCTGGAGAGGTAACGTCACTGGGTACTAAGACGCATTCATGTGCTCAAAAGAGCAGCACAGCAGGCAGGTGAGGGACAACAGGTGATCTGCTGAGTCAGAAAATAACAGCTTTGACTCTGGACTAATGACATCCAGCAGTTTCCCTCAGAGGAGGAACAGCTCAGATGCTGGTCTTTGGCCTTGAGCCTCTGCTGAGCTGCTGTGGGACTTTATTGTGCTGGACTGATGGACGTGCAGTGGACTGGGACCTGTGTTAGTGTGTGTTTGTCTCAGAGCTTGTTGTCATAGAAAGGCTCTGGACCTCCACAGGGGGTCTTCCTGGGAGAAGACCAGCACAAAGAAAAACTGAGACTATTCTGGACAAATCTGAAGGTGGGCTCACCTTGATCTTCATGAAGCTGTGAGGACTGAGATCTCTCTTCATCATCATCTTCACTCTTCACAGGGACAGGACTGAACATGGACATGCTGCTATCAGCCTCCTCTGTGCCCTGAAGCTGCTCTCTCTCCTGACTGCTCCACACCTCCTCCTGCTCCTCTTTAATGTGTGCTGCTCCTGCTGGGTTCTCCTGCTTCAGACTAGAGCTCCTCTCCTGCTGCTCAGGGAGAACCTCTTCTTCTTTGATGATCAGCTGATGGACATCTGAGGAGGAAAATGGAAAATATGGACTTCTTCATAAAGTTTAAGTTAGCAGAAGGATCCAAACCATGGACAGCAGAACTTTGTGAACCCTCTCATGAGGTGACTGAACCTTTGCAGTCAGAGCCTCCAGACTGTTGAAGCCTTCAGACTGGAATAAGAACAGAAGAAGGACAAAATCTTTGACCTCCTCCAGCAGAACCTTGAACTGATCCTTTACGTGTCAAACTAAGAGGCTGTTAAATTGTGGATCTGGGTTCTCAGCTTCTCTGAAACTCTTTCAGCTCTTTCTGTCTAAAATCTGCTGCTCTTTGTTTGTCTCTTTGGTCAAACCAACTGTTTCACACAGATTTTTCCTCCTCTCTGTTTTTCAGCCAAAAGATGTCTGAAGAAATGTTGCAGACGTGCCGCCTCTGTGCTCATGCTCTGGATCATGTGACACTTCAGTCCGAGGACATGGGACAAAGTCAAACATTTCACTGGAGAAAAACCCAGACCCTGTCAGGGATCCAGAGACATGAAAAACTGGTGCTGACTTGGTGTTGAACTCTGGAGTACAGACGGATCTGCCTGTTCACATGTCTGTCTAATGATGACCAGTGGTCTGACCATGTGGTCTGCACTCCGTTTGGTCCCAGTTACTTTGGTATTTGTCCTCTCCGCGGTTAATCAGAGTGAGCAGGTCATCACTTTAGATTGTTCCTGACTCAGCTCACAGATCTGCAAATTGCATAAACTGCGTGAAATCAGGACAAAGACAGTGATCATTGATTATAGATTATGGAGGAAAGACAAAGAGGGACAAACAGGAAGTGGTGATAATTCAGAGCCTCACAGCAGGACTCCACTGCTTCACCAACAATCAGAACTGTTCAGATGGTCAAAGGACCCTGAAGAAACCAGAGAAACACTCAGAAGGTCCAACAGAGTCCTCACTCAGACACAGACTGAGCTGTGCATCAGGGGCACAAAGTGCACAGAGATGCTGACGCGGCCATTTTGGGGGAAATACAGATTTTTGTTTTGTTTAATAGAACTGTATTTTATAGGGGTGTAATAATCCATCGATGTGGATCGATTTATCGATTGGTTAAGCAACAATCTAATCAAATCGATGGAACCTCAAAACATCGATCAACATCGTTATCTTTCAGATATGCCTTTATTTTGAAATGCCGACCAGATATCAGTTTCACAGTTTCCGGCAAAGTGCGCCTCGTTGTGAAGTTTCCAGGGCTTGTATTCAGCATATGACACATGCATTTGAACCTTTTTGCTCTCTCACACGCCACACCTGGTATTTCTCATGCATTAAAATGTATTATGAGGCGCCCACCGAATAACACTGCTATATGAGCTTTGGAACGTGTAGCAAGATGCTCTGAGCATCATAGCACTTGACATATCAGCCAATCAGAAAACAGCACTGCTGTATCCGGGTAAGATACGGTCAATCTGACAGCAGAGGATGAATACTGCACGCACACGACGGGAGTGCCTAATGGCGCAAGTACAGTAAGTTATCTTATCATTTGATATTGTCATGCACTGATTAATGAAAGTACTTATTGTACAAAAGGAAACAATGAGAGCTTATTCTTATTCTTCCTCCACACCTACCATTAAACAGTGAATCAAAAGTCAAATCACATTGACATACAAACTGTGGTCACCAGGCATCACAGGAAAACAAAATCATCAATGAATGAATGAATGAATGAACTTTATTTAACCAGAAAAGCCTCGTTGAGATTAAGAATCTCATTTTCAAGAGTGTCCTGGCCAAGACAGTCAGCAGCACATTTACAACGTTACAGACCAAAAAAAAAAAAAAAAAAAAAAATTACAGACACAAATACATACATATAAACCAATCAAGTCAGAGTCACAGAGCAGCAAGTTTATCAGTCAAAGCATCTACAGCCTACTTCTTCCTCCAATGCCTTTAACCTTCCCTTAAAAAAATGTAAAGAGACCAGTTCTCCAAGACAGTTTTTCTTGTAGCAGATTCCAGTCTGCAGGAGCAGCATATCTGAAACTCCTTTTACCCATTTCAAGATGAACTTTAGGGACAGAGAGCAAAAGTAGATTTTGTGACACAGTCACAGAACGAAGGCTGTAGCTTCCAGAAATTCTCACGTGAATATAGTTACTTAAGTATGATGGAAGCAGGCCAAGTATAGCCTTGTAAATAAGGATATGCCAATGATTCAGCCTACGGATGGTAAGAGAGGGCCACCAAACTCGCTCATACAAAGTACAATGATGAGTTAAAGGCTTAAGATTAGTTATGAACCTTAGAGCTCCATGGTAAACAGTATCCAAAGATTTAAGGCATTGAGATGATGCATGCAGATATAAAGCATCACCATAGTCAATCAGAGGCATGAAAGTAGCAGAAACAAGATGCTTTTTTGCAGCGAAAGAAAAACAAGACTTATTTCTGAAGTAAAACCCCAATCGCAGCCTTAGCTTCTTTACAAGCTGCTCAATATGAAGCTTAAAAGACAGAGAATCATCAATCACAAACCCAAGGTATTTACAAATAGATACAGACTCAATCACATGACCCTGAGCTGTAACAATGGACGGCAGGTTCTGTGACCTGTGTTTGGAATTTGTGAACAACATCAGCTTTGTTTTTTCTGAATTCAAAACCAACTTCAGCTCCCTCAGATTATCTTGCACAATATCAAAGGCTTCTTGCAGAAGAAAAAGGGCCTGATCTTGTGTGGGGGCCGAGCAATAAATAACAGTATCGTCCGCATATAAATGAAAGTTAGCATTAGGGACATTATGACAGATACTGTTAATGTACAAAGTAAATAAAAGTGGTCCCAAGACCGAGCCCTGTGGAACACCATTTCGGACCTGAAGGTAACCAGAGGTCAGGCCATCAGCTTGCACACACTGTGACCTGTTTGATAAGTAGTTATCAAACCACCTAACTGATAGATCAGACAGACCACAACTGTGAAGTCTGTTTATTAAAATGACATGATCGACAGTGTCAAAGGCCTTTGATAAATCAACAAAAAGCGCTGCACAATGTTCCTTAAAATCCAAACAGTTGATAAAATCACCGACCACTTTTAAAGCAGCTGTGGTTGTGCTGTGTTTTTTCCTAAAACCTGACTGATAATCTGCTAAAATATTATTTGATGCTAAAAACTGCTTGAGTTGGCCACCCACAAGTGATTCAAAGATCTTAGCCAACACACACAAAGGAGATGGGCCTGTAGTTATTGAGCAGGGTGGGGTCACCCCCTTTTAACAGGGGGAGGACGAAAGCGGATTTCCACACAAGTGGAATTTCGCTAGTGGCCAAAGATAGGTTAAAAAGGTAAGTTAAAGGAGTTGCAATAAAATCAATACCTAATTTTAAAAAATAAGGCTCTAAAAGATCAGGACCTGCTGGTTTCCTGATGTCTAAAAGTCTGAGGGCAGTGTGCACCTCACTGACGGTGATTGGCCTGAAATTAAAAAGCTCGGGTCAATGTTGAGTCAGTCAAGATAATAGTTCTATGAACATGAGAAATGTTTGGCTTTAATTAAAATCAAAATTGCACATTTTTAGTTTGATAGAGCATGGTCAAATGTTGGAGGTCAATAATAATAACAATAAAATAATAATTCAATATTTTCAATTATTATTTTTCATCATTGCTTGATATCATAAACCTAGATCACATACGTTTTCAAGTAACAATAAGACCCATAAGGTAACTATGGGGGCCAAAAAAATCACCGGACTACTAATTAACCCAATTTTAATTTTAAAGCACGATTAGATCATGTAGATGGTTATAATCCTCTATAAACTATCATACCCAAAGGTCAGCACATCGTTTCACATTTCAGTAATAAAACTGTCAAAACATCAAAATTGCTTTGTATTTCTTTCTTGCTTTAGGTGAAATGTAGCTGAATGTGTTAAAATTGTACATAATATCGTCTTAAATCGATCGAAGGCCCCTGAATCGAATCCAATCGAAATCAAATCGTGGCAGACTTTGTGATATCGGCAAATATTGTATTGTTGTCCAAAGAATCAATATTGTATCGTATCATCAAACTGATGATTTACACCCCTCGTGTGCATATAACTGTATGTTGGTCCATGGTTCTGTCTTGTGTCATTCAGATTTCCCACCGAGAGCCAGGGCCCCCGTGCTGCTCAGCGTCTTCCTATTTGAGTTGGTTGGTTCTGCCAGATCAACAGACCATTTGTGCATGTGTGGCAGCATGAGCTACGGCAAGTCTTCTGGGGCAAACTGCCTGAAAAAACACATTGCCAGAGACATTTAATGGATTTTGAGTCATTCTGTGCTGCAGATGCACTGCAGACAGCCTGGGCTTGTGTTCATTGTTCTTATCTGTAAATATCAGCTTGGCAGGCTTTACCACACTTTGGTTTTCCATTTGGAGCAGCTGGAGTGTTTTCAACCTTCTTAAACCATCATTCAGGACACTCTCATCGCAGCTGCTAACAGCTGTTACTGCTCAACCCGCCATCTTGTCTTGGAGACTGAAAGCAAACTCACCTGCTCTCTGGAGCTTTATCTCAGGTGCCTGGATCACAGCCTGCAGTCTCCTCTGTCGCTGCAGCTCCTCTTCATACTCGGAGGTCTCTCTCAGTCCAGACAGGTCTCTGGTGAGCGCAGCGGCCAGCCGCCGCCTGAATAACGCTCTGAGATCCTGAAACCCTGCCATGTTCCACAGACACGAGATGAAGACGGAAATGACCCAATGACCTTCTTCTTCTTCTTTTGTTGGTTTCAGACAGCACTTCCACTTTTCCCCTTCAAAATAAAAGTTAACCAGAAGTCACAACATGAGAATAATCAACTTTTTTACTTAGAACTCAGTACTTTTGAAAACACACAGTTACAAAGTGCTTCACAAACAGGAGAGAGAACAGGAACAGAACCACAACAGACAGGTGTGCCAGTATACATGCATGCAAACATTGACATATGAGATCAAACATACAAGAACAAACACAAATAAACCTTCATACAACAAACATTTAAAGGCAAACAGTCAGGACAACATTTACAAAAACAATTATTCAAATCATTTATAAAAATGAAAATATGACCCACCTGTAATCAAGCCGTCTTCGAGGTATCATTCACTGGAGCTCATGTTGGTTGTGACAGTCTTTTGTTAAATCTGCCGGCCTGCATGTGTAACAAGACAAACAAGAGTAGAATAGTGATTCTCAAGGTAACTACACACACACACACCAGCCTGAAGGATGCACGGTGCTAACTTAACAATCCAAATCTAATAAAGTGGGACAACCCAAGCAGAGAATAGTCCTGTAGTTAGAAGGATTGATATAGGCCTGTAGTTAGCTAAAGTGCCTAAATCAAAGGTAAGTTTTCTAAGAAGGGGTTTGATTACAGCTACTTTAAAGGACTGTGGCACATAGCCTGTTGATAAATATATATTGATTAACTCCAACAAGAGTGAATAAACTAAGGGGAAAAATCTCCTTGAACAGCTTAGCCTCGATCAGGTCTAAAAGGCAGGTTGATGGTTTGGAGGTTTAACTACATTTAATGGTGTGGCAGGTCAAGGTGAAGGAAGGGAGTTGCTAATTTTTATCTTTAATTTTAAGAATTTTATTGTTAAAAAAGCTCATAAAGTCCTCACAGGCTCAGTAGAGCTCTGTCTCTGGGTCAGCCTGGCTAAAGTGCTGAAAAGATACCCAGGATTGTAATTAATATCACAGTTATCAACTGGTCAATGTACTGAATTTAAGGCAGCAGGAATGCCCTCTAAATTTAGCCACAGCACCATTGGACAGATTTCTACTCATTACTGTTTTATTACAAAATACAAAACCCTGTTAGAAGATGTTAAAAGTAAGAAGTGATCAGATAACAGAGGATTTTCGGGAAAATATTTTTTGTTCAATAATATCAAGGCCGTATGCTAGAACAAGATTGAGAGTGTGATTAAAACGATGGGTAGCTTCACAAACAGCCTGAAGAAAACCAACTGAGTCTATTAGAGACATAAAAGCTGAGCTAAGGTGATCATTGTCTTTGTCAACATGGATATTAAAATCACCTACAATGAGTATTTTATCAGAGCTAAGGACCAAGTTTGATATGAGCTCAGAGAATTCAGATAAGAATTCAGAATAAGAGCCTGGAGGACAGTTAATTATCACAAATACCACAGTGTCATCGCATATCACATCTTAATTTCAGATCCTGCATGCCGGGCGTCCTGATGTGTTTTACTTCAATAATTAATCCAATTCAGGACATTTGTTTTATATCTTAGTGAAGCCTCTGGCTGCTGTTTGGCTGCAGACATTCAGCCATTTCACTCTCCCTCTGTCACATTTATTATTATTTCTATCACAGGGACAAACATTAACGTTCATAAATGTAGCAGCGACCATAATAATATAAATAACACTGAATAGAGACTGAAGTTTCTGCACATGCTGCTGTGAGTTCTTCATGTTTTAAAACAAAAATGGATTTTAACTGAAGAAGAACTCATGATTCTTTGCTCTGATAACAAAATGTGAATGTATCATGACGTCTTGCAACATGTAAAACTATCCTCCTATCAGCTGATCCTCTCAGCTCTATATTAAACAGCAGGTCTACAGTCAGGATATGTCTGAACAGGGCATGAAGATATAAACTACAACTATTTACTGTGACTATTAAACTACCATGAGACTGAATACGAGAACAAGAACTCTACACAATAACACCAACTCTAATCCAGGTTGTATTTTCTCCAGTTTGTTCAGCATCAGTTTATTGCTGTAGTTCTGAGTGAGTCCTGGATGATATTTTAATGTTGAGATTTGGCTGAAATCAGCTCCATGCGTCTAAAACCTCAAATCAACCAGCTAACAAGCAGCTAAAATGTGGTTTAAACAGCAACATGAGACAGAACAAGATCTGAACGACTGAACTGAACAGCATCCCAATAAATCAGACTGTGTGGTCTTTGAGGATCAGGAGGAAGAGCGAGTAAACTTCAGTCTCAGACCTTTGATTCATCAAACAGTCTGAGCTAGCTGAACGTTAGCTAAAGACTAAGCTGCTACATCTACAGGAAACAAGTTCACAGAAGAAGACAGAAAACAAACCTGCTCTCTCTTTAACATCCCGAAACCCCAACATTTGACACTCTGAACACTTTTAGAGGATTACTCTGAGACTACAGGACGAGGGAGCAGCTCACATGCTGACTGTGCTCGGCAGGAGAGAAGCCTCGAGACCCGGAAATAAAAATGTACTTCCTGTTTGCTGATCTGACCTTCAAAATAAAAGTCTAGAGTCGTCCATACCACCTCTATGAACAGAATCAATAAAAAATACCTAAAAACTTCATTTACACATTTTTATCATGATAGTCAACAGAGACAGCTGTAACCATGACAACAAACAGGCATTTGTGCTTAATCAAGGCAGCAGTCAAGTTTGATGACTCTGGTTTCATCCACAGAAACACATATGTCTAATGATTTATTTATTCAGTGTCAGCAGCTTATTAAAAATCTCTTTTGAGTCATTTTATCACACAATCAGAATCAAGATGAGGCTTTGATTTTATATTTCAGCTTTAAAGAGCCTAGGTTTTGCTTTAACTCTGGTTCCTCAATTCACTTTTCTTTTTCTGCTCTTTATTTTGCCATTTACAAGCTACAAACAAAACAACAGCAACAACGACAACACATAGTCAAAATAAAAACTGTGACATACTGTAGGAGGTGTTTCACATTCTTGTCCTTTTTCAAAATTGTTGTGGCTGGGATTTGACTTTGAATGCAGTCCATTTCTGCCATGTTGTTCAAAATTCCCTTCTCTAACTATCAACAAGCAAAAAGTCCATGTTTCCATGGTATATATTTCCTAAGCAATGTCCAGCTACTGTCTTGGCCTTGGGGGGTCGTTTTTCAACCAGTTCCTTGTCGAGGTCTTTTTGGTAGCAATTGTCAGTATTTTAAAGAGGTAAGTGTCTTTCTTTTGAATGACTTCACCAGGTACAAGTCCAGATGTACAATCGTTGGATCCCTGGGTACTTTTAGGTTTAAAATGTCCTCCATTGTTTGAATGATATTGTTCCAAAATAATTGTATTCTCACAAATGACCAAAATATATGGGAGTGATTTTGGGTCTACATGTCCACATCCCCTCCAACATTTCTGTTGTAAATCTTGTTGCTTAGCCTTGATGTGTGGGCTGATAAAAAAAAGTGTAAGAGTTTTTTCGATCTGAATTCTCGCCATCTTCTCGAGCTAGTTCAAGATTGTTGTGTGCTGCATATGTAGAACCAATCATTTTCAGACAATGTGATGCTGAATTCTTGTTCCCATTTTGATTTGACATGTAGTGAATTTCTGCCTTTACAATTTGAATACAATATTTGATGGGATGCCTTTATATGCACCCGTCAGAAGTACAATCATCTCAATAATCCCTGCTTATAAGTGCCTGGACACTTCCCTATCGCAACAATGTTGTAACTGTAGGTAACGGTACAGGTCTCTGTTTCCAAGGTAAAACTCTTGTCTAAGTTTTCAAAAGGTCTTAAAGGTTTTCCCTTCAACATGTGTGCATATTGCTGTTATTCCCCTCTCTGTCCACCTGATGAACGAATCATCTGACACACTGGGACTGAAACTGGGCAAATGAGATGATATTAGTAATTTACTGTCACCTTCCATTTTGTTCATTTTGACAATCTCAAACCATTTTTTCAAAGTGTCCCTTGAGATAGTATTATCTTCATTATGGTCTTTACATTCTTTCCCCCCTAATTTAGCAGGAGCTAGTGCTTTACCCAAAATGAATTCAATGTGTTTCCACCTTGTTTGATATGTTGGAGAACACCAATAAACAATATATTGCAGTTGAGCTGCACAATAATATTGTTTGAAGTCAGGCAGAGCGAGACCTCCTCGTTCTTTAACTAACTTGAGTGTTCTGAGCTTTATCCTTGGTTTAGCACCTGCCCAAATAAATCTGGATATTAATCTGTTCCATGTGGAGAACCGGGATTCTGGGACCCTTCGGGGAGTGAGAGGAAGACATATAAAAACCCAGCAGTACATTCATTTTTATCACCTCGAACTGAAATCCAAAATTAACGTTGACCAACGTGTTATGTCTCTCTGACTTTTATTGCTCAAAGTACAATAATTAAGTACCTCTCCCAGAAACATATTCTCAATGTCTTTCTGATGCGCAGAAAATGCTGGGGTACTTAAGCAAATCAATGGCCTCAACCGAGCTGTGTAGTAATATTCTCTTAACCCCTTAAATTCCCTGTTGAAATCTGATATTTTACAGTGGAATGTTATCCCTTTCTTGAGTTGAAGCTCCATGTGGAGTCCATTAAAATGAACATTCTGCCAAGATTGCTTTATCTTTTTCAGAATCTCCCAGTCTCAAAATGTGATTTATATGATACAATGTCACTGCAATAAAATATATGTTGAGAAACATCCTGCTCCATTCGAGAGCACATCACTGAGCACAGGAGTGCAATAAAAAGAAACAACAAAACAGCCCATTTCATCCTGCCATAGAAGCTATAAAACAAACTAAAATAGGTGGTGGCATAGTCTTTGGTGTACTCACAGCTTAAAGAACAGTTTATTTTCCACCTGTTCTCGACTGTTACTGCTGTGTCCATGAGCATGTTGTTGTTGCTGGTTACCTGAGGAGCATGCTAGGCCAACTCTCGTTGTCTACAGAGGAGACATCTTCTCATCAAAAACACACAAACGACCGACTGCCGCTTTAAAATGTTGGCTTTTACCACCACCCACTGATGTCATGACGCAAGGTGCATGTGTAAACAAACAACCTCATGGAGTTCTTCCATTACTCAGCCTCAGGGACCTTTGTGGGCAGTTTACACACTCTTCGTTTTTAATTTTTTTTCTGCTGTGTTCACGCATATGGCAAACATTTTGTCAAGATTGTGCATTTTTATTTAATTTTGTTATTTCTAGCTCAGTTCCTGCAGTAAATATAAAACACACTGAGTACAAACAAGTGTTACACCTGTAGTGTTAAGGGCAAAAAATATTCCATTGAAACCCATTCATATTCAGTCTCCCTTCCATTAAAGCATAATGCATGCATTTTATTATATCAGGGTGTCTCTGTAGGCTTTTGCCTTGAATTGATCCCTTTTTCTACTCCAGATGGTGTAACTTTAACCATATGGGTATAAGTGTGAGTATGTGACTGCAGAAAAATCATAATGTACAAAAATCATAAAAGCTGTTATATTTTTGATTTAGGTACATAGTCAACACAGCATACTGAAGTTCAGAGCATTAGAATGGAAAAGAAATGGGATTTTTACACTCATCCATCTCTAAGGATTACAGAGAGTGGTCCAAACAATAGAAAATATCCAGAAAATGCCTTGTTGATGTCAGAAGAGTGGCTGGAGATGATAGAAGGGCAACAGGAACCCAAAGAACAGCCTGTTTCAACCAATGTGTGCAGAAGACCATTTCAGAACTCATCAAATGTTGAAGCTGATGGACGACAGCAGCAGATGACCGCACCAGGTGCCACTCCTGTCAGCTAAGAACAGGAAACTGATTCACACAGGCTCACCTGGATTGGACAGACAAGGATTTCCCTCACAATGTGGAGGAGGAGCTGGAGGGAGAGGCAGGGCTATAAGATCATCATTTCTGAAAAGGTGTGTATTGGTTGTATTCAAAAACGCAAGGGCGGCATTTTCAGATTTCTTCACTCTGGGAGCCAGTGTCATAAATGTGCATTTTTAGGCTCCATGTGGATGAAACAATCAAACAATAAAAACTAAATACTGTCGCGCCAAGCTAACCCTTCCCAGACTCCTGCTCTTAAATAATGGATACAATCTGCAAGGTAAATAACAATATTTAAGTTTGAACCATTACTACAGTTATTCAGATTATCAACACCCTGGAGAATAGGTGAGACTTATCTAGCCTCTGTGAGTTAAATATTCACTCATGTTTTTCAAGACAAACCCCTGAATTCAGAAAAATCCAAGCCTGGCTCCAGGAGGAGAATTGCAGACCTTCCTCACTCTGATGCTAATAAGTGGTGTGAAATGTGAAATGTGCTCTAATGGGTTAGTCAGTAATGTGAGCCGAGCCAGACCTGCTTGGGGGCCATGCTGCGTTGTCTGGAGAGGCCTATGAAGTGGTGTGGAGTGAGGGTCTTTCAGGGAAAAATTCCCTAAATTACTGTAAAATCTAAAAGTAAAAAGGAAATTCACTCCAAACTCACTCCAAAAGTTTAAAGAATTTATTGAAAAAGTAACACTGTAACAAAGTTTGGTTATTTACATCCAATTTAAAACCAAATCAAAATGGTCACAGAACATCAAGGAAAAAACAAGAAGAAAAACTTATAAAAACTAAAATGCCATCATAATCATATCTCTGTGAGGCTGAGTCTCACAGATCTTTCTAACGTTTCAGGAGAGAGAGACTCAGACCTAAATGGCTTTTGCTTGATGTTAAAGTGACGTGACGCATTCTTCTTACAAGAGGCCTCTCAGGCTGGATTTGCTGTGCCTTTGACACACTAATCGAGTTCAAAAGTTTAAGATGGTGCCTCTCCCTCACAGGAAACCTCTGCAAGACCTGTTAAAGTCTGTCCATGCTTTGGTAAACATCCTTAACACTTAGCAAAACCACAACACGTATTTTGCAAGGTCAGCAGCACAAGCTGTCTGCACATTTTTACTTAAGTGATAAAATCACATGTTCACCTTAAGTTTAAGGTCTCTCAAAAGGTCATATATGAGGTCAAACATCACTGAATCAAAAATATAACTAGAAAGCACTCAGAGAGCACAAACCTCCGTCAGGGTAGCTCACATATTGATGTTACATCTACAAGCAATAGGTTATGATAAAGTTATTATTACATTATGATTCCTTGACCCTGAAACCCCACATCTAGCACTCAGAATCATGTTGATACCATTATTAGTAAGACAGTTATTGAGCAGAAACAATTGTTCACTCATGACAGTTATCTGGATCACCACCAAATCTAATTATTTTTAAGTTGGGCCATTACCAACATCTCCTGACAATTTTTTTAAAATCTGTCCTGTAGTTTTTGCATAATCTTGCCAACAAACAAATACACACCGGCAAAAACATAACCTCCTTAGTGGAGGTAATAAGTGAATATAGTATGTACAGGTCAAAGGAACAGCAGGGAGAAAACAAAACAAACTCAACAATTACAGACATTTTCAATTCTGTCAAGGCTCCGTTCTGTGGTTTACCAGGTTTGGTCAGAACACTTTTCCTGTCAAATGAGTTTTTCACTAGCAGAGCAGCCAAAGGGTCTGTCTCTTGATAGAAATCAGGATGTGACTGGATAGATTCTGTTTCTTTCCAAATGCTTTCCCACACTTGAAGCAGCTGAAGAGTTTCTCTCATGTATGAATCAACATGTTGTAACAACCAGATGCTCCATTGGTTACCAACAAAGTATGTAATAAAATGGACCTTATGGCTGAAACAGAAGAACTCACGGTGAGTCAGTCAGTCCAGTTCAGGTTGATGCTGCTGGGGTGTGAGGAGATGACCTGCTTCACTGTGAACTGTCAGCCGAGCCTTGTGTGGAGACCAGACCAGGAATTGTGTGGAGGGTGGACTTGAGTGAACATTAAACAGAGTCTGCAGCAGATGATAATGGAATAGATGAAGGTTTCCACACTTGTTTGCTCTGTAGACTACTTTTGACGCTCCTCTCTTGCCTCTCTGGTCAGACTAAATGACTTTTCTACAGAGGGAGAACTGAATGGAGGAGTAAACTCAGACAAATGGGTGAGTGCACAGAGGGGAAAGGGTGAGAAGGAAGGCGTTTCATGGTGTGTTTGAAGGAGTTAACCAATGGTGCTCAGTGGTAATACAAACGACTGGAGATCAAAAGTAGTTGTGAAGTGAGATCCTGGACTAACCTCTATCTCCATCTATCCCCACTCCTGATCATCCAAACAGGTCATTCACTCAGTACAAGTAAAATCACTGAGAGGGGATACGTTTCTGGATATTTGGGAGCTGAAAAGTGTGCTGTGGTCCAAAAAGGTTAAAGGAACACTCCAACATTTTTGTTGTTTCCATGTCTTACCTCACTCCCGAGCCCCTGACAAGCAAGTAGACACCACTCTTTTGACTGTGTGTCCAGTAACAAGGAAGAGACGGACAAAGATCACCAACCGCTAGTTAGCTTAGCTCAGATGCTGGGAGTATATGGGTAATGCTTTAGCCTGCCTCTTCCTACAGTCATCAGATAACTCTGGATGGTGTGTGCCTGTTGTTACTCATTTTTTTATCCTTTTATGCTTCATTGTCTTCTGCTATCTTCACGCTATCTTCTTCTACTCCTACACAGAGGCTTTGTCTTGTTGACCTACTTCTGCAGTAGTTTTTGTGAGAGATGTGACTTTCAATAACAAGTTGAGTCTTTTGAACAGCTCTTTTAAATGAATGATGCAAACTAATTTGCAGTTGTGAATGAGTCATTCGTTTCTTAAATTTGCAAGTAATTTGCATTTAATGATGTCTCGCAAATGAATGTCTCACTCAGAACTGCAAACTGGTTCTCATTATACACTTAACATAGCCTTTCAAAGACTCGACTCGTTCGAGAAAGTCACATCTCTTGCGAATTCCAATGCAGAAGTAGGTCAACAAAACAAAGCCTCTGTTTAGGAGTAGAAGAAGATAATATGAAGATTGTAGAAGACAACGTAACATAGCAACATAGCAAAAGAGTTCTCACCTTTCCCACCAGTACATCATTCACACTCATGTATCGACCTCTTCCTCACCACGTCTGTGTAGATTCTCATTCATCCAGGTCATGGTCATTCTGAAGATTCAAAAGCAAGGCAACTGGACTGTGTAGAGTTTGTTGGGAAGACGTTTCACTTCTCATCCAAGAAGCTTCTTCAGTTCCAAATGGCTGGTGCTGGAAGCAGATATTTATCTTGCTAGAGGAAAAAACAACAACAAAGGAAGGGAGGAGTTGGAGAACGACTCATAGAAACTTATCCCAGGGTGATGTAACCCCTGAGAGTCGTTACCCTGAATGGGTCATTAACTCCCCCTGTCATGTGAGGTGTTATGGTCACATGTGCCCAGGTGTGAGTGTTTGAGTGTTTCTCCAAACACAGCCATTTGGAACTGAAGAAGCTTCTTGGATGAGAAGTGAAACGTCTTCCCAATAAACTCTACACAGTCCAGTTGCCTTGCTTTTGACTCTTCCTCACCAGTAATTCAATCATTCCGAACATTTCTGAACACTGTATTCACCCCATCATCATCAGTGATCATGCCCCAGTATCATTCAAATGAAATCACCCAAGATCACACAAACCAACGCCCAGATGGTGCTTTAACACATCACTCCTGAAAGATCCTGAATTTAACAACCTTATCAAAAGAGAGTGGGCATCCTTCCTGGAAATAAATGATTCCTCAAAGCCATCACCCACACTCCTATGGGAAACTGGTAAAGTCATCATAAGAGGAATCATTATATCATACTCTGCTTATAAAGAAAAAGAGAAAAAAACAAGAATCTGAACTAGAAGAAAAATCAAACAACTTGAGTTCAACAATACAACTAACCCAACGGAAGAAAATTAGAAGAAATTAAGACAGTATAAATTAGAAATAAACCAAATATTGAATAAGAAAACTAACTTTCTAATCAGCAGACTCTGCCAAGAAAACTTCCATTACAATAACAAATCAGGAAAATACCTCGCAAATCAAATCAAAAGAAATAAAGAAAAATCCACCATCCCCACCATCAAGAACTCAGCAGGGAGGCCAACAAACTCACTGGACAAAATAAATTAAATATTCAGAGAATTTTATGCCAACCTTTACTCCTCAGACAACAACCCAGAACACAAAGACATCACATCATTTCTCACCAGCCTCAACTTACCCCACCTCTCCCCTGAACAAAAAAGCACACTAGACTCTCCCCTAACAAATGATGAAATCCACTCTGCCCTCAATAAAATGCTGAACAATAAAGCTCCTGGTCCTGATGGCTTCCCTGCTGAGTTCTACAAACACTTTTGGTCCATCTTAGCCCCACTTTTTCATAAAATGTTTACTGAAATACAACAGAACTCTAGATTCCCTCCTAACATGAACACAGCTTCCATCTCACTCCTCCTCAAACCAAACAAAGACCCCACCCTGCCTTCAAGTTACCGTGTCATCTCACTCCTCAATGTCAACATAAAAATCATCACTAAAACACTCTCCCACAGATTAGAAAAAATAATCCCGTCCATAATCCACCAAGACCAAACAGGATTCATCAAAGGAAGACATTCATCCAATAACACACGCAGACTGTTCAATATAATGCACCACTCAGCCACACACAACCATCAAACCATCATCACCACATTAGATGCAGAAAAAGCCTTCGACAGAGTTAACTGGTCATTCCTCATCCATACCCTTCATAGATTTGGCTTTGGGAGATCATTTATTAACTGGATCAGAGCACTATACACCTCACCTACAGCCACAGTCATTACTCACGGACAAACTTCACAAAGCTTCACTCTTCACAGGGGGACCAGGCAAGGATGCCCACTCGCTCCCTCTCTGTTCACCATTTTCATTGAACCCCTAGCAGCAGCCATCCATCAGAACCCCCTCATTACTGGAATCTAAACCCCCAACATGCACCATAAAATCAGCCTCTATATAGATGACATTTTACTCTCTGTTCAGAACCCACAGTCATCACTATCAGCAGTAATCAAAGTCATCAATGCATTTTCCTCTCTCTTTCCGACTACTCCATAAACTGGAACAAATCCTCCATACTCCCTTTAAACACCAAGAGTCTGGATGTGGCAGCCCTTACAACACCCATCCCCTGCTGCACAAGTCACATCACTTATTTAGGCATCCACATTTTCCCCAGGCTGTCAAAGTTAATCAATCTGAATTTCACTCCATTACTCAAAACAATAAATGACCTCCATCGATGGATGAACCTCCCACTATCCATACTAGGCAGTAGGGATGTAATGGTTACTGGTGAAATGGTACACCGCAGTAAAATTTCGGACTGTTAGTATTACCGTGTCCCGTTTAAATTACCAGTAAACCGAGTTTGATTACCACACTGAGTCAATAACTCACGGTGATGCTGCTCATTGCCTGGAAAAGCTAGAACTATATGTCTGCTCCTTGGTAAAGCAGCCGTGGCCCTTCGCAGACGGAGGCGCAGTTTGCATTGTTTGGCCTCTGGGGAGACCAGAGGAGAGTCATGAAGGAGGCTAACTGGACAGGAATTGCCTCAGGGACTGTCATCAGTAAAAAAAACACCTGGACATGGTCTAATATAATGAGCTGTAACATGGACACTAATGCTGTAGGCAAACAAAAATGTTTGAGTGTATGTAAAATAGGTTAAGTTTATTTTTGGTAATCTCAGAAACTTTAAACATATTCATTTACGATTGTTTATGAAGAGAATCCTGTTCAAAGTTCAAATCAATTTTTTCTTTTCTTGCAATTACACACTGTTTAAGCATTTACAACATAATAATGACAAATACTTGCCAGAATTGTTTACTTTTATTTCTCATGAAAAAAAGGGGGAAAAATTTAACTAAAAGGACATTTCCTGACACGTTTATTGACAAAAAAGACAAAAAGTCCTGTTATTATTATAATATTAAAGGACTGAAATGATTTCAAGTGTGTGCAAAAGTACTTTTTGAACATTTTGAGCACACTGCAACAATACCGCGATAATAATGATAACCGTGATATGAAATTTTCATACTGTTACATCCGTACTAGGCAGAATAGCAACAATAAAAATGACAGTCCTCCCCAAAATTAACTATCTCCTCTCAATGATCCCGACTCACCCACCTCTCACCTGGTTTAACTCTCTTGATTCATCCATCAAAAAATTCCATTGGAAAAATAAACCCCCAAGAATAAAATTGGCCACACTTCAAAAAACAAAAATATTAGGCGGACTAGACGCGCCAAATTTTCACCACTGTTCACTAGCAAATCAACTTCAATACATCTACAGATGGACCCACCCCACTCAACCAGACAACACTTGGTTAGACATAGAGCAGACAGTCAGTAAAGATATCCATTTCGCAGATTTACCATTTCTCAGTCAGACTATTAAAAAACACCCTTGCTTCCAAAACCCCACAGTATCATCAACTCTGACAGCCTGGTAGAAATTTCACAACATTACTAACTCCACTTTGGCACCCTCACTCTTCACCCCCATCTGGCACAACCCGGACTTCATCAGCAATAAACAACCTTTACACTTCAGCACCTGGGTAGATAAAGGGATCACTCACCTCAAACACATCTTCCATAATAACACTCTGGTTCCATTCTCGCTCCTGGTAAAGAAGTTCGGCATCAGGAGCCAAGAGTTTCTACAATAACTACAGGTTTCATCATCATCCAATCAGCAATGAAAGACAGAAATATAAACCTAGACCTCCTCCCTTCGGCCTCTGCGCTCATTAACATCTCTTCTTCAAAATAACTTTTATCGAAAATATCCAAATTAATATCACAGGCCGATACATCACCATCCATACCCTCAGAAAAATGGGAGACAGATCTCTCAATTTCTCCTGATGCCGACTTCTGGTCCCAAATCTGCAGGAACAATTTCTTCATGACAACAAATGCCAATTTACAACTCATACAATACAAAATCATCCATAGAACTCATCTGACTGGACAAAAAATGCCAAGAATGGGCTTCTCATCATCTGGAAACTGTTCACACTGCACACAAAACTGCACAGACACCTACATACATGCAACCTGGTACTGCACACATGTCCACCACTTTTGGAAAAATATTACAGACATCTTTTCACAAATCATGGGTTGCCACATCCCACTTTCCCCCACCCTGTTTGTTAGGAGACCTATCTACATTAAAACTTGACCAAACACACAACCGTTTACTTCTTGTGGCGCTAACTGTCGCCAAGAAAACTATCCTCATGAACTGGAAATCATGGAACTCCATACACATCAAACATTGGAAAAACCTGCTCATTGATTACATCTCCTTAGAAAATACAATTTCTCTGACACTCATCACAACCCTATCTGGCAATCATTCATTAATTTCTTACAATCATGATCCACAGTAAACTAGTCTCACATAAACCACCTCAGTATTTCAGTACTTCATTATCTCCATGCCCATTCCCCGTAATAACTACTTACTCATAATTATTATTGATCATAACTATTTCTATAATTGAAATTATTGTTGTTGGCTTGTTTGTGGTTGCTGCCTGCATTTGTGGTTTGGTGGCGGAGCTCTGCGGGGGGTTGTGGTCCCTCCCCCCCGGTGGTGGGGTCGCCCCTGGGCGCGTTTATGGATCTGCTGCTCCAGCATTATAAACGAAACTTAACAGCGTGTCTGCTTTATGACAAACTAGGAAACTCCTCAGGGTCTGGGTGCAGTTTGTTGAAAGAGACTAAACTCCATTTAAATTGTAAAAAGAAAGAAAAACAAAGATTGGTCAAAATCTGAAAAAAGAAAAAGAAAAGAAAAAAAAAAAAAGAAAAAGGGCCGAGCCTGTTTCTGACAGTCAGGCTTCCTCCTCAGTGTCTGGGGGCTGTGTGTCTGGGACCAGGCTCTGCCCTTGGCAGTTGATGAGCATCATAGCAAATAAGAAGAACAAAATCAAAAGAAAGAGAAAAAGTATGAGAAAAGTATGTTTGTCTTCTGTGGTGCTGGAGTGGCGGATTTGGAGATGTGCTTGGAGGCGGCCTTGTTGCCGGGGATGGTGGGGGGGCGTCAGCGGTCCTTTGGTGGGGCGCCGTCGTTGAGCTACGGGTGTGGGTGGTTGCAATACATAAGCTGATAATTAAGGGGAAGGGAAGGAGGAGAAAAAAATGTTGACAAAGACAATGTTTACTGATAAAGAACAAAAGACACACACACACACACACACATATCACAAATAGAAAAACAGCTCACTCCTTTTTTTATTTTTCATTTTTCTATTTTATTTCTTTTCTTTGTTTGGTTTTTGTTTGGTTTCTCATTCGGTTTTGTCTATTGGTAAAACCAGTCTGCTTTTATGTTATGTAACCTGTCTTGTTATATGTCTTACTCTCTGTCTGTATTGTTTGTTTTTGCAATAAAAAAAGACAATGTAACATAAAAGGGTAAAAAAAAAACGAGTGACAACAGGCACACACCATCCAGAGTTATCTGATGACTGTAGGCAGAGTCAGGCTAAAGCACTGACCATATACTCCCAGCGTTTGAGCTAAGCTAAGTAGCAGTTGGAGATCATTGTCCATCTCTTCCTTGGAAGAAGACAAAGGTCTGAATGTTTGGCAAGCACTTGACATCAGTGCAAGGGTTTTCTCTGTCATGAGTCAGATTATGACTCTCCAGAGGCTTTTCCATCAAAAGTACATGTTTTGCCATACTCAGCGCAAGGCTTGTTTGGTATACTAAATTGACACGTGACATCACTACACTGTAATTTGAGTGGAGGCGAGCAAGTCAGAGCAAGCGGGCGAGTATTGAGCGAGTGAGCGAGCTATCCTGACATGCCAGACGGACAGTTTCATATAGAGAGACAGGAGCAGGGAGTGAATGGCAGTTGCTGCAACCTTCACCACGCTGCAACTCATAATTAAACCACGTGCGCAAAGTGCTGTATGGAATTACTTAAGCTTTACAACAAATGAGCACGGTGAAGCCATTAACACTGAAGCACCACTGTGTAAACGGTGTAACAAAACATGTCTGGCCAAGGGTGGAAACACTTCCAACTTGACAAAACAAGTGAAGCACCCAGACCTGCATAATGGGGTCAGTTAGAAAACTTATATATCCATGCAAAAAAAGCAACATTCAGTGCTAAAAGCAAGCAACGCCAGCCCCCTTCACTCTCCACAAAAGTAGCTCTGAAAAACAATTAAAGCTGCATTGCAATTGGCTACCAATTTCTATGGTTTAAATAACCTATTTATATTCTTTTATTTTATATTATTATATTACATTGATATTCTCACAGTGATTTTAAAACTTTTAGTTCCCTTAAATTTTTTTCCAGAGCCGTAAATGCACACAAGCAATAAGAACATGTGTTTTGAATCATACTTTATTTTTTATTTTATTTATTTTAAAATTGTGCTGAGTGTGCATACAAAAAGCCTGTTGTTTTGGTATTTTATGTTATTTATTAATGCATCGTTACAGTTTTAAGACTTTTTATTAATAAGAAGTCAAAAATAACATTTTCTTGTTCTCTTTTTATTTGGAAAAGTATCAAAAATACATGTTGGTATCAGTACCTCAACCAAAATGTTGGTATCGTGGAAACACTACTCAGCACAGCTGAAGGATTTCACTCCAGTGTGAACCAGCTTGTGACGATCTAGAGAAGTTTTGTATTTAAATGTTTTACCACACTCATCACAACTGAAGGATTTCCCTCCAGTGTGTACCGTCTTATGTTTGTTTAGATTATATTTGCATCTTAATGTTTTACCACACTCATCACAGCTGAAGACTTTCTTTACAGTGTGTATCATTTTGTGTCTGTTTAATTTACGTTTTTCTCTAAATGTTTCACCACACTCATTACAGCTGAACAGTTTCCTTCCTGTGTGAGTTAGCTTATGTTTGTTGAGAGAACTTTTGTATCTAAATGTTTTACCACACTCATCACAGCTGAAGGGTTTCTCTTCAGTATGAACCAGCTTGTGTACCTTTAGAACACTTTTGGCTCTAAATGTTTGACCACACTCATCACAGCTGAAGGGTTTCTCTCCAGTGTGATTCAGCTTGTGACTATCTAGAGTAGGTTTGTACCTAAATGTTTGACCACACTCATCACAACTAAATGGTTTCTCTCCAGTGTGAACCATTCTGTGAGTGTTTAGACTACGTTTGACTTTATATGACTTACCACACTCAACACAGCTGAAGGGTTTCTCCCTAGTGTGAACCAGCTTGTGCCATTTGAGATTGCCTTTGGATATAAATTTTTTCCCACACTCATCACAGGTAAAGGGTTTCTCTCCAGTGTGATAGAGCTTGTGTGTTTTTAGATGACTTTGGGATATAAATGTTTTCCCACACTCATCACAGCTGAAGGGTTTCTCTCCAGTGTGATTCAACTTGTGACTCTTTAATGAACTTTTGGATGGAAATTTTTTCCCACACTCATCACAGCTGAAAGGTTTCTCTTCAGTGTGATTCAACTTGTGACTATTTAGAGAACTTTTGCATCTAAATGTTCTACCACACTCATCACAGCTAAAGGGTTTCTCTCCAGTATGAATCAGCTTGTGTAGGTTTAGAACACTTTTGGCTCTAAATGTTTTACCACACTCATCACAGCTGAAGGGTTTCTCTCCAGTGTGAACCAGCTTGTGACATTTTAGATTACCTTTGGATATAAATGTTTTCCCACACTCATCACAGCTGAAGAGTTTCTCTCCAGTGTGAAACAGCTTGTGTCTGTCCAGAGAACTTTTGGATATAAATGTTTTCCCACACTCATCACAGCTGAAGGGTTTCTCTCCAGGCTTTGGTGTCCTAACTTGATTTCTTTTTACACGGTTTAAACCTGGTAGACATTCTTTACACTCCCTCCAATCATCACTGTTGTCAGTTTCAGCCTCAGAGGAATCTTCAGTCTTGACCTTACTCTCTGGTTGAAAGGGTCTCCATTGAACAGAGTTCCTCTCCTCATAATTTGCTCCACACTCCTCTGTATCAGTTCTGGTCTCCATCTGATGAAGTTTTGAGGACTGAGGTTTCTCTTCATCTTCATCCTCACTCTTCATACAGACAGGCTGTTCTTTCATCACTGACAGCCGCAGGACATCTACAGGAAAAGATTGAAATACGTAATAATCATATCATCAGATGAAGTGCTCGGGTTGTAGATCCTGTCCATATCAATTCCAAACAGAACTATAAAAGCACTCTGAGAGCGCAGACCTCTGCCAAGCAGCTCAGTTCCACCCAACACAATGGTCCTATATTTATTTTATACGCACATTGTGAAATGAAAAATATCAATCTGCAAGTGTGATTATTGTTGATATAAATATTGTTAGTAGTGGATCTTGTAACTCGCTGGCTGAACCAATGTGCTGCTGCTTGTACAGATGTTGGCATTGTGCGCGCTGCGGCGCTTTCAGGGGGAATGTATCCAGTCTGTCGGTCAGAGCAAAACCACAGCTCTTTGGTGCGCAGCGCACTATGTGGAATTTGGGGGTTAGGGTTTTACACTCAGACACAGACTTCTGCTATAAGATAAGATAAGATATTCCTTTATTAGTCCCACAGTGGGAAATTCCAAAATATACAGCAGCTGCAGGATACAAGAGAAGTATAAGAAAGAAGCATTATACTGAAAAATAAGGTAATTACAAATCAAATACAGTAATGTAAAAAAAGATTTATTTTTTTTTAAAGTATAAAAAAGTATATACTATATAGTCAGTGGCATATTTACAGTCCTTATGTCCATGTTTGTTGTTTAACAGATGGTTATGTATATGTTGATATTTTACAGGTTGAGATTTGAGATATTATAATATAAATATGGTGGCTATGCACATGTTTGGTACTTTTGCAGTGAACACATTTTAGGTATCACATATAAATATGGTTTATTGCACACTGGAGAGGTTTTTGTTGTAAAGTCTGACAGCTGCAGGAAGGAAGGACCTGCGATACCTCTCTGTCACACTCTTTAGGTGGAGCATCCTGTCACTCATGGAGCTCCATGGTGCAGTGAGTGTGTGTTGGAGGGGGTGGAAGTCTTTGTCCATCATGGAGGACAGCTTGGCTGTAGTCCTCCTCTCCACCACCTCCTCCACCGGTTCCAGAGGGCATCCCAGGACTGAGCTGGCCTTCTTTATGAGTTTATCCAGTCTCCTGTCAGCTGCTGTGATGCTGCTCCCCCAGCAGACCACTCCATAGAAGACTGCCGAGGCCACAACAGAGTCATAGAAGGTCTTCAGGAGTGCCCCCTGCATCCCAAAAGACCTCAGCCTCCTCAGCAGATACAGTCTACTCTGTCCTATTTTATAAAGTGCGGTAGTATCATGAGTCCAGTCCAGTTTATTGTTAAGATGAACACCCAGGTACTTATAAGATGTCACCATCTCAATGTCCCTTCCCTGGATGTTCACAGGTGATGGGGGGAGTGGGGGTGCCTGCGGAAGTCCACAACCAGCTCCTTGGTCTTATCAGCGTTGATGTGCAGGTGGTTCTGCTGGCACCAGTCCACAAAGTCCTGGATAAGTTCTCTGTATGACCGGTCGTCCCCGTCTGTGATGAGGCCGACGATGGCAGAGTCGTCAGAGAATTTCTGGAGGTGGCAGGTGGGAAAAGTCCGCAGTATAGAGGGTGAAGAGGAACAGCGCCAGCACCGTTCCCTGAGGGGCCCCTATACTACAGAGGGCAGTCTCTGACACACAGTCCCGGGTCCTCACATACTGTGGGTGGTTGGTGAGGTAGTCCACAATCCGGCATGTGTTGGTCCACACCAGAGAGCTCCAGCTTGTCCCTCAGGATGGCCGGCCTGATGGTGTTGAAAGCACTGCTGAGGTCCAGGAAAAGGACCCGAACAGAGCTCCCAGGCGACTCCAGGTGGGACAGAGCTCGATGGAGAAGGAAAATGATGGCGTCGTCCACTCCGATGCCAGTCTGGTATGCAAACTGCAGTGGGTCCATGGACGAGCTCACCAGGGGGCGCAGGTTGGCAAGGACCAGTCGCTCCAGGGCCTTCATGAGGTGGGATGTGAGGGCCACTGGTCTGTAGTAGCTAGGGCCCTTGGGATGGGGGGTTTTTGGCACTGGTACCACGCAGGATGTCTTCCAGAGGCGTGGTACCCTTCCCAGTTTCAGGCTCAGGTTGAACAGATGTCCAACAATCCCACTAAGCTGGTCTGAGCAGGACCTGAGCAGTCTGGGACTGAGGCCGTCTGGTCCTGCAGCCTTCCTGGTCTTAATCCTCCTGAGCTGATTCCTCACCTGGAGAGGTGTGAGGGACAGGGTGGAGCAGGGGGGCTGTGTGTCCTGGGGTGTGGGTGTGGGGCTGAATACTGGAGGGGGGGGGTGGTGAGAGGGGGCTGGGGGGGAGCTGGTGGTGGTGAGCTGGGTACTGTAGCGGGGGAGGTGAGGGGGGTGGGGGGAGAAGTTGGGCAGAGTGCTGGGAGAGCGATGGACGGGGGCTGCTGCAGGGCTGTCACAGCTGGGGGAGGGGCAGACACTTCCTCAAACCTACAGAAGTAGGTGTTCAGTTCATCTGCCCACCTCTGGTCCCCAGCTGTCTGGGAGTTGGACCCCTGGTGGCCCAAGATGGTTTTTAGGCCTTCCCAGACTCCCTTGGTGTTTTTCTCCTGCAGCTGTTCCTCCATCTTCTCCCTGTATCTGTCCTTCTCCTCCCTGATTTTCCTCCTCAGCTCCCTCTGAACAGTCTTTAGCTCCTCTCCGTTTCCTGATCTGAAGGCGCTCTTCTTCTCCTTTAAAAGAGCCTTAATGTCAGGAGTAATCCAGGGTTTGTTGTTAGAGAAATACCGTACTGTCCTGGTGGGTACGGTATTCTCCACACAGAAGTTGATATAGTCCGTGATGGTGTCTGTTAAACTGTCGATGTCCTCCTCATGGGAATCACTGAATATTTCCCACACTGTAGTTTCGAAGCAGTCCCTCAGAGCCTCTTCAGCCTCGTCAGACCACTTCTTCACCGTGCAGGACACAGCTGGTTGTAAACAGGCAGGAGATGAACCAGGTTGTGATCAGCTTTTCCCAGAGGGGGAAGGGGTGTGGAGTTATGTGCCTCCTTGGTGTTGGCATAGAATACGTCCAGTGTTTTATTGTCTCTGGTGGCACATGTGACATACTGGATGAATTTAGGCAGAGTGGAGGACAGAGAGGCATGGTTAAAGTGCAGCCTGTGGATCGCGGTGTTGATGATGTCACAGGCTGCACCGGCGTTAGCGGAGGGAGGAATATACATGGCCACCACAATGGCGTGTGAAAATACCTGCGGCAGATAGTACGGCTTCAAACTAACAGCCAACAGCTCAATGTCCGGGCAGCAGTGCTGCTCTTTGACAGTGATGTGCCTGGAGTTACAACATCTATTGTTCACAAACACCGCCAGCCCCCCTCCTTTCCTCTTACCGCTCCTCTCTGTCCTGTCTGCTCGTATGACAGCTCTACGGTCGCGTCTGTGTGCGTTGTGCTTAGTCATGTGTCCGTGAACAGCAGCATGCTGCACCGCCGGAACTCCTGCTGATACCGGGTCAACGCCGCCAGCTCGTCCATCTTATTGGGGAGAGATCTTATGTTCCCCATGATGATGGATGGGAGAGGCGGTCGATAAGCTCTCCTGCTTTCGCGGCGTCTAGTCCCAGCACGGCATCCTCGCATCTTCCTCCGTAACTCTCGGGGGATATCAGGTCGCTCCTCCGGTAGCACAGCTGTGTTACGCAGGGCCAACAGCTGATCCCTACTGTAAACAATGGGAGCCATTGCCGCTCACGGACCGACAGATGCGAGAAAGAGTTGCAGAATAAAAGTGTTTAAAGTAGCACCAGATGATCAGTGCTCGGTGTCTCTGGTACACCGAGGTTTCACACACCGGCAAAAAGGTAAAAGAAGAAAAAGGACGTACAATAAGCATAGTAAGAAAAAGAAAACTCCGTAGAGTTCGCGGAGCTGCTGTAAGAGGCTGCTATCAACAACCATGTTTCGAGTGATTAAATGGAATGTTTGGAGGGACTGCAAGCGAGCAGAGTTGCCATGAATGTTCCTATAATGTTAATAGGCTCACAGTAATGTTACTAGTAGTTGTGAGTTGTAGAGGACTGGGGTGCTTATTACAAGAGAGTCTGCTGAGAAACCAAGGCTCCAGGAACAGCGCCGGGCTTTCTCCATCGGCGAAACATTTCCTCCTCTCCTCTGTGTTTGTGAGCAGAACTCTGCATGCTCCAGCTTTCACTGCTGATTGGCTGATCACTATGTTGTGCCTCTGCTTGTGACCAGAGTGTGTAACCAATCGGATGGTGCCGTGGGTGGGACAAAATACGGCCCAATGTAAAGTAATGGGACTTCATCATAAATTTCAATGTTTTTTTGTGATGTCAGTCTGGATTGGATAAGAACCAAAATGAATTGGCATCTTCCTTGGACCAAACTACATCTCTGGTAAAATTTTCACGTAAATCCATCCAGTACTTTTGGCATGACCTTGCTAACAGACAAACAAACAAACAAACAAACAAAACAATCAGATAAACAAACAAACAGACTAACAAACAGACTCTGGAAAAAAACATAACCTCCTTGGTGGAGTTAATAAGTGAAGTGACCCTGGCAGAGGCCAAATGCTCCAGGAACACGTCCAACACTGAAAAGGATGTGGACTAAACTCTCACTTTGGTCATACAGGGACTAAATGGCTCTCAGCAGAGGGTCCAGAACTCCATGTTCCCGAAGTACCCTCCACAAGATCCCCCAAGGGACACAGTCATAAACCTTCTCCAAGTCAACAAAGCGCATGTAGACTGGATGGGCAAACTCCCATGATCCCTTAAGAAGGTCTGCAGACACAAAGAGCTGGTCCACTGTCCCACAGCCAGGGCAGAGCCCACATTGTTCCTTCAAATCTGAGGTTTGACAATCACCCCATCGGGAGGCTGAGGACACTCTCCGGTTGCCCTTTCTCAGAATTGGAACCACCACCCTGGTCTGCCTCTCCACAGGCACTGTCCTCGACATCCACGTGACATTAAAGAGGGGTGTGAGCCAAGACAGCCCAAAAATGTCCAGCACCTCCAGATTCTCATCCACACCCCACGCCCTCCCACTCAGGAGCTCTGAGACTACCTCAGTGACCTCTGCCAAGGATATGGATGAGTTCTCCCCTTGACCTTCAGACTCCTCCCCCTATCAGAGGTTGGGTTGGTTAGGATCAGGAGCTCCTCCAAGTGTTCCCTCCACCCTTGAACACTGTCCTGTGGTCAGGTCAGCAGTTCCCCGTTCCTGCTAATATCAGCCTGAGCACAGCCTTGCTTCACCTCCCTGAGTGATCAACAGTTTTCCAGAACCTCTTTAAGGTCCTTCTCCGTGGCCCAACAGCTTTTTTTTTTTTTTTTTTTTTTTTTTTATTGTCTGCATTATCTTTCTGGCTGAGCACTGTGGCAGATGACAGCATTGGAAAGACTAATGCGTTTTTTTCTTTGCAGTGAGAGATAAGTAAGTATGATTCACTGCTACCGGTGACCATCACCAGCCCTCCCTGTAGGCTACTCCATCAAATCAAACTTTATTAAACCCCGGAAGTGAGCTGAAGGGGAGGGCTGTGTTACACCACAGTGTGAAAGAAGGGGAAATAGTGACAGATAAGACGAGACAAGACAAACGGGGAGGAAGACAGACAGGTAATGCTGCTGATTTCAAATAGCAGTCCAAGTGCTGTGCTGATCTAAGTTCATGAGGGAAGTAAAGGCTGTAAGAAACCAGGGGCACCGGAGATGTGGGGTCTTGATAGTAGGGGGTGGGCCCATAGGGATGGGACAGGGAGGGAGCATGCATCACAGGGCGTGAGAAAATGTGTGAGAATGCCCGACTCAGCATGTTCTGATGGAACAAATCACTTCTTTACGGTAAGTCTCGACAGGAGCTTGAGTATCTGTACAGGCATGCATGTGAGGTGATCACCGAATACCCAAATAGTTTCCCATACACAGGGAGACCACGGCTGAGGGCACCACCTGAACCACCAGGGCACCCGAAATCCGCCACACGGGCCCCCAGATCCACCGGACCCAGGAACAGCCCCAGGACCCAAAGGGGCACCAACCCATCCCCACGAAGGCACCAAGGACACCACCAGGGGGTCCGAGGCAGCGGCCCCCGCATACGGCACCCGCCCCCGCCAACCACCCGTCCACCCGGCCCCAAGCCACCCCCACCCCCTACATCCAGCCACCCCCGCCCCCCCACAGCAGACCAGAGGCCCCCAGGCCCCCAGGAGCCAGATTCCCCGGGACCAGGCAACCCCCCCGGAGAAGAGGGCCTCCGGTCGATCTTATGTTGGTCCGGATCCCAGTCGCAGCAAGGTTTTGGGTGGGGCGGAATGGGGCGGGATGTGCGGTGGTGAGGTCGAGCCAACTCCCCTCCCTCTAGAGGAGCCAGGGCCAAGAGAAGCATCGGAGACCGATGCCCGAAGGACCAAGGAGGCCCCGGGACCACCCGCACAGAGCAGCAACCCACAGGCAGCCACCCACACCGAGGTCCCCAGCGAGCGACAGGCCCATGGATCCCGCACCACAGGTCACAGAGAGACATGAAACCCAGCAGGGCGCACCCGTCCCCCAGGAGCCGCCCCAGGCCCCCATCCGCAGGCACCAGAGCCCAGCTGCGCCCGAAAGCCACCGACACCGTCCCACTTGATGGATAGGCGCTTCCCAGCACAGAGTCCCAGCCATAAGGGGCCGGCCCCCACCAGCCGCACCAAGCCTAAACTAGTGATCCACCCCTTGTCCCCCCCTGTTATTCTGTATCTTTGATCCCTGACAAAGATACATTTTCTCTTCACCGTGCCTAAGTGCAGTTCTAAGTGTGATGTGGTGCATTAAAACTGGGGAAAAAACAGGTCGAGTGGGAGCCCTCCGACCCCCCCTCTCTCTGCCTGCCCCAGACAAGTGGATGTCGTGGTGCGATAAAAAGAGAGGGCAGGTGAGGCAGGTGAGGGGCCGGCAGAGAGGGGTCACAACCTAAACCCGATTATGCTCCCCCTCCCCCAGCACCCCCATCCCCACCCTCCCAAGTTTGTGTATGTAGTGCAGTTAAAATTGGAGGACGAGAGGGGCAGGGGGGGCGAGGTATTCGATCCCCTACCACCCCCGACTCCAAGAACCCTAAATGTTGTGTGTGTGCCCAGGTGAGAATATATACAAAAGTGCAGTGTGTGAGTAGTGAGGTGCAAATTAAGAGGCTAGGCTAGTGAGGGCCGGCCCCGAACTGGCCAGGACAAAGCGGGGGCGTGGGAGCGGTGCCAAATGGCCCCCTGGACAGCAAGCCCCAGGACCCGCAGGCGACGACCCAGACGGGCCCCAGCGGCCAGGCACGCCCACCAGGAAACACACCCCCCAGCGGACCGCAGCACCAGAGCCACCGACCCAACACCCACTGAAGACCCGACCCAGGCGGACCACCCCCGGGACGCCGCCCCCCACGGGAAGACCGCAGGACCCCCCAGGGCCCCGGGCCAGCGAATCCCCACAGCCTCCCCGGGCCCCGACCCACCGGGGGAGGCAGGACTGGCACCAGACGACACCCACCACGAGGAAACCCAGCCCCATAGCTGTTCCAGAAACCGCCCCACCCAGGACCGGGTACCCACACCAGCCGGAGCCCCCACCCGGGGGCAAGCCCAGCCCCAGCAGTCGACCCCCAGGCAGCAGGAGGCCCCCAGCCCCCCGCAAGGGGGAGAGGGAGGCAGGCGAGGAGGAAGGAGGAGAGGAGGGGCCACAGGGCAGACAGCAGGAAGGAAGAGGTGCGGGCGCACCCCGGAGGAATCCCCCAACCCAAAGCCCCGGGGCCGGCCAAGGCGCCACCGCAGGAAGCGGCCAGCAACACCCCCAGATCCCGCCGACCACACATAGATCCAGCAGCTCCGGGGCGCAGGAGGCAAGCCACAGAAAACTCCAGCACCTCACGAGGAGGCCGCCAGACCAGTGGGCCCCACAGGGCAGTGGGTCAAGTCTGGGTACTTAGATGAAAAGAAGCCCCGTGTGTGTGTGAAGGGTATTGGCTGGCAGAAAAGAAGAAATAAATAAGTAGATAAGGCGAGATGAGATTTAAGTACTTGCTGTTTTTCGGTGTGTAAAAAATCAATAAAAAGTGACCAGTGAGCTTGATGCTCTGCAGTGTTGTTGAGAGGAGAGGCTAGGTTTTCCAGGGAGATGTAGTCAGAGAGGAGATCTTTCCATTGGGTTAAATATAGGGAGTTCCTTGATTTCCAGTTTAAGAGGATTGTTTTCTTGGCGATGGCTAAGGCCACAAGAAGGAGTCTGTTTTTACTTGTGTTAAAGTTAAGTGAAGATACATCACCAAGTAAGCAGAGTGAGGGAGATAATGGGATGTGGCTTTCCAGAAAGAGGGACAGGGACTCTGTGACTTTTTTCCAGAACTGTCTAACAGGTGTGCATTGCCAGGTGGCGTGAATATAGGTGTCAGGAGAGTTCTGTGTGCAATATGGACATATTTCTGACCTGAAACCCATTTTAGACATTTTTTGTGCAGTGTAGTGAGTTCTGTGAAGGACTTTATACTGTATTAGTTGAAGGTTTGCGTTTTTGGTCATAAAATAAATGTTTTTTAAGATTGTAGCGCAGAAGTCGGCATCAGGGGCAATAGAGAGTTCTTCTTCCCATTTATTACAGGGTAATGCTATGGATTTGTCAGTCTGCATTATTATTATCTTATATATCTTGGAAATAAGTTTTTTTGGAGAGAGGATGTTAAAAAGCTCCTCGGTTGATGGAGGAAGAGACAAATTGATGGTTCTCATATTAATCTTGGATTGGATAGATGTTTTAACTTGTAAATATTGTAGGAAGCTATTGTTCCTGATGCCAAACTCCTGGACCAGGTGGTGGAATGGGACCAGGGTGTTATTGTGAAAAATACGTTTAAGATGTGTGATGCCTTTTTCAGCCCACGCATTCAGGTTGAGTGGTTTTTTATTACTTAGAAAATCAGGGTTATGCCAGATTGGAGTTAAATTGGATGGTGCTAGGCTAGAGTTTGTGATTTTGTGGAATTTCCACCAGGCTGTCAGTGTTGAAGCTATTGTTCCTGCACTGAAACAAGGATGATGCTTGATGGTTTGACTGAGGAATGGGAGGTCTGAAATAGTTATGTTTTCACAGACAGTTTGTTCTATATCTAACCAGCTGATATCTGATTGAGTTGGATGTGTCCATTTGTATATATACTGCAGTTGATTTGCCAGAGAGTAGTGTTGGATGTGTGGGGCATCAAGACCTCCTTGCAATTTTGGTTTTTGTAGGGTTGTAAGTTTGATCCTTGGTGTTTTGTTTTTCCAATAAAATTTAGTGAACATTGAATCTAAGGCTTTGAACCATGTGAGAGTTGGATGAATTGGAATCATTGAAAAAAGGTAATTTATTTTTGGAAGTACTGTCATTTTAATGGTTGCTATTCTTCCTACAATGAATAGTGGTAAGTTCATCCAGCGCTGGAGGTCTATTGTTTTAAGCAAAGGGGTGAAATTTAGTCCGATCAATTCTGACAGCCTGGAGGAAATATTAATGCCCAGGTATGTGATGTGCCCTGAACATAAGGGGATAGGTGATATATGACGTGCTACATCCCATCTGGTGTTATGTAATGGAAGAATAGAGGATTTGTTCCAGTTAATTGAGTAATCTGAAATCTTGGAGAATGATTCAATGAGATTTACTGTTTCCTGCAGAGATGACTGAGGGTCTTGTAAAAACAGTAAAATGTCATCAGCATACAAACTAATCTTACGTTGAATTTGGGATGTTTGAATTCCCTTGATGTGGATGTTCTGGCGTATGGCTGCTGCCAAAGGCTCTATAAAGATGGTGAAAAGCGACGGAGAGAGTGGGCATCCCTGCCTCGTCCCCCTGTGCAGTGTGAAACTTTGTGAGGTTAGTCCGTTAGTGGTGACAGTAGCTGAAGGAGCAGTGTACAGAATCTTGATCCAGTGAATAAATGAGTCCCCGAAGCCAAATTTTCTTAGAGTAGTGAAGAGAGTTTTCCAGTTTACTCTGTCAAAAGGTTTTTCTCCATCTAATGTTGCTATGATGGTTTCTTCCCATTGTGATGATGAGTAATGGATTAAGTTGAACAATCTACGTGTGTTACTGGATGACTGTCTACCTTTGATAAAGCCGGTTTGATCGTGGTGAATTATAGAAGGAGTTATTTTTTCTATCCTGTGTGCTAGAGCTTTACTGATGATTTTTATATCTACACTGATTAAAGAGATTGGACGATAGTTTGATGGAAGCGTTGGATCTTTATTAGGTTTTTGGATGAGTGAAATTTCAGCTGTATTCATATGTGTTGGAAATCTAGACTTTAATTTTATTTCAGTTATTGCTCTCATAAAGAGAGGAGATAGAATAGGCCAGAAGTGTTTATAGAATTCAGCAGGGAAGCCATCAGGACCTGGTGCTTTGTTGTTTGGCATGAGGCGTAGGGCTGTAGAGAGTTCTGTTTCTGTTATTGGTGAATCTAGTGCTTTGGATTGTTCTGGAACAATCTTTGGAAGTTCAATGTTGTTCAGAAAAGAGTCTATGTCTTCCTGTCTTGGTTCATTTGTAGATGAGTAAAGGTCGGCGTAAAATGTTTTAAATATTTCATTTATTTCCTGTGGTGAATTGGTAGGCTTCCCTGATGAGTCTTTAATAGTTGCGATTGTTGTTCTCTCTTTATTTCGTTTAATCAGATTTGCTAAATATTTACCAGATTTATTGTTATGATGGAAGTTTTCTTGTCTGAGTCTCTGAATTAAAAACTGGGCTCTCTTATTTAAGATCTCGTTCAGTTGGAACTGATATTTTCTTAATTCTTTCTGTGTTTCTTCAGTTGGGTTGCTTGCATTCAGCGTATCTAGTAGTTTTATTTTTTGTTCTTGTTTCACTTCATATTCCCTTTCCTTTTTTTTCTTATAGACAGAGAATGATATGATTTTACCTCGTAGAACTGCTTTACCTGTTTCCCACAGAATGGTGGGTGATGTCTCCGGGGAGTCATTTATTTCAAGGAAGGAAGCCCACTCTCTCCTGAGATAGCTGTCAAATTCTGAGTCTTTAAGAAGAGATGAGTTAAAACGCCATTCAGTGATGTGTTTGGGTTGGTTAATAGGATCCCATCTGAGTGTTACTGGGGCATGATCACTAATGATTATGGGGTGAATTTTTGAACCAGAGATCTGTGATATAATTGAGTTGCTGGTCAGAAAGAGGTCAATGCGTGAGTAGGAGTGGTGAACTGGTGAGTAGAATGAATATTCTCTGGCAGATGGGTGTTGTAGTCGCCAGCCATCGCCAAGACCGAGATCACTCATGAACTGTTTTATGGTATTAGTAGATTGCCAGGTGCGGTTAGTTTTTACTCTATTAGATTTATCAAGTGTTGGGTTAATAGTTGTTAATAGTGTTGAAATCACCTCCTATAATTACTGGGCCGTTGGAAACATTTGATAGGGTATGAAAGAAGTTATGAAAGAAGGAAGGATCATCATTGTTTGGGCCGTAGATATTGCCAATTGTTACCGGACTATTGTTAATTGATATATTAATGATTATAAAACGTCCTCCAGGGTCTATAATGGTTGTGTTATGGACAAATGAGATTTTTTTATTTATCAATATGCATACACCTCTTTGTTTAGAGTTATAAGGGGCTGAGAATCTGTGAGAGAACTGTGCTGATTTTAATTTGTCATGGTCTAAATCCGAGAGGCGTGTTTCCTGTAACAAGCAAATATCTGCTTTTAGATCATTTAGGTGATTAAATATTTTAGTTCTTTTTGTCTGGGAGCCAATACCTCTGATGTTCCAGGTTACAAATGTTATTGATGCCATGTTGAAAGGGTTAATAATTGTAGGTGAGTGATATGAATAATGATTCTATGTGAATGTGTATGTGTATGTGTGTTGACTGCTTTGAGAGCGTTGTCTGATGTGCACAGCAGGACCTGTAATACAGGACAGAGCAGAGCAAACGAAAACACAAAAAAACAAAACAAACAGCAGGGGTGGGGGGATACAAATAACAACAAGACAAGCGACAGAGCAAAACGCCATAACAGTGCAGGGTGCTGAGACCAGTGTGCGAGAAAAAAAAATTATATATATATATATAAGTTTGTTTCACTATATATATAAGACGATAGAGAGAGAGAAAGAGGGAGAGATAGAGAGAGAAAGAGGGAGAGAGAGAGAGAGTGAGGGGATAGAGGTGTGTATGTTTCAACTGAGATATGGAAGGAGGCAGAGGGAGGGCATATAAAAGTGTGAGTGTGAGGGGAGTGTGAGAGAAAGAGAGAGACAGAGAGAGAAAAAGAGAGAAAAGGAGAAAGTGGGGGGGGGGGGGGGGGTTAGGTGAGTAACGTGAGGAGAGGTGTGTGTGTGTGTGTGAGTGGAGGGGGAATTCAGAAAAGCCAGGGGGTGATGTCCTTATCCCTAAACAACTGACCATCAATGTATAATTTGTCGACTGAAAGGACTGCTCTCTTACCTTCGCTGATTTTCTGTTTGCGGATGGAGAGCAGTACCTTCCGTCTGCGGACGATTTCGGGTGGATACTGGTCGTTGAGCCCGTAGTCCGTCCCTCTCAGCTGCCTGCCCTGTCGTTGTACCAGCTCCTTCTGCTTAAAATGTTCGAATTTGGCGACGATGGGCCGTGGTCGGGTGGGGTTGACTTTCTTCTGTCCCATGCGGTGAACTCGGTGGAATGAGATGTTGCTGACAGTGTCCGGGGGAAGTTTTAGGCGTCTAACCATGAAGTCCTTGATTAACTTTTCAGGTTCGTCAGTGGGGGATTCGGGCATTCCAGAGAAAATGAGGTTGTCCCTCACGCTGCGAGACTGTAGATCCAGGATGTTTTCTTTCATGAGTTTGTTTTCAGCGGTGACAGTGGCCAGTTGAGAGGTGACCGAAGCGAGTTCTGTGGCCATGGTAGAAACTGAGTGTTGCAGTGACTTATTTTCCTGTGTGATTCTTTCTATCTGGCTCTGGGTGAATTCCAAGCTGTGGAGGAGGTGCTGGAATTCCTGGTGGAGAACCTCGATAATGGCGTCTCTGGCGTCTAACGTAGTGAATTTACTATCGATGGAGAGGAGTATTTCACTTACGTCTGAGCAGCAACGTGTTTGTGGTGCTGTGACTGGGGAAGAGTCGGCGGATGAAGCGGGTGAGTCCTGGGTGCGGGGTTTTTTTGATTTTTGAGAGCGTCCCATTATGCAGAATCTGTCGTAATGATCCTGTATGAAATCTTCCAGCTGATCCACGTTGGACATACGTTTTAGTGAGTGCGTGAAGGACAGAATAAGAAATAGTGGAGCGAATGATACTGGAGGGAAAGGTTAAGTGAGAGAAAAAAGGAGGAGAAAACAGAGTAGAAAAGTTTGTTTACGTCCGGTCTAGCAGCAGGCTGCCATGTTGGATCACGCTCAGTCTCGTGGGAGTTCAGTCACAGCGGCATCCGTCTCTCACAGCGGCATCCCCCATGCCCAACAGCTTCCCTCACTGCAGGTGTCCACCAGCTGGTTCCTGGGTTGCCACCACAACAGGCACCAATGACCTTCAGACTGCCACCTTATACTTGACATTTGAGTATCTGATTGAGCATCAGGTTGACAATCTCTTCCCAAACTGTAAACACACACTCAGACCAGGAAAGCTCCAGGTCCTGATGGAGTTTCCCCCTCCTGTCTGCGAGCCTGTGCAGACCAGCTGGCTCCCGTGCTCACTCAGCTCTTCAACAGGTCCCTGGAGCTGGGTGAGGTCCCCTCCTGCTTCAAGTGCTCCACCATCATCCCCGTCCCGAAATAACCCACCATCTCTGGACTTAAGGACTACAGGCCTGTCGCGCTGACATCTGTAGTCATGAAGACCTTTGAGCGGCTGGTGCTGGCCCACCTGAAGTCCCTCACGAGCAACCTGCTAGACCCCCTGCAGTTTGTCTACCGGGCAAACAGCAGGGGACGACGCTGTCAACTTGGGGCTGCATTACATCCTGCAGCACCTGGATCGTCCCGGGACCTATGCACGTGTCCTTTTCGTAGACTTCAGCTCGGCTTTCAACACTGTCGTCCCCCACTCCCTGTGCTCCAAACTGTCCCAGCTCACCGTGCCACCTGCGCTCTGTCAGTGGATCTACAGTTTCCTGACTGACAGAAGCCAGCAGGTCAGGCTGGGGCAGGTCACCTCGGACATTCGGACCACCAGCACAGGGACCCCACAGGGATGTGTCCTTTCTCCACTACTCTTCTCCCTCTACACAAACGACTGCACCTCCACGGACGCCTCTGTGAAGCTACTGAAGTTTGCAGACGACACCACCGTCACCGGTCTCATCCAGGATGGTGATGAGACTGCTTACCAACAGCAAGTGGATCAGCTGGTGCTCTGGTGCAGTCAGAACAACCTGGAGCTAAACACGCTCAAGACGGTGGAGATGGTAGTGGACTTTAGGAGGCACCCCCCTGCCCTGCCCCCCCCTCACAGTCCTCAGCAGCCCGGTGTCCACTGTGGAGAGCTTCAGATTCCTGGGCACGATCATCTCTCAGGATCTGAAGTGGGAGCAGAACACCAGCTCCATCCTCAAGAAGGCCCAGCAGAGGATGTACTTCCTGCGGCTCCTGAGGAAACATGGACTCCCCCCTGAGCTGCTGCTGCAGTTCTACACTGTAGTCATCAAGTCTGTCCTGTGCTCCTCCATCACTGTGTGGTTTGGAGCTGCCACCAGGCAGGACAAGTCCAGACTGCAGCGCACTGTTAGGTCTGCTGGGCGAATCATCGGTGTACCCCTGCCCTCTATCCAGGACCTGTACTGCTCCATGACTCGTAGGAGAGCAGGAAACATTATGAGGGACTCCACTCACCCTGCTCACAGACTCTTTGAACTGCTCCCATCCGGCAAGCGCCTCAGAGCCCTGCGGACCAGGACAAGCCGGCACAGGAGCAGTTTCTACCCATCGGTAGTCACCATTCTAAAAAGCTCATAGCTACATAATTAATAAGAGCTGCAACTTTTTAAACAGTTGATAGCTGCACTATCACTGCACAGCTGCACTTTCCTCTCTTCAGTTGTAAATATTCCTGGATGCTTGCTTGTTAAGAGTTTTGTACATTTATATTTCTTCATTTTATTTATTTAATCTTATCCTCTTTTTTTTTTTTTTGCTTTAATTTTACATTTACCTTATTTTTATTTTGTCTCATTCATTTACCTCCTGTACTAGAGAGAAAACAACTGCCGAAGTCAAATTCCTTGTATGTGTCGCGTACTTTGCAATAAAAAACGATTCCGATTCAGATATAAAAATACCTCTCAGTAGCAGATTAGGGCACCTGGAGCAGTGAGCTGTCTGATCCAACAGAGGGCGCTCCCTCTTACTGAATGTGTCTCCCAGCCCAACAGCAGAAGGCAGCATTTACACCTGCAGCCTCCAAGAGGTGTCCATGTATCTGATTGTAATCCAATAATTTGGGGGGAAAGGACAGTCACTGATGGGCTGAGGGGTCAGCAGCTCACAGCCCCACCAACCCTCATCACTGTTTTAATGATGGTCTGGCTCGTAGTTCAGAGCAGATCAAAATGATTGGCTGTCTGCCGGTGAGGTCTTGAACCACTCGGTGAGAAGCCTACAGGATTCAGAACTCTATCCAACCTCCGAAAAAGGTGGACTTTTACCTCAGGCACAAGTCTGATACTTCCAGTTTGCTGACGTTAGAAATAAAGTGACTCAGAGCTCACCAGCAGAACATGGTCATCACTTCACTGCTGGTGAATCCAACTAAATATACCACAGAGAGGTGTCTGATGGGAACCACCAGAAGCTAACAGTTAGCATCATAAAGACTATGCTACACTGTTATTTAGGGGAGATTCACGGGGTCTGTCGGGTCCTTTCTGGTGAAGCTCTGTCTCTCTTTCTAAAGGCTGAGAAAAGCTGAGAGAGGGGAGCTCTGCTCCCTTCTCTACATGATTTACAAAGAAAGCCCGGACTGCATAGCAGAACTGGGTCTTATTTACCTAATCCAAGAGTTCACAACTAGCATGGGAAATACGTGTGCACCCAGGTAGATCATCCAACTACAGTGCCAGAGTCCTGTAGATCCAGACACTAACAAATGCAAACTTGACACTTGAAGGCAGCAAGAGGCCTCGTGTCTAGGCGCTCAACCCCAAAAAGATGAGGGCCCTGATTAATAACATCATAGAATACTTACATTAACCCTTCAACATACACTAACTCTTTGTCACACCACATTCCAACTAGGGCCTGACCAATATGGATTTTTTGAAGCCGATGCTGATACCGATATTTGGCAGAAAAAAAAATACTGATTAATTGGCCAATTTATGAAAGAAACATATATTCATTTTTTTTTTTAAATGGTCCCAAAACACTTACAACAATGAATTGTCCCACTGTTGTTTTGGTTTCTTTTTCTTATTTCTGTATCTGTCACAGATCCCCATGTAATCATCTGATCTTATGTCTGTAAGGATGAGCACACCAACTTTGTCACAAATTTAACAAAGTACATTGTTTTTTATCCGTGATCTTCCCTGTTGCCGTCGGGAAAACCAGATCACTGCCAGAAGAGTGAGACATGGACCATCCGAACCTATCTGAGGAGCGTGCCACGGACACTCGGAGTGGACCTCTTTACTCTCTCCGTCTAACTCTGAAGGACCAGAGTAACCAAAATAAGAGGCTTATGTTTGGGCAGAGACAATAGGTGTAGCATGTAGTAGGGCTGAACGATTAATTGCATTTGCGATAATATCGCGAGATGATGAAACGGGATTTTCTAACCGTAAAGGCTGCGATTTGACTGGTCACGTGACTTGTGAATCAGTGGAGCAGAGCAGCTCACGCAGGAAGACAAGCCGACGCTGCGCTTCACCTGTTGCACTATGGCCTCAGGCTCGACAGAAGCTGACACTGCGGAAAGCTTGGTACCAAAGAGAGGCAGCACGTCAGTTGTGTAGAATTATTTTGGCTATAAAAAAGAAGATGCTGCGTAACGTCAGGTATTATGCAGAACCTGCCTTGCTCCTGTTGCTACCTCACGAGGCAACACTACGAACCTTTTTCAACACTTAAAAAATCACCACAAAGCCATGTACGATAGTTGCATGGCAAAAACGCCAGCCCTCACACACACATTTTAGCCAGGTTGCCATACCTGAGCTGTATAAGAAATGCAGACAGAGAGTTGCAGCGGAGCTGAAAACAGTGGAGTTTTTTGCAACAACAATTGATCTGTGGTCAAGCCGTACAGCGGAGCCATACCAGAGTTTTACGGTGCATTACACTGAAGAAGACTTAAATCTCAAAGCTCGCTGCCTTCAAGCATCCTACTTCCCGGACAACCACATGGGGGAAAACATTGCAGCCGGCCCGAGAGAGGGGCTTGCCAGCTGGGATCTACAGGAAGAAAACCACATCTGCATAACGACGGATAACGCATCGAATATGGTGATGGCAGCACAGCTAAATGTATGGACCAGACTCCAGTGTTTTGGGCACCGATTACACCTTGCCATTGGTAAAATATGTAAAATTAGAATCTTGACGTATATTTGGCCGCGTGGATGTGTGTGAGCAGTGACAGACAGTGTGTGTGAGAGAATGTAAGAGTTGGAGGGGAGAGAGAGAATGAGTGTTTATTCCAAAGTTGATAACCTTACACATATGTCAAAGAATACCCTGTTTGAGAAGGGACAAAATGAAGCTAAGAGCTTATCTAGTCCTGCCCCTTCCTTACAAATCAGATCCATTGCAGAAACAAAAACATAATAACAATAATAATATTTATTATTATTATTATTATTATTAATTGCTAATTAGAAAGCACCTCAGAAAAATATTAATGTATACAATAAATATCTATCTATACAGATCTACACATCATACACATATTATATATAGTATATACACATATTTAAATATCATCTGTAATGTTTGCATGTATCACACAATTCAAATTGTACAAATTACACTGTTCTCATATTATTTTGTATTACAGGACATGCACTCAAAGATGACAGAGTGTCAAGAGCAGTAGGACTGTGCAAGAAAGTGGTGGGGCACTTCTCCCACAGCTGGAAGAAGAAGGTAGCAATGACTGAAGCACAGAGGGAGCTCAAACTTCCTGAGCACAGCCTCATCACTGAGTGCCCAACAAGATGGGGATCCAAAGAAATGATGATTGCCAGGGTGCTTGAGCAGCTCAAAGCCATATCTCAGGTACTGTCAGGTGACCGATATGGACGCTCTCTCATCCCAACCTGGCAGGATATTGAGGTGTTGGAGTCTGTTCACAAGGCACTGCATCCTCTCCTGGACTTTACAGATGCTCTCTCTGGAGAGGAGTATGTGAGCATCTCAAACCAGTTCTTCACCTTCTGTCCACATCAGTCCTGGCTGAAGATCAAGAGGACACTGACCTGACTAGGTCAATCAAAACCAAGGCCCTGGCATACCTCAATGATAAGTACAATGACCCCAGCACCCAGGAGCTTTTGGATGTTGCATCCTTCCTGGAGCCCAGGTTCAAAACCCAGTACATCAGTGCATATAACCAGGTTAGTAACAATTATGTGACTATGATATCACAAACACACTTGATATTTATTTATTCATAATCCAACTTCAATACTAATTGCTATATTTTTTTATCTGATAGGAGAAGAGGTCTCGTACTGAAACCACTCCGAGGTCTCAAAGTGCACAGCCCTCTGGGGAAAAGGTGAAGAAGTCTCTTGGCAGCTTCTTCAAGACTGCTGTGGCCTCTCCTGCTTCTCCCATGCAAATTGAAGATGTCGCTGAGGCAGATTTAAACAGTTACCTCATGACCCCTGCCATTGATGGAGAAGATGACCCCTCGGCCTGGTGGAAGGTGCACAAGATCAAATTTCCACAACTGTGCAAGATGGCCCGCAAGTATCTCTGTGTCCCTGCCAGAAGTGCTCCCTCAGAGCGTCTTTTTAGTGCTGAAGGGAATATAGTGACTTGCACTCACTCATCTTTAAAACCAGCAAAAGTTGACATGCTGGTTTTCCTAGCAAAAAATCTGTGAGTTACTGAGAACTAAACAGAAGAATCTTTGTGGCTGACAGTACCATACTCATTTTGCACTTAAGTGAGTTGTGTGCTGCTGTTGAGTGAATATAACATTTTAATTAGTGCTCAAAAAGTTTTTTTTTCCCTTCTTAAGATTTAATAAGAACATAGACTTGTTGATTTTGTGTTCATTGGGACTTTGATTTACCTAAAAAATGTCCAGTTGGTTAAATCAGATATTTGTTCTCCTTACTTTTCCTGCATTTTTGTATGTGTGATGTTACTGACTGGAGATGGGTAAGCTTATTTTTTATACATATTTATTTTATCTATTGATTTGTTTATTTATTTATTTATAGGCTGTTCAAGTTCAGACAGTGCTTAAGAAGTGCAGTCCACCTTTACATATCATGTTTCATGAAACATGAAGAGTTGGACATGTTGAAGTGGTAAAGCCACAGATTTGTTTGCACTATTGTTGTAATCTGCACTTTAGTTTGTGTGATTTATTACTGACCTATATATTTGTGTTTACACCACACATGTGGCAGAAGTTGCAATTCTGCAAGTTAAAGTATTTAGTAAGTTTACAGCTGTAACTGAAGTAGACAAATAAACCGTCTCTCATATTAATTCATGCTTCATCTGCCTTTATCTTAACATAAGCCTAGCCTATAAGCCTATAAGGAAGAACAATTTATGTATACTAAATCTGATATTGTTTTCTATAATACAGATTGATTTATTGGTTGTGTTTGTTGAAAATTACATGAGAAGAGGATCTTGAAAAAAGAATCGCAAATTAAATCGCAATCGCAATATTGAGGAGAAAAATCGCAATTACATTATTTTCCAAAATCGTTCAGCCCTAGCATGTAGTTTTATTTTGTACTTGTGAGACCTGATTTTATTCCACACACATATATACATTTGCACATACATCTCACACACATTACGTGAGTCTTCAAAAACCCCCTGTATTGACTCAAATCAAAAAAAAAAAAAAATTATGGCTAGAGTGGATGACATCATTAGTCAGACTGTGAAGAAGGTGAATTTTTAACCTGAAAATCTTGCGAACAAATCGCCACACAAGCTAAACCATACATAGGAGGAGAATGATTTTTTCACAGATGGTTGCCATGGTTCCAAAAAATGTTCCCCGATTCAGAAATTTAGGACTTTCTGGTATCAGGCATGGGGGTTAAATAAAGATATATATAATAATAAAGTTCCAGTCTGAAGTGTCTTCTTTGGCTACTATGATACAATGACAAGTATTTTTACTGTTCCTGGTAATGTAAAGTCATATAGTTAAAAACATTCAATCACATGAACTGTGTTGGCATAGACATACACACACATAGTTTCATTAGTTTGACTTCATTGTTTCTTTGAATTACAGCCACAGTCCACTTGTAGCCATTCTGTTACCACAGCTCTTAGGGAGGGCCAACACCACCAGGTTTATCAAGAAGACAGCTGACAGTAAGGTGATCGGCATCCTCTGATCAGACCACACATGACTAAAACACATGAATAAAGTTTCCTGTCATCTCTACTGTGTTTCTCTACCGTGCCATTGTGTCATTGTTCAGCTACATGCTGCTTCAGCCTGGACTTGGACATGATCTTGTAATGGCAAGTCGGACCTACCGTCATAAATGACCTTGTGATGAAATCAGCACGCCTCACCCCCCTCACAATTTGCGTGCGTGACAGTTGTCTAGTTTTAAATAATTATTGCTTTGAATAAATCCCAAGATAATTTACTCTGTCATTGTTTGTGGTTATTGTGGTTAAATAATTGTGATAGTTGCTGGATTCTTGACAGTCAGTGCTCAAGCTCCTCTTTTATAAACCTTCTGAGACTGTATTCTGGTTTTGTCAGTTTGAGAGGCACCCATCTGCAGGGACCGGGCACCGCCATATCTGCAGTGCACTGCAGCGCACTGTAGATATGGCGCGCTGGTCTTCTTTGTGTATATTATGACTTATCCACCACTACGATGCCACGCAGGAACTTGGGCACCCCCAGAGCTGTGGAAAGAAGAACTACAAACCGGAAGTTGATCTTATTTGTGAAAATTCTTTGCTGCTCCATACCAGAATATACATTTATTTTTATTTTGCAGTTACATATTTACCGTAACTCGTAATTGCATAATTTACTATACTGAATTATCGATATTATATATTAGATATAACGCTTCCTGTATTCCTTTATCTATAATAATTTTAATAGGTATGGTTATTTTAATGATATTATCACTTCCGGTATGCGTTTCAGATATATGGTGGCACCCGGTCTCTGCAGATGGGTACTCTTGGTCAATTTGGCTATCGGTCCTTGTTGATACAGTGGTGCCCTGAGATTTAGTGATTGCAGTAAATCTTTCTAATTATTAATAAATATTTCCATTAACTATTAACAGTAATTGCCAATAGTCAAATTGTCCCTACTAGTGCAAAACAGATAGTTACTATGGATGTATAAAGGCAGACATTAAATTACAGTCAGCCTGACCCCAAACAATTTCTTACATTGTGCGTTCATGTGCTCAAAAGAGCAGCACAGCAGGCAGGTGAGGGACAACAGGTGACCTGCTGAGTCAGAAAATAACAGCTTTGACTCTGGACTAATGACATCCAGCAGTTTCCCTCAGAGGAGGAACAGCTCAGCTGCTGGTCTTTGGCCTTGAGCCTCTGCTGAGCTGCTGTGGGACTGTATTGTGCTGGACTGATGGACATGCAGTGGACTGGGACCTGTGTTAGTGTGGGTTTGTCTCAGAGCTTGTTGTCATAGAAAGGCTCTGGACCTCCACAGGGGGTCTTCCTGGGAGAAGACCAGCACAAAGAAAAACTGAGACTATTCTGGACAAATCTGAAGGTGGGCTCACCTTGATCTTCATGAAGCTGTGAGGACTGAGGTCTCTCTTCATCATCATCTTCACTCTTCACAGGCACAGGACTGAACATGGACATGCTGCTATCAGCCTCCTCTGAGCCCTGAAGCTGCTCTCTCTCCTGCCTGCTCCACACCTCCTCCTGCTCCTCTTTAATGTGTGCTGCTCCTGCTGGGTTCTCCTGCTTCAGACTGGAGCTCCTCTCCTGCTGCTCAGGGAGAACCTCTTCTTCTTTGATGATCAGCTGATGGATGTCTGAGGAGGAAAATGGAAAATATGGACTTCTTCATAAAGCTTAAGTTAGCAGAAGGATCCAAACCATGGACAGCAGAACTTTGTGAACCCTCTCATGAGGTGAATGAACCTTTGCAGTCAGAGCCTCCAGACTGTTGAAGCCTTCAGATTGGAATAAGAACAGAAGGACAAAATCTTTGACCTCCTCCAGCAGAACCTTGAACTGATCATTTACGTGTCAAACTAAGAGGCTGTTAAACTGTGGATCTGAGTTCTCAGCTTCTCTGAAACTCTTTCAGCTCTTTCTGTCTAAAATCTGCTGCTCTTTGTTTGTCTCTTTTTCAAACCAGCTGTTTCACACAGATTTTTCCTCCTCTCTGTTTTTCAGCCAAAAGATGCCTGAAGAAATGTTGTGGATGTGCCGCCTCTGTGCTCATGCTCTGGATCATGTGACACTTCAGTCAGAGGACATGGGACAAAATCATTCAAACATTTCACTGGAGAAAAACCCAGACCCTGTCAGGGACCCAGAGACATGAAAAACTGGTGCTGACTTGGTGTTGAACTCTGGAGCGCAGACGGATCTGCCTGTTCACACGTCTGTCTCATGATGACCAGTGGTCTGACCATGTGGCCTACACTGCGTTTGGTCCCAGTTTCTTTGGTATTTGTCCTCTCCGCAGTTAAACAGAGTAAGTGGGTCATCATTTTAGATTGTTCCTGACTCAGTTCACAGATCTGCAGACTGAATAAACTGCATGAAATCAGGACAAAGACAGTGACCATTGATTATAGATGATGGGGGGAGACAAAGAGGGACAAACAGGAAGCGGTGGTAATAATAAATAAGTGCACGGTGACGCTGATGCAGCCATTTTGGGGGAAATAGAGATTTTTGTTTTGTTTAATAGAACCGTATTTTATAGGGGTGTAAGAATCTATCGATCTGGATGATCCATCAATTGGTTAAGCAACAATCTAACCAAATCGATGGAAACTCAAAACATCAATCAACATCATTATCTTTCAGATACGTCGTTATTTACCCGGATACCTGGCCTAAATGGCCTGAGCCTGCCTTATCCACCTGGATACCTGGCCTAACTGGCCTGAGCCTGCTTCATCCACCTGAGCCTGGGCTAACAGGCCTGAGCCTGCTTCATCCATTCTATTAACTGGCTCTTCTAATGTGCTACAAATTGAAGACGATGGCATTTTTCACAACTTTATTTTGTCTGTTGACTGTTTGGGACCTTGGTACAAGCAACTGCCCTTGGGTGAGTACCTCTAACAACGTGCTGAGCCTGCAGGACACATACTATAGTGGCACTAATGCTAATGCTGCTGGGAATCCTGAGTAACCACAAACTCATTCGGTTTGGACATTAAATTTGTGGCCATTTATGCCTAGAGATTTACCTAATCTGCAAAGTTTCTTGCTGTATATGAATTTACCCTTTTGCTTAAGGAAAAGCATTGTCAGGCCTCAACATATGAAACGACCACTTCAAAATGTAATGTGAGGCAAAGATTGGTGATTGTCCAACTCTTACTTCTATCAGGAAATGTGCAACCAAACCCTGGACCTGAGTTGCAATGTACCCAGACTCCGGCTGATGTCAAATCAATTTCTGGTTTTAAATTTGTTTATCTTAATGTGCACGGCTGGTTACCTAAAATGGAAATGGTCAGAATTTGGGTGAAATCAACAGACGCAGATATTGTGAGAATTCCAAAACTTGGCTGACTAAATCTATCACTAATGAGGACATGAATATACTTGGGTACAATGTTTATTGTACCAAAAGGCCCAAGAAAGGTGGTGGTGTAGCCATATTTTGTTAAATCACGATCTGACATTTCAAATGTTCTGTTTGAGTCAATTAGCAAGCAAATGGAGTTTTTGGCATTCAAAGTGGAAATAGCCAAGTCCCTCTCTATAACTGTTGTTGGGTGCTATACACGTCCATCTGCCACAAAGGAGACACTGTTGTCCTTAAAGCATTTTTTGTCCAAATTAAATTATAATGAACTTTAATGGCTGGAGATCTGAATTGGGACTGGCTAAATCCAGTTTCTGATTAATTTAAATCCTTCTGTGACTCTATTAATCTTAGCCAATTGGTTGACCAACCTACAAGGCCAAACTTAAAAATCCTGATAAGTCCACTCTGATAGATTTAATCCTGACAAATGCTCCTCATAAGTTCTCATCCTTGGGCGTCTTCTGCAATGATTTGAGTGATCATTGTGTTGTGGCGAGTTGCAGGAACACTAAAATCCCCAAATGTAAATCACGCATTATCTGCAACGAAGTTTAAAAAAATTTAATCAACAAGCATATCAACATGATTTGTCTTTGGTTAACTGGGGACATATAGGTCTGTTGCCAGATGTTGAGTTTGCTCGGACCTATTTTAAGGAAAGTTTTTAAAAATTGTAAATAAACATGCTCCTATGAAGAAAGTTAGAGTGAAGGGACGTGAAAACCCCTGGTTTTCTCCAGAGTTGTCCAGTGCCATCCACCAGCATAATGTGGCATGGGCCAATGCCAGAAAAAGTGATTCTGCCACTGATTGGTCTGCTTTCAGGCAACTAAGGAATAAATGCACTTCCCTTATCAAGAAGGCTAAATCTGAATACTACTTATCAGTCACAACTGAGAACCTCAATAACCAATAATAAATTTTGGAAAGTGATTAAGTCTCAATCTCTAAATAAAAGTCATCAGACTCTTCCAAAATTTGTTTAAAAGACTCAGCACCAGTCTATGATAGAACTGAGATCTTAAATTGCTTTAACAAGCATTTTGTATCATCTGGTTCTTTACTTGATTCTACAAGAAATTGTGACCCCCTGCACAGACCCCCCAAAATTTTCTGGAGAACGACTTAATTTTGTTCCCTTTCTCTGCACCAAGTGCACAAAGCCCTCAAAATGTTAGATCACAGAAAACCACCTGGACCAGACTTGATAGAGCCCGACTTTTTGAAAATGGCCGCTGATTTTGTAGCAAAGCCTCTTACAATCCTTTTTAATCTCTCTATCGAAAACAAAGAAATCCCATCAGTTTGGAAGTCAGCTTTTGTTACACCCTTGTTGAAAGGAGGAGATCCAGCAGTTTTAACAAACTACAGACCGATATCAAATCTGTGTGTCTTGTCAAAAATTCTTGAATCCCTTGTGAGTGATCAACTAAAAGACTTCCTGTGCTCAAATGAAGTTCTTTCAAACCTGCAGACAGGCTTCAGAAAATAGCGTAGTACCATCACAGCGGCTACAAAAGTGATCAACAATATCCTTGTTGCTCTTGATAAAAAGCAATACCGTGCTTCATTTTTTACTGATCTGTCAAAAAGCTTTTGATACTGTGAACCATGCTGTTTTAAAGCATAGGCTTTCTTTGTTTGGGACTGTCGGATCATGCAGTTTCCTGGTTCATAAATTATTTGAGTGACAGAACACGGTGTGTTAAATGTGATGGTCTGTGGTCTGAATTTGTGAGTGTCCACAAGAGGGTCCCACAGGGTTCAGGATTGGGGCCTCTCCTATTCATTATGTACATTAATGAATTAGGACAAAATGTGTCAGACGCCTAGGGATGTAACAGTTACCGGTAAAATGGTACACCGCAGTAAAATTTCTGATGGTTAGTATTACCGTGTCCTGTTTAAATTACCGGTAAACCGAGTTTGATTACCACACTGAGTCAATAACTCACGGTGATGCTGCTCTTTGCCTGAAAAAGCCAGAACTATGTGTCTGCTCCTCAGTAAAGCAGCCGCGGCCCTTCGCAGATGGAGGCGCGCATGCACAGTTTGCATTGTTTGGCCTCTGAAAGTCCAAGTCTGGCCACTGCGGTTGGTGCCCGCACAGACACTTAACAGGAGTTTTGGATTTTACAAAGATGCCGAGGGGGGTCACTCTCTAAGACACGAAACTGCGGCTTAAGAAAAAGACGTGCATGATTAAAACTGCTGGAACTCCTCGAGCAAGTGAGCTGAGTGAGAGTGAGTGAGTGAGAGAGAGAGAGGGAGAGAGAGAATAAGAAGACTCAGTGAGCCATACCCGAGTGAGTTATCGGTGATTTATCAGCATTTTCTGCGTAAACAATGTATAAATGTTGTAAATAATAGCATTAATATCCTTCTGGAGTGTGTTCTTGGTGTTCTTTTGCCGTCTATTCGCTGTGTTTGGTGAATCGATCGTCTTTTTCCATCATAGCTCTTGTTTTATGGATTGCATCAATTGTAATTTGGAAATATTGGAGGAGGAAATGTGTAGGAGATCTGCCAGGGAGAGGGGAAACCAGAGGAGAGTCATGAAGGAGGCTACCTGGACAGGAATTGCCTCAGGGACTGTCGTCAGTAAACAAACACCTGGACATGGTCTAAAATAAAGAGCTGTAACATGGACACTAATGCTGTGGGCAAACAAAATGTTTGAGTGTATGTAAAATAGGTTAAGTCTATTTTTGGTCATCTCAGAAACTTTAAACATATTCATTTACAATTCTCCTCAAATTGTAAGTATTCATTGTAATATTAATTGTTGACTGTAAATCCTTGTAATTTTACTGTGTAACTTAGCTACCTCTTGGCCAGGACTCCCTTGAAAAAGAGGTTTTTAATCTCAATGGGACCTTCCTGGTTAACTAAAGGTTAAATTAAAAAAAATAATAAGAATAATAAAATATTTTGAAATTCCGATTGGATATCAGTTTCACAGTTTCCACCAAAGTGCGCCTTGTTCTGAAGTTTCCAGGGCTAGCATTCAGCGTGTGGCACACCTGTTTGAACCTTTTTCTTCCAGATTAAAATTTATTATGTAGCGCCCACCGAGTAACATCGCTATATGTGCTTTGGAATGTGTAGCAAGATGCTCTTAGCGTCATAGCGCTAACCGGGAACTTGACTTACCAGCCAATCAGAAAATAGCACTGCTGTATCTGGGTAAGATACGGTCGATCTGACTGCAGAGGATGAATACTGCACGCACACAACGGGAGTGCCTAATGACACGAATACAGTAAGTTATCTCATCATTTGATTTTGTCGCGCCGCACTGATTAATTACTTATTGTACAAAAGGAAACAATGAGAACTTATTCTTATTCTTCCTCCACACCTACCATTAAACAGTGAAGCAAAGTCTAATCCCACTGATATACAAAACCCAAAACCAGTGAAGTTGGCACGTTGTGTAAATCGTAAATAAAACAGAATACAATGATTTGCAAATCCCTTTCAACCTATATTCAACTGAATACACAGCAAAGACAAGATGCTTAACGTTCGAACTGGTAAACTGTGTTATTTTTTGCAAATATTAGCTCATTCTGAATTTGATGCCTGCAACATGTTTCAAAAAAGCTGGCACAAGTGGTAAAAAAGACTGAGAAAGTTGAGGAATGCTCATCAAACACTTATTTGGAACATCCCACAGGTGAACAGGCTAATTGAGAACAGGTGGGTGCCATGATTGGGTATAAAAGCAGCTTCCCTGAAATGGTCAGTCATTCACAAACAAGGATGGGGCGAGGGTCACCACTGTGTGAACAAATGCGTGAGCAAATTGTCAAACAGTTTAAGAACAGCATTTCTCAACAAGCTACTGCAAGGAATTTAGGGATTTCATCATCTACGGTCCGTAATATCATCAAAAGATTCAGAGAAACTGGAGAAATTACTGCACGTAAGCGGCAAGGCCGAAAACCAACATTGAATGCCCGTGACCTTCGATCCCTCAGGCGGTACTGCATCAAAAACCGGTATCACTGTGTAAAGGATATCACCACATGGGCTCAGGAACACTTCAGAAAACCACTGTCAGTAACTACAGTTTGTCGCTACATCTGTAAGTGCAAGTTAAAACTCTACTATGCAAAGCGAAAGCCATTTATCAACAACACCCAGAAACGCCGCCGGCTTCACTGGGCCCGAGCTCATCTAAGATGGACTAATGCAAAGTGGAAAAGTGTTCTGTGGTCTGACGAGTCCACATTTCAAATTGTTTTTGGAAAGTGTGGTCGTCGTGTCCTCCGGACCAAAGAGGAAAAGAACCAGCCGGACTGTTATAGGCGCAAAGTTCAAAAGCCAGCATCTGTGATGGTATGGGGGTGTATTAGTGCCCAAGGCATGGGTAACTTACACATCTGTGAAGGCACCATTAATGCTGAAAGGTACATACAGGTTTTGGAGCAACATATGTTGCCATCCAAGCAACGTCTTTTTCATGGACGCCCCTGCTTATTTCAGCAAGACAATGCCAAGCCACATTCTGCACGTGTTACAACAGCGTGGCTTCGTAGTAAAAGAGTGCGGGTACTAGACTGGCCTGCCTGTAGTCCAGACCTGTCCCCCATTGAAAATGTGTGGCGCATTATGAAGCGTAAAATACAACAACGGAGACCCCGGACTGTTGAACAACTTAACCTGTACATCAAGCAAGAATGGGAAAGAATTCCTCCCGAAAAGCTTCAAAAATTGGTCTCCTCAGTTCCCAAACGTTTACTGAGTGTTGTTAAAAGGAAAGGCGATGTAACACAGTGGTAAAAATGCCCCTGTGCCAACTTTTTTGCAATATGTTGCTGCCATTAAATTCTAAGTTGATGATTATTTGCAAAAGAAAATAAAGTTTCTCAGTTCGAACATTAAATATCTTGTCTTTGCAGTGTATTCAATTGAATATAAGTTGAAAAGGATTTGCAAATCATTGTATTCTGTTTTTATTTACGATTTACACAACATGCCAACTTCACTGGTTTTGGGTTTTGTACAAACTGTGGTCACCAGGCATCACAGTAAAACAAAATCATCAATGTTGAGTCAGTTAAGTTAATAGTTCTACTTGGAACATGAGAAATGTTTGGCTTTTATTAAAATCAAAATTGCACATTTTTAGTTTGATAGAGCATGGTCAAATGTTGGAGGTCAATAACATTAAAAAATAAAATAATAATACAATAGTTTCTGTTATTATTTTGCATCATTACTTGATATAATATACTAAGATCACAAAGTTACAATAAGACCCATTAGGTAACTGTGGGGAGAAAAAAAGCACCAGACTACTAATTAACCCAATTTTAATTTTAAAAAACGATTAGTTCATATAGATGGTTATAATCCTCTATAAACTATCATACCCAAAAGTCAGCACAACGTTTCACATTTCAGTAACAAAATTGTCAAAACATCTTAATTGCTTTGTATTTCTTTCTTGCTGTAGGTGAAATGTAGCTGAATGTGTTAAATGTGTACATAATATCGTCTTATATCAATCAAAGGCCCCTGAATTGAATCAAAAACAAATTGTGGCAGACTTTGTGATATAGCCAAATATCGTATCATTGTCCAGAGAATCAATACCCTATTGTATCGTCATGAAACCGGTGATTTACACACTAGTGTGCATATAACTGTATGCTGGTCCACGGTTCTGTCTTGCGTCTTTTTGCATTCAAATTTCCCAGCAACAGCCAGGGCCCCCGTGCTGCTCAGCGTCTTCCTATTTGAGTTGCTTGGTTCTACCGGATCAACAGACCATTTGTGTATGTGTGGCAGCATGTGCTACGGAAAGTCTTCTGGGACAAACTGCCTGAAAAACGCATTGCCAGAGACATTTAATGGATTTTGAGTCATTCTGTGATGAAGATGCACTGCAGACAGCCTGGGCTTCTGTTCATTGTTCTTATCTGTAAATATCAGCTTGGCAGGCTTCACCACACTTTGGTTTTCCATTTGGAGCAGTTGGAGTGTTTTCAACCTTCTTAAACCATCATTCAGGACACACTCATCGCAGCCGCTTATGGCTGTTACTGCTCAACCTGCCATCTTGTCTTGGAAACTTAAAGCAAACTCACCTGCTCTCTAGAGCTTTATCTCAGGTGCCTGGATCACAGCCAACAGTCTCCTCTGTCGCTGCAGCTCCTCTTCATACTCGGAAGTCTCTCTCAGTCCAGACTGGTCTCTGGTGACCGCAGCGACCAGCCATCGGAATAACGGTCTGAGATCCTCAAACCCCGCCATGTTGGTTTCAGACAGCACTTCCACTTTTCCCCTTCAAAATAAAAGTTAACCAGAAGTCACAACATGAGAATAATCAACTTTTTTTACACAGAACTTTTGAAAACACACAGTTACAAAGTGCTTCAAAAACAGGAGAGAGAACAGGAACAGAACCACAACCAACAGGTGTGCCAGTATACATGCATGCAAATAGTGACATATGAGACCAAACATACAAGAACAAACACAAATAAACCTTCATACAGCCATAATTTAAGGCAAACAGTCAGAATGGGGACAACATTTACAAACACAATTATTCAAATCATTTATAAAAATGAAAATGTGAACTACGTGTAGTCAAGTAGTCTTCGAGGTATCATTCACTGGAGCTCGTGTTGGTTGTGACAGTCTTTTGTGAAATCGGCCGGCCTGCATGTGTAACAAGACAAACAAGAGTAGAATAGTGATTCTCAAGGTAACTACACACACACACACCAGCCTGAAGGATGCACGGTGCTGACGGAACAATCCTAATCTAACAAAGTGGGACAACCAAGCAGAGATTAGTCCTGTTGTTAGAAGGTTTGATACAGACCTGTAGTTAGAAGGTATGATACAGACCTCTAGTTAGAAGGTTTGATATAGACCTGTAGTTAGCTAAAGTGCCTGAATCAAAGGTAAGTTTCCTAAGAAGGGGTTTGATTACAGCTACTTTAAAGGACTGTGGCACATAGCCTGTTGATAAAGATATATTGATTAACTCCAACAAGAGTGAATAAACTAAGGGAAAGATCTCCTTGAACAGCTTAGCCTCGATCAGGTCTAAAAGGCAGGTTGGTGGTTTGGAGGTTTAACTACATTTAATGGTAAGGCAGGTCAAGGTGAAGGCAGGGAGTTGCTCATTTTTATCTTTAATTTTAAGAATTTTATCTTTAAAAAACCTGATGAAGTCCTCACAGCTGAGGGCTAGAGGAATCACAGGCTCAGTAGAGCTCTGACTCTGGGTCTGCCTGGCTAAAGTGCTGAAAAGATACCCAGGATTGTAATAAATATCAGTTATCAACTGGTCAATGTACTGAATTTAAGGCAGCAGGAATGGCCTCTTTAAATTTAGCCACAGGACCATTGGACAGATTTCTACTCATCACTGTTTTATTACAAAATGCAAAATCCTCCAAGAAGATGTTAAAAGTTACTAAGAAGAAATCAGATAACAGAGGATTTTCAGGAAAAGACTTTTTGTTCAATAATATCAAGGCCGTATGCTAGAACAAGATCTAGAGTGTGATTAAAACGAGGGGTAGCTTCACAAACAGCCTGAAGAAAACCAACTGAGTCTATTAGGGACATAAAAGCTGAGCTAAGGCTTTCACGGTCTTTGTCAACATGGATATTAAAATCACCTACAAAAAGTATTTTATCTGAGCTAAGGACCAAGTTTGATATGAGCTCAGAGAATTCAGATAAGAATTCAGAATAAGAGCCTGGAGGACAGTAAATTATCACAAATACCACAGTGTCATCGCACATCACATCTTAATTTCAGATCCTGCAGGCCGGGCGTCCTGATGTGTTATACTTCAATAATTAATCCAAATTCAGGACATTTGTTTTATATCTTAGTGAAGCCTCTGGCTGCTGTTTGGCTGTAGACATTCAGCCATTTCACTCTCCCTCTCTGTCACATTTATTAGGGTCCTCGCCCAAAGGGAAAGGATTTATTAGGGTCCTCGCCCAAAGGGAAAGGACCTCCTTGAATTTGATAAAATTTTTGAGAAAAATTTGATAAAATGAAAAAATTAACCCCCAACATGCCAAATTAGCTCTCTAGCGCCACCTAGGCACACTAAAACGGCCCTCACGGCCAGCAGGAATGTCATAGAGAGATCAAACCAACGCCTAAACGTTCGTCTCATCGATTGACAGCAGCTGGTCATGTGACTCACTGAAGGCAGAAAATTAAATGTGTAATACACACCCATTATAAAGACTGAGGAGGAGCAATAAATACATCACTCCAACATGTAATATCTCTAAAACACTAACAGATACCAAACATGTAAAACTAAGATCTGTAAGTAAATGTCCTCCCGAAGGGAGGACCAACCTTGAGGAGCAAGAAAAAAAACGTTTGTCAACCTTTGAGCAGGTCAAGGGGTCAAAAAGGGATGAAACCCTCAAAATGGAGGTCAAACGGGCATGAGGGACCTGCAAGGGAGCGAGGACCCGTCCAATGCTGCTTGCAGCTTTAATTATTATTATTATTATTATCTATAACAGGGACAAACATAAATGTTTGTAAATGTAGCAGCGACCATGATAATATAAATAACACTGATTAGAAACTGAAGTTTCTACGCACGCTGTGAGTTCTTCATGTTTTGAAACAAAAAAGGATTTTAACTGAAGAACTGGTGATTTTGTTGCCCTGATAACAAACGGTGAATATATCATGATGTCTTGTAACATGTAAAACTATCCTCTTATCAGCTGATCCTCTCAGCTCTATATTAAACAGCAGGTCGACAGTCAGGATATGTCTGAACAGGGCATGAAGATAAAAACTACAACTATTTACTGTGACTATTAAACTACCATGAGACTAAATACAAGAACAAGAACTCTACACAATAACACCAACTCTAATCCAGGTTGTATTTTCTCCAGTTTGTTCAGCATCAGTTTATTGCTGTAGTTCTGAGTTAGTCCTGGATGAGATTTTAATGTTGAGATTTGGCTGAAATCAGCTCCATGCGTCTAAAACCTCAAATCAACCAGCTAACAAGCAGCTAAAATGTGGTTTAAACAGCAACATGAGACAGAACAAGATCTGAACGACTGAACTGAACAGCATCTCAATAAATCAGACTGTGTGGTCTTTGAGGATCAGGAGGAAGAGCGAGTAAACTTCAATCTCAGACCTTTGATTCATCAAACAGTCTGAGCTAGCTGAACGTTAGCTAAAGACTAAGCTGCTACATCTACAGGAAACAAGTTCACAGAAGAAGAAAGAAAACAAACCTGCTCTCTCTTTAACATCCTGAAACCCCAACATTTGACACTCTGAACACTTTTAGAGGATTACTCTGAGACTACAGGACGAGGGAGCAGCTCACATGCTGACTGTGCTCGGCAGGCGAGAAGCCTCGAGACCCGGAAATAAAAATGTACTTCCTGTTTGCTGATCTGACCTTCAAAATAAAAGTGTAGCGTCATCTGTCCCACCTCTTTGTGAACACAATCAATAAAAAATGTCTTCAAACTTCATTTACACATTTTATCATGATCGTCAACAGAGACAGCTGTAACCATGACAACAAACAGGCATTGGTGCTTCATCAAGGCAGAAGTCAAGTCTGATGATTCTTGTTTCATCCACAGAAACACATATGTCTAATCTGGGGGAGGTGTTTCACTTTCTTGTCCTTTTTCAAAATTGCTGTGGCTGGGATTTGATTTTGAATGCAGTCCATTTCTGCCATGTTGTTCAAAATCCTCTTCTCTAACTATCAGCAAACCAGAAGTCCATGTTTCCATAGTGTATATTTCCTAAGCAATATCCAGCTACTGTCTTGGCCTTGGGGGGTCGTTTTTCAACCAGTTCCTTGTCGAGGTCTTTTTGGTAGCAATTGTCGGTATTTTAAAGAGGTAAGGGTCTTTATTTTCAATGACTTCATCAGGTATAAGTCCAGGTATACAATCCTTTGATCCCTGGGTACTTTTAGGTTTAAAATGTCCTCCATTGTTTGAGTGATATTGTTCCAAATCAACTGTATTCTCACACATGACCAAAAGATATAGGAGTGATTGGGGTCTACATGTCCACACCCCCTCCAACATTTCTGTTGTAAATCTTGATGCTTAGCCCTTATGTGTGGGCTGATAAAAAAGCATCTGAGGTTTTTCCATCTGAATTCTCACCATCTTCTCGAGCTAGTTGAAGTTTGTTGTGCGCTGGACATAGAGTACCAATCACTTTCAGACAATGTGATGCTGAATTCTTGTTCCCATTTGATTTCACATATAGTGAAACATTTTTGGAGGCGGCTTTACGATTTGAATACAATCGTTGAAGGGACGCCTTTATATGCACCCATCAGAAGTACAATCATCTCATTAATCCCTGCTGATGAGTGCCTGTACACTTCCTTATTGTAAAAGTGTTGTAACTGGAAGTAACGGTACAGGTCTCTGTTTCCAAGGTAAAACTCTTGTTTAAGTTTTCAAAAGGTCCTGAAGGTTTTCCCTTCAACATGTGTGCATATTGCTGTTATTCCCCTCTCTGTCCACCTGATAAACGAATCATCTGACACACTGGGACTGAAACTGGGTAAATGAGATGATATTAGTAATTTACTGTCACCTTCCATTTTATTTTTCTTGACAATCTCAAACCATGTTTTCAAAGTGTCCCTCAAGATAGTATTATCTTCCTTATGGTCTGTACATTCTTTCCCCCTGATTTAGCAGGAGCTGGCACTTTACCCAAATTGAATGCAGTATGTTTCCACCTTGCTTGATATGTTGGAGAACACCAATAAACTATGTGTGTGTGTGTATATATATATATATATATATATATGTGTGTGTGTGTGTGTGTGTATATATATATACACATATATGTATATATATACATATATACATGTATATATACATACATACATATACATATACACACACACATATATATACTACATATATATGTATATATATATACTACATATATGTATATATATACATATATACACACAACATATACATACATACATATATATATATATATATATATATATATATATATATATATATATATATATATATATATATATATATATATACACACAATAGATATACAGATATATATATTGCAGTTGAGCCACACAATAATATTGTTTAAAGTCAGGCAGGGCGAGACCTCCTCGTTCTTGAACTAACTGGAGTGCTTCGAGTTTAATCTGAGGTTTAGCACCTGACCAAATAAATCTGGATATGAATCTGTTTCACGCTGAGAACATATGGAGATATATAATAACCTGGGCAGTACATTCATTTTTATCACCTCTATCCTCAAACTAAAATCCAAAATTAAATTGACCAGTGTGTCATATCCTATTGAATTGTATCACTCAAAGTACAATAATTAGATTCATTCATCTTACTTTGGTTTCGTGTGATGGTTACTCCTAGATATTTTATCGATTTTGTGTCTCACTTGAGTTTATAGTTGCTCCTAATCTTGCTGTTTGGTATGTAATTTAAAGAGAGTACCTGTGTTTTTTATGTTGAGTTTGTATCCTGACATCCTACCAAAATTATCCAAAGTGGTCAAAAGTCTGGGAATTGTTATGTTTGGGTTCTTTAAGTAGGTGATAATAGCATCAGCAAACAGGCCTATTTTATGCTCCTCTTTTGCTGTGTTAATCCCTTCCAGATATTTTGTTTTTCACCTTAATGTAAACCTTAGTGTAAATTATTTACAAGAAGAACATGGGAAGCATTCGCATTAAAGAGGATAGAAAAAAATTACAATAAAATAAAATAAAAAAGTGCAGGTTAAAGGTCACAGAAAATGTCTAGGTCAGTATTGCACAGTGATCCTGCTCTTTTAAACTTTTTTTCTTAAATTAAGTGAAGTCCGGTTTTATAGCTTTGACATATTCAGTCCATTCTCTCCAGATTTTGTAAAATCTATCATTCTGGTCTTTGAAGGAAAATGACAGTCGCTCCATTACATATATTTCATAAATAATTTCTATCCATTTATCAATGGTGGGTAAGTGAGGTTTCAGCCAATTTCCTGTAATGACTTTTTTGCTTCCAGCCAGAAAACTTGAACCAGCTTTTTATCATTATTGATCCATCCATCAAACTGATTATCACCCATATGTACTGTATCAAAAATAAAAGGGATATTAACTCCAAATATGTTGTTCATACGTTCATGGATTTCCTGCCAGTAGGGAACAATGACTGGGCAGTTCCAGAAAATCTAGTAATGGTTGGCGTCATCTGTCCCACAACCCACCAGCAACTGGTACCCCCTCCTCTATATCTCTTTTGTAAAGGTGTAATAAAAAAAGCGTCCAACATTTTTCCAGCAAAATTCTCATCAAGTAGTCGAACATGTTGAAGTCCACTGTAAGACACATACTCTTTTCCAGGCATCCTCTGATATGTCCAAATTGCCTTCTTTTTCCCACTTCTCTTTTATATACCAGGTATTCCCTGACTTGGAGTGGAGTATGTCTTTATAGAGTTTACAGATAATCTTTGTAAAAGATTCTAAAGCTGACAAAATAACTTTCAAAACTCCTGTTTCTACTTTTCCTGAATAAGTACTCATATTCTGGTTAACGTAGTGTCCAGCTTGGAGATATTTGTAAAAATCTTTTTGTTCAAGACTGTACTTTTTCTTTAGGAATTCAAAACTATGAAATGTCCCATTCTTGGTAAATGTGTTATAATTTATTAGACCTTTAGCAGTCCATTTTTAAAATCTACTATCAGGTCTATTTGGAATAAATTCACTGTCATAAGCACACCATCACAGCAGTTTAATTGAATCATTTAAATTACATATTTTCACAGTTTGTTGCCAGGATCTCAATAGTATATTTATCCAATGGTTGCTTATGTTCAACAGTTTATTTAAAAATTCATTCTCTGAAATAGTAGCTTCAAAAGGTTCCCCTCCCAAAAACATATTCTCAATGTCCTTTTGACATGCAGAATATGCAATGGCCTCAACTGTGCTGCGTGGTAATATTCTCTAAACCTCTTAAATTCCCTGTTGAAATTTGATATTTTACGTTGGACTGTTATCCATTTCTTAAGTTTAAGATCCATGTGGAGTCCATTAAAATGAACGGTCTGTCAAGATTGCTTTATCTTTTTCAGAACCTCTCAGTCTTGATACAAACCAAACAATTCATAGAGTGGGATGTGATGATATCCAGATGTTTATGGCGCAGGAAAAACCCAGGATCAGGTATAAGACCTTACAACTGAGCAAGGAATGTGGGGCCATGGGTCTCCCCTCCATAAACTACTTTTTGTTAAGGGAGAGGAGCTGAACAGGAGCTGTAATAAAACAGACAGAGGGGAGCTAATGGAGGTCATTATGATGTATAATTTAACCAGCAGATGCCGCAGCGCGCTCCATAACGCCACATTCAGGTCCGTGAGGACGGGACAGACCATCCATCATTTTACAGAAACCAGTTTCTCTGAACCTTTATTGTGAGACCAATAACTTTTAGTTTATTCATTTTACTGAACAGAGTCTCTGCTGAACTCCTGTTCTCCTGATTTCATGCTCTCTGATATTTTCAGACTCGGTGGACTCCAGGCTCTGGTCTTCGTCTCTAATCCAGCCTCCCAGAGCAGGATGTTATGAGCAGGGAGAAGAAGAAAAAATATGACCAAATGAAAATATTTGTTAAAAATAATTATACAATGCTGTAAATTCACAGATGATACTCATAAGTATATTTAACTGGATTTCTCATTTATTTACAGTTTTTTTTTTTGCTAAAAAATGTCCCAGAAAAAAATATCCAAGGTTTAACAGTTTGAATTATTTTATTGAGAATGACCAGTTTTCACTCTTTTTGACAGTAGTATATCTACCTGTCTGTCTCCTAACAGGCAGAGTGATATGTGGTTAAATATCCTGGCCTATGTCTGTGGTCGAGTTTGTGCTTCTTCTGTTCTAGGTAATATAGCACAGTTCTGCTCAAATATATAATTATTCAAAACATTGTATGATTTATGGTTGTGTTAGGAACTTTGTTTCCTACAGAGAAAAGACAAAACACTAATGTAAAAAATTAAAACTTTTTTAAACCTTAAAATGACTAATAAAGATGTGTTTCTCAGCTTTGTTGCAGAATATTGTGATGTTGATTGAAATGACCCACTTTGATATGTTGATAAAAAAATAGAATCAGGAACAATATAACTCACATCTTTGGATGAAAATTGAGAGTCTGCCATTCATCTGATGTAATTATTGTATTACACTAAGATAACTGAAAATGAAATAATCATCAGATGTTGAAGACAATTTGGCAAAAACATTAGTGGGAAACAGTTTTGATTATTTCAACCAGAACTGAATTTTGAATCCCATCCCTAAAAATCTATAATCAGTCAGTGTCTGTGTACCTGCTCCATGTAGAGATCAAAAGAGCTCCAGCATCACTTGTCGTTCAGGAAGCAACATTATCAGACCAATGCGTTTCAGCTTGTGGTCTTCATCAGGGTCATCAGAAATGCATTACAAACATCACTTGAGTAGGGCAGGTTTGAAATTGAAAAAAAAAAAAAAAAAATCAAAAAAGTAAATCACAGGATTTGACCAGTCATGTGCAGGCACATTTGCGTCAGCCAATAGAACAACTGAATGACTAGAATTGAAAGAATTTGTGCTGTGCTAGACCAGAATGAAAAAAAAAAGTCAAAATGCTCTTTGATTTCATATCCGAACAACGGCTTGATAAAGCTGTAAACAAGGTGGACTCAGAGAGCAGAGACACATATCTGTCAGAAAACAGAGCCAACAGAGGCAAGCCACACGTTGTCTACTGCACAACCTTTACCCCAAAAACCAAAAATATTAAAGAAATTATATTAAAACACTGGCACGTTCTCCAAAATGACCCAGGCCTACAAAACACTTTTCTAACTCCACATTTTTCCCTCTTTGAAAGAGGGAAAAATGTAAGAGACAGAGTGGTCCGAGCATGTAAGAATTCTGTAACACACAAAGGTGAGTATACAACTCCTCTTCAAGGCAATTTAAGTGTGGGACCTGCAAAAACTGCCAGTACACAAAAAACAACATTTTTTTAATCACTTAATAAATGGAAAAACAATTGAAAACAAACAGTTAATGACATGGAAAGCTATATGATACAATGTCACTGCAATAAAATTTATGTTGGAGAAACATCCTGCTCCCTTCGAGAGCGCATCACTGAGCGCAGGACTGCAATAAAAAGAAACAACGAAACAGCCCATGTCATCCTGCCATAGAAGCTATAAAACAAACTAGAAGAGGTGGTGACATGTACTTACAGCTTAAAGAACAGTTTATTTTCCGCCTGTTCTTGACTGTGACTGCTGTGTCCATGAGGACGCTGTTGTTGTTAGGTTACCTGACGAGCATGCTACGCTAACTCTCGTCCACAGAGGAGCCATCTTCTCATCAAAAACACACGAGCAGACGTCATGACGCAAGGTGCGTGCGTGAACAAACAACCTCATAGAGTCCTTCCATCACTCAGCCTTTGTGGGAAGTTTACACGCTCCTCATTTTAAAAATGTTTTCACTTTGTTCATGCATATGGCAAACATTTTGTCAAGATTGTGTATTTTTACTTAATTTTGTTATTTCTAGCTCAGTTCCTGCAGTAAATATTAAACACACTGAGTACAAACAAGTGTTACATCTGGAGTGTCAATGGTAAAAATTGTTGCATTGAAACCCATTCATATTCGATCTCCCTTCCAGTAAAGCATAATGCATGCATTTTATTATATCAGGGTGTCTGTGTTGGCTTTTGCCCTGAATTGATCCTTTTTTCTATTCCAGATGGTGTGATTTCAACCATATGGGTATAAGTAAATAGTATGGTATAATACTTGACTGCAGAAAAACAATTATGCACAAAAATCATAAAAGTTTTTATATTTTTTATTAAGATACATGGTCAATACTGCCTGCTGAGTTTCAGAGCATCAGGATGGAAAAGAAATGGGATTTTTACACACATCCATCTCTAAGGATTACAGAGAGTGGTCCAAACAAGAGAAAATATCCAGAAAATGCATTGTTGATGTCAGAAGAGTGGCTGGAGATGATAGAGAGGCAACAAGAACCCAGAGAACTGCCTGTTTCAACCAATGTGTGCAGATGACCATTTCAGAACTCGTCAAATGTTGAAACCGATGGACGACAGCAGCAGATGACTGCACCAGGTGCCACTCCTGTCAGCTAAGAACAGGAAACTGATTCACACGGGCTCACCAGGATTGGACAGACAAGGGTTTCCCTCACAGTGTAGAGGAGGAGTTGGAGGGAGAGGCAGGGCTATAAGATCATCATTTCTGAAAATGTGCAGATTTGTTGTATTCACAGAAACACAGAGGTGGCGTTTTCAGATTTCTTCACTCTGGGAGCCAGTGTCATAAATGTGCACTTTTGGGATCCAAGTGGATGAAACAATCAAACAATAAAAACTAAATATTATTGTGCCAAGGTAACCCTTGCCAGACTCCTGCTCTAAATTAAATAACAGATACAATCTACAAGGTGAATAATAATAACAATGTTTAAGTTTGAACCATTACTACAGTTATTCAGATTATCAACACTCAGGAGAATAGGCAAGACTTATTTAGCCTCTGTGAGTTAAATATTCACTCATATTTATTCAAGACTGACCCCTGAATTCAGAAAAATCTAAGCTTGGCTCCAGGAGGGGAACTGCAGACTTTCCTCACTCTGATGCTACTAAATGGATTTAAGATGTGAAATGTGCTCTGATGGGTCAGTCAGTAATGTGGGCCGAGCCAGACCTGCTTGGGGGCCAGGCTGCATTGTCTGGAGAGGCCTATGAAGTGGTGTGGAGTGAGGGTCTTTCAGGGAAAAAAATCCCTAAATTACTGTAAAATCTAAAAGTAAAAAAAGAAATTCACTTCAAACTCTCTAAAAAAGTTTAAAGAATTTATTGAAAAAGTCAAAAATGTAACAAACTTTGGTTATTTACATCCAATTTAAAACCAAATCAAAATGGTCACAGAACATCAAGGAAAAAACAACAAGAAAAACTTATAAAAACTAAAAAGCCATCAGAATCATATCTCTATGAGATAAAGAAAAGTTTCAGGAGAGAGAGACTCAGACCTAAATTGCCTTTGCGAGATGTCAAAGTGACGTGAGGCATTCTTCTCACAAGAAGCCTCTCAGGCTGGATTTGCTGTGCCTTTGATACACTAATCGAGTTCAATAGTTTAAGATGGTGCCTCTCCCCCACAGGAAACCTCTGCAAGACCTGTTAAAATCTGTCCATGCTTTGGTAAACATCCTTAATTCTTAGAAAAAGCACAAAACACTTTTTTTCTGCAAGGTCAGCAGCACAAGCTGTCTGCCCATTTTCCACTTAAGTAATAAAACCACAACATGTTCACCTTAAGTTTAAAGTCTCTCAAAAGGTCACATATGAGGTCAAACATCACTAAAACAAAATATAACTAGAAAGCACTCGGAGAGTGCAAACCTCTGCCAGGGTAGCTCACATATCGATGTTACATCTATAAGCAATAATTTATGATGAAGTTATTATTATATTGTGATTCCTTGACCCTGAAAACCTACACCTAGCACTTAGAATCATGCTGACATCGTTATTAGTTAGACAGTTATTGAGCAAAAACAATTTTTCACTAATGACAGTTATCTGGATCACCACCAAAATCTAATTATTTTTAAGTTAGGCCATTACCAACATCTCCTGAAAATTTTAGCAAAATCTATCCAGTAGTTTTTGCGTAAGCTTGCCAACAAACAAACAAACAAACAAACAAACAAACATACGCTGGCAAAAAACGTAAGAAGTGAATATAGCATGAACAGGCAAAGGAACAGCACAGAATAAAAAAAAACAAACTCCACAATTGCAGATGAAGAGTCTCTCTCTCTCAATAGAAATCAGGATGCGACTGGACAGATTCTGTTTCTTTCCAAATGCTTTCCCACACTTGGAGCAGCTGAAGAGTTTCTCTCATGTATGAATCAACATGTTGTAACAACCAGATGCTCCATTGGTTACCAACAAAGTATGTAATAAAATGGACCTTATGGCTGAAACAGAAGAACTCACAGTCAGTCAGTCAGTCCACTTCAGGTTGGTGCTGCTGGGGTGTGAGGAGATGACCTGCTTCACTGTGAACTGTCAGCTGAGCCTTGTGTGGAGACCAGACCAGGAATTGTGTGGAGAGTGGAGTTGCGTGGACATTAAACAGAGACTACAGCAGATGATGATGGAATAGATGAAGGTTTCGCTCCTCTCCTGCCTCTCTCTGGTCAGACTGGATGATTTCTTCAGAAGGAGAACTGAATGGTGGAGTAAACTCAGACAAATGGGTGAGTGCACAGAGGGGGAGAGGTGAGAAGGAAGGTGTTTCGGGGTGTGCGTTTATAGGAGCTAACCAATAGTGCTCAATGATAATACAAACAACTGGAGATAAAAAAGTAGTTGTAAAGTGAGATCCTGCACTAAGCTCTGTCAAGATGAAGAACTACATCCACTCCTGTTCATCTGAACAGGTCAAGATCGCTCAGTACGAATAAAATCACTGAGAGGGGATATGTTGTTGGATATTTGGGACCTGAAAAGTGTGCTGTGGTACAAAGAAGTTCAAGGAACACTCCAACATTTTTGGCGTTTCCATGTCTTACCTCACTCCCGAGTCACTGACAAGCAGGTAGACACCAATCTTTCAACTGTGCGTACAGTAACAAGGAAGAGACGGACCAAGATCGCCAGCCGCTAGTTAGCTTAGCTCAAATGCTGGGAGTATATGGTCAGTGCTTTAGTCTGCCTCTTCCTACAGTCATCAGATAACTCTGGGTGGTGTGTGCCTGTTGTTACTCATTTTTTTTTTACCCCTTTATGTTACGTAGTCTTCTTCTATCTTCATATTATCTTCTTTAATTCTAAACAGAGGCTTTGTTTTGTTGACCTACTTCTGCAGTGGTTTTCGTGAGAGATGTGACTTTCTCGAATGAGTCGAGTCTTTTGAAAGGCTCTGTTAAGTGTACGATGAGAACCAATTCGTAGTTAGGTCTACTTAGGTAGACCAATCAGGTTAAGTATGCAAATAAAAAAATATACTGTTATGTACCATCAGTGCAAGGTTTTTTTTTCCGACATGAGTCAGTTTATGACTCTCCAGAGACTTTTTATATCTGAATGTTTTACCACACTCAGCACAGCTGAAGGGTTTCTCTCCAGTGTGAGTAAGCTTGTGACTATATAAACAGCTTTTGAATCTAAATGTTTGATCACACTCATCACAGCTGAAGGGTTTCTCTCCAGTGTGAATCATTTTGTGTCTGTTTAGATTATGATTGGCTCTAAATGATTTACCACACTCATCACAGCTGAAGGGTTTCCCTCCAGTGTGAAGGAGCTTGTGACGATTTAGAGAAGTTTTGTCTGTAAATGTTTGATCACACTCATCAAAACTGAAGGGTTTCTCTCCAGTGTGAATCATTTTGTGTCTGTTTAGATTATGATTGGCTCTAAATGATTTACCACACTCATCACAGCTGAAGGGTTTCTCTCCAGTGTGAACCATTTTGTGTCTGTTCAGATGACTTTTGAATGTAAAAGTCTGACCACACTCTAAGCAGCTGAATGGCTGCTCTCCAGTCTTTAGTCTCCTAACTTGATTTCTTTTCATACGGTTTAAACCTGGCCGATGTTCTCTGCCCTCCCTCCAATCATCATTGTCATCAGTCTCAGCCTCAGATGATTCTTCAGTCTTGACCTCAGTCTCTGGTTGAAAGGGTCTCCGTGGAGCAGGGTTACCCTCCTCATAGTTGCCTCCACATTCCTCTTCATCAGTTCTGGCCTCCATCTGATGAAGTTTTGAGGACTGAGGTTTCTCTTCATCTCCATCTTCATCTTCACTCTTCATGTGGACAGGCTGTTCTTGCATCACTGACAGCTGCAGGACGTCTGCAGGAAAAGATTGAAATAGGTAATCATATCATCACTCTAAGTTTTCCCTTAAAGAAGGACACACACTACAAAATAATCAGCATGGCTATTGACCAGATTCCTTCTTACAACCTAAGTCAGGAAAGGCTGGACTTTCAGATGGTCCTAAAGATCTAACCTAATCATCCTTTTGGTGTGAGGTGTGTTAAGAGCGATTTTAATTCTTCAATGTGAAATCAAAAATGTCAAACATGTTTGGAAATATCGATGGGTCTGGAGAACACACAGGATAGCCAAGCCAGGGTTCACTTTAGTCCAGTGGGTTTCAAGCTTTTTTGACCAAGACAGGTGAGATCAAACCTCAATCTCTAGGTCCTTAATATTTATTCCAAATTTTTTAAAACATGCAAGGTCAAAGTCAAGGTTAACTTTATTGTCCCTGAAGGGAAATTTGTCTTGGGCGTTGTGCTACATTATTGCTTCACAGGTGCAGTGCACACTGTTGCACTGCAGATATGGTCTTCTTCGTGTATTTTATTACTTACTTGACGCTACCACACCATGCAGGAACTTGGGCACCCCAGAGCTGTGGAAAGAAGTACAAACCGGAAGTTGGTCTTGTTTGTGAAAATTCTTCGCCACTCCATACCAGAATATATATTTATTTTTATTTTGCAGTTACATATTTACCGTTACTTGTAATTGCATAATTTACTATACTGAATTATCTATATTATCGATTAGATACAATATTTTGTGTATTTCTTTATCTTTAATAATTTCAATAGGTATAGTTATTTTAACGAAATTATCACTTCCGGTATGCGCTGCAGATATGGAGGTGCCCAGTCCCTGCAGATGGGTACTCTTGGTCAATTTGGCTATCAGTCCTTGTTGACAGGGTGGTGCCCTGAGATTTACTGATTAAAGTAAATATTTCTAATTATCAATGAATATTTCCATTAATTATTAACATTAATTGCCAATATTCAAATTGTTCCTACAAGTGCAAATCAGATAGTTACTATGGATGTACAATCAATACAACCATGGATAGAGAGATCAATCTGATATTAATAACATCTATAATGAATGATGTTGATTAGTGCAGGAGCAAACAAAAAGGGGCAAAGGCATATAGTGGGGCAGCTTAGCTAGAAATTCCATAACAATTGTTAATTTTGTGATACAAGCATGAAATTTGGTAGAGTTATTGCCAAAGGCATTCCCAAAAGATGTGGATATGGAGGCATCAAGAGTTTTCAACATGGCGCTCATAGCAGCCATTTTTCAAAATGGCCACTAATCATAACCGTTTTCTTATCAATTCTCCCATCAGGGATGGATATTTACTGATATTTAGGTCCTAATTAGATTAATTTGTCTACCATACCACTGGAGAGGGTAGAGATTAGGTAAGAAATTGGTGGGGTTTGGATCAGAAATGGGTGTGGCTTAAACAGGGGTTGTTTTATTGTTTTATTGTTTTATGTAGTATAGCTGCACTAGTGCGAGATCTCTGTGTTTCCATCTGTCTCTGTTATGAGCTGTCAAAAATTTCGACCGCTCCAGGTATCTTTAACCAATCAGAAGAGCCCCTGAGGCTCCTATACTGATTGGTCGAGGGGCGGCGCTTCGTCCTTCATCATGATTGGTTGTAAAGCTCTTCGTTCCTGTGAACGCACATGAGGAAGAACAACAACAACAAACCTCTCACAATGGTGAACAGCAGTAATCCAGTGGGCAGTTGCCTCAGGCAGCTTCCACCAAAAAGACAAGGACCCGTGGAAACGCTTACCGAAAAGTGAGAGTACAAGAAGGAGGAGGACTGTGGGTGAAATAAAATTAGAATCAATGTCGGTGTTGCGTTTGAGAGGTGGAGGACCCTTCGGGATTTCAAGGGTTTCAAATCCGATGCAGAGCTAGTTATGTTTCTGTTGGACATGTAATACCCCTTTCAGACTGGCCAAAAAAACTGTGTAAATCCACCAACAATTGGCTCCTGTCCGCAGATTGAAAGGGTCTAATCGGCATTTCGACCCAGGTCGACTTATCCTGCAAGCGACACAGGTTTTTATCGACTCATCTCCGATCGGCTCCAGTGGGAACATCACACCCCGGTCAACCACTAAGTTATGGATGACGTCGGCGTTACATGCTCACGGCATAACATCGTGCCCGTCCCCTCCGTCTGTAACTTACATGACTCTTTGCCGTCTCAGCAAAAAATTCCTTCCGCCGAGTTTGTACATTTTAAAAGAGGGACAAAAGTACAATGTACAGAAAACCGTGTCCACGGCGTCCAGGCTCCTTTCCATTGTTTACGTGGCCGTGTTTCGTCACGCTGATGATGTCATCAACGTGATGACATCAGCTTGATGCGCCAGATTTAAAAAAAACAGCCACGCAGCTCGTCTGCTGCCGATTAGACTCAGGCCTGCCGGCAGTGGTAAAGGAGTCACTTGCGGGTTAACCCGTGTTGGAAAAACCAGCATTGACCTGCCGATTTTAGTGTGAAAGCGGTATAAGATATTTTTTTCCCTCTTATGCTGTTTCGCAACATGCAATGTATTACTCGGTTTTATAATATAAAACAAACAAACATGTTTAGATTACCTCTTCGACAAATACCTTACCGGCATGTACTTTGTATGTGAAGTCACAGCCTGTATCCCCCATGGGGCTTTGTCACCTCAGTATCAGACATTGTTGCAGCAGTTGTGTTGCTCGTTGTTGAGAAGCCTTTCGGTAAACAGCTCACTGTGCTGGAGTGTTTGGATACCTTCGGGCACAGTTTCGCATTCGCAGGCACATTTTTGTGGAAGGGGCCAAACTCACGTGAGGGAGTGATCTTAGAGAAAACATTACGGGAGGGGCTGTGCTGGTTTTCTAATCGCCATCTTAGCTGGCTGTCTGCCAAAATCTTAACAACGGCACCTTTAAGGCAGTGCTGAAAAATAATGGTGGCCACAAAAAATATCGACACTCTGGGCCCAATTTGGACACTTTCACATGGGGTGTACTCCCTTTTGTTGTCAGCAGTTCAAACAATCATGGCTGTGTGTTGAGTTACTTTGAGGGGACAGTAAATTTACACTGTTATACAAGGGGCACACTAACTACTGCACATTGTATCAAAGCATCATTTCCTCACTGTTGTCCCATGAAAAGATATAATAAAATATTTGCAGAAATGTGACGGGTGTACTCGCTTTGGTGAGGTACTGTAATACAGAGGTTCCAGTCTTAGCTATCCAAGAAGTTGATGGTCTTTGACCAACAAGATGCACAAGTTTGAAGTTCTTTGACAATTTTATCGACATTGTCAAACAGTAAAGGCTAAGGGTTATCTTTTTTCCACCTTACTGCAGAAACAGACATTTAGGTATGGGATACAACATAGGTTCAGATGTAAAAACTGACCTACACGGAGCCCGATTGTTCATCCAGTGCCATTTAATTCCTGTGCGATCTGTACACCATCCGAATAACCACATGAAGTCATGTAAAGCCCCATTACCCTTGGTTTGGTTCTCCTGTGTGGCACATCCCATCAATTCAGGTGCAGCTGTCCAACTACATCTAAATATGCATGATATCGATTAGATGTGGGACTAACATTAGAAAGCATTTAGGAAACTAAACTATGCTACCACTAATCTATCCCTAAAAGGAATAGACTGTTAATGACTACAGAAATAATGACATCAATGGCTAATGTAATTAGCTGACACGGAACCTCATGCTGAGTTTCACAGCAGTGGTGTCACCAATGCGACCTGGCTGTGCTTCGACATCCACTCTATTACATTGTCTGTCACACATGACTACTGTCACAATAATTATTCTTCATTTTTTTTTCATCATCCTTTTTTATCATCCCTGATAAAAAAATGAGAAAAAATTTTATGATTAGTGGCCATTTTGAAAAATGTCTGCCATGAGCACCATGTTGAAAATTCAGGATGCCTCCATATCCAGTTTTCTTTAGGATGCCGTTGGCTATAACTGTACCAAATTTCATGCTTGTATCACAAAGTGAACAATTGTTGTGGTTATCTCCTCCACTAATGTACAGAGAGAGGGCAGAGAGATAGAGAGGGAGGAGCTGATTGCAGTCTAGGCCTTTTGCATCTGATCTATGAGCTATGAGCTGGTCCAGGCCTGAGCTGGTCCCAAACTGAAAGCTTAATCAAAGAGGAATGCTTGAATTCTAACCTTAAAGGCAGAGACAGTGTCTGCCTCCTGAACTGTGGTCAGTAAATGGTTTCAGAGAAGAGGAGCTGAACTGAAGCTACCTCCCAGACTACTTTTAGAGACTGATCTATCAGTCTCTAATTTTAAGAATTTATTGTTAAAGAAGTTCATAAAGTCTTCAGAGCTGAGGGCTAGAGGAATCACAGGCTCAACAGAGCTCTGACTCTGTGTCAGCCTGGCTACAGTGCTGAAAGGTTCCTTGGACTGTTTTTATTTCCTTCAGTTAGTGAGGAGTAGTAGGCAGCTCGAGCATGCTGTGAGGCTGTCATATTTGTTATGGCTGTCATATTTGTTATGACCTCCCTTCCAAAGTGCAACACCTCTGTTTTATTGTAGCACCACATTCTCTTTAATTTACGGGATGCTTGTTTAAGTGCACGAGTGTCAGCTCCCCCTGGAGAGGTAACGTCACTGGGTACTAAGACGCGTTCATGTGCTCAAAAGAGCAGCACAGCAGGCAGGTGAGGGACAACAGGTGACCTGCTGTGACAGAAAATAACAGCTTTGACTCTGGACTGATGACATCCAGCAGTTTCCCTCAGAGGAGGAACAGCTCAGCTGCTGGTCTTTGGCCTTGAGCCTCTGCTGAGCTGCTGTGGGACTGTATTGTGCTGGACTGATGGACGTGCAGTGGACTGGGACCTGTGTTAGTGTGTGTTTGTCTCAGAGCTTGTTGTCGTAGAAAGGCTCTGGACCTCCACAGGGAGTCTTCCTGGGAGAAGACCAGCACAAAGAAAAACTGAGACACTATTCTGGACAAATCTGAAGGTGGGCTCACCTTGATCTTCATGAAGCTGTGAGGACTGAGGTCTCTCTTCATCATCATCTTCACTCTTCACAGGGACAGGACTGAACATGGACATGCTGCTATCAGCCTCCTCTGAGCCCTGAAGCTGCTCTCTCTCCTGACTGCACCACACCTCCTCCTGCTCCTCTTTAATGTGTGCTGTTCCTGCTGGATTCTCCTGCTTCAGACTGGAGCTCCTCTCCTGCTGCTCAGGGAGAACATCTTCTTCTTTGATGATCAGCTGATGGACGTCTGAGGAGGAAAATGGAAAATATGGACTTCTTCATAAAGCTTAAGTTAGCAGAAGGATCCAAACCATGGACAGCAAAACTTTGTGAACCCTCTCATGAGGTGACTGAACCTTTGCAGTCAGAGCCTCCAGACTGTTGAAGCCTTAGGATTGGAATAAGAACAGAAGAGGGACAAAATCTTTGACCTCCTCCAGCAGAACCTTGAACTGAGGACAAAATCATTCAAACATTTCATTGGAGAAAAACCCAGACCCTGTCAGGGATCCAGAGACATGAAGAACTGGTGCTGACTTGGTTTTGGATTGTTCCTGGCTCAGCTCACAGATCTGTAGATTGCATAAACTGTGTGAAATCAGGACAAAGACAGTGATCATTGATTATAGATTATGGAGGAAAGACAAAGAGGGACAAACAGGAAGTGGTGGTAATACAGAGTCTCACAGCAGGACTCCACTGCTTCAGCAACAATCAGAACTGTTCAGACGGTCAAAGAACCCTGAAGAAACCAGAGAAACACTCAGAAGGTCCAACAGAGTCCTCACTCTGACACAGACTGAGCTGTGCATCAGGGGCACAAAGCGCACGGAGACGCTGACGCGGCCATTTTGGGGGAAACAGAGATTTTTGTTTTGTTTAATAGAACTGTATTTTATAGGGGTGTAATAATTCATCGATCTGGATCAATCCATCGATTGATTAAGCAACAATCCAATCAAATCGATGGAACCTCAAAACATCGATCAGCATCGTCATCTTTCAGATATGCCTTTAATTCCGAAATTCCGACCGGATATCAGTTTCACAGTTTCCACCAAAGTGCGCCTCATTCTGAAGTTTCCAGGGCTCGTATTCAGCGTATGACACACGCATCTGAACCTTTTTGCTCCCTCACACGCCACACCAGGTATTTCTCACGCATTAAAATTTATTATCTAGCGCCCACCGAGTAACACCGCTATATGTGCTTTGGAATGTGTAGCAAGACGCTCTGAGCATCATAGCACTCAACGGGAACTTGACATATCAGCCAATCAGAAAATAGAACTGCTGTATCTGGGTAAGATACAGTTGATCTGACTGCAGAGGATGCATACTGCACGCACACGACTGGCGTGCCTATATGACACGAGCACAGTAAGTTATCTCATCATTTGATTTTGTAGCGCACTGATTAATTAAAGCACTAATTGTACAAAAGGAAACAATGAGAGCTTATTCTTATTCTTCCTCCACACCTACCATTAAACAGTGAAGCAAAGTCGAATCACATTGACATACTAACTGTGGTCACCAGGAATCACAGTAAAACAAAATCATCAATGTTGAGTTAGTTAAGATAATAGTTCTACTCTGAACATGAGAAATGTTTGGCTTTTATTAAAATCAAAATTGCACATTTTTAGTTTAAAAGAGCATGGACAAATGTTGGACATCAATAACAATAAAAATAAAATAATAATTCAACAATTTGTATTATTATTTTGCATCATTGCTTGATATAATAAACGTAGATCATTAAGTAACAATAAGACCCATTCGGTAACTGTGGGGGCAAAAAAAGTACCCGACTACTAATTAACCCAATTTTAATTTTAAAGCACGATTAGATCATATAGATGGTTATAATCCTCTATAAACTATCATACCCAAAAGTCAGCACATCGTTTCACATTTCAGTAATAAAATTGTCAAAACATCAAAATTGCTTTGTATTTCTTTCTTGCTGTAGGTGAAATGTAGCTGAATGTGTTAAATGTGTACATAATATTGTCTTAAATCGATCGAAGGCCCCTGAATCAAATCCAATCGAAATCAAATCGTGGCAGACTTTGTGATATCAGCAAATGTCGTATTGTTGTCCAAAGAATCGATATCATGTCGTAACCTCATGAAACTGGTGATTTACACACCAGTGTGCATATAACTGTATGCTGGTCCACAGTTCTGTCTTGCGTCTTTTTGCATTCAAATTTCCCACCAACAGCCAGGGCCCCCGTGCTGCTCAGCATCTTCCTATTTGAGTTGCTTGGTTCTGCCGGATCAACAGCTCATTTGCGCATGTGCAGCAGCATGTGCTACAGCAAGACTTCTGGGACAAACTTCCTGAAAAACGCATTGCCAGAGACATTTAATGGATTTTGAGTCATTCTGTGCTGCAGATGCACTGCAGACAGCCTGGGCTTCTGTTCATTGTTCTTATCTGTAAATGTCAGCTTGGCAGGCTTCACCACACTTTGGTTTTCCATTTGGAGCAGCTGGAGTGTTTTCAACCTTCTTAAAACATCATTCAGGACACTCTCATCGCAGCCGCTAACAGCTGTTACTGCTCAACCTGCCATCTCGTCTTGGAGACTGAAAGCAAACTCACCTGCTCTCTGGAGCTTTATCTCAGGAGTCTGGATCACAGCCTGCAGTCTCCTCTGTCGCTGCAGCTCCTATTCATACTCGGAGGTCTCTCTCAGTTCAGACTGGTCTCTGGTGAGCGCAGCGACCAGCCGCCGCCTGAATAATGCTCTGAGATCCTCAAACCCTGCCATGTTCCACAGACACGGGAAGAGGGAAATTACATAATGACCTTCTTCTTCTTCAGTTGGTTTCAGACAGCACTTCCACTTTTCCCCTTCAAAATAAAAGTTAACCAGAAGTCACAACATGAGAATAATAAACGTTTTTTTTTTTACATTGAACTTTTGAAAACACACAGTTACAAAGTGCTTCAAAAACAGGAGAGAGAACAGGAACAGAACCACAACAGACAGGTGTGCCAGTATACATGCATGCAAACAATGACATATGAGATCAAACATACAAGAGCAAACACAAATAAACCTTCATACAGCCATAATTTCAGGCAAACACTCAGAATGGGGACAACATTTACAAAAACAATTATTCAAATCATTTATAAAAATGAAAATGTGACCCACGTGTAATCAAGCCGTATTCGAGGTATCATTCACTGGAGCTCATGTTGGTTGTGACAGTCTTTTGTTAAATCTGCGGGCCTGCGTGTGTAACAAGACAAACAAGAGTAGAATAGTGATTCTCAAGGTAACTACACACACACACACACACACACACCAGCCTTAGGGATGCATGATGCTGACCGAACAAACCTAATCTAACAAAGTGGGACAACCCAAGCAGAGATTAGTCCTGTTGTTAGAAGGATTGATATAGGCCTGTAGTTAGCAAAACTACCTGAATCAAAGGCAAGTTTTCTAAGAAGGGGTTTGATTACAGCTACTTTAAAGGACTGTGGCACATAGCCTGTTGATAAAGATATATTGATTAACTCCAACAAGAGTGAATAAACTAAGGGAAAGATCTCCTTGAACAGCTTAGCCTCGATCAGGTCTAAAAGGCAGGTTGATGGTTTGGAGGTTTAACTACATTTAATGGTATGGCAGGTCAAGGTGAAGGCAGGGAGTTGCTCATTTTATTTCTAATTTTAAGGATTTTATCATTAAAAAATCTCATAAAGTCCTCACAGCTGAGGGCTAGAGGAATCACGGGCTCAGTCGAGCTCTGACTCTGGGTCTGCCTGGCTAAAGTGCTGAAAAGATACCCAGGATTGCAATAAATGTCACAGTTATTAATTGGTCAATGTACTGAATTTAAGGCAGCAGGAATGGCCTCTTTAAATTTAGCCACAGCACCATTGGACAGATTTCTACTCATCACTGTTTTATTACAAAATGCAAAACCCTCTTAGAAGATGTTAAAAGTTACTAAGAAGTGATCAGATAACAGAGGACTTTCAGAGAAAGACTTTTTGTTCAATAATATCAAGGCTGTATGCTAGAACAAGATCTAGAGTGTGATTAAAACGATGGGTAGCTTCACAAACAGCCTGAAGAAAACCAACTGAGTCTATTAGAGAAATAAAAGCTGAGCTAAGGTGATCATTGTCTTTGTCAACATGGATATTAAAATCACCTACAATGAGTATTTTATCAGAGGTAAGGACCAAGTTTAATATGAGCTCAGAGAATTCAGATAAGAATTCAGAATAAGAGCCTGCAGGACAGTAAATTATCACAAATACCACAGTGTCATCGCACATTACATCTTAATTTCAGATCCTGCAGGCCGGGCGTCCTGATGTGTTATACTTCAATAATTAATCCAAATTCTGGACATTTGTTTTATATCTTAGTGAAGCCTCTGGCTGCTGTTTGGCTGCAGACATTCAGTCATTTCACTCTGCCTCTCTGTCACATTTTTTATTGTTTCAATCACAGGGACAAACATTATAAAGTTCATAAATGTAGCAGCGACCATGATAATATAAATAACACTGATTAGAAACTGAAGTTTCTACGCACGCTGTGAGTTCTTCATGTTTTGAAACAAAAAAGGATTTTAACTGAAGAACTGGTGATTTTGTTGCCCTGATAACAAACGGTGAATATATCATGATGTCTTGTAACATGTAAAACTATCCTCTTATCGGCTGATCCTCTCAACTCTATATTAAACAGCAGGTCTACAGTCAGGATATGTCTGAACAGGGCATGAAGATAAAAACTACAACTATTTACTGTGACTATTAAACTACCATGAGACTGAATACAAGAACAAGAACTCTACACAATAACACCAGCTCTAATCCAGGTTGTATTTTCTCCAGTGTGTTCAGCTTCAGTTTATTGCTGTAGTTCTGAGTGAGTCCTGGGTTTGATTTTAATGTTGAGATTTGGCTGAAATCAGCTCCATGCGTCTAAAACCTCAAATCAACCAGCTAACAAGCAGCTAAAATGTGGTTTAAACAGCAACATGAGACAGAACAAGATCTGAACGACTGAACTGAACAGCATCCCAATAAATCAGACTGTGTGGTCTTTGAGGATCAGGAGGAAGAGCGAGTAAACTTCAGTCTCAGACCTTTGATTCATCAAACAGTCTGAGCTAGCTGAACGTTAGCTAAAGGCTAAGCTGCTACATCTACAGGAAACAAGTTCACAGAAGAAGAAAGAAAACAAACCTGCTCTCTCTTTAACATCCTGAAACCCCAACATTTGACACTCTGAACACTTTTAGAGGATTACTCTGAGACTACAGGACGAGGGAGCAGCTCACATGCTGACTGTGCTCGGCAGGAGAGAAGCCTCGAGACCCGGAAATAAAAATGTACTTCCGGTTTGCTGATCTCCTTCAAAATAAAAGTGTAGCGTCATCTGTTCCACCTCTTTGTGAACACAATCAATAAAATATATCTTCAAACTTAATTTACACATTTTATCATGATCGTCAACAGAGACAGCTGTAACCATGACAACAAACAGGCATTTGTGCTTCATCAAGGCAGCAGTCAAGTTTGATGATTCAGTTTTCATCCACAGAAACACATATGTCTAATGATTTATTTATTCAGTGTCAGCAGCTTATTAAAAATCTCTTTTAAGTCATTTCATCACACAATTACAATCAAGATAAAGCTTTGATTTTATATTTCAGCTTTAAAGAGCCCAAGTCTAAAGTCCAATGATTTCCTCAGCAAAAAGTAGTTTATTCAAGTATTCTACTAGTAAACTTATTTTGCACTTAAACTGAGGCAGTATACGTGATGTTTATTTTTTTAATATGCTAAATTTTATGTACTTAATAATAGTACTATCAAGTATACTTGGCTTATACTGAAAAGTATTAAGAAAAGTCTAAGACTAAGTACATTAATACTTAGAATTACACTTATACTTAAATACTAAAACTTATACTTTTACTTTAGTATACCTTTACTGCCAAGAAATTAACTGAAAAGAAGTCATAAAAGTAACATTTTTCTTTCTATGGAGTTATTTACTTTTGGTAACAACGATGTGCACTTTTTTTTTTTTTTTTTTTACCATTTTTTGACGTGGAAGGACTTCAGGTCTCAGTTGGAGACACTATTTTGTTTACATTTTTATAAGAAAATGCACACTCTTTCCTTTACCATCTTAGACAAAGAAGGACTTGATCCGGGAAAGACTATTATGTTTACATTTTTACATGCAGATGTTCATTTTCATTTCATTTTTTTCATCAAAGAAGGGCTGGTTTGACATCCTGGCCTGAAAAAAAATTCCAAAATTCTCATTTATTTATTTCTTTTTCCACATCTGCAACAAAAAATTTTTTTTAACTCTTTACTTGTCAAACTATGGAGGGACTTTGCACATCTAAGTCAAGAGACAGGTGCACAGGAGAAGAAAAGGTCAATTTAAAGGTAAAGATGAACTCCTGCACATCGTCTAACTTACAAGAAATTTATTCAGTTGCAAAGTTTTGATCTCAGACCTTCATCAGGCAAAACTTAAAACTGAAGTTAGACAGTGTGCGGGAGTTTATTTTTATGTTTAAATAAACTCTGTTTGTGAAAAGAAATATAACAAGCACTTCCAACAGAAATACATTTGAAGACTGAGCGATTATACTTGTCCACTTGTCCACATGCTGGATTGTAGACAATCTCACCAACCGCCCACAGTATGTGAGGACCCGGGACTGTGTGTCAGAGACTGCTCTCTGTAGTTTAGGGGCCCCCCAGGGAACGGTGCTGGCCCCGTTCCTCTTCACCCTCTATACTGCAGACTTTTCCCACCTGTCACCCACCTGCCACCTACAGAAGTTCTCTGACGACTCTGCCATCGTCGGCCTCATCACAGATGGGGACGACCGGTCGTACAGAGAACTCATCCTGGACTTTGTGGACTCGTGCCAGCAGAACCACCTTCAGATCAACTCTGGAAAGACCAAGGAGCTGGTTGTGGACTTCCGCAGGCGCCCCGACTCCCCCCCATCACCAGTGAACATCCAGGGAAGGGACACTGAGATGGTGACACCTTATAAGTACCTGGGTGTTCATCTAAACAATAAACTGGACTGGACTCATAATACCACCGCACTTTATAAAAGAGGACAGAGTAGACTCTATCTGCTGAGGAGGCTGAGGTCTTTTGGGGTGCAGGGGGCACTCCTGAAGACCTTCTATGACTCTGTTGTGGCCTCGGCAGTCTTCTATGGAGTGGTCTGCTGGGGGAGCAGCATCACAGCAGCTGACAGGAGGAGGCTGGACAAACTGGTAAAGAAGGCCAGCTCAGTCCTGGGATGCCCTCTGGAACCGGTGGAGGAGGTGGTGGAGAGGAGGACTACAGCCAAGCTGTCCTCCATGATGGACAAAGACTCCCACCCCCTCCAACACACACTCACTGCACCATGGAGCTCCATGAGTGACAGGATGCTCCACCCGAAGTGTGTGACGGAGAGGTATCGCAGGTCCTTCCTTTCTGTGTGTGCAATAAACCATATTAATATTTATAATATTTGAAATTTTCCACTTGTAAAATATCAAACATGCACATAACCACTGTAAATATACCATTTACTATATACTATATATTTTTTAAATTTTTATTTTATTTTATTTTATTTTTCGTTAGTAATTTTCTTCTTTATTTTTCTTCATCCTGCAGCTGCTGTAAATTTGGAATTCCCCTGTGGGAATAATAAAAGGAATATATAATCTAATCTAATCTAATCTAATCTAATCTAAGAGCAACATATCAAACAAATCAAAACAACAACACAGTGAAGCCATTAAATAAGAAATATACAAAATAAAAAGTAAAAAAGGTTATAATAGTACTACTACTACTACTACTACTACTAATAATAATAATAATAACAATAATAATAATAATAATAATAATAATAATAATAATGATGATAATAATAAATTATATATAATTACAATTTTCTGGAGTCTGATTAACAGAGAAACCTGTTAAATGAAAATAGGAGTAACACTCATTATTTTATAGTATGCATGTAATATTTTGCACAGATTATTAGATTATTATCTCCTGGAGCAAAGCTGGAGCAGCAGCTCTGCTTCAACTGCACTGGTTGGACTGTTTTTTAGGCTGCAGCCACAAACCTGGACGAACTGACTGACACTGTGACATCTTACATCAGTTTTTGTGAGGATATGTGAGGAACCAGGACCCACTACACAACAACAAACCCTGGTTCACCTCACACCTAAGGAAGCTACATCAGGCCAAGGAGGGAGCCTACAGAACTGGGGATATGAACCTGTACAGGCAGGCCAGGACCCAATCAACAAAGGGAATAAAAGTGGCTAAAAAGAACTACACCAAGAAGCTGGAAAACAGCTTTTCAGCCACTGATCCCTCATCAGTTTGGAGGGGCCTGAAAACCATCATGGACTACAGGAACCCATCCCCCCACACTGTAGGAGACCAATGAGTTGCTGAGGACCTGAATAGCTTCTAATGCAGGTTTTCACACCCATCACCCACTCCTACCACTCCACCCAGCCACCTGGACAATGGATCACCTGAACCCCTCACCACCTCCCCCCTCCTCCTCTGACCCCCCATCAGCTCTACAGGTCTGTGTAGAGGATGTGTGTCGGCTGTTTCAGAAGCAGAAAATCAGAAGTGCTCCGTTCCAGTTACATCGGAACTGGGAAGAGGGAAGTGGGAATGACATCATCTCCGAGCTATCAGCGTTCCAGTTACAAAGTTGGAAAAAACATGCCGATCTACCAGGCTATTGTTAGCCATTGTGTTAGCCGTTTTTAGCATGCCCTGCGTTAAAGTTCACACATACTACATGAAGAATGTAAATAACATTATAGCAGCATTTCCATAAATAGAAGTCAAACAGTACTATGTATACAGCTGAGTTAGTGCGACAAACATGAGTCAGAGGTGCTATAAAACGGATTATAACAGGAGCTTAATAACTGTTTACACTGGGGGAAGCCATCTTCAATTGTCAACTCGGGGGTGTCCCCCGAGTTCCCAGTAGGAAATTCCGACCTCGGGAGGCGTTCCAGTTGAAATCCCGACTTCCAAGTACAACTGGAACGCACCAAAAGATTCCAGGACCAGATGGTGTGTCCCCATGTGCTGACCAGCTGGCCCCCATCCTCACCCAGATCTTAACTGATCCCTGGAGCTCTGTGACGTCCCCTCTTGCTTCAAACGCTCCACCATCATCCCGGTCCCCAAAAAGCCCTGCATCACTGGACTAAATGACTACAGACCTGTCGCCCTGACATCTATGGTTATGAAATCCTTTGAGAGACTGGTGTTGAGCCACCTGCTGGACCCCTTACTTACAGGGCAAACAGGTCGGCGGATGACGCAGCCAACATGGGACTGCACTACATCCTGCACCACCTCGACTCTCCAGGGACCAATGCTAGGATCCTGTTTGTGGACTTCAGCTCGGCCTTCAACACCATAATCCCTGAAATCCTCCACCAGAAGCTGTCCCAGCTCACCGGGCCAGTCTCCACCTGTCAGTGGATTGCCAACTTCCTGACTGACAGGAGACCACATCCAGCATCCAGACCATCAGCACTGGCACCCCCCAGGGCTGTGTCCTCTCCCCACTGCTCTTCTCCCTCTACACGAATGACTGCACCTCAGGGGACCCATCTGTGAAACTCCTGAAGTTTGCGGACCACACAACTGTCACCAGACTGATCCGGGACGGAGACGAGTCTGCATACAGACAGGAGGTAGAACAGCTGGTCCTCTGGTGTGGTCAGAACCACCTGGAGCTAAACCCACTCAAGACATTGGAGATGACAGTGGAGTTTAGGAGGAGTCCAGAATCAGAAGACGGGCAGGTAATACCTCTGCAGACCCCTCACATCCTGGACACAAACTGTTTAGACTCCTCCCCTCAGGTAAGCGATACAGAGAACTGTATGCTAAAACCACCAGGCACAAGAACAGTTTCTTTCCCTGGGCTGTTGCCATGCTGAACTCCTGACTGCAAATGTCCGTCTATCTACCCTATATATGATCATTCATTGCACATATCATCCTGCCATGTATGTGCACCTGTGCACCTTGTTTCTTTTTTATCTTGTACATTGTACATATTGTACATATTCTATTCTATTTCTATTCTTACCTTAATTTGATTTTTAAAATCTAAATTTCATTTAAAATGTTAATTCCTGCCTTTGATTTCTGCTTCTGTCTTGTTTATAATATAGGATATACACTGTGTGTATCTATTCTGTACTTGGAGAGTGAAGTGAACCAAATTCCTTGTATGTCTAATGTACCTGGCCAAGAAAGCTGATTCTGATTCTGATTTAAGAGAATTTTCAGCCACTGGTCCCCCCCCCCCAAAAAAACAAATCTAACATTATTATAAGTTAAGGCAGAGAGACTTTATTTTTTTCTCCAGAAAAAGATTCAGACACATTGTAAGAAAAGAATAATGTTCCTGAGTTTGGATTTCATCTTTGCAGAATGTACATTAGATTAAATCAATATTAAATTCAAGAAGCATAAATTCTCTGTGAGGGTAAATCTCAGACATTGATTTAAAGTGCTCCTCTGTATCTTTAGCTGGTATAGAAAATGTTAAATAGTGACATCTAATGTTCTCAGAGACAGAGGGAGCAGAGGAGCACTTTTCAAATCTGCTTTTTGAAGGTAAAGAGACACATTTATTGGACAGAAAAGATCTCAGAAACTTGTTTTAGTTCAATCTATCAGAGGAGGAAAGATAGTCTTTTGTGAATAAAGGGAACAGCTGAGGTTCTGTGGCCTCATAAAACAAATATCCTTTGACTGTAGCTCCAAGAGCTCACGGTAATGATTCAATAAAAGCCAAAGTTCAAACATTGTTCCTGAAATACACTTTGTAAAAACAATAATTCAAATTTCTAACATGAACGTGCACATTTCTTTCTCATTCTAATTCTCCACAGGGAGACATAATCAGACTCAGAGAAGCATCACTGCCTCATCATAACAGCAGAAAAGTGTGATGATTCTTTACTGAGGCCTGGAAACTGAACGTCTTTCACTTATTTATACAAAGTCACAATTTCCACCACTATCAGGCTGCTTTTTCAAAGAAGAAGAAGAGAAAACTTCAGCAAACGTTCATAAATCAGCTCATTATTTCCTTGTTTCTGGCTGTTCTTCAGTAATGCAGTAAGGGTGCCAGACTAGAAGACAGACTCACACTAAGGCCGTGTTTACACAGTGACATAAACGGCCTGAAACGCAAAGTTTTGATTGTGTTTTAGCCTCCTGTTTACATTAGACCGGTGCCCGGAGCGCCTGAATCCGCAAACTTTTGAAACCAGGCTCCAAGGCGGAGAGTTTTCAAAACGCACCGCCACCCAGCTCCATGTAAACAGGATTCATCATTTCAGGGGGTCACCGCATGCGCAGTACGCTTTCACATGAAGGCTGCGCGCATACCAGGAACAACTACAGCTTCGGCCGTCTACCGAGTAACATGTGTGCTGCTTACCGTGCTCGGTTTGTTATTCAGACAAAACTATCCAGACAGATTTTTTGTCCAGACAGATTTGTTGACCAGACAAGAAACTCCTGCGTCTTCGTGTGGCCACTCGCAATTGTTGTTGTGAAAAGTTTTTCTTCTTCATACGTGTGTTGTAACACCGTTTTTTCTCTGCAAACATACACTGCCATCTACTGGGCTGGCATGCAAGCTATATCGTTTCAAGTCCTTCGTCCGTCTCCATGTGAATGCAGATCATTTTTGAGGACGCAAAGGAAACCCCTTTGCGTTTCAGGTGAGAGCGCCTCCGTGTAAACAGGCCCTGAATGATCTTCACCTGCACAAGTCAACCTCTGCCAGCAGGGTTGCCAAGTCTACATATTATAAGCAACTTTGGGCTTGTTTTTCTCTAAAGTCACTTATAGATCTCATAAATCATGGTATGCATTTTATTATTTTTTTTTTTTTACTTGTTTCTTAACATGCAGTTGCTCATTTGGGCTTTTTGTGTTTCCAAACTCTGGATGAATCTGATCATGCTATACTACCAAAATAAACTCAACTCAGAAGTTACACAAACAATTTTCTCCCACTCCAAACTCAAATGTAAATTTGACTGTAAAAAGAGGCAAAAATGATGTTTCCACCAAAAAGAAATCCTAATAGTCAGAATTATATTTATTTCTAATGTAGCAGTTACTGTTTTCACCATAATAAAGCTGCAGAGGATCAACATTAAACTTAGATAAAAGCCTGACTATGTCTGTTTGGGTACAAAAATCAAGGTTAGACAGACTGTTTAGTGATAACAGAGTTATAAATAACAGGAGCCCCTCCCTTCACTTCCGTATAAAGAAAAGGATGTTCCACCTCCAAAAAAAAGGATGTTGAATAAGTAAATTAAGAGACAAACAGTGAAAAAAGGCACTGCAAAACTGAATTGTTATGTAGATGAAAATTAAAACAAATTTTCTCTTTAAAAATTAAGAAAATAAATAAAAATAAAGTAATATACAGTATCTCTTTAGAAAAAGAAATATCTGGAAGTTGCTTGTCTTGGGCTTGTTTTTATTGACCTGGTTGCTTATTTCAGTCAAGAAGTCTGGCAACACTGTCCACCAAAATCTGTTTATATTTTTGCAAAAGTACAGTGACTGCATTATCCTAAAATGCACCACTGTACAAGATCCAGGTTATACCTCAAAATTCTAAAATAAGTTAAAGGTCTGTGCACATAAACAAGTTAAAAAGCCACCCATTTTGGACTTTCTAGAGAATATCAGGAAATGAAGAAAACTATGTCTGACTGAATAAATGAATAACATACTGTACAGATTACAAATGGATTTTTTTTTAGCTTTAATTTGGTCAAAAGTGAATCAAACCCATTCACCAACATGGGAGGTGACTAAAAGCTGTTTAATGAAAAAAGGAGGTTTGTATCTGACAGCAACCACATGCAAATTTTTCTGTTGTAGGGTTGATCATTTCCTGCATGTGGCTGTTGTTGGGCGCAAACTTCTTATTTCCAAGTTTCTGATCCTTTTTTACCTCAAACAGAGAGTTTGTTTTTGCTGCCGTTTGCTTGTTTGTGAAGAAAACAACTCAAAAACTAATCAAGATATCCCGATCATTTTCAGGGAATGTTGGTTATGGCACAAGAAGGGCTTATTTTCTTTTTTCATGATCTTTTTTTCAGTTTGTCAGTGATGTGTGCAGTGACATTCAGAGAGAGACCACTCGGACACTGGAATATGAGACAGGACAAGAATTCTGAATCTCAGCTCGGACTGCTCTGCTCCTCCAAACCCAAAGCTGTGAGTGAAGCTGTGTACTTGAAACAACACAAACTTGTGTCCAGATGTTTTAATGCAAGAAATATGCATAGCTGTTTTTCTCTAAGAATCTTTAATGCCTGGTGTGCAGAAGTTATAGGAGCAAAATCGACCCAAAATGGCCCCATAAGTATTTAAAGGTTTATTTGGACGGGATGTTGCAGATTTATGAAGGTCCAATATCTTTGAGGTCCACGCAGGACCAACGTATATATGCCGGATTTAGCACAATGTCCAGTCCAAACATAAAAAGAAAACCTGAAACCAAAGATGCAGACATAAAAACAGTCACCAATGTTCAACAGATCTCAGATGTTCTGGCACAACTTCACAAACTTTCAAGGTGCTTGGAGAGAAAGTTTGAGGAAATGGAAGGAGCTCCAGCAACACTTGGAGATCAGGACACAACTTTATTAGACCCAAGCATTTCAGGATTTTGTCCAAATTTAATTACAGTTCCATGAATATTATTCATGTCCATATAAATGAAACAGATATTTTTGTTTTTCTTTTAAACCAAATAAATAATTTGAAGAGAACATACTGCAGCATAAATATTTCGCCAGTATCATTCAGGCCAAATAAGAACTTTGTCTATCAAACCAAAAACACATTTGTTGCTGTGCAGCACACAAATAAGATTTAAAGTGTTTAACCATCAGAAAGCAAGTATTTCATATTTTATCAGCATTTCCTCTTCAAAACTTTAATAATTCTAAACTTCAGTCTTTTGCATGATGGATAGCTGAAGTTGGTGTTGAAGCAGAAATGTGTTCACTTTCTAAAACCAGCCTCTCAGGTCGTCCCCAGGCCAGCAGATCCTTCAGCGTCTTGATTTGAAGGATTTCAAGCTTTGTGTAAACAAGTGTCAGAAAGCTCTTCAGAAATGTCTTTGATTGAAAGCAGAGCTGTGGTGCAAAACCATGGCCTGTGTTGTATGTCCTTGATTTTCAGGTTGTAAAGGAGGAATCCCAGGAGTGAGAGAAGTCCATGTTGATCATCCAAGGTAGGACAAGTCTCCTTACTGACCCCAGCTGAAGGGTCCAGCCTGCCCCCAGGGCTGGTGAGCCTGCAGCCCTGTTCCTGTGCCTGCGTGCTGTTGAGCAGGAGCACTCAGGGCTGAGCACCAAGAGGGGGAACTGCTGGACCTACAGAGGGGGTCACTGCTTTTACTGCTGCTGCTGTTTTTGCCGTGGCTGCTTTCCTTTCTCTGCAGTTTCTCTGCTCTCTGCTCTTGTTGCTCCAGCTGAGGAGCTGCTGTTTGAGTCTGTCTCTTGTCTTTTGTTGGTCGACAGAGTTCAGGGTAAACCTGGAGTGGATCTGGTGTTGTGTATTGAACCGGATTGGATTGAATTTTGGGCTTGAAGATTAACAGGAACAGAGTGTCTAACAGATTGTTGGGGTTTGTTTGGTTGTTTTTGTAGTGAGATAGAGGACTGGTGTGGCTTTGCTTCTGTCTGTGCTCTGAGTTTGCTGTAGTAACTATTGGCCCTTTTCCACCAGCCCGCCTTGGCCCTACTCTACTCTACTCTACTCGGCTCTACCCGGTTTTCGTTGCATTTCCACCGGCACGGTACCTCCTAAGACAAACCAGTTTTAGTACCTACTCTGCTCTGGTTCTAAGCGAGCTGAGTCGATACTAAAAGGTGATGTCGACCGACTGCCGGCTACTGATTGGTCAGAGAATGTTGTCACCGATGGGTCATGAGCGCGATGCCCAAAACAGGACTGCAGTACATACACTTTGTTACTTTATGGCAATAACTTGCTGCCATCACAATGTTAAACACAGGACTTTATCATCACGAGCTAGCTAACAAGCTAGCTTCCATTAGCTTACCCTCATACGTCTTTTCTTTGCTCTCGTCCTTGGCTTCAAACTGTTGTATAGCTTCCAGAACTCTCCTGTACTTCTCAAGGGTATTTCTTCTCGCCGCCTGCAGCCTTCTGCTGCTTTCCTCTTTGTAACAAAAAGCCACAGACCGAGCAGCAAGTATACTATTGCCTCCAAGTCCTCCATTGTTTTTGTTGTTTGTGTCGCGCTCAAAATGACATGAACGCAGTGTCGCACAGCTGTTTCACGGCGACCCCGCCCCCTCTGGGCAGGGGACTGAGGTGGTGGAAAAGCAGACCAAAGCGAGTGGAGTAGAGTAGAGCCGGGTAGAGTCGGGGAAAGCCGAGCCGAGTAGAGGAGGGCTAATGGAAAAGGGCCAAATTAGTCACTTGTATTTATTTGGTAGGCTGGACTTTGACTGCACTCAACACATGATCATTTTCACCACTTCATCATAAAATTTCTCTAAAAACTAATATAGTTTTATTAGTTTTCATATTAAAAAGTGCTCTCATGAAACCAATAGCATAGCATTTTAAAAGTTTGCAACGACTAAAACGAATCAACAAAAATTACAAACTTGTGGGGTGCACCGGTGACATTCAGTAGTTACCAATTTTGAATCATCAATACAAACTGCTTGGATCACTGAAGACCTCTTTCCAAATAAAGTCCAACACTTGGAACAGTCCAACAACTAAGGCAACAGAGGTCAGTGAGTATTTTGTACAGGTAATGTTTAATGAGTTACTGATTTATGTCGTCAAGATACCTTTTACACATTTGATAAAATTGTAAAGATACTTAAGTGAGTTAATATATGGATAATAAGAGATTATTATTTATATTTATTTTGATGGGTTAGATGGCAGACAGCGTTTTCTGTCCAAAAAAGATTTTTTTAGACGTGTTGGGTGGCGGAGAACAAATATTTTCCAGGTGTGGCAGTATGATATTGCCTTGTTTCTGCGTTTGGCGCTATGGGTGTGTGTCGGCCAATGACCGCCTGGGGGCACTCTATAAAAAGAGGTAGGGAAACCCCTCGAGGCCCTCTTGCTCAGCGCTTCCGCTCCCTTGCTTCCGGGTCAACCGGCATCCGCGGCTCTGTACGCACGCAGGTAGGTTAGCTGATGGCTGCCTCTGTTAGCCCCTATGTTATCTGCCGCATGGCTGTTAACACACATTTTGGCCCCTGTAGATACCTGAGTGTTCGCCCTTTTGATGACTACGATAGCAGCGTGCTAGGAAATAGCGCCTCTCTGTGTGATTTATGAACAGTGATCGGACTGGTAGGTGACCCTCCTCATGCTAATCTGTTAGCTCTAGCCTCCTTTCTTATTTTCTACTCATGGTGACCCTATTTCTTTGTTTATCAGGGCCCTGGGTTCATAGCAGTAGGAACCGGGGAGACGGTTGCTTTGCTTTGCTTTGCTTTGCTTTCTTTGGCTGCTTCGCTTTGCTCCGCACGGCTGTGCTTTGTTCCGCTCGGCCCTGCTGCTCCTCCACACGGCTGTGTTTGCTCGCCAGGTGTTACCTGGTTGGGCTGCACTCTCTATGGTCAGTGTTGGTATTTTTTACGCTTGTCGCTCGGTGTGGTGTCTGGGGCTTCATCGGTGCACGTGCTCCAGGTTGGCTTGGAGAGATTCATAACCGGACAAGAGCCGCACGTGTAACCGGACGCTCCCACGCCTCGGAGGCCAACCGAGGGAATTATTTTATAGACTTTGGGGTTTGGGGATTTAATAATTGATTTCATTTTTGTTGTGGTTATTTTCTTAGGATTTATTACTTATGAATTAATTTCTTTGTGGTTTATTACATTTTGTTTTCTTTGTGACCTGGTCTTTTGGGGTTTACAAGTACTTGATTTTGTTTACATTGTGCTTAATTTCATGTCCCCCTTTTGGTGTGCTGCGTTTCCTGGTTTGGGTCCCCCCACTTCCACGTCCGTGTGAGTGTGTTTGTCACGAGCGCCTGGGGTGGTTTTCCTTATTTCGGTTTCGTTGGGGATAACCCCCTCCCCCTCGTCTGCCCTTCTTCACTCCTGGTACGCCCCAGTCTCTGAAGGGTTCCCTTTTTAGTTTCCCCTCTCCCATCTTTTAGTTGGGTCTTAACAAATTAAGAAGTTTTGTAATAAAGGAATATTGTTTTAAACTGGAACCACGTCTCCTGCCTGCTCAATAACGGACCTGTGTCCTTAAGGTAAAAAAGGGGTGATTCCTTGGGGGACCTTCCCAAGGTGGCGTTGTCAGCATTAAGGTTTAATTGGAGGAATCGGGGAGGTCCAATCCCTCACCTTTAATTCCTCTTCTCCAAACTTCCCATGGTATGCCACACAGGTATTTGCAGTCCAATGACTTTAAATCCTGTGGACAGTTAAACTTCAGTTTGAAAGAACAGTTTATCCGTCACACATCCAATTTTGATTATTTGCTGAAATATACGGATCCACCTCTCCATCTGTGGACAGAGACCTTTATTGATCCTGAATTAAAGTTTCTTGTTTCCTTTTCAGGTTAAGTAAACCCAAGTCAAAATAACAGATTCTGCAAATCTAAACAGAGTGAAGAAAAATAAGTTATGTCAAAGTAATTCTTCTTTTTGTAGTATTGTTGTTCTGTTACCGCCATTATAGTCCGGTGGCTTAGTGAAAGGACTGTGCAATTGTGGATAAAGGCACCATTTTTTGCATGATTCCTTAGGGTCAGTTATTGAATTTTAGCTTAGGAGCCCTTGGCATATATCCATTTTAAACATCAAATTGCAAGACTATAAATGTCAATGAAATATGTGAAAATCCGTCTAGTATTTTTCAGACTACATCATAAAATGATCAAATTACTTCCAAATGTGATAAAGTTGACTAACTTTGACATTATTAAAGTCACAGTACATGAAGTTTTATCAGTAATACCTTTAATGCAATGAAGAATAAAAATGAATATACATCATAGAGTGAAAACGTGTTGTAGAACTGTGCATTCTGTCTATCTGTCACAATTGCTCAGTCTCAGAGAGATAGGTATTAAATATATAAAAATGTTTTTTTAAGGATAATAAGAAAACAGAAACAATACTATAGTGAATTATTAAATAAAAGTGGTAAAAATATTAAGGCTACATGGGGAATAATACACAGTGAAATAAAGAACGATATGGTACAGACTGATTTTCCAAACTATTTTGTGAAAGATAAAGGCATATGTGAAAAATACAGTAGTAAATGAATTTAATAAATTCTTTAGAGAAGTGGGTCCTATTCTCGCCAAAAAAAAAAAAAAAAAAAAAATCCAAAATCAACAGAAAATGAGTTGTTTCTCTACTACAGATCAGTGTTCTTGCTTCCACAATTTAAAAAAAAATAGGAAAATTATTTGTTGCCAGGTAAGATGCATTTCTTGACAAATACAATGTTTTAGGAGCAGTGAGTTTGGATTGAGGGCAAATCATTCTATATCAATGGCACTAATGGATTTACTGAAGAAATATTCCCAGAAATTAACAAGAAAAATCACTTTAAGTATCTTTGTTGATCTCCACAAAGCATTGGACGCCATAGATCAGACTGTACATCTTTAAAAACGTGGTCATTTCGGTATTAGAGGACTGGCACATCAATGAAGAACAAGTTATTCAGAAAATAGAAAACGGTTTGTTCAGATGAATGATATAAAATTGAATGAAAAAACATCACCTGTGGGGTACCTCAGGGCTCAGTCCTAGGACCCAAACTATTTTGTTTGTATGTAAATGGTATTGTTCATGCATCTTAATTGCTTAAATGCATTTTTTGCAGATGATACTACCTTGTTTTACTATGGAGAAAAAAAAAACAGGCGTTTGATGTGGTCAAAATGTTAGTAAAATAAGAGTGGTTTGATATTTATTAATGATCACTGAATCTTGAAAATACATACTTAATGATTTTTAGTAACAACAGAAAAACCTTGATGCTCCAATATACACTGCCTGGCTAAAAAAAAAAAAAGTCGCCCCTGGATTTAACAAAGCAAATGGGTACAAGCCTCCTATTGCATAATTACTGCATTGGTGATTATCTTTCAGCTGGAAACAAGTTATTTAACCCCAGCTGTTGCAATGAGTAGCTTTGGTAGTGAAAGTAGGAGCATTTCCACACACAGTGCAAAGGAAACTCAAGGGACTGGGACTGAACAGCTGTGTAGCTTTAAGAAAATCACTAATCAGTAAGGCTAACTGGAAAAAAGACTTCAGTTTGCTCGGGAGCACAAAGACTGAACTCTGGAGGACTGGAGGAAGGTCATGTGTTCTGATGAGTCCAGATTTACCCTGTTCCAGAGTGATGGGAGCATCAGGGTAAGAAGAGAGGCAGGTGAAGTGATGCACCCATCATGCCTAGTGCCAACTGTACAAGCCTGTGGTGGCAGTGCTGTGATCTGGGACTTGCTGCAGTTGGTCAGGTCTAGGTTCAGTAACATTATGTACCCAAACAATGAGGTCAGCTGACTACCTGAATATACTAAAAAAAACAGGTTATTCCATCAATGGATTTTTTTCTTCCATAATGGCATAGGCATATTCCAAGATGACAATGCCAGGATTCATGGTGCTCAAATTGTGAAAGAGTGGTTCAGGGGACATTAGACATCATTTTCACACATGGATTGGCCACCACAGAGTCCAGACCTTAACCCCATTGAGAATCTTTGGGATGTGCTGGAGAAGGCTTTGTGCAGTGGTCAGACTCTCCCATCATCAATACAAGATCTTGGTGAAAAATTAATGCAACACTGAATGGAAATAAATCTTGTGACACTGCAGAAGTTTAGCGAAACAATGCCACAGCGAATGTGTGCTGTAATCAAAGCTAAAGGCCGTCCAACAAAGTATTAGAGTGTGTGACCTTTTCTTGGTGGTAACTTTTTTTTTTTGGCCAGGCAGTGTTTGTAGATGGTATTGAAATTCATAAAGTAAATTAAATTAAGATATAAAGAGTCATGATTGTTTAAAATCTGAACTGGAAATCTTACATGATATTTTTATATATAATGTAAAATATAAACCAGAGTGAAGGGCTCATTAAATGATAAAGCACTGTGCCTTTTGTATAACTCAGTGATTGTTCCATATCTGAAATATTGTGTGGAAGTTCAGGGAAGTGCTTGTAAAACATAGAAACATAAACAACAGATTTGAATAAAGAGATCCAGTATAACTTAAAGGAAGGGTCTGCAGGATTTTCCTTAAAATAAAATATCAACTTGTTCAGGAAAAAACCTGCTCAATTGTCTGCTATGGGTCTCTATTGATGTGTGATGGTGTTTTTGTTTACCTCACCCCTCTCCTCAGCCTGTATTTTGATGTTTTGGTTGTCTCAGGATGTTTTTGGGTGGAGAGTAAGCTGGGATACCCCAGTCAATTACAGCGCGCCCAGTGTGCAAGTGACTTTGATTGTTATAAAATGCCCTAACAGAACGCTACGCAGACCGGCAAAGATGGCAGACGCTACAGTGAAGAGAAGAAGATACATTCAGCAAAATGCCAAGCAGACAGAGCTTGGTCTAAAACCAGAGTGAACCTATAACAGCCACAATTTTCCATAAAAAATACTTTCTTTTTACCTGTGGTCCATTCTGATCATGATGATAATCTAAAGTTGATGCCAAATAATGAGATAACTAATTTATTTGTGAACAAGCTCATTTGTGTCTTCTCCCTTATTTAAATGTAGGGCACTGTAGCACTATCATCCCTAATAATAAAAAATGACATCTCCTCTATACATGTTTTTTCTACTGTTTTATTCAGTGTTTGATGAAACATCACCACATTAAGTAGTCCATTTTTTTCTAAGTTTTCCTACTTTGGTTTTAGGTGTTACCTATGTTGCTGCTAAATTTATCCATTATGGATATATGTATAAATATTTATACAGACCTGATCAAAATCTTAAGACCAGTCGAAAAATTGCTAGAATTTACCTTTTGCACATTTGGATCTTAATGAGGTTTTAAGTAGAGCAACAATATGCAAAAGCAAGAAGGGGGAGTGTGACAAAAAGCACTTTGAAAAAGTAATTTATTGAAAACAACAAGTAAACTGAAATAGGCTGTTTATCAGCTGATCAAAAGTTTAAGACCATAGCTCAAAAAATGACAAAAAACTCTCCAAACCAGAACAAAGATTTTTCTCAGTAGGACTCAGTAATGAGTAGCTCCACAGTTCTTGTTAATCACTTCAAAAATTCGTTTGGGCATGCTTGATGCGAGTGTTTCCAGGAAGCTTTTGGGAACATTGCTCCAAGTGGTGAAGATGGCTTCACAAAGGGCATCAACTGTCTGGACCTGATGGCCATTTTTATAAACTTCCCTTGCCATCCATCCCCAAATGTATTCTAGCAATTTTTCAACTGGTCTTAAGATTTTGATCAGGTGTGTGTATATATGTATATATATATATATATATATATATATAAGAAGAAATGAACTTCATCAACAGGTTTTGAACAGCTTTAATTTCATCAAGATCAATCTCCTCTGGGTCACAGTAGTGTGAGGAGCTTCAGGGTGAGAAAAAAAGGTCATCAACCACAGCAGAAACTCAATCAGCTCTTGGTTTTGACATGATTTTGTCATTTCGACAATCGACACGTCAGGGCTTTTTATCTACCCCGGACGCGCGCTTAACCGCAGCTTGGATCAGCGTGGCTTGAATTAGCGTCTCTGAAAAATAGCTGAGGCTCGTGATTGGAACGAGTTGCAGCTGAGATTACCGATGTCCTCCCGTATTAGTATTCTCCCATAAATCTCCCGTGTGACGATAAAATAATAAAAAACATTCCTCTGCCTCTCCAAACTGAACTCTGTCACTAGCCTGAATGGGGCGGTAATGCTCCAAAATGATGGATGCCAACCGCCGTAAAACCGAAGAAGAAGAAAAAGCCTTGCGAGAACTGCCACCTGCAATAGCCTGGGTGGCAGCTCTCGCGAGATTAGAGCCAACAGCGGAACAAACCAAGAAAAACAGAGTGTTTATTTTAGATTTCTTGTACACCTGTCTTAAAATGTGAGGGATACTGGAGCTTGGTTGGGGTTGTGGGACGGCTTGTAGCGGGCTTCCCTTATTTTCAAAGCCAAATCTTGACAGGTAAGCATTATCCAGCGGACTTGGATCCCTCTCAGCTCAGCTACAGGCACTGAATCAGGGCCAGTGCACGCCGGCAAAATGTACGCACAGGAGGCGGGCAGAACAGCAACGAGATTTGATTGGTTTAAAATGTGTGCCACACAGATGTGATTGGTCGGTGTTTTCCCAGGTTTATTCCTGCTGTAGATAGCGGATATTTTCGCTCTATTTAAGAACACATTATGAATTGATTGCCATCGGGTCATAAAGATCATTTTAACCAGTATTACAAAAAGTGTATCTAAATCAGATTACCAACCCTAGCTTTAATACGATTAGAAATGATGGTACAGGCTTCTGTTTTTTTTTTTTTCATTATTTTGGGCAATTTATTTAAGGAATATATCGTAATTGGGTTTCCTATTTTATTGTGTTTTCAGGTTTATGGCCTGTGATTATTGATTAAAATAAATATAAAGCAATGACAAACACTTCCTGGTGAGCCTGTTCGGAGGGCTGGATAAAGAAAGATCAGAACAGACAAAGTCCTGGAATTTATTGTCCTGGATGACCAACCCTTGTCTGTTGTGGAAAATGTGGAATTTCGCCACTTAATTGAGTATGTTGAGCCAAGGTACTGTTTGCCAGGTCGTAAATTTATCTCTGAAACTGCGCTGCCCAAATTATATGAGGCAGTTGGGGAACACATTTTGTGTATGTTTAAAGACATGCATGCAGTCAGCTTTACCACAGACATTTGGAGCTCCAATGTGTGCCCCATGTCTTTATACTGTTCTGTTTAAATGACTTCATTTTACAATATTGTGGCTGCACTTTAATTTTAAAAAATATATTCAGAGATTTATTTATCTAAGTTGCTGTTGCACTACTGTTTTTATACTGTTGTATTTAAATGCCTTTTTTATTTAAAAATATTGTGGCTGCACTTTAAGTTTTTTTTTTTTTCTTAATAATTATTCCCAGATTTATTTAGTCAAATTGCATTTCCACTACTGTTTTTATACTGTTCTATTTTAAAGTAAAATTTAAAATAAATGGCTTGAATTTGCTGTATTTATACATGTTTCACAAAGGGTTTAACCTGAGCCAGGCCTTACCGCAATGATAATAATATCACAGTCACGCAGGCGTAGTATGATATTTTTTTTAATAACATACTGGTGTCAGATTGGTACTCGGTATCGGTACTCGGTATCGGCCGATACCCACAGCACAAGTATCAGTATCGAGAGGGAAATAAATGGTTTCGGAATTCCATCTGAATTCTCTCCATCTTCTCGAGCTAGTTGAAGATTGTTGCATGCATATGGAGAACCAATCACTCTCAGATAATGTGATATTGAATTCTTGTTCCCATTTAATTTGACATATAGTGAATTTCGGCCATTACATTTTTGGAGACTGCTTTACAATTTGGATAGAGTCTTCGAAGGGATGTCTTTATATGCACCCGTCAGAAGTACAATCATCTTAACCCCTGCTGATAACTGCCTACAGTTATCAGCACTTCCTTATCGCAAAAGTGTTGTAACTGTAAGTAACGGTACAAGTCTCTGAGTCAACTAATGATTTGATTTTTTAAATTATTTTTGATTTAGAGAGATCACTTACAAATGACCGTACTGCAAAACATTTCAGTCAGACTTATACACATTTGTACACATAGTAACCAAAGTGCATCTGAATTTTTCACAATGTGGCTCTTCCATTTATTTTGTTTTCCCACCTTAATGTAAACCTTGGTGTCAGTTATTTACACGAAGAGCATGGGAAGCTCTGCACTGAAGAGGGATAGAAAAATAATAATAATGAAATAAAATAAAAAAAGATCAGGTTAAAGGTCACAGAAAATGTCTACATCAATATTACACAGTGATCCTGCCCTTTTACTCTATTAAGTTAAGTGAAGTCTGGTTTTATAGGTTTGCTATGAATTAAGTCCATTTGTTCCAGATTTTGTAAGGTCTATCCTTCTGAACTTTGAGGGAAAATGACAGCTGCTCCATTACATATATTTCATAAAAAATGTCGATCCATTCATCATTGATAGGTAGGTGAGGTTTCAGCCAATTCGTTGTAATGACTTTTTTGCTTTCAGCCAGAAGAACTTGAACCAGCTTTTTATCATTATTACTGCATCCATCAAACTGAATATCACCCATATGTACTGTACCTAAAATAAAAGGGATATTGACTCCAAATATGTTGTTTATATGTTTGTGGATTTCCTGCCAGTAGGGAACAATGACTGGGCAGTTCCAGAAAACATGGTAATGGTTGGCATCATCTATCCCACAACCTGCCAGCCACTCATACCCCCTCTATATCTCTTTTGTAAAGGTGTAGTAAAAAAAAACGTCCAACATTTTTCCAGCAAAATTCTCATTAAGTAGTTGAACATGTTGAAGTCCACTGTAAGAGACATACTCTTTTCCGGGCATCCTCTGATATGTCCAGATTGCCTTCTTTTTCCCACTTCTCTTTTATATATCAGGTATTCCCTGACTTGGAGTGGAGTATGTCTTTATAGAGTTTACAGATAACTTCGTACACGGAGATTCTGAAGCTGACAAAAGAACTTTGAAAACTCCTGTTTCTACTTTTCCTGAATAAGTACTCATATTCTGGTTAACATAGTTTCCAGCTTGGAGATATTTGTAAAATCTTTTTGTTCAAGACTGTACTTTTTCTTTAGGAATTCAAAACTATGGAATGTCCCATTCTTGGTAAACAAGTAAATAGACCTTTAGCAGTCCATTTTTAAAATCTACTATCAGGTCTACTTGGAATAAATTCAGTGTCATAAGCACACCATCACAGCAGTTTAATTGAATCATTTAAATTACATATTTTCACAGTTTGTTGCCAGGATCTCAATAGTACATTTATCCAATGGTTGCTTATGTTCAACAGTTTATTTAAAAATTCATTCTCTGAAATAATAGCTTCAAAAGGTTCCCCTCCCAAAAACATATTCTCAATGTCCTTTTGACATGCAGAATATGCAATGGCCTCAACTGTGCTGTGTAGTAATATTCTCTAAACCTCTTAAATTCCCTGTTGAAATCTGATATTTTACGTTGGACAGTTATCCCTCTCTTAAGTTTAAGCTCCATATGGAGTCCATTAAAATGAACAGTCTGTCAAGGTTGCTTTATCTTTTTCAGAACCTCCCAGTCTCAATACCTACCAATCAATTCATAGAGTGGGATGTGATGATATCCAGATATTTATGGTGGAGGAAAAACCCAGGATCAGGTATAAGACCTTACAACTAAGCAAGGAATGTGGGGGCATGGGTCTCCCCTCCATAAACTACTTTTTGCTAAGGGACAGGAGCTGAACAGCTGAACAGGAGCTGTAATAAAACAGACAGAGATGAGGGGGGAGCTAATGGAGGTCATTATGAGGTAGAATATAACCAGCAGATGCCGCGACGCGCACAGTGTGAATCCCATCCCTAAAAATCTATAATCAGTCAGTGTCTGTGTACCTGCTCCATGTAGAGATCAAAAGAGCTCCAGCATCACTTGTCGTTCAGGAAACAACATTATTAGACCAACGCGTTTCAGCTTGTGGTCTTCATCAGGGTCATCAGAAATGCATTACAAACATCACTTGAGTAGGGCAGGTTTGACATTGACAAAAAAAATCAAAAAAGTAAATCACAGGATTTGACCAGTCATGTGCAGGCACATTTGCGTCAGCCAATAGAACAACTGAATGACTAGAATTGAAAGAATTTGTGCTGTGCTAGACCAGAATGAAAAAAAAAATAAAGTCAAAATGCTCTTTAATTTCATATCCGAACAATGGCTTGATAAAGCTGTAAACAAGGTGGACTCAGAGAGCAGAGACACATATCTGTCAGAAAACAGAGCCAACAGAGGCAAGCCACACGTTGTCTACTGCACAACCTTTACCCCCAAAACTAAAAATATTAAAGAAATTATATTAAAACACTGGCACGTTCTCCAAAATGACCCAGGCCTACAAAATACTTTTCTAACTCCACCTTTGGTAACCTTTAAAAGAGGAAAAAATGTAAGAGACAGAGTGGTCCGAGCATGTAAGAATTCTGTAACACACAAAGGTGAGTATACAACTCCTCTTCAAGGCAATTTAAGTGTGGGACCTGCAAAAACTGCCAATACACAAAAAACATTTTTTTAATCACTCAATAAATGGAAAAACAATTGAAAACAAACAGTTTATGACATGGAAAGCTATATGATACAATGTCACTGCAATAAAATTTATGTTGGAGAAACATCCTGCTCCCTTCGAGAGCGCATCACTGAGCGCAGGAGTGCAATAAAAAGAAACCACAAAACAGTCCATTTCATCCTGCCATAGAGGCTATAAAACAAACTAGAAGAGGTGATGACATGTACTTACAGCTTAAAGAACAGTTTATTTTCCGCCTGTTCTTGACTGTGACTGCTGTGTCCATGAGGACGCTGTTGTTGTTAGGTTACCTGACGAGCATGCTAGGCTAACTCTCGTCCACAGAGGTGCCATCTTCTCATCAAAAACACACGAGCAGACGTCATGACGCAAGGTGCGTGCGTGAACAAACAACCTCATAGAGTTCTTCCATCACTCAGCCTTTGTGGGCAGTTTACACGCTCCTCATTTTAAAAATGTTTCCACTTTGTTCATGCATATGGCAAACATTTTGTCAAGATTGTGTATTTTTACATAATTTTGTTATTTCTAGCTCAGTTCCTGCAGTAAATATTAAACACACTGAGTACAAACAAGTGTTTGGGGTTATATGAAACCCATTCATATTCGATCTCCCTTCCATTAAAGCATAATGCATTAATTTTATTTTATTTTTTATCAGGGTGTCTGTGTTGGCTTTTGCCTTGAATTGATCCTTTTTTCTATTCCAGATGGTGTGATTTCAACCATATGGGTATAAGTAAATAGTATGGTATAATACTTGACTGCAGAAAAACAATTATGCACAAAAATCATAAAAGTTTTTATATTTTTTATTAAGATACATGGTCAATACTGCCTGCTGAGTTTCAGAGCATCAGGATGGAAAAGAGATGGGACTTTTACACACATCCATCTCTAAGGATTACAGAGAGTGGTCCAAACAAGAGAAAATATCCAGAACGCAGCATGGCCCTTTGTCTGGAGAGGCCTATGAAGTTGTGTGGAGTGAGGGTCTTTCAGGGGAAAAAAATCCCTAAATTACTGTAAAATCTAAAAGTAAAAAAGAAATTCACTTCAGACTCTCTAAAAAAGTTTAAAGAATTTATTGAAAAAGTCAAAAATGCAACTTTGGTTATTTACATCCAATTTAAAACCAGATCAAAATGGTCACAGAACATCAAGGAAAAAACAACAAGAAAAACTTATAAAAACTAAAAAGCCATCAGAATCATATCTCTATGAGGCTAAGTCTCACAGATCTTTCAAACGTTTCAGGAGAGAGAGACTCAGACCTAAATTGCCTTTGCTAGATGTCAAAGTGACGTGAGGCATTCTTCTAACAAGAAGCCTCTCAGGCTGGATTTGCTGTGCCTTTGATACACTAATCGAGTTCAGTAGTTTAAGACGGTGCCTCTCCCCCACAGGAAACCTCTGCAAGACCTGTTAAAGTCTGTCCATGCATTGGTAAACATCCTTAATTCTTAGAAAAAGCACAACACACATTTTCTGCAAGGTCAGCAGCACAAGCTGTCTGCCCATTTTCCACTTAAGTAATAAAAGCACAACACGTTCACCTTAAGTTTAAAGTCTCTCAAAAGGTCACACATGAGGTCAAACATCACTAAAACAAAATATAACTAGAAAGCACTCGGAGAGCGTAAACCTCTGTCAGGGTAGCTCACGTATTGATGTTACATCTATAAGCAATAATTTATGATGAAGTTATTATTATATTGTGATTCCTTGACCCTGAAAACCCATACCTAGCACTCAGAATCATGTTGATATAGTTATTAGTTAGACAGTTATTGAGCAAAAACAATTTTTCACTAATGACAGTTATCTGGATCACCACCAAAATCTAATTATTTTTAAGTTGGGCCATTACCAACATCTCCTGAAAATTTTAGCAAAATCTGTCCTGTAGTTTTTGCGTAAGCTTGCCAACAAACAAACAAACAAAAATACGCCGGCTAAAACATAACCTCTTCGGTGGAGGTAAGAAGTGAATATAGCATGAACAGGTCAAAGAAACAGCATGGAAAAAACAAAACAAACTCCACAATTGCAGATGAAGGGTCTCTCTCTCAATAGAAATCAGGATGCGACTGGACAGATTCTGTTTCTTTCCAACTGCTTTCCCACAGTTGGAGCAGCTGAAGAGTTTCTCTCATGTATGAATCAACATCTTGTAACAACCAGATGCTCCATTGGTTACCAACAAAGTATGTAATAAAATGGACCTTATGGCTGAAACAGAAGAACTCACAGTCAGTCAGTCAGTCCAGTTCAGGTTGGTACTGCTGGGGTGTGAGGAGATGACCTGCTTTACTGTGAACTGTCAGCTGAGCCTTGTGTGGAGACCAGACCAGGAATTATGTGGAGGGTGGAGTTGAGTGGACATTAAACAGAGTCTACAGCAGATGATGATGGAAAAGATGAAGGTTTCCTCACTCGTTTGCTCCGTGGACTACTTTTGGCGCTCCTCTCCTGACTTTCTCTGGTCAGACTGGATGATTTCTTCAGAAGGAGAACTGAATGGTGGAGTAAACTCAGACAAATGGGTGAGTGCACAGAGGGGGAGGGGTGAGAAGGAAGGCGTTTCAGGGTGTGTGTTTGGAGGAGCTAACCAATGGTGCTCAATGGTAATACAAACAACTGTGGGCAGAGGCAGGCTAAAGCATACCAGCATTACGTGTAAACTCCCAGCATTTGAGCAAAGCTAATTAGTAGCTGGCAATCTTTGTCCATCTCTTCTTCCTTGTTACTAGATGCACAGTCAAAAGAGTGGTGTCTACCTGCTTGTCAGGGACTCAAGAGTGAGGTTAGACACGGAAACACTACTCAGGTAGACCAATCAGGTTAGGTATGCAAATAAAAAAATATACTGATACGGAACATTCGAACAAGGGTTTTTCGCTGACATGAGTCAGCTTATGACTCTCCAGGGACTTTTATATCTACGTTTTACCACACTCAGCACAGCTGAAGGGTTTCTCTCCAGTATGAATAAACTTGTGACTGTCCACAGAATCTTTGTCCTTAACTGCTTTACCACTGTCATCGCAGCTGAAATGTCTCTTTCCAGTGTGATCCATTTAGTGGCGGTTTAACTCATGTTTATGACATATGTTTGACCACACTCGTCACAGCTGAAGGGTCGCACTCCAGTATGAATCAACATGTCATAGACCAGAGGACCTTTCTCTTTAAATGATTTGGCACATTTATCACAACTGAAGGGTTTCTCTCCGGTGTGAATAATTTTGTGTTTGTTTAGATAACATTTATATCTAAATGATTTACCACACTCATCACAGCTGAAGGGTTTCACCCCAGTGTGACTCAGCTTGTGACTGTTTAGATTACTTGTGGATAAAAATGTTTTTCCACATTCATCACAGCTGAAGGGTTTCTCTCCAGTGTGAATCAGCTTGTGACCATATAAAGAAGTTTTGAATCTAAATGTTTGATCACACTCATCACAAGTAAAGATTTTCTCTCCAGTGTGAATCATTTTGTGCCTGTTTAGATGACTTTTGACTCTAAATGATTTATCACACTTATCACAGCTAAAGGGTTTCACTCCAGTGTGAATCAGCTTGTGACTGTTTAGATTACTTTTGGTTGTAAATGTTTTTCCACATTCATCACAGCTGAAGGGTTTCTCTCCAGTGTGACTCAGCTTGTGACCACATACAGAAGTTTTGAATCTAAATGTTTGATCACACTCATCGAAACTGAAGGGTTTCTCGCTGGTGTGATTTATTTTGTGTATGTTTAGATTACGTTTGACACTAAATGATTTACCACACTCATCACAGCTGAAGGGTTTCACTCCAGTGTGAATCAGCTTGTGACTGTTTAGATTACTTTGGGATATAAATGTTTTTCCACATTCATCACAGCTGTAGGGTTTCTCTCCAGTGTGAATCGTCTTGTGACCATATAAAGAAGTTTTGTATCTAAATGTTTGATCACACTCATCACAACTGAAGGGTTTCTCTCCAGTGTGAATCAGCTTGTGACCATATAAAGAAGTTTTGAATCTAAATGTTTGATCACACTCATCGAAACTGAAGGGTTTCTCGCTGGTGTGAATAATTTTGTGTATGTTTAGATTACGTTTGACACTAAATGATTTACCACACTCATCACAGCTGAAGGGTTTCACTCCAGTGTGAATCAGCTTGTGAGTGTTTAGATTACTTTGGGATATAAATGTTTTTCCACATTCATCACAGCCGTAGGGTTTCTCTCCAGTGTGACTCATCTTGTGACCATATAAAGAAGTTTTGTATCTAAATGTTTGATCACACTCATCACAACTGAATGGTTTTTCTCCAGTGTGAATCATTTTGTGTCTGTTTAGATTACATTTGGCTCTAAATGGTTGACCACACTCATCACAGCTGAAGGGTTTCTCTCCAGTGTGAACCAGCTTGTGACTGTTCAGATTACTTTTGGATATAAATGTTTTACCACACTCATCACAGCTGAAGGGTTTCTCTCCAGTGTGATCCAGCTTATGATGATCTAGAGAACTTTTGTATCGAAATGTCTGATCACACTCATCACAACTGTAGGGTTTCTCTCCAGTGTGAATCATTTTGTGTCTGTTTAGATTACCTTTGACTGTAAATGTTTGATCACACTCATCACAGCTGAAGCGTTTCCCTCCACTGTGAAGCAGCTTGTGACTGTTTAGATTACCTTTGGCTAGAAATCTTCTGCCACACTCATCACAGCTGAAGGGTCTCTCTCCAGTGTGAACCATTTTGTGTCTGTTCAGATGGCTTTTGAATTTAAATGTCTGACCACACTCTGAGCAGCTGAATGGCTGCTCTCCAGTCTTTAGTCTCCCAACCTGATTTCTTTTCATACGGTTTAAACCTGGCTGATGTTCTCTGCCCTCCCTCCAATCATCACTGTCATCAGTCTCAGCCTCAGCTGATTCTTCAGTCTTGACCTCAGTCTCTGGTTGAAAGGTTCTCCATGGAGCAGGATTACCCTCCTCATAGTTGCCTCCACATTCCTCTTCATCAGTTCTGGCCTTCATCTGATGAAGTTTTGAGGACTGCGGTTTCTCTTCATCTCCATCTTCATCTTCACTCTTCATGTGGACAGGCTGTTCTTTCATCACTGACAGCTGCAGGACGTCTGCAGGAACAGATTGAAATAGGTAATCATCATATCATCACTATAAGTTGTCCATCAAAGGGGGACACACATTACAAAATAATCAGCATGGTTATTGACCAGATTCCCTCTTCCAACCTAAGTCAGGAAAGGCTGGACTGTCAGATGGTCCTAAAGATGAACTTACCTGATCATCCTTTTGGTGTGAGGCGTGTTAAGAGTGATTTTAATTCTTCAATGTGAAATCAAAAATGTCAAACATGTTCAGAAATCCCGATGGGTCTGGAGAACACACAGGATAGCGGAGCCAGGGTTTACTTTCGTCCAGTGGGTTTTAAGCTTTTTTTTTTGACCAAGACAGGTGAGATCAAACCTCAATCCCAAGGTCCTTCAGAATTTTTTCTAATTTTTTTTAAAACATGCAAGGTCAAGGTCAAGGTAAACTTTATTGTCCCTGAAGGGAAATTTGTCTTGGGTGTTGTGCTACATTATTGCTTCACAGGGCAGAGAAGATACTTAAAAATAACATAAAATAACAAATCACCTAAAAACACAGGAACTGACTACTAAAACAGGACTAAAAACAGGAAATACATTACAATGACAACACAGGGACATACAGAGACATTAGGCCATTTAAAGTGCTAGAAAAAGTGCTAAAGGCCCAATTTACACAAGGCTGGATCCGAAGAGTTTTCACTGCATTTTAGCCTCCTGTTTAGATGGGAACGGTGCCTGGAGTGCCTGAATCCGCAAACTTTTGAAACCAGCTTCCAGAGCTGAGTGTTTTCAAAACGCATCATCACCCAGCTCCATGTAAACAGTATTTGGCGTTTTAGGGTGAAACGCTGACGTCATCGCATGTGCAGTACTCTTTCACATGAAGGCTGCACGTGCATACCAGGAACAACAACAGCTTTGGCCATCTACCGAATAATATGCGTGCTGCTTACCGTGCTCAGTTTGTTATCCAGACAGATTTGTTTTCCCGACAGATTTGTTGTCCAGACAAGAAACTCCTGCGTCTTCATGCGTCCACTCACCATCATTGTTTGCAAAAAGTTTTTCTTCTTCGTACATGTGTTGTAACACCGCTGTTTCTCTGCAAACCTACATCTGGCATGCACACTACAGCGTTTTAAGTTGTTCTAGTGTCGCTGTGTGAACACGGATTGCTTTTGTAGATGCAAAGGAAAAACCTTTGCGTTTCAGGTCAGAGCGTCTCCGTGAAAACAGGGCCAAAGTGCTTGTGTTCTTTGTATGTTGCTCTTATTGCACTAGTTTTTTGCATTGTTCAACAGCTTTATAGAACGATAATTTGAGATGATTTGTTGAAGATGCAACACGATCTTCCATTGAATAGAGACAAATATGATGAGGACGGATTTAATTGGTCCAGGGATCTGTCACTAGCTTCAGTTCTTACTTTAGTTTCTCTGTCTCTGCCCACATTCCTCTTTCACTCCCTTTATTTATTTATTTAACCTTTATCTAACCAGGTAAAAGACCCATTGAGGTCAAGACCTCTTTCACAAGGGTGACCTGGCCAAGAGAGGCAGCAGCACAGTAGGCAAAACAGACAGAGTACAGCAACAGACATTTGAATACAAGCAATAAAATGCAGGAGTTATTTTAAGAAACAATTTAAGAACACAGGCACTGTTTGATGGATTCATGTTGTCGGTTTCTCAAGGTAGAGCGGAAGGCTTCCAAAGAAACAAATTCAGCCAGTTTCAATTCAGATTGGAGGACATTCCAAGTAGAGGGGGCAAAGTAATGTGGTGTAAAATTATCGTACGATGTCTTGTTGGTATCACTGTTAATTAATGAGTTTTACTTTACTCATACTTTTAATGTTTTTATCTTTCTTAACATACTTTCAATAATGGACTGTTTAATGTTGGTATGTTGGTCATTTTAGTAACTCAAGTAACTTTCTTTTTTAGCATTAGCTGGGAGTTGTAGTTATACAGTATCATACAAATACAGCGTTTGTAACATTGTTGATATTACCAGGCACATATTTTGCCTTATGTTGGGTTTTGCATTCAAGGACAGGTTACCTTATATACTGGGCCTGTACGACACCTAAGCCTTTTATGCATGCTTTTATATCATCCATAATAATATTATTATATTATTCCTACATTTACATTTTATAATGTTTATATAGTCTCTTGAATATTTAGTCACAGATACATGTCAAACGCCAGCATTTCATGTTATTGAGAGGTCCTTACTGAATGTAGAAATGGGTTCAGAATGTATTGATTATTCAGGGTCTTACAATAGTTAGAAATGACCACAGAATGTATGTTTCAAGATTGTTTTAATAATGTCATAATCTCACAATGTAGATAGAAGTATCACATGAAATATTATGCCTGTAAAGGTTATGTGAGTAAATACAAGGATCTCACCAACATAACTAAAAGTTTATTTTCTACACCATAGAGCCTTGATACATATCTAATGGAGTCCATGGTTCAAAGTTGTAAGTATTAAACTAAGGCCAAGTGTTCAAAGAAAGAACATCATGTACAAAACATTCTGTTCCAAAGCCAGGGTCAGGAAAGCACGACCATATTTGGAACCAAGTGGGAAGCCATCTTGGAGCATGGCAGCCATTTTGTGTAACACCATAGAATTAAAAGTCCCATATTATGCTCCTTTTCTGCAGTTTAACATGGGTCCTTGATGTCTTCATGAATCGTTAGTAACATGCTTTGGTCCAAAAAGCCAATAAATAAAGCACAGCAGCATTGTTTCCAGGCCCACATAGCCCCTCTGTTCAGAACAGTCTGATTTGGTGGGCGGGGACCTTAATATGTTAATGAGCCACTGCTGATACACCCAGCTCTTCCGCATGGTCTGCCGAGGGGGAAGACGGCGTCGCGTAACCATGACGACTGGGCCCTGAGAGAAAATGGCTGCAGCACAACAAACTGTGGTTCAGCCGTTCGTGTTTGAGCCCGAGCCAGACCCTGAATATGAAGAGGCACCAGAAGAAAGTCGAGAGCCAAGGTTAAACCAGGTCTGTATGTAAAGTTTGTTACTTCAATGCTAATATGTAGACGAACTAAAGTTGTTCTGCCATTCTTGCTCCCCCCTCCCCCTCCATGTGTTGTTATTAGTTCCTCGTCTGTGTAGTTTGTGTTCATGCGGTGCTAACCAAAACTTAGACTGGCGTTAAATAGCGTTTAGTAAGGGATAATGTAGAGTGAGCAGGTTACTACAGAGACATATAAACCCAGATGTGAGGCGGAATTAACTTTTATTGATATGTAACACTAAACGGGCCGTTGCTACTGATAGTGAAATAAGACAGAGGGAAGGGGACTTCTTTGTTGCTGCGAAATGTAAATAATGTCCGGGTTCTTCAGGGCCACAGAATTTTATTTTATGTTATTTCTGTAAATATTTTACAGAAATAACATTAGACCCATCAGAATACAGCATTTAATAGAGCCATATAGTGCATGGCAGTAACGTGCTGCCCCTGAGCAAATGTTTGTCATAACCTGTAATTCTAAGCAATTTTCTGTGAACCGTATCTTTCATGTATGCCACACAGTAGCTGTCTTAAGATAAGATAAGATAAGATAAGATATCCTTTATTAGTCCCACAGGGGGAAATTCCAAAATATACAGCAGCTGCAGGATACAAGAGAAGTACTGAAAGATAAGGTAATTACAGATCAAGTACAGTAATGCAAAAATAGAAATAAAATTTTTTTGAAAAATGTAAAAAAAGTATATACTATACAGTCAGTGGCATATTTACAGTCCTGATGTACATGTTTGTTGTTTGACAGATGGTTATGTACATGTTGATATTTTACAGGATGAGATTTGTGATATTATAATATAAATATGGTGGCTATGTACATGTCTGGTATTTTGCAGAGAAACATTATCACATATAAATATAAATGTGGTTTATTGCACACTGGAGAGGTTTTTGTTATAAAGTCTGACAGCTGCAGGAAGGAAGGACCTGCGATACCTCTCCGTCACACACTTCGGGTGGAGCATCCTGTCACTCACGGAGCTCCTTAGTGCAGTGAGTGTGTGTTGGAGGGGGTGGGAGTCTTTGTCCATCATAGAGGACAGCTTGGTTGTAGTCCTCCTCTCCACCACCTCCTCCACCAGTTCCAGAGGGCATCCCAGGACTGAGCTGGCCTTCTTTATCAGTTTATCCAGTCTCTTCCTGTCAGCTGCTGTGATGCTGCTCCCCCAGCAGACCACTGCCATAGAAGACTGCCGAGGCCACAGCAGAGTCATAGAAGGTCTTCAGGAGTGCCCCCTGCACCCCAAAAGACCTCAGTCTCCTCAGTAGATAGAGTCTGCTCTGTCCTCTTTTGTAAAGTGCGGTAGTATCATGAGTCCAGTCCAGTTTATTGTTAAGATGAACACCCAGGTACTTACAAGATGTCACCATCTCAATGTCCCTTCCCTGAATGTTCACTGGTGATGGGGGGGAGTGGGGGCGCCTGCGGAAGTCCACAACCAACTCCTTGGTCTTATCAGAGTTGATGTGCAGGTGGTTCTGCTGGCACCAGTCCACAAAGTCCTGGATGAGTTCTCTATACGACTGGTCGTCCCCATCTGTGATGAGGCCGACGATGGCAGAGTCATCAGAGAATTTCTGGAGGTGGCAGGTGGGTGACAGGTGGGAAAAGTCTGCAGTATAGAGGGTGAAGAGGAACGGCGCCAGCACCGTTCCCTGGGGGGCCCCTATACTACAGAGGGCAGTCTCTGACACACAGTCCCGGGTCCTCACATACTGCACATACTACATCCAGCATGTGAGGTGTTGGTCCACACCAGAGAGCTCCAGCTTGTCCCTCAGGATGGCCGGCCTAATGGTGTTGAAAGCACTGCTGAGGTCCAGGAAAAGGACCCGAACAGAGCTCCCAGGCGACTCCAGGTGGGACAGAGCTCGATGGAGGAGGAAAATGATGGCGTCGTTCACTCCGATTCCAGTCTGGTACGCAAACTGCAGTGGGTCCATGGACGAGCTCACCAGGGGGCGCACGTTGGCAAGGACCAGCCGCTCCAGGGCCTTCATGAGGTGGGATGTGAGGGCCACCGGTCTGTAGCAGCTAGGGTCCTTGGGATGGGGGGTCTTTGGCACTGGTACCACGCAGGATGTCTTCCAAAGGCGTGGTACCCTTCCCAGTTTCAGGCTCAGGTTGAACAGGTGTCCAACAATCCCACTCAGCTGGCCTGTGTATACTAGCATTATATTGTCTTAAACAAAACAAGACATCTTGATTGCTTAACTAGTACATTTCATTTATATAAAAATTTTACTGAACATCCTGTTTTCACTCTTCTCCTACAGAGGTGCTCCTGTGGCAACTGTGCAAAAACACAGAGCCTGAAAATGTCGGTTGCATGGAGATACCAAAGGTATTGTGAAAAGTGCAAAATAATAATTTCGTACAATACCTTTTTGTACTATGATGTCACTTACCCTTTTTAATTACCTAGGTCAGAGGAAGACTACAGGAACTCCCAGACCCACCATCCTGCATGGTGGACCATCCTGGACTCTGACCTCTATGCTTTAATGTGTTTTTCAGTGCAAAATGCCTTCAATATTTATAGAGCAGACTATGGGCCTTTACATCTAAGAGGAATAATGCAGAAGTAGTTTGACATAAACGCTCCTATTACTGTTACACAAAATAGTACGGATTAAAAGTACATCACTGTTTCCTCCATCTTACATTTTTACAGTTTATCTTTTTTGTTCTTTACTTATTAACATAACATGTAACATAAGGAACACTGAAAACACACTAAACAGTTCATGTAATCTTTTTATTGTGAAAAATATTTTTACATATAAAAACATCAAATGTACTGCAGGCATTTTTTTAAATAAAGGAGGTAAAAAAGACATAAAAAAGATAAAATTTAAACAGAAACTGTAAAACCATAATAACAAATATATAAGAAAAAAATATATACAATAAAAATACCAATGAAAGTAACCCTTCAGTTCTGACAAATCTGCACATCATGTCCAGCCGTTACAGATACCAGGCCTACAGACCCTCTGTGAGCTGGTGTTGGAGCTTCTGGGCTGAAGAATCAGAGTGGTGCTGCCTGCCTGCGTGGTGCTGCGAATAAGAGCGGAGTTTCCTGATGCAGAAGACCAGTATGAGGGGTTCAGAGCTCTCCTTGGTTGAACCTTGACACATCCATCTTGTCAGGTCTGTCATATTGAGCAGAGAGGTCTTCTGGGTCTGGTATTTTCTGCAGCTCCTTCAGGTATGAGGCAGGGTCCTGGAAAACCTTCTCAAAGACAAGGTCCAACGGTGCATCTAAAATAATCTGAAATGCAAGAAACAAAAATGTTTGATTACAAAAACAAATTGCACTAAACTCAAAATACCTCACTTTTGTTAAACTTTTTTTCATCGTCTTTTATTTACACAGTTTCCTTATTTATTATTTATTCTCAATGCCATGTTAAAAGCATTTTTATTGAAGTTTTCTTTATGTTTTCCTTTTCATGTTATGCCTATTTGCCAATGTTTTTAAATTTGTGGATTTTTAATAAAGGCATGTGCATTTTACAGAAAGTTGGCTCTGCTTTCACTGGTTTTGCTGTGCAGTCTCCCGTCTTGGATTTTAGGAAGCTGACTTTAAACAGGATTCACCATCAGAAGATGTTGCCGGAGGTCGACCAGCATAGACACAAGAAAGAAAAATGTTTAACCTTTTAAGGCAAGAAAAGAAAAAAATATAGCCACAAAATTTTATTATTTTGTGGAGCTTAAATGTTTGTTTCACTTTGTACTGAAATAAACAAAAAAAAAATCCATGAAATGTAAAATACAGTTTTTGAATCTCATTAGATACATTAGGTGTTTCTGGCAACTGAAAATTCACTTGAGTACTTTTATTTTTATCATTTATCTGCTTGTATTCATATGTTTTTTTTTTTTTAGATATTTGTTGATCATATTGATCAGACAAATGTATCATAAAGTATATCAAATATGATACAACAGGCTTTCAGGGGTTACTGTGTTTTCACTTACAAATGTCTCATTAAGTGATACATAACCAAATGTCTATGCCTATATGCTTTTAGTAAATAAATCAGGAGGATAATCATCTCACAGATCTTATTTGATTGCCTCAGTTCCTCCTTAAATACTACCGTGCTGTAGTGTTATGTGGCTGTAACTTTTCCTCACAGCTAAACTCCACACAGTCACACAGCTCGTATGACAGCATCCTGGGGGCATTTCTGAGTCTTTAAGCTTACAAAAATCAGATTAAATTAATTTGGTCAAAACGACACTGTGGCCACAAAAGCCAGTGACAACGATCACATCTGCAGATACACTGATTTGAGCCGACATTAGCGTTACATGTTACATAGTTTCCTCTGTTGTTAGTATTGATGTTTACATGACCTGCTGTAAAATGCACAGAAACACAGCCTTCACCGATCATTTCTCTCGTCCACAGTTTTGACACAAAAATGAGTTTTGGGACCATCTGAGATAATTTACTGATTACATTGCTTCAGTGAGTGCAGAGCAGTTTGCCTCGTACTCAGACCTCTATACATTTAACAGCGGCCAGCACAGTAACACACAACAGGGACTTCACATTACAGTCCTGAACAAACACGACTGTAAAGTCCTGCTGGATACAAAACAGAGAAGATCGTTTCCCCCAAACATTACAGGCTAAAACAACAGGCTAACCGCAGGCTAAACTTAGCCTCCTAAAGCTAACACTGAGGGAGGGATGAGAGGAGGGGGTGTATGAGGAATAATTATATTCCTCCAACTGTTAAACTCCTCTTGACTAATGTAGGAATATCCATACATCTAAGTTTACACTGCAGGCTGTCAGAGTAACTTTAACACTGAAGAAAATCTTGAGCTCTTACATCTGGTCTACTTCCCTCTGCTGTTAGCATTAGCTCGTAGCAATAAGCTAAATAAATACCACACAGCATTAAAATACTCACATTTCCATGGTCCATGGTTTGGTGGCAGACAGTTGGTGGTGAGCCTGGATTCAGGAAAAGTCTAGTTCCCAGTCCTGAGTTGAACTGACTGAAGTTGAAGAAGCAGTCAGCCATGGAGTGACTGGCACACACATGCAGGTTTTAGCTGACTGTAGCTGCTCATTCCCTTCAAAAATAAAGTTAATCTACTTGGTCCTCTGGTCCTCTGAGGCTGGTAGCCTATATGTAAAGAAATATGTGGCTGTTTACAGCCAACAACTGAGCAGTGGTAGCTTTTGAGCTTAGACATGCTGAACACAGATCTCTCACTAAGAATGAAAACAACATGGCTGCTCTTCACAGAGGAATCTCTGCAGCAGGGTGGGAGTGGGGATACTCAGGTGGACCAATCAGATTAGTTTATGCAAATAAAAATATACTGTTATGTAACAGTATATCCACAGACTCAACAGCTCACTGAAGGACATGATTTTACATTCATGCAGCCTACTAAATACAGGTTTTGTTAAAAAAGATAACATTTTGTGGGCTGGGAGGAAGGCCAAAGACCCAAAATTGTGTTCAAAAGACTTAGAAAAGTGGATTTTGCATAAGATGGGACCTTTAAGAAAGAAATATGCCTGGTTGTGCCTTATAGCTGAATATAAATAACTTCTGGACTCCATGGGATTGTATAAAGGCCTATGGGAGGATAAATTACAAAATTATAACTAAGAATTAAAGAAAGTGAATGTTAAAGAAGAGGGGGAGGGATCCTTCTGGAGCCTTCGAGAAGACGGGAGGAGTCCCTTCCATCGGCCATATAACGTACATACCATAACTCAAGCTTGAGTTGTTCAGTTGTTGTTCTAGTGTGTCATGACACGAATCATCTCCCGTTTGTTATTTTTCACCTTGTGACAGTAATAAACGAGTTTCTGGAAAGTGGACTTTGCCTGTGTTCGTGCTTCCCTGATGAGCGAAAGGACAAATTTTTACATTGTTTTTCATCTTAGCTGTCATTCCTGCGCAGAAGTTACGAGCCAGCTCATTCAGTATTTACTGAGAAAATGAGACACTACAGTAACTAAAAGCTTTTTTCCCTGTTTCAGTTCGAACACGAGGAACAGAGAGATACATGATGTCATTTGATCGTAAAGCATAATGGCTTCCATTTCTCCGAAGAAAAGTGCTTAAGTGGCAAGGACCCAGGCCAAGAAGAGCTTTATAAACCAGGGTCATCCAGTGTGTGTATCGCCGTATATCCAAAGAGGGCATGCCAGCTTTAGCATACAGTTCACAATGGTGGGTGAGGCGACTACAGCCTGTGATAAACCTCAGAGCACAGTGGTAGACAGGAGTCAAGGACTGAAGGCAGGTGGTTGAAGCAGACATATACACAACATCACCATAATCAAGAACAGGCAAAAAAGTAGCCGACACCAAAAGCTTCCGAGCTCTGAGAGAGAAACACGACTTGTTTCTATAGAAGAAACCGAGCTTCACCCTTAATTTAGAAATTAGATTTTTGACATGCACTTTGAAAGAAAGGTCTCCATCAATAGTTAATCTCAGGTACTTATAACTGGTGACCAGCTCTAGGGTTTTACCTTGGAAAGTTCTAATTGAGGGGATTTCCTCCAAGGGAACAGATGCCTTTGAAAAAAGCATTATTTTAGATTTATCAGCATTTAAAACCATTTTCAAGTTTGCCAGACGAATCTGCACTACATCAAAAGCAGATTGCAAGATTTCAAATGCCTGTGCAATTGAGTGTGAACAGCAGTAAATTACAGAGTCTTCAGCATAAAGATGGTATGAGGCATTTGGCAAGTTTGCACACAGATCATTGATATAAATTGTGAACAGAATGGGTCCTAAGACTGAGCCATGTGGCACGCCTTTTGTGACCTCAAGAATGGAGGAACTAAATCCTGCCATCTGAACATATTGCAACCTATTTACTAAATAGTCGGCAAACCAAGCAACAGCTTGTTTAGAAATTCGAATATTAAAGAGAGTTTTTAACAGAAGACTGTGATCCACAGTGTCAAATGCCTTTGATAGGTCAAGGAACAATGCAACACAAAACCTTTTTGAGTCCAAGGCCTAAAACACATCATTAAAAACTTTAAGGGCAGCAGTAACGGTGCTGTGCTGTTTCTTAAAACCTGACTGAAGAGGGTTTAGAATGTTGTTTGATTCTAAGAATTCTTTCAGTTGATCACAGACCAATTTCTCAAATACTTTTGCCAGGATACATAATTTAGAAATAGGCCTTGAGTTCCCTCTGGATGTCCGAGCTCCTTACCCTCTCTCTAAGGCTGAGCCCAGCCACCCTAATGAGGGACCTGATTTTGACTGCTTGTATCTGTGAACTCATTCTTTCAGTCATTACCCAGAGCTCATGACCAGGTGAGGGTTCAAACTGAAATGGAGCAGTAAACTGAGAGCTTTGCTTTCTGGCTTTACTCCCTCCTGTCCATCTCTCAGCCCATTTTATCCTCACACATGAACAAGACACCAAGACACTTCAACTGCTTCACTATGGGCTGGGACTCACTCCCCACCTGGAGAGCCAATTCACCTTTTTCCAGCAAAGAACCAAAGCCTCAGACTTTGAGGTGCTGAGCCTCATCCCAGCTGCTCAGAACTGTACAGCAGTTCACCCCAAGGCCTGCTGCAGGTCCCCAGCTGAAGAAGACAACAGAACAGCATCATCTGCAAAAAGCAGAGATGAGGTCCTCAGGTCTGAGGTCCTGTCCGTGTCAATCCCAAACAGAATAAGTGAGGTGACCCTGGCAGAGGCTGAATGGCTCTCTGTAAAGGGCCCAGAACCCCATGTTACCAAAGTACCCTCCACAAGATCCCCCAAGGGACATGGTCATAAACCTTCTCCAAGTCAACAAAGCGCATGTAGACTGGATGGGCAAACTCCCATGATCCCTTAAGGAGGTCTGCGGAGGTAAAGAGCTGGTCCACTGTCCCACAGTCAGGGCAGAGCCCACATTGTTCCCTCTGAATCTGAGGTTTGACAATCACTCCATCGGGAGGCTAAGGACACTCTCCGGTTGCCCTTTCTCAGAATTGGAGAGTCTGCCTCTCCACAGGCACTGTCCCCAACATCCACGTGACATTAAAGAGGTGTGTCAGCCAAGACAGCCCAAAAATGTCCAGCACCTCCAGCATCTCAGGATCAAACTCATCCACACCTCGCGCCCTGCCACTCAGGAGCTCTGAGACTACCTCCGTGACCTCTGCCAAGGATATTGACCTTCAGACTCCTCCCCCTATCAGAGGTTGGGTTGGTCAGGTTCAGGAGCTTCCAAGTGTTCCCTCCAACCCTTGAACACTGTCCCGTGGTCGGGTCAGCAGTTCCTCGTTCCTGCTAATATCAGCCTGAGCACAACCTTGTTTCACTTCCCTGAACCTCTTTAAAGTCCACGATTGTCCCTCTCTGTGGCTTCTCCATGCCCAACAGCTTCCCTCACTGCAGGTGTCCACCAGATGGTTCCTGGGTTGCCACCACAACAGGCACCAATGACCTTCAGATCGTCAACTTATACTTGATATTTGAGTATCTGATTGAGCATCAGGGTGAAAATCTCTTCTCGAACTGCAAACACACACTCAGACATAAGAATACCTCTCAGTAGCAGATTAGGGCATCTGGAGCAGTAAGCTGTCTGATCCAACAGAGGCGCTCCCTCTTCCTGAATGTGTCTCCCAGTTAAACAGCAGAAGGCAGCATTTACACCTGCAGCCTCCAAGAGGTGTCCATGTATCTGATGGTAATCCAAAGATTTTGGGGGGAAAGGACAGTCACTGGTGGGCTGAGGGGCCAGCAGTTCACAGCCCCACCAACCTTCATCACTATTTTAATGACGGTCTGGCTCATAGTTCAAAGCGGATCAAAATGATTGGCTGTCTGTTGGTGAGGTCTTGAACCACTCAGTGAGAAGCCAATGGATTTCAGAACTCAATTTTGCGTCTTTAAACCGAGGTCACAGTCTTCAACTCGCGGGGTGAGCACATAGACCTCTGTTGTTCTGGTTTCTTTTTTCCTCTTTTTGGATCCAATGCAGATCCCCATGTAATCATCTGATCTTATGTCTGTGAGGATGAGCATGTCAACTTTGTTACAGACTTAGCAAAGTACATCGTTCTCTATCTGTGATCTTCCCTGCTGCCATTGAGAAACCAGATCACTGCCAGAAGAGTAATACACAGACTGTCTGAACACATCTGAGGAGCGTGCCGCAGACACTCAGAGCGGACCTCTTTTCTCTCTCCGTCTATAACGCTGAAGGATCGGAGTAACCAAAGTAAGATGCTTAAGTTTGGGCAGAAAATTAGTGTAGCGTGTAGTTTTATTTTGTACTTGTGAGACCTGATTTGTAAATGCTGCATATCTTTTACTGTCGGTCATCCACCAGTTCATAAGTCAATTATCACTAGTTACAGGACCAATACCCCACCAGGTAAACTTTGGTTTACTGGTTCTGTTATGGAGTAGTGATACTGTAATTATCAACTGCAGGTGACGATGTCTCCCTTTTCTCTGGGTCTCGCTCTCTCCACTTTCTCTCTCTGTGTCTTTTTTCCAACCACACACATATACACATATACACATTACACACACATCTCAAACACATTAGGTGAGTCTTGAAAACCCTTCTGTGACTAAAATCACCCAAAAAAATAATAAATCTGGCTTGAGTGGATGACATCATCACTCAGAGTGAATCTTGCGAACAAACCGCCACTCAAGCCAAACCATACATAGGAGGAGAATTATGTTTTCACAGAATGTTGCCATGGTTCCTGGGACTCATGTGCTTCATTTTTAACCCACAAGCGCCTGTGAAGGACACCTCTATGTTCAAGCATAAGAAGGACACCTCTATATTATCCTGATATTTTTAGGGCCTTTTAGAAGGGATAAAAAATTTCCTCTTTTCAGGAATTAAGGACTTTCTGGTATCAGGTATGGGGGTTAAATAAAGATATATATAGTAAAAAAGTTCCAGTCTGAAGTGTCTTCTTTGGCTTCTATGATACAATGAAAAGTATTTTTACTGTTCCTGGTAATGTAAAGTCATAAAGCTAAAGACATTCAATCACATTAACTGTGTTTACATAGACAGACACACACATAGTTTCATTAGACTTCATTGTTTCTTTGAATCACAGCCACAGTCCATTTGTAGAAATTCTGTTACTACAGCTCTGAGGGAAGGCCAACACTACCAGGTTTATCAAGAAGACAGCTGAAGATCAGGTGATCGGCATCCTCTGATCAATCAGACCACACATGACTAAAACACATGTCTCCTGTCATCTCTACTGTGTTTCCCTACCATGCCATTGTGTCATTGTTCAGGTACATGCTGCTTCAGCCTGGACTTGGACATGATCTTGTAATTAGGGATCGACCGATATGGATTTTTTAGGGCCTATGCCGATACCGATTTTTTTCCCCATCACCCTTAGCCGATGACTGATTTTCTTGGGCCGATATTTGTGGCCGATACTGCTTTTGCTCTCTCAATTTACATGAAAAAAATGACAACGATAACAAATAATACAGGTCTCAAGTTTAAACAAAGAAACATTTATTGAAATGTGAACATTTAACAATTTAACAACTTTAACTAACAACACCTACTGAACACAGTAGGATTCAGCTTTGTTCAACACACATACTTTCAAGTAAAAAAGTGGAAATGTTGCCACACTGGGTTTTTGCATTCAGCCATCTGTATAAAGAATAAATAAAAACACAGATTAGTATCAATCTTTTGGCATCATCTTACACTCATATCACTCAATATCATCATCCTTTTATCAATATCTACAACACAGCCTTAATGGTGCATTGCTTGCTGACGTACTATAAGGCAGGTATAATCTACTCATCAGAAAACGTCCTTTGTCACACATTTGAATAATTTAAGAGAAAACAATAAATGTAAATGTTCTTTATTTATACAGCCCTTTACAACAACCCTTTCGGTGAACCAAAGTGCTTTACAATAGATAGTAAGTAAAAAGGAATAAATAAAAACAATAAAAACTAATAAAACAATAAAAACAATAAAAGCAATAAAAACAATAAAAGCAATAAAATACAATAAAGTAAAATAAAGTAAAAGTGTCACCACGCTACTGGGTATTAAAAGCCAACCTAAATAAACCTGAAAAGCAGCCATTAACATAAAGTGCTTGATTTGTAACTTAAGACTGTCATGGTTTCATTTTTTCTGCACAAAATAAAGTGATCATGTCTTAGGCTACTATGCCGTCCAGAGGGGGAAGTAAATAATTACAAATACTCAGATTACTGTAATCGAGTAATTTTTGAGGTACTTGTACATTTATGAGTAGATTTTCTAGTCTGTACTTTTACTTGTACTTAAGAATTCATTAAACCATGTAATCTACTTACTTTTAGAATCATAGTTGAGTACTGAGTACAATTTTAATTAATATCCAAACCTTTTATCTGCATTTTTGTAGCCAGTAAGGTGATTTGATAGCAAACAAGCCAATGAAAACCAGGACGTGAGGATGAAAAACAAAACAAAACAAAAAAAGGACGTTAATGATTGATTTTGCATTAAGAATTTAACCAGTTAAAAATGTATTCATTTTGTTTGTTGTCTGACATTTGCTGAATAAGGAAATAAAAACTTAAAATGAGAAAAAAATACAAAAAACAACCAACCAATCAAAATGAGGGGAAAATCACTTGTTTTGTATCTTATCAGTTATTAATGATTAATTGATTGTAAGCGTTTTAACTATTGGTAAAGGATAACACCTAAAGTTTCGAGCCCTAGTCTGGAGAGGTGACAGAGACATCACCAGTTAAAAATAACTAATACACTGACTAGTTTGTTTTTGATGAATAACTGTGATGTCAGAAGCACATTAAGCAACAAATTGTTCAAGTTTAAGTTTTAAACGGCATTATCAACTTTAAAAGGACTAAATATTCCACCATGTACACAACATTTCTCTCATAGTTTAAGTTTTATCTCCCATCGATGTGATGGCTGCTTCCCTCCCCCCTCCACACACACACATCAGCTGAGCAGACGCAGACTGAAAAACTCCGCTAACGCCGGATTGATAACGGCAGCAAACAGCTGTAAACACGTTTTCACGCAACACTGACACAATTTACTACTACATATAAAACATTTCTCTCATCTTTAAAGTTCGTCTAGTGCACGCTAAAGACCTCTGATAGCAGACACGGCTGCTCCACAGACAGCAAACACACACACACACACACACACACACACACACACACACACACACACACACACGACACGCATTTAACCTCCGACCGGTGTTCGCTGAATTAACCTCCTACAAACACCATGGAACTGAATTGACAACGTTGACATTACTTAATCCTTAAACCGGTGTTCGTAACAGCTGTACATATTAGCCTGCAGCTGTACATATTAGCCTACAGCTACATCAACAGCTCCCTAAATACAATAGTAAGCAGTTTTAAAGATGAAGCATTCAACAGCATTCCCGTTTTTCTGACCTACAAACTTAACTATATTTTCAAGCATGTATATTACATGCACTTGGCATTCATGTTTCCTATTTCAAAGTGGGTGGCAATATTTCAACTAAGTTTAACTGTTAGAGGCTAATTGAAAGTTTAAAACTTACCGTTGTTGTGAAGCAAGATCCAAGCCAATGCTACTTTCACCGCTCTTGCAGCGGGGGAGGGGCTATGCGTCTGCATGTGCTGCAAGGTCTTCCGGCAACACAGAGCTGCCCATGGATGCCTGTCTGTAAATCATGCAGCGGAAAAACACATCGGCGAACCCACGCACAAATCGGCCGATACCAATTCAAGTAAAGAACGCAAATATCGGCCCGATATATCGTCCGGTCGATGTATCGGTCGATCCTTACTTGTAATGACAAGTCAGACCACCGTCATAAATGACCTTGTGATGAAATCAGCATAACCAGACCTCCTGACCCCCTCTCACAATTTCTGCATGTAAAAATTGTCTAGTTTTAAATAAGTATTGCTTTGAATAAATCCAGAGATATTTTACTCTGTCATTGTTTGTGTTTATTGTGGTTATATAATTGTGATAGCTGCTGGATTCTTAACAGTCAGAGCTCATGCTCCTCTTTTGTAAACCTTCTGAGACTGTATTCTGGTTTTGTCAATTTGAGAGGCACCCATCTGCAGGGACCGAGCACTGCCATATCTGCAGTGCACACTGTTGTACTGCAGATATGGTCTTCTTTGTGTATTTTAGGGATGTAATGGTTACCGGTAAAATGGTAAACCGCGGTAAAATTTCTGACAGTTGGTATTACCGTGTCCTGTTTCAATTACAGATAAACCGCGTTTGAGTACTATGCGTCTGCTATGTGTCTGCTCCTTGGTAAAGCAGCCGTGGTCCCTCACAGATGGAGGCGCGCATGTGCAGTTTGCATTGTTTGGCCTCTGAGAGCCAAAGTTGTGGTGGTTGGTCCCCGTACAGACACTAACTGGAGTTTTTTTCCACCTTGAAACTGACAAAGTCTGGTCGAATTTTGGATTTTACGAGGATGCCGAGAGTAAACTGATTGAAGAAGGTCACACCGCCTAAAACACGAAGCTGGAAGAAAAAGGCGTGCGTGATTAAAACTGCTGTAACTCCTCGAGTAAGTGAGCTGACTGAGCCGGAAAGAGTGAGAGAGAGAAGATTCAGTGAGCTATACCTGAGTGAGTTATAGGCGCTTTATCAGTATTTTCTGTGTAAATAATGTATAAATGTTGTAAATAATAGCATTGGTATCATTCTGGAGAGTGTTCTTGACGTTCTTTTGCAGTCTATTTGCCATTTTTTTGCCGTATTTCGTAATTGATTGTCTTTTTCCATCATAGTTGGTGTTTAATGGATTTCATTAATCGGAATTTGGAAACATTGGAGGGAAGGAATGTGGAGGAGATCTGTCAGGGAGAGGGGAGACCAGAGAAGGGTCATGGAAGGGGACTAACTGGACAGGACTTGCCTCAGGGACTATCGTCAGTAAACAAACGCCTGGACATGGTCTAATATAATGAGCTGTTTTTTATTTAACCTTTATTTAACAAGGAAAATAAACTAGTTGACATTAAAAATCTCTTTTTCAAGAGTGTCCTGGCCAAGAAAGGCAGCTGTAACATGGACACTAATGCTGTAGGCAAACAAAAAATGAGAGTGTATATAAAATGGGTTAAGTTTATTTTTGGTCATCTCTAAACTTTGAACATGTTCATTTACAGTTGTTTATGAAGAGAATCCTGTTTAAAGTCATATCATTTTTTTTCTTGTAACTACTCACTGTTTAAACATGTATGACATAATAATGACAAATACTTGCCTGAATTGTTTACTTTTATTTCTCATGAAAAAAGGGTGAAAAAATTTACTCAAAGAACACTTCCTGACACATTTATTGACAAAAAAGAAAAAAAAACCTGTTATAATTGTAATATTAAAGGGGTTAAATGATTTCAAGTGTGTGCAAAAGTACTTTTTGAACATTTTGAGCACACTGCAACAATACTGCGATAATAATGATTACCATGATGATTTTGGTCACAATAACCGTGCTATGAAATTTTCATAGCGTTACATCCCTAGTGTATTTTATTACTTATTCGGCGCTACGACACCACGCAGGAACTTGGGCGCCCCCAGAGCTGTGGAAAGAAGTACAAACTGGAAGTTGGTCTTATTCGTGAAAATTCTTCACCACCAGAATATATATTTATTTTTATTTTGCAGTTACATATTTACCGTAACTCGTAATTGCATAATTTATTACATTGAATTATTTATATTATATAATAAATATAATATTTTGGGTATTTCTTTATCTATAATAATTTTAATAGGTATAGTTATTTTAACGAAATTATCTCTTCCGGTATGCGCTGCAGATATGGAGGTGCCCGGTCCCTGCAGATGGGCACTCTTGGTCAGTTTGGCTGTTGGTCCTTGTTGACAGGGTGGTGCCCTGAGATTTACTGATTGCAGTAAATATTTCTAATTATTAATGAATATTTCCATTAATTATTAACATTAATTGCCAATATCCAAATTGTCCCTACTAGTGCAAATCAGATAGTTACTATGGATGTAGAATCAATACAATCATGGATAGAGAGATCAATCTAATATTAATAACATCTATAATGAATGTAATCTGAAGAGGAATGATGTTGATTAATACAGCAGCGTCTGGCTGAACTGCCATTAACGAGTGCAGGAGCAAACAAAAAGGGGCAAAGGCATACATAGAGTGAGGGCAGAGGGATACAGAGGGAGGGGCTCATGGTGCCAAAGCCCCCGGCAGTCTAAGCCTTTTGCATCTGAACTATGAGCTATGAGCTGGTCCAGGCCTGAGCTGGTCCCGAACTGAAAGCTTAATCAAAGAGGAATGTTTGAAGTCTAACCTTAAAGGTAGAGAGGGTGTCTGCCTCCTGAACCGTGGTCAGTAAATGGTTCCAGAGAAGAGGGGCCTGATAACTGAATCTACCTCCCATTGTACTTTTAGAGACTGATCTATCCGTCTCTAATTTTAAGAATTTATCATTAAAGAAGTTCATAAAGTCCTCACAGCTGAGGGCTAGAGGAATCACAGGCTCAACAGAGCTCTGACTCTGTGTCAGCCTGGCTACAGTGCTGAAAAGGTTCCTTGGACTGTTTTTATTTTCTTCAATCAGTGAGGAGTAGTAGGCAGCTCGAGCATTCTGAAAGGCTGTCATATTTGTTATGGCTTTCCTTCCAGAGTGTGACTCCTCCATTTTATTGTAGCACCACATTCTCTTTAATTCACGGGATGCTTGTTTAAGTGCACGAGTGTCAGCTCCCCCTGGAGAGGTAACGTCTCTGGGTACTAAGATGCGTTCATGTGCTCAAAAGAGCAGCACAGCAGGCAGGTGAGGGACAACAGGTGACCTGCTGAGACAGAAAATAACAACTTTGACTCTGGACTAATGACATCCAGCAGTTTCCCTCAGAGGAGGAACAGCTCAGCTGCTGGTCTTTGGCCTTGAGCCTCTGCTGAGCTGCTATGGGACATTATTGTGCTGGACTGATGGACGTGCAGTAGACTGGGACCTGTGTTAGTGTGTGTTTGTCTCAGAGCTTGTTGTCATGGAAAGGCTCTGGACCTCCACAGGGGGTCTTCCTGGGAGAAGACCAGCACAAAGAAAAACTGAGACTATTCTGGACAAATATGAAGGTGGGCTCACCTTGATCTTCATGAAGCTGTGAGGACTGAGATCTCTCTTCATCATCATCTTCACTCTTCACAGGGACAGGACTGAACATGGACATGCTGCTATCAGCCTCCTGTGAGCCCTGAAGCTGCTCTCTCTCCTGACTGCACCACACCTCCTCCTGCTCCTCTTTAATGTGTGCTGCTCCTGCTGGGTTCTCCTGCTTCACACTGGAGCTCCTCTCCTGCTGCTCAGGGAGAACCTCTTCTTCTTTGATGATCAGCTGATGGACGTCTGAGGAGGAAAATGGAAAATATGGACATCTTCATAAAGCTTAAGTTAGCAGAAGGATCCAAACCATGGACAGCAGAACTTTGTGAACCCTCTCATGAGGTGACTGAACCTTTGCAGTCAGAGCCTCCAGACTGTTGAAGCCTTAGGATTGGAATAAGAACAGAAGGACAAAATCTTTGACCTCCTCCAGCAGAACCTTGAACTGATCATTTACGTGACAAACTAAGAGGCCGTTAAACTGTGGATCTGAGTTCTCAGCTTCTCTGAAACTCTTTCAGCTCTCTCATCAATGTTGAGTTAGTTGAGTTAATAGTTCTACTTTGAACATGAGAAATGGTTGACTTTAATTAAAGCCAAAATTTCACATTTTTAGTTTGATAGAGCATGGTCAAATGTTGGAGGTCAATAATGATAAAAAATAAAATAATAATACAATAATTTGTATTATTGTTTTGCATCATTACTTGATATACTATACTAGGATCACAAAGTCATAATAAGACCCATTAGGTAACTGTGGGAGCAAAAAAAAGCACCAACTACTTATTAACCCAATTTTTAATTTTAAAACACGATTAGTTCATATGGATGGTTATAATCCTCTAAAAACTATCATACTCAAAAGTCAGCACATTGTTTCACATTTCAAAATGAAACTGTCAAAACATCCAAATTGCTTTGCATTACTTTCTTCCTTTAGGTGAAATGTAGCTGAATGTGTTAAATGTGGTCATAATATCGTCTTAAATCGATTGAAGGCCCCTGAATCGAATCCAATCGAAATCAAATCGTGGCAGACTTTGTGATATAGGCAAATATCGTATTGTTGTCCAAAGAATCGATATCATGTCGTATCGTCATGAAACTGGTGATTTACACACTAGTGTGCATATAACTGTATGTTGGTCCACAGTTCTGTCTTGCGTCTTTTTGCATTCAAATTTCCCACCAACAGCCAGGGCCCCCGTGCTGCTCAGCGTCTTCCTATTTGAGTTGCTTGGTTCTGCCGGATCAACAGACCATTTGTGTATGTGCAGCAGCATGTGCTACGGCAAGTCTTCTGGTACAAACTTCCTGAAAAAGGCATTGCCAGAGACATTTAATGGATTTTGAGTCATTCTGCGTTGCAGATGCACTGCAGACGGCCTGGGCTTCTGTTCATTGTTCTTATCTGTAAATGTCAGCTTGGCAGGCTTCACCACACTTTGGTTTTCCATTTGGAGCAGCTGGAGTGTTTTCAACCTTCTTAAACCACCATTCAAGACACTCTAATCACATCTGCTAACGGCTGTTACTGCTCAACCCGCCATCTTGTCTTGGAGACTGAAAGCAAACTCACCTGCTCTCTGGAGCTTTATCTCAGGTGTCTGGATCACAGCCTGCAGTCTCCTCTGTCGCTGCAGCTCCTCTTCATACTCGGAGGTCTCTCTCAGTCCAGACAGGTCTCTGGTGACTGCAGCGAGCAGCCGCCGCCTGAATAACGCTCTGAGATCCTCAAACCCCGCCATGTTCCACAGATACGAGAAGAAGAAGGAAATAATGTAACAACCTTCTTCTTCTTCTGTTGGTTTCAGACAGCACTTCCACTTTTCCCCTTCAAAATAAAAGTTAACCAGAAGTCACTACATGAGAATAATCAACTTTTTTTACATAGAACTTTTGAAAACACACAGTTACAAAGTGCTTCACAAACAGGAGAGAGAACAGGAACAGAACCACAACAGACAGGTGTGCCAGTAGACATGCATGCAAACAGTGACATATGAGATCAAACATACAAGAACAACACAGATAAACCTTCATACAGCAAACATTTAAAGGCAAACAGTCAGAATGGGGACAACATTTACAAAAACAATTATTCAAATCATTTACAAAAATGAAAATGTGACCCACGTGTAATCAAGCAGACTTCGAGGTATCATTCACTGGAGCTCATGTTGGTTGTGACAGTCTTTTGTTAAATCTGCCGGCCTGCATGTGTACCAAGACAAACAAGAGAAGAAAAGTGATTCACAAGGTAACTACACACACACACACACCAGCCTGAAGGATGCACGGTGCTAACGTAACAATCCTAATCTAACAAAGTAGGACAACCCAAGCAGAGATTAGTCCTGTTGTTAGAAGGTTTGATATAAGCCTGTAGTTGGCTAAAGTGCCTGAATCAAGGTAAGTTTTCTAAGAAGGGGTTTGATTACAGCTACTTTAAAGGACTGTGGCACGTAGCCTGCTGATAAATATATATTGATTAACTCCAACAAGAGTGAACAAACTAAGGGAAAGATCTCCTTGAACAGCTTAGTTGGGATCAGGTCTAAAAGGCAGGTTGATGGTGTGGAGGTTTAACTACATTTAAAAGGTACGGCAGGTCAAGGTGAAGGCAGGGAGTTGCTTATTTTATTTCTAATTTTAAGAATTCTATCGTTAAAAAAGCTCATAAAGTCCTCACAGCTGAGGGCTAGAGGAATCACAGGCTCAGTAGAGCTCTGTCTCTGGGTCTGCCTGGCTAAAGTGCTGAAAAGATACCCAGGATTGTAATTAATATCACAGTTATCAACTGGTCAATGTACTGAATTTAAGGCAGCAGGAATGGCTTCTTTAAATTTAGCCTCAGCACCATTGGACAGATTTCTACTCATTACTGTTTTATTACAAAATGCAAAATCTTCTTAGAAGATGTTAAAAGTTAATAAGAAGTGATCAGATAACAGAGGATTTTTGTGGAAAGACTTTTTGTTCAATAATATCAAGGCTGTATGCTAGAACAAGATCTAGAGTGTGATTAAAACGATGGGTAGCTTCACAAACAGCCTGAAGAAAACCAACTGAGTCTATTAGGGACATAAAAGCTGAGCTAAGGCTATCACTTTCATTGTGTGCCAGATAAAGGGTAGGATTCACACTCAATAATTAATCCAAATTCAGGACATTTGTTTTATATCTTAGTGAAGCCTCTGGCTGCTGTTTGGCTGCAGACATTCAGCTATTTCACTCTCCCTCTCTGTCACATTTATTATTATCTCTATCAAAGGGACAAACATTAAAGTTCATACATGTAGCAGTGACCATGATAATTTAAATAACGCTGATTAGAAACTGCACTTTCTGCACATGCTGATGTGAGTTCTTCATGTTTTAAAACAAAAATGGATTTTTAAAAAAATGGTGATTTTTTTTTTGTGCCCTGATAACAAAATGTGAATATATCATGATGTCTTGTAACATGTAAAACTCTCCTCCTATCAGCTGATCCTCTAGGCTCTATATGAAACAGCAGGTCTACAGTCAGGATATGTCTGAACAGGGCATGAAGATAAAAACTACAACTATTTACTGTGACTATTGCGCTACCATGAGACTGAATACAAGAACAAGAACTCTACACAATAACACCAGCTCTAATCCAGGTTGTATTTTCTCCAGTGTGTTCAGCATCAGTTTATTGCTGTAGTTCTGAGTGAGTCCTGGATGAGATTTTAATGTTGAGATTTGGCTGAAATCAGCTCCATGCGTCTAAAACCTCAAATCAACTAGCTAACAAGCAGCTAAAATGTGGTTTAAACAGCAACATGAGACAGAACAAGATCTGAACGACTGAACTGAACAGCATCCCAATAAATCAGACTGTGTGGTCTTTGAGGATCAGGAGGAAGAGCGTGTAAACTTCAATCTCAGACCTTTGATTCATCAAACAGTCTGAGCTAGCTGAACGTTAGCTAAAGGCTAAGCTGCTACATCTACAGGAAACAAGTTCACAGAAGAAGAAAGAAAACAAACCTGCTCTCTCTTTAACATCCTGAAACCCCAACATTTGACACTCTGAAGACTTTTAGAGGATTACTCTGAGACTACAGGACGAGGGAGCAGCTCACGTGCTAACTGTGCTCGGCAGGAGAGACGTCTCGAGACCCGGAAATAAAAATGTACTTCCTGTTTGCTGATCTGACCTTCAAAATAAAGGTCTAGAGTCATCTGTCCCACCTCTTTGTGAACACAATCAATAAAACATATCTTAAAACTTCATTTATACATTTTATCATGATAGTCAACAGAGACAGCTGTAACCATGACAACAAACAGGCGTTTGTGCTTAATCAAGGCAGCAGTCAAGTTTGATGATTCTTCTTTCACCCACAGAAACACACATGTCTAATAATTTCCTCAGCAAAAAGTAGTTTATTCAAGTGCACTACTAGTAAACTTATTTTGTACTTAAACTGAGGCAGTATACTTGATGTTTATTTTTGATATACTATATTTTTTGTACTTAAGAATAGTACTATGAAGTATACTTGGCTTACACTGAAAAGTACTAAGAAAAGTCTAAGTACATTAATACTTAGACTTTCACTTATACTTAAATACTAAAACTTATACTTGTACTGTAGTATACTTTTACTGCCAAGAAATTAACTGAAAAGAAGTCATAAAAGTAGCATTTTTCTTTCTATCGAGTTATTTACTTTTGGTAACAAAGATGTGCACTTTTCTTTTACCATTTTTTGACATGGAAGGACTTGATTCTGGAGAGACTATTATGTTTACATTTTTACATGCAGATGTTCATTTTCTTTTCATTTTTTCATCAAAGAAGGGCTGGTTTGACATCCTGGCCTTCAAAAAAATTCCAAAATTCTTATTTATTTATTTCTTTTTCCACATCTGCAACAAAACATTTTTTAACTCTTTACTTGTCAAACTATGGAGGGACGTTGCACATCTAATTTAAGAGACAGGTGCACAGGAGAAAAAAAAGGTCAATTTAAAGGTAAAGATGAACTCCTGCACATCGTCTAACTTACAAGACATTTATGCAGTTGCAAAGTTTTGATCTCAGACCTTCATCAGGCAAAACTTAAAATCGAAGTTAGACAGTGTGCAGGAGTCTATTTTCATGTTTAAATAAACTCTATTTGTGAAAGGAAATATAACAAGCACTTCCAATAGAGATAGATTTTAAGACTGAACGATTACACTTGTCCACTTGTCCACATGCTGGATTGTGGACGACCTCACCAACCGCCCACAGTATGTGAGGACCCGGGACTGTGTGTCAGAGACTGTCCTCTGTAGTTTAGGCCCCGTTGCTCTTCACCCTCTATACTGCAGACTTTTCCCACCTGTTACCCACCTGCCACCTACAGAAGTTCTCTGACGACTCTGCCATCGTTGGCCTCATCACGGACGGGGACAACCGGTCGTACAGAGAACTCATCCTGGACTTTGTGGACTCGTGCCAGCAGAACCACCTTCAGATCAACTCTGGAAAGACCAAGGAGCTGGTTGTGGACTTCCGCAGGCGCCCCGACTCCCCCCCATCACCAGTGAACATCCAGGGAAGGGACACTGAGATGGTGACACCTTATAAGTACCTGGGTGTTCATCTAAACAATAAACTGGACTGGACTCATAACACCACCGCACTTTATAAAAGTGGACAGAGCAGACTCTATCTGCTGAGGTCTTTTGGGGTGCAGGGGGCACTCCTGAAGACCTTCTATGACTCTGTTGTGGTCTTTGCAGTCTTCAATGGAGTGGTCTGCTGGGGGAGCAGCATCACAGCAGCTGACAGGAAGAGACTGGACAAACTGATAAAGAAGGCCAGCTCAGTCCTGGGATGCCCTCTGGAACTGGTGGAGGAGGTGGTGGAGAGGAGGACTACAGCCAAGCTGTCCTCCATGATGGACAAAGACTCCCACCCCCTCCAACACACACTCACTGCACCATGGAGCTCCATGAGTGACAGGATGCTCCACCCGAAGTGTGTGATGGAGAGGTATCGCAGGTCCTTCCTTTCTGTAGCTGTTAAACTCTACAACAAAAACCTCTCCAGTGTGCAATAAACCATATTTATATTGATAATATTTGAAATTTTCCACTTGTAAAATATCAAACATTTAAATATACCACTTACTTTTTACTATACATATACATATATATATATATATATATATATATATATATATATATATATATATATATATATATATATATATATATATATATATATATATATATATATATATATATATATATATATATATGTATATATATATATATATATACATATATATATATATACATATATATATATATGTACTTTTTTTTTAATTTAATTTTGTTTTATTTTTCTTTAGTAATTTTCTTTCTTATTGTTCTTCATCCTGCAGCTGCTGTAAATTTGGAATTCCCCCCTGTGGGAATAATAAAAGGAATATCTAATCTAATGTTATCTAAGAGCAACATATCAAATAAATCAAAACAACAACAACACAGTGAAGCCATTAAATAAAACATATACAAAATAAAAAGTAAAAAAGGTTATAATACTACTACTGCTACTACTATTACTACTACTGCTTCTACTACTACTACTACTACTACTACTAATAATAATAATCATAATAACAAATTATATTTAATTACAATTTTCTGGATTCTGATTAACAGAGAAACCTGATAAATGAAAATAGGAGTAACACTCATTATTTTATAGTATGCATATACACTGCCTGACCAAAAAAAAAGTCGCCACCTGATTCAACTAAGCACATACGTACGAGTCTCCTGTTGGATAATTACTGCATGGGCAATAATCTTTCAGCTGGAAGCAAGTTATTTAACCCCAGCTGATGCAATGAGTAGCTTCTCAGTTCTTCAACAACCATGTCGAAAGACAAATCCTGTGGTCATGGAAAAGATGTTAGTCTGTTTAAGAAGGGTTAAATCATTGGCACGCATCAAGCAGAGAAAACATCTAAGGAGATTGCAAAAACTACTCAAACTGGGTTAAGAACTGTCCAACGCATTATTAAAAACTGGAAGGATAGTGGGGAACCATCGTCTTTGAGGAAGAAATGTGGTCAGAAAATAATCCTGAATGATCGTGATCAGCGATCACTTAAACATTTGGCCAAATCAAATGGAAGAAAAACAACAGTAGAACTCAGGGGTACTTTTAATAGTGAATGTCAGAACATTTCCACACACACAATGTGAAGGGAACTCAAGGGATCGGGACTGAACAGCTATGTGGCCTTAAGAAAACCACTAATCAGTAAGGCTAACTGGAAAAAAAGGCTTCAGTTTGCTAGGGGGCATAAAGATTGGACTCTGGAGGACTGGAAGAAGGTCATGTGTTCTGATGAGTCCAGGTTTACCCTGTTCAAGAGTGATGGGAGCATCAGGGTAAGAAGAGAGGCAGGTGAAGTGATGCACCCATCATGCCTTGTGCCTACTGCACAAGCCTGTGGGGGCAGTGCTATGATCTGGGGTTGCTGAAGTTGGTAAGGTCTAGGTTCAGCAACATTATGATCCCAAAGAATGAGGTCATCTGACTACCTGAATATACAGTACTGAAGGGCCAGGTTATTCCACCTATGGATTTTTCTTCCCTAATGGCACAGGCATATTCCAAGATGACAATGGCAGGATTCATGGGGCTCAAATTGTGAAAGAGTAGTTCAGGGAGCATGTGACATCATTTTCACACATGGGTTGGCCACCACAGAGTCCAGACCTTAACCCCACTGAGAATCTTTGGGACGTGCTGGAGAAGGCTTTGCACAATTGTCAGACTCTCCCATCATCAATACAAGATCTTGGTGAAAAATTAATGCAACACTGGATGGAATTCAATCTTGTAACACTGCAGAAGCTAATCAGCTCATTATTTCCTTGTCTCTGGCTGTTCTTCAGTAATGCAGTAAGGGTGTCAGACTAGAAGACATATTCACAATAAATGATCCTCACCTGCACAGGTCAACCTCTGCCAGCAGGGTTGCCAAGTCTGCTTATGATTAACAACTTTGGGCTTGTTTTTCTCAAAAGTCACTCACAGATCTCATGAGTCGTGGTTTGCATTTTTTTTTTGCTTGTTTCTCAACGTGCAGTTGCTGATTTGGGCTTGTTGTGCTCCAAAACTCTGGAGGAATCTGATGCATGCTCTAAACTCAATTCAGAAGTTACACAAATTATTTTCTCCTGCTTAAAAACATGTAAATTTGAGCTCAAAAAAGATGCAAAAATGATGTTTCCACCAAAAGGAAATCCTTAAAGCCAGAATTATATTGATTTCTAATGTAGCTGTTACTGTTTCCACCATAAAAAGATGCAGATGATCAACATTAAACTTAGATAAAAACCTGACTATGTCTGTTTTTTTATTATTATTATTATTATTTTTACAAAAATCAAGGTTAGACAGACTGTTCAGTGATAACAGAGTTATAAACAACAGTTTCCCCTTCCTTCACTTCTCTATAAAGAAAAGGATGTTCCACCTCCAAACAAAAGGATGTTGAAGAAGTAAACTAAGAGCCAAACAGTGAAAAAAGGAACTGCAAAATTGAAATGTAATGAAGATGAAAATTAAGACATGCTTTATATAGATTTCTCTTTAAAAAAATAAATAAAGTAATATATCTCATTAGAAACAGAAATAGTTGGAAGGTGCTTGTTCTGGGCTTGTTTTTATCGACCTGGTTGCTTATTTCAGTCAAAAAGTCTGGCAACAATGGTCACAGTTTGCTTGTTTCAAACATTTTCTCCACGCACTCAGAGAAGAGGTCGAGCTGAAGTGGTCTCTGAACACTTTTCCATCCAAGTCTTCAAGGTTTCAGTGTTCTGCTCTGAAATGATGAGAAACTTGCTGACAGTTGGTGAAACTTGGGCTCTAAAGGCAGCTGAGAGGAACGTCTCCCATTTGGATTTTGCTGCCTTGAAGTCAACACCTGTGCACGAGGAAACAGCTTCACTGAACTCTTGTCCATGTTTTCATGTTCAGTGTTTCGAAGCTTTAAAGAGCCGTTTGTTCCACTTTGTGCAGCTTGATGTAGAGCAGCTAAATTCAGCTTTATAGGTTCAAAGTTAGAATTTCTTTGACTTTCACTTTTTTTGGCCGTGAATTTAAAGAAAAAGTGCAGCAGGTGATACAGCTTTAAAATACTAAAGCTGGTTTATTTCCCCCTTATATTTCTTTAATCAAGTTCAAGTTAAGCATGAAACAGAAAATCTGTTTACATTTTTGCAAAAGTATAGTGAGTGTATTAGTTGAAAATGCACTGTCAGCAGGATTTAAGGCATCTTTATTTGTTGGCCAGTCGGGCCAAAACAGGACCAGTGTACAACATCCAGGTTATATCTCACAATTCTAAAATAAATTAAAGCTGCAAGCAGCATTGGACGGGTCCTCGCTCGCAGGTCCCTCATGCCCGTTTGACCTCCATCTTTAAGGTTTTATACTTTTTTGATCCGTTGACCTGCTCTAAGTTAGACTGAGGTGTGTGCCTGCAGCTCTGTCAGGAGCCTCAGTCTTTATAATGGGTGTGTATTACACATTCCATGTTCCCGCCTTCAGTGAGTCACATGACCAGCTGCTCTGACCTGCCAATCAGTGAGTGAGTGAATGACATCACCTGCTGCCCTTATCCAGATTCAAATTCAGCAGCTGAGCAACAAAATCTCTAGAAACATGTCCTCACCGATGCCACAATTTTGACCAAATGTCTCCAAAAATATGACATGTGAACTGGAAATTTTGTCAGGAATCCACCCATGTACTTTTTAAAGCTGTAGGACTTCTTGTTTTTTTCTGTAGAGAAAGAAATTCCACAGGTTTTCCGGAGCTGTATTTTCTTCCCCCACTGATTTGAATGGGAGGAGCTGGGAGGGCTTCTTTGGGGTTCACCAACTTTGAGGGCTTGTCATTCGGAAACCGTTAGAGAAACAACAAAATCCTACATAACTTTTGATCATCAATGTCTCCTCTGTCATCTGTCTGGTTTCAAGCTGATACCATTTACGGCCTTGGAGGAGATAATTTTTGCGTCTGGCATATATTTCCCTTGAAATTTTATTTTGAAGGCCAAATTGCCGGCTTCCTGTTGCAGATAGGCTTTCAGAACCTCCCCATCACTTTTGCGGCTCAAGGAGACGAACGTTTCGGCGTTGGTTTGATCTCTCTACAACATTTCTACAGGAAGTTACGGCTGTTTTAGTGTTTTTTTGGTGCATAGGTGGCGCTAGAGAGCTCATTTCGGCATGTTGGGGGTTAATTTTTTTATTTCATGAAATTTTTCACCACATCTGAAGTGTGTGCCAAGTTTGGTGAGTTTTTGAGCATGTTTAGGGGGTCAAATTAAGCGTAACACGTCTGGTTGAACGACAAAAACTTTCAAAGCAAAAACAATAGGATCCTTGCCCAAGGGGCAAGGACCCTAATTAAAGGTCTGTGCACATAAATGAGTTAAAAAGTCACTTATTTTGGACTTTGTAGAGAATACCAGGAAATGAAGAAAACTCTGTCCCACTGAATGAATGAATAATGTATTGTCCAGATTACAAATGGATTTTTTTGAGCTTTAATTTTGTCAAAAGGGAATCAAACCCATTCATCAACATGAGAGGTGAATAAAAGCTGTTTAATGAAAAAAGGTGAAATTATAAAAATAGAGATCAAAAGGTTTGTATCTGACAGCAACCACATGCAAAGTTTTCTGTTGTAAGGTTGATCATTTCCAGCATGTCACTGTTGTTGGGCACAAACTTCTTATTTCCAAGTTTCTGATCCTTTTTACCTCAAACAGAGAGTTTGTTTTTGCTGCCGTTTGCTTGTTTGTGAAGAAAATAACTCAAAAACTAATCAAGACATGAATCAGGAATTCTGAGTCTCAGCTTGGACTGCACTGCTCCTCCAAACCCAAAGGTGAGAGTGAAGCTGTGAGCTTGAAGCAACACAAACAAACGTGTGTCCAGATGTTTTAATGCAAGAAGTATGCATTGCTGTTTTTCTCTAAGAATCGTTTAATGCCTGGTGTGTAGAATTTAAATGTAGGAGCAAAATCTCCCCAAAATGGCCCCATAAGTATTTAAAGGTTTATTTAGACGAGACGCTGCAGATTTATGAAGGTCCAACATCTTTGAAATCCATGCAGGACCAATGTAAATAAGCCGGATTTAGTACAATGCAGTCCAAACCTAAAGAGAAACCTGAAACCAAAGATACAGACATAAAAACAGTAAACAATGTTCAACAAAAGTCAGATATTCTGGCACAACTTTACAAACTTTCAAGGTGCTTGGAGAGAAAGTTTGAGGAAATGGAAGGAGCTCCAGCAACACTTGGAGATCAGGAAACAACTTTATTAGATCCACGCATTTAAGCATTTCATCCAGATTTAATTACAGTTCCATGAGTATTATTCATGTCCATATAAATGAAACTTATCTTTTTGTTTTTCTTTTAAACCAAATAAATAATTTCAGTGTTTGCTGCATGAAGAGAATATATTACAGCATTAATTTTTCTCCAGTATCATTCAGACCAAGTAAGAACTGTATCTATCAAACCAAAAACACATCTGTTGCTGTGCAGCACACAAATGAGATTTAAAGTGTTTAACCATCAGAGAGCAAGTATTTCATATTTTATCAACATTTCCTCTTCAAAACTTTAAGTATAATAATTATAAACTTCAGTCTTTTGCATGATGGATAGCTGAAGTTGGTGTTGAAGCAGAGATGTGTTCACTTTCTAAAACCAGCCTCTCAGGTCGTCTCCAGGCCAGCAGATCCTTCAGCGTCTTAATTTGAAGGATTTCAAGCTTTGTGTAAATAAGTGTCAGAAAGGATGTCTTCAGAAATGTCTTTGATTAAAGCAGAGCTGTGGTGCAAAACCATGACCTGTGTTGTATGTCCTTGATTTTCAGGTTGTAAAGGAGAAATCCCAGGAGTGAGAGAAGTCCATGTTGATCATCCAAGGTAGGACAAGTCTCCTCACTGCCTCCAGCTGAAGGGTCCAGCCTGCCCCCAGGGCCAGTGAGCCTGCAGCCCTGTTCCTGTGCCTGCGTGCTGTTGAGCAGGAGCACTCAGGGCTAAGCACCAAGAGGGGGAACTGCTGGACCTACAGAGGGGGTCACTGCTTTTACTGCTGCTGCTGTTTTTGCTATGGCTGCTTTCCTTTCTCTGCAGTTTCTCTGCTCTCTGCTCTTGTTGCTCATGCTGAGGAGCTGCTGTTTGAGTCTGTCTCTTGTCTTTTGTTGGTCGACAGAGTTCAGGGTAAACCTGGAGTGGATCTGGTGTTGTGTATTGAACAGGATTGGATTGAATTATGGGCTTGTAGATAAACAGGAACAGAGTTTGTTTGGTTGTTTTTGTAGTGAGATAGAGGACTAGTGTGGCTTTGCTTCTGTCTGTGCTCTGAGTTTTCTCTGAGTACTTTTTTTCAGCATTGATAAAATTGTAATGATACTTAAGTGAGTAAAATTTTCTGATAATAAGAGGTTATTATTTAAATATATTTTGAGGGGTTAGATGGTGGAGAGCAAATGTCTTCTGTCCTAAAGAGATTTTTTTTTGAGAGGAGTTCGGTGGAGAACAAATGTTTTCCAGCTGTGTGCACTCCAATGACTTTAAATCCTGTGAACAGTTAATCTTCAGTTTGAAAGAACAGAATATCTGTCATACATCTGGTTTTGATTATTTGCTGATATATATGGATCCACCTCTCCATCTATGGACAGAGACCTTTATTGATCCTGAATTAAAGTTTCTTGCTTTCTTTTCAGGTTAAGTAAACTTCAGCCAAAATAACAAATGCTGTCAAATCTGATCAGAGTAAAGAAATATAACGGGTATGTCAAAGTAATTCTTCTTTTTGTAGTATTGTTGTTCTGTTACCACCATTATTAGAGCAGCCATGATGAACAGTCTGATTTATTTTCCAGGTGTTTGTTTTGAAGGAAAATCACAACCTGATCAATTTGGATATGTCAGAGGGCTTCTGCCGGCTCTGACCTCCATCCTGCAGATCATTGGCTGAAATTATGAGCCAATCCTGCAGCAGTCCACTCACTGTCTGTCTGTCTGTCTATATTATGGTCTGAAATGTGAGCTGCCATCAAAGGGCCCCTGCCGGTGTTCTGACATATTTTGCTGCCTTGTCAGATTTTGCTACCCTCACTCCAATCCTAACCAAGAGCGAGAGTGAAGATGTAGGGCACATGCGCAGAACCACAAAATAGCAATTTTCGATGGGTAGCAAAAAATGACAGAACACCGCCTGACTTAATGCCAGTGTTCAGACGGACGGTTCCTTCAGCCTGCAGGTCATCACCCCCCCCCCCCCCCCCCCCCCCCCCCCCCACACACACACACACACACACACACACACACACACGCGCCTACAATATATGTGTGTGTGTGTATGTGTAATAACAAGAGTTTGATTTTTCTTCATGCAAAATTCCCAGAACAGCTGCTGTATCAAGGCTTTGAGTCCTTTTTTATAATTGGTGAATAACAAGGTCCAAAGTCTAACAAAAACCATGAACACTGGACAGAAATAAAGCCTCTACAAAGCTTTAGTCAATAAAAATAATACCTGCAGCAACCTAGTTTCAAATTTGTTTTAGTATCACTTAAAAAGTTTCTCAAAGTGGCTGTTTAATGTTCATCATTTTTCCCAATCATAAAAGCACAAAAGCAAGATTCAAAGAATGCTTTATGAAACAGCAGCAAAACAACAAACTAAAATTATTTTTAAATTTATAAGTTTTGTACAAAGCATTACAGCCATGTTAATAATGTTGGTTCTGGATGCCAAATTGATGGTGCTTGTAAATCAAGCGTGATAAGTGAGTCTAGAGTCAGGTCAGTACACTGACCTGTGGTCCTGGTGTGCTCAGTTTCTCAGAGTAAGGGGTCTTTGCTCACTGACTGTGGACTGTTGTGGTCCAGTTAGTCAGCTGCTCAGACACAAACAATCTGATTGATCTATAAATGTGACGTGAAAAATGACAATTCAAGCAGGGTGTCAGCTGGATAGAAAAAGAAGCTTACAAGGCTTTAATTAAAAAAAGCCTTGAAACAACCAAGTTTCAAAGGTCCTTTCAACAAGTATCTCCAAAAATGTGGCTGTTTAAAAGCAATGCAGCATGAATTACATACATCATCCAAAAGGAAACAAAGTTCATGTTTTTCTAAATCAAAAAAGCTCACTTTAAAGAATACCTGCAGTGAAATGCCAGCGAAAGTCGTTTCTAAATGACTGTGTTTTGTCCAAAGTGCTCCAGCCATGTTTTATTCATGCTGGTCCTGGACACTGTCAGTCAAACCTAAGTGAGTCCAGAGTTGGGCCAGGACACTGACCTGTGGTCCTGGTGTGCTCAGTTTCTCAGAGTAAGGGGTCTTTGCTCACTGACTGTGGTCTGTTGTGGTCCAGTCATTCAGCAGCTCAGACTCAAACTGATCAGTTTGGACCTGTGGCTCTCCGTCGAGGGCCCGGTTGGCCGGTCTTGTGCCAGTGTTCAGGCAGACGGTTCCTCTGGCCTGTGGGTCCACCTCCACCCTTCAGCAGGAGCATCATTAGTGGTCCGTCCCACCGCAGAGGAGGTGGTGGTCCCGTGGTTTTTAAAAATGAGCATCATTTTCTGGATATTCTAGTTGGTTAATTTTTATCCATGTCTCCACAGTGCCGGGACTTTTGGAGATGAACTGCTTGACTTGCCGATGAAGCTTGATGGTGAAACGCGAGGTTTTTTAAGGTCTCCATGACCATGCCTTAAAAATAAAGGTGACTCAATTATTTAAAGAGTGCCTTTGAGTCTTTTATCTAATGAAACATTTAATGTGGATGTGCAAAAATAAACAAGTTTCCAAATGATTTCTGTTAAAACCAGCAGAAACAAAGTAAAAAGCTGTTCTTGTGATACAGAAATGAATCTCAAATGCTTCTTTAAAACAAACTGTACTGAAATACAGCAGAGCTTAAACAAGATCAGTAATGCTATACGGGTGCCAATAATAAACAAAACCCAAAAACAAAGTTTCCAAAGTCCCTTCACCAACCACACATTTTAGAAATGTTATTTTTAAGTGACAAAATGACACAATAAAGGTCAAAAGTTTGAATGTTTCTCTATCCATAAAATTCAGAAAAATGTATTTACACATCAACTCAACAGCAAAAACTGCTTAAATCTCTTATTGTTTGGTGATTGTGACCCACCATTGAAGCCCCTGGGCTGCTGTTAAGGTGCCAACACAAATGTTCAAATTATTTAAAGTGGAAGAATATCAAAAACTAACACTCAGCACTGACCATGAAATCAGAAATGAATTTTACAAAATGGTCTTCATGAAATAAAAGTGTTAGAAAAAACATAAGGTCTCATTAAAGATTTAACATCTTTTTTAAAAGTGGTAGTACACAATTAACCCCTAGACACTTTTAATTGATAATTTTGACTATTATATTGCATTTATTTTGGCCAGATTGTGTTTTTTTATTTGATCTTATTTCCAGCTCAGCTCCTACAGTGTCAAAAATACACTGTGTACAAACACTTGTTATACTCGTACCAATAATTGCAAAAAAATGCATCATTGAAACCCCAAACTGTAATTTTTGATCTCCCTTCGAAAGTATAACACATGCATTTTATGTCATCAGGGTGTCAATCTGGGCTTTTGCCTGTTTTTTACTGCTCTCCACCAGGTGGCACCATTTAACCATATGAAAATGAGTGGGTATTAATGAGTAATGCATAATCAATCAATCAATCAATCAAGCTTTATTTATAAGGCACTTTTCATTCTTTAAAGCAACACAAAGTGCCTCACAGAGGCTAAAAACAACAAATCCGTCCATCCCACCCCCAAAACATCAATGTATTTCTAATCACTGACATATCCCAGGCTGTAATAATTCAGCACATAAAATCTACTTTGCATTTGGTAACTAGGTGGCATCATGATCAAAACCAGACATTTAAATTTTATATAATTTATATTAATATTTATGTATGACTGATTGGATAAATCAAGCCAAAAAAGCCAGAAATATCAATACATACTTTTTATAGCTACTTTTGCATAGCAATTTTTTTGCAGTGAGTGACACTAGTGAGTATTTGACACTGTACCAAAAATAGTGAAGGAAAATAATTGTTGTTGCTAATCATTGATATGTTCCAGGATGTAATAATCCAAACAAAAATCAACTTTGCATATACTGAAAATAATTCATTTTTCTGTTTCGTTTTATAATGAAGTAAGTAAGTAAAATGTGGCTATGTTTAAGAATTTGTATCTATATAGGAGAGAAAATGCCTGTCCTGTCAATTCTGCTGACATTAGGCCAATTCTCTCCAAGATTTCCAACTGACATCCTACCAAACCTGAGGTTTGACTGTCCGTCGGACCCTCATCTCCAGTACCCCTGAATAGACCTTACCAGGGAGGCTGAGGAGTGTGATCCTCTATGGTTGGAGCACACCCTCCGGTCCCCCTTCTTGCAAAGAGGGACCACCACCCCAGTCTGCCAATCCAGGGGCACTGCCCCCAATGCCCATGTGATGCTGCAGGGTCATGTCAGCCATGACAACCCTACAACATCCAGCGCCTTGAGGAACTCCGGGTGGATCTCATCCTCCCTCGGGCCCTGTCACCAGGGAGCTTTTTGACCACCTCAACAACCTCAGCACCAGAGATAGGAAAGACCACCACAGAGTCCCCCAGTCCTGATTCTTCACTGGAAGATGTGCTGGTGGGATTGAGGAGGTCTTCGAAATATTCCTTCCATCGACCCACAATGTCAGTGTGCTGTCAACACCCACAGTGTTGACAGCACACTGCTTTCCTCTCCTGAGACGCCTGATGGTGGTCCAGAATCTCTTTGAAGCCATCCAGAAGTTGTTCTCCATGGCCTCACCAAACTCCACCCATGCCTGGGTTTTAGTGATGAAGACCACTGAAGCTGCATTCCGCTTGGCCTGCTGATACCTGTCAGCTGCCTCTGGAGTCCCACTGGCCAAAAAGGCCTGGTAGAACTCCTTCTTAACCTTGACAGCATCTCTCACTGCTGATTTCCACCAGCGGGTTTGGGTGTTGTTGCCACAACAGGCACTGACAACCTTACGGCCACAGCTCGGATTGGCCACCTCAACAATGGAGACAAGGAACATGGCCCACTCGGACTCAATGTCCCCCACCTCCTGGAACATGGTTGAAGCTCTTCTGAAGGTGGAACTTGAAGCTTCTTCTGATGGGAGACTCTGCCAGATGTTCCCAGCAGACCCACACAACATGTTTGGGCCAGCCAGGTCTGACTGGCATCCTCCCCCACCATCAGAGCCAGCTCACCACCAGGTGGTGATCAGTGGACAGCTCTGTCTCTCTCTTCACCCGAGTGTCAAAGACATGGGGCCACAAGTCCAATGACACGACCACAAAGTTGATCATAGATCTGCGACCTAGGGTGTCCCGGTGCCAAGTGCACATATGGACACCCTTATGCTTGTGCTGTGATGAGCACAGAAGCCCAGTAACAAAGCACCACTCGACCTTAGATCAGGGGCTCCGTTCATCCCAATCCCACCCTGCAAGGTCTCACAGTCGTTGCCAATGTGAGCGTTGAAGTACCCCAGCAGAACCAAGGAATCCCCAGAAGGGGCACCCTTCAGCACCCCCTCTAGGGAGTCCAAAAAGGGTGGATATTCTGAGATGCTGTTTGGTGCATCAACACAAACAGTCAGGACCCCTATAGTTGTCCTTGTGCTACACTGAAACACTGATCCTCAGAGACACTGATCCTCCTACAGAAACAATGGACATGTTTCTCTTTAGAAGTTTTTGTTCTTTGAGCTGAAGTTTGCAGCGAGTGACACTTTTTATGATCTTGAATTTTTAGGACATTTAGGAGAAGAAGGAGGACTTCTCAGCAGGTAAGAGACCATGTTAATGATCTGGAGATGATCAGAGGGTTCAGACAGACTGAAGATGTTTTAATCTGGAGATGATCAGAGGGTTCAGACAGACTGAAAATGTTTTTAATCTGGAGATGATCAGAGGGTTCAGACAGACTGAAGATTCTCTGATGATCATGTGATCATGGAGCAGCTCCTCAGCCTGTTTCCAGATCCTCTCTCTGGTCCTCCTCATCAGTGACCATGTGTCTGAGTTTAAATCCTGAAGGTCAGAGGTCAGTCAACATGAGCCTGTGAGCTCACACCCAGGAGCTCCTCAGGAGGGGCAGAAGTTCATCAGGATCAGTCTGAAGATATTCTTCATGGAAACACAGAGACAGTGCAGCTCTTTGAAGCTGAAGTCTGGGTTTTGGGGCCTGATGTGGTCTGTGGCCTGGAGGCCTTGTCTCTGCACACGTCAGCTGGAATGCTGTAACAAAATGGCATCTGTCCAGACTGGTTCTGTTGCCTCAGAATATGACTCTGCTCTGGAGTGGACTAGCTCACAGTCAGCAGTGCTGTGTCAGTTCACTCATCAAATGAGCCGGGTCAAAGGTCAGATCCTAAAACAGCACAGTTAACCTTCAAAGCTCATCATCTGAGCTGAGATCGATCCATCAATGTATTGATCTGTCAATCAATCAGTCAATCATTATTTGTATAGCTCCAAATCATAACAGATTTTTTCTTAAGACACTTTAAATAGAACAGGTCAGAGCCACACTGTTCTTTTTATAGCTCTATTTTTATTGAGTTTTATTCATTTTCATTTTTATTCCAGTTTTAAACCAACATGAATCCACCACGAGCAGCACTGGGCCAACATACAGTGCAGTGCATCAGTAGGAGGCTCACAGTAATAGGACACCTCTGTTTCCAACATGAATGAACAGAGTGTGTAATGATATTGTATCAAATAAAAGTCGATGAATGCATGGCAAGGTTTATTTTAAGGCCATTGGGCCAAATATTAAAATGAAATGAGATTGTTTTCTTCCATTTGTACCTCATAAAACTGGTATCATTGTAAAGATGGCCTCCTGGATAATTTGTGCCAGCAGTATGGAGTACTTTAAAACTTTTTTTTACCAGTACGATAAAGTTTTGTGTACTATTAAAATAGATTCCTCAAAATTAATGTTTAAAAAATAGGCGTCTCCTGGCCAACGTTAAGGCCAGACTCCTGTATTTCACACTTTTGATGGTCAAAGGAAAACAGGAACATGATGAAGTCCTGCAGCCTGCCTGTCACCCCCCTCTCTCAGAGCACAGAGCATTTACCGTAAAGGTTCAAATACATGAGCACTTCAAATTTAGGAGCAGCTGGTTTGACCCCATAAAACAGAGGACACTGACCCTCAGAGACACTGACCCTCAGAGACAAAGACCCTCAGAGACTCTGACCCTCAGAGACAAAGACCCTCAGAGAAACTGACCCTCTGAGACAATGACCCTCAGAGACACTGACCTACCTACAGAAACTCTGGACGTGTTCCTCTTTAAATGTTGTGGCTAATGGCTGTGGTTTTTGTGTCACCATGGTGACAAAAACCAGACTTTCACTTCCTGCTGCTGTGGAGAAGTTTTTGTTCTTGAGCTGAAGTTTGCAGCGAGTGACACTTTTTATGATTTCTTGAATTTTTAGGACATTTAGGAGATGAAGGAGGACTTTTTAGCAGGTAAGAGAGCATGTTAACAAGCTGGAGAGGATCAGAGGGTTCAGACAGACTGAAGATGTTTTTAATCTGGAGATGATCAGAGGGTTCTGCTGAAATGTTCTCTGGGTTTTGGGGCCTGATGTGGTCCCTTCACTGGACGGTCTTGATCCAGAGTGGGTCTGGAGGCCTCGTCTCTGCACAAGTCACCTGGAATGCTGTAACAAAATGGCGTCTGTCCTGACTGTTTCTGTTGCCACAGAATATGACTCTTATCTGGAGTGGACTCACTCACAGTCAGCAGTAGGGCTGCAACTATTGATTCTTTTTGTAATCGAGTACTCTATTGAGTATTTTTGTCGAGTAATCGAGTAATCGGACAATGGGTACATTGCGCTCACTGCAACTTTTTACATTGAATCACTTTGGCTTTTTTGAAAAGCATCAGTAACATAAAAAACAGACAATAAGCCAGGTCTCTTGTATTAACAACCTATTTTTCTTTTTTGAACATTTTGAGCATAAACAGGATTCCAAAATCAAAATACATATGTTTGTACTGACAAAAAATAGTTCCTACATGAAACTGCTCACAACAAGGTCTGCAGATTATTCTGAGCAACCAGGTCCTGAATTTTAGAACGAGACTCTGGTTTTGATTTTTTTCAAATGTATTTTTGGTTCTTTGAGCATCACAGGACTTTTGCAAATTAGTCCAGTTATACCAGAGAGAAGGCCGACATCTCTATATCTGATATCTCAAAAATGTACAACTCACACATACAGTAAAAACCTAAATGGATGAACAGGCCCTTTAGTTATAATGATAACTTGTCTCTGCAGTGAGCACTAAACCAGTTACAACTAATCAAATGATATTGATATTACATGTGCAATGGTGTCAATAGTTTTGAACTTTTGAATTTGTTATGTTTACGTTGTTCTTGCAGTTTCTATTTTTTCTCTGGGTCATATCTTGTTTTTTAGTACTTGTGTTTATTCATGTTTATCTCTTTTTGCTATATTTTTGCCTTTACTGCTGTAACAATACTAACATCCATATTGAGGATGTAATTTATCTTATTTTAGTACTAGGTCCAAATAATATCATACTTAGATATTAAGATAATTCAACAAGTTAATACAAATTTACTAAATATATGAAAGGATGCTAATGCCCTACACCTGCTTCCTCTACAAGCAGAATACAAGCCAAGTAGCCTCCACATTGATTTACGTTCTGAACCAGCCTTTAGACAGAGCCATAATCAAAGTACGTTATTTACCAGACCTAATCTCAGTTGTTGATCACAAAACTGCTTCTGCTGATGTATTGTGAGTGTTATCTTCTTGTGTCAGTTCCGCAGACTTGACGCACAGATCGGATGTTTACAGCGTAAGTGCTGCAGCATTGACGATGAGCTATTATGCTAAGCTAACTCCGTTTTACTACAGACACACTGCAGTATGTTTTCTTTTCATTTGAACTTGTAGTGATCACACTCTTGGGATACTTTCTGCTGTTTTCTCTGTGGACTCTCTTCTTTCTGCCCCTCTGTTCCTGCATGATTTTACAATCTGCGCCGCACAACAGCGGAAGCAGCACGCGCGTTGCGCCACAGAAATGACCATCTGTGCTAAACACTGCTTGCTGTATAGTGGTCCAGATTTAAACGAATCCTTGAGGCACATAATTTGCCCTGAGGATTTTTTGTAATCGAATTACCCAGATTATCCCAGGGATCATTTCAGCCCTAGTCAGCAGTGCTGTGTCAGTTCACTCATCAAATGAGCTGGGTCAAAGGTCAGATCCTAAAACAGCACAGTTCACCTACAAATGTCATCATCTGAGCTGAAGTCACAGTCCAAAAGACTGAACCAGCTCAGTTTGTATGCAGCACCGAGCGAGTCTCTGTAAAAATGTATTCCACAGTGAAGTCTAATTAATCCATCCATCAATCTATTGATCTGTCAATCAATCAATCTTTATTTGTATAGCTCCAAATCATAACAGGTGTTATCTCAAGACACTTTAAATAGAACAGGTCAGAGCCACACTCTTCATTTTATAGATCTATTTTTATTGAGGTTTTATTCACTTTAATTTTTATTCTAGTTTTAAACTAACATGAATCCACCATGAGCAGCACTGGGCCAACCTACAGTGCAGTGCATCAGTAGGAGGCTCACAGTAACAGGGGCCAGAAAAAACCTGTTCAGCAGTTGGAGGTCTTGGAGTGGAGCCAGTCTCATGTTGAACAGCCGTCCACTGAACCTGTGTTGGGGGTCTGGGTGAAGGAGGGGAGGTGGGCAGAGACAAGAGGACTAAAGTAAGAACTGAAGGTAGAGACGGATCCATGAACCAATCATTGATCTGTCCTCATCATATTTGTCTCTGCTGAATATAGATTTATTAAAGGTGATCTGGCATCTGGTTTTCAAGATGGTCCTCATGTCTATATGGTTGTTAACGTATTCATTATGGCAGTTTAAACAATAATAACCATGGAAAGAGACATCAATCTAATATTAGCATTAAAATCTATAATGATCATAAATTGGAGAGGAATGATGTTGATTATTATAGCAGCATCAAGTTAATTAAATTGGGTTTAACTGGTCTAAAAATCTAAATTTTTCTTAAATTGATGTCATTTCTGTTGATAGTTGATGCAGGATAAAACACTTAGAGTTGAGCAGGTCTCAGAGTAAATTGGGTGACATGTTATCTTGTAAATTAAAGACAATGGTAAAACCAATGCTGTTCAATGCTATCTCAGTTTCAGGTTTTGTTTAGTAAATTAACAGATATTTCTGCCCCCGACCACATCGCAGTCTGAAAACTGATCATTTGTACCGATAATTTTATTTTTCAACAGATGGGTCATACAGAAAACCTGCCCACATATTTTATATCAGCCCCCAAGACGTTTTTGGGAGATCTGTGGAAACAGTTGTGAAAGTTCTTCAGACGAGAGAGACTGTGGTTAAGCCAGCTGTTCCTCAGTTTTCCATGGTTAAATCGGCTGCTCCTAAATATGAAGTGCTCATGTATTGGAAGCTTTACAGTAAATGCTCTGTGCGGGGGGTGTGGGGGTGGGATGGGGGGTGTGGCAGGGACAGGCAGGCCGCATGACTTTATCATGTTCCTGTTTTCCTTTTACCATCAAAACTGTGAAATATAAGAGTCTCGCCTTAATGTTAGCTCTAAGACGCCTCTTTTTCCAACATTAATGAACAGAATCTATATATTGCATCAAAGAAAGATCGATGAATGCATGGATCGGTTTATTTTGAGCTTTTTTTTCCCAGATAATAAAAATGAAATTAGATCCTGATCTTCTGTTAATATGTCATGAACTGGTGTCATTGTAAAAGAGACCTTCTGGACTATATTTGCAAGCTCTATGAAGTACTTTTACTGTGTACTTTTTGAGTAATCTACTTTCAAAGTACATGAAATACTATAATGTTCAGATATTCTCAATAACTGAACCAGTCAAGGCGTGCTTATCACAGTATTTTTGTGTGTGCTTTACTGTAAAGCTTTAAACACAGAAGCACCTCAAATTTAGAAGTGGCTGATTTGACCATGGAAAACGGAGGAGCATCTGTCCCTCCCTGCCATAGCAACCCCTGCAGGCCTGAGGCCTGTTGCACAAAACCAAGATAAGGGGTATCTTGGTTATCCTGGATCAACTAATCCATGATGTGGTTGCACAAAAGTGGGATGGGGGAAGTGGGACATGTTTTGATATATGTTACCATGGAGATTTATTCTGTGGAGCTAGCCTGCTCCAGACCAGGCTAAATTCCAGGATTTATTTAATCTCATCCCTTTTCTCAGTCAGCAGTCCCCACAAACGGAAACCAGTATTTATTCCACTGCCCACCATGCATCGTTATCACTTTAAACAAGACCCACCTTTAATATTTAAACATTTGTGATCATTTATTGCAATGATTTCAGATAAAATTATGATTTTATATGATTTTGCAATCATTAGATAAGAGTTATCCATAGAATATAAATAAACCCATTCACACCCATTCGCTCTCACATTCACTCACTGATGGTTCAGAGTTTCTATGTTAGTTGTCCATCAGTATCAGCTAACACTTTCACGCCCTTTCATGCCCATTTACACGCCACTGACGCGTGTAAATGGGAGTAACTTGGGGGTTAAGTGTCTTGCCCAAGGAAACATCGCCATGTGTCGCCCGGAGCTGGGCTTGAACCTGCAACCTCCCGATCACTGACCAAGCGCACTATCCAGCTGCGCCACCGACGATGATGCAAAATATCATCATCATAACCTCAGAAACAGAGATGTTCTTCACACAGCCATGATGTTAAAGTGGTTATCAATAGAGGCTGTGTGGCTAACCTTGTGATAGGTGCTGGTAGACTGCAGAGGTCAGAGGTCAATTTGCTGCAACATTGCTGATCAGGTAGTCAGCACCTGAAACTATAAGACGTAGACTATTAAACCACTCAATGCACATCACAAGGAGTGCTCAGTGTTCTTCAAATAACAATATCAAAAAGTCATGTTCACCTGAACATTAATGCTGTAAAAGGATTTCCTATTCCCAAAATCACCCTCAATGGCACCTGCTCCCATGTCAGCTTTGGCCCAGTCATGTTTAATCTACACATACACACACACACACAGGGCTTTAAGTGGTTATTTTATAGCCTACCCGCGTACACATGCATGCAGAGCCGTCTGGCCCATTAGGCAATATAGGCAAAAGGCGCTGTGGCCTCCAGGGGGTTGCCACAAAATCTGTGAAAAAAATGTCCTTCAATATAATTACATTAAAACTAGTTATTACTATTAACTCTTAAAATAGAAAAGCTCACAGTGATTCAAATGTTAAGGTACAGTTATTGCATAGTGTAAATGTAGCTTATGTATAGAGTTATTGTGTGCTAAAGGTTATTTAAATTGTTTGATGTTGATTTTTGTATTTATCATTTATTACAATTTTTATTATTTGTTGACCTATTTAAAGGGTTTTTATTTTGTGGTAAGGGTATTTATATTGTATTTCAGAATTTCTTTGTATGTATTTGTAATTTGTTAAGTGTGAATTTGGTGACACGTTTTCTTATAAATTAAAGACAATGGTAAAAACAATGCTGTTTGATTTCTTATGTAAGCATATGTAAATCTCAGATGGAGGAGGGGATCGTATAAAATCTCGCCTAGGGCCCCACATTGGGTAGAGACGGCTCTGCATGCACGCACAAACTCGTGCACATTTGCATACATATAATCCAACAGCATAGGGGCATGGAGCATAAGGAGCAAACATGGATGTTCTAATTTCAGTTTCACGTGCAATTTAACAAATTCATAATCAGGGCACAACTATGATTTCGGAGACGTTAATTAACTATTTTGTGATGTTTCAGCGGAGTATGGAGTGTGTCAGTGCACTACTTGCACATTCAGGCAGTCTGCAATGCTTTGCCATGCTTCCTGTCGCTGTATCGCCATGGCGGTGTTTCCTCTTTTTTAGTAAAGTCTGTAACCTCCTCATACGCGTCCATGAAGACTTCCTGCTCCAATGGAGAGAAGCACGCCGCTCTTGTTGTCATAGTGAATCCATGATTCTATGATTGATTGCGGGATCTGTTAAAGGAATCGCATGCGCGCACTGATCCAGGATTGGTTACACCTGGCTTAATGAATCCGTGTGCCCTCATCCTCGCTTGGTCTTATGTGCAACCAACTAAGCCTGAACCCTCTTGTTTTGGATTCGATGAGCCAGGCTTAGTCATTTATCCTGGATGTCTGAATCCTACTTTCATGCAACAGGCCCCTGGAGCACTTCTGTTGTTGTACTTGGTTATGCTGCTTTTCTGCTTTTGCAGGTGTTTCCTCTAATTGAACTGCATCGAGCTGCTGTAGGCCGTTTGCCCTCGTTGACCATGGTAAAAAAATCCTCAGATACCCCAAATTTACCAGCTGGTTAGTTGGATTGTGTTAAACTGGGGTGTAACATAATTGCAGCTGCAACATCTGAGTTATTAGATTATTGCAACGCACCCAAAATGTAGGAAAAAAAGGAGCAGGGAGGTGGACATCCTTACACCAGTGCGCCCCCCCCCCAGCATAAGCAATGAGTGCCAATGCCTGAACAGTGAAGTAAGGATGAAGGTGAGTCTTCATCCTCCCCTCTCTCTGTGTTTCCCCAGCAGCTGTTACCACAAAACCTCTGTGACAGGAAGTGACCTCAGTCGGCGTTGTTTCAGAGACGACATTCGAGGCTCTCCATGAATCGGTGTGAGCACGTGGGGGAGGAGGCCCCTCCCTCTAAAATGTCTCAGCATGAGGAAGAGGAAGCTCAGAGGTGAGATGACAGTGTTTTCTTGCCCATAAATCTTCATACAGCTCACTCCTCTGAAAATCTTCATCACTACATCATGCAGGGCAGGGAATCTGGCCTAGAATTACAGGATAGGCAGCTGCACGCTTTTTGTCCATTTGTTTTAATTAAGATCATCAGTATCAAAGTGTACAATGAAAGCATTATAAACACTCACCTCTGGGTCTGCTCATACAGACACATACAACATATCTGTGTTTGACCAATATGACCAACATACATATGCACATACAGTATGTCTCAACACATTTGCACACATAACACAATCTATATAACTGTTTGATATTGTTTTTTTCTTACTTTATTACATCTGTCATATACCCCAGGACCTCTTGTGCTGAATCATATATATACATACAGGGTGGGCCATAAGTTTCCATTCATAGGAAAATGTGTAATGTATATTTTTGTATGTTTCAGATACCCTAGAAGATGCGTTTCATGAAAGAGTAACGAATTGAAATTATACTGATGACTGGGTCAGGAAGCAGTCGCTTGGTTGCACTGAACTTGAACAGAAAACGTGGAACAAACATGACATTTATTAACAGTGTTAGCCCAAAGCCACATTTGCTGGACCTGGGTCAGATCTGGGCCATATGCCTCATGCAAGTGCCAACCAAATACCACCTTTGCCGGTCTCAAGTCAAACATAACATTAATATGTGTTTTCAAAACAATGGTAATCATATAGAGCACATTATATAAATAAAAACGGTTGTCGAACATAAATGATTATTTTTCCTTTGTATGGAAACTTATGGGCCACCTTGTAGTATATATACAGTTGAAACCAGAAGTTTACATACACTATATAAAAAGGCACATAACCTTTATTTTCTCACTGTCTAACATTAAATCAGATTAAACTTTTCATGTTTTTGGTCAATTAGGATTACAAAAATTATTTGTATTTACTAAATGGCAGAATAATGAGAAAATGTTTTTTTTTAGACCATTTCTATTACTTTCTTCAAAGTCAGGAGTTTACATACACAAAGATTACCATGCCTTTAAATAATTTGAGAAAGCCCAGATGATGATGTCATGTCTTTGGAAGCCTCTGATAGGTTTATTGATAACATCTGAGTTAATTAGAGGCACACCTGTGGATGTATTTTAAGGCACACCTGAAACACACTGCTTCTTTGTGTAACATCATGGGACAATCACAAGAAATCAGCCAAGATATCAGGAAGGGAATTGTGGACTTGCACAAGTCTGGTTCATCCTTGGGTGCAATTTCCAGATGCCTGAAGGTGCCACGTTCATCTGTTCAAACAATTATACACAAGTATAAACACCATGGGAATGTCCAGCCATCATACCGCTCAGGAAGGAGAGGTTCTGTGTCCCAGAGATGAACGTGCTTTGGTCCAAAAGTGCATATCAACCCAAGAACAAAAGCAAAAGACCTTGTGAAGATGCTGGCTGAAGCTGGTAAGAGTGTGTCATTATCAACAGTCAAACGAGTTCTGTACCGACATGGGCTGAAAGGCCACTCTCCCAGGAAGAAGCCATTACTCCAAAAGAAACATAAAAAAGCCAGATTACAGTTTGCAAATGCACACAGGGACATAGACCTTAATTTTTGGAGACATGTTCTGTGGTCTGACGAAACTAAAATTGAACTTTTTGGCCATAATGACCATGGTTACATTTGGAGAAAAAAGGGGGAAGCTTGCATACCTGAGAACATCATCCCAAGTGTGAAACATGGGCGTGGCATCATCATGTTGTCGGGTTGTTTTGCTGGAGGAGGGACTAGTGCACTTCACAAAATAGATGGCATCATGAGGAAAGAGCAGTATGTGGAAATACTGAATCAACATCTCAAGACATCAGCCAGGAAGTTAAAGCTTGGGCACAAATGGGTTTTCCAAATGGACAATGACCCTAAGCATACTGCCAAACTGGTTATCAGAATCAGAATCAGAAATACTTTATTAATCCCCAAGGGGAAATTCGGTTGTTTCAGTTGCTCTTATACACAGTATAGCAGTTGGAAATAACAGATGAGGACATTAGAATAAACAGTAGCATTAAAAAAATAATAAAGATAAAATAAATACAAGTAAAAATAAAAACAATGAAAAGAGCATAAAAATTACGTAAGTAGGTTGCAACGTGCTGAGTCTTTAAGCAGTATAAAACTTCCTTATGAAGGAAAAAAAGTAAAATAAATAAGTAAAATTAAGTTGACATGAGGCTCCGAATGAGGTGGAGGTATACACAGTATTAACAATTAACAATATTTACACTAAAAATTTAAATGTATTCATGACAGCACCATTTGTCCGAAGATTTACTTATCAACACTATCACAGGAGTAAAAACAGTGAGAGTTTATTCTCCAGGACCTGACGGAGCAGTGATTTTAGAGGGAGGAGTTCTAAAGTCTGATGGCCACAGGCAGGAAGGACTTTCTGTGGCGCTCTGTGGTGCATCGTGGGGGGATGAGTCTCGCACTGAATGTGCTCCTGTGTTTGTCCAGCACGCTGTGGAGGGGGTGGGAGGAGTTGTCCATGATGTCCTGCAGCCTGGACAGCATCCTCCTCTCTGACACCTCTGTCAGAGAGTCCAGCTGCACCCCGACAACATCGCTGGCCTTACGGATCAGTTTGTTGAGCTTGTTGGTGTCCGCTACCCTGAGCCTGCTGCCCCAGCACACAACAGTGTACAGGACAGCACTGGCCACCACAGACTCGTAGAACATCCTCAGCCTTGTCCTGCAGATGTTAAAGGACCTAAGCCTCCTCAGGAAGTAGAGGCGGCTCAGGCCCTTCTTGTAGACGGCCTCGGTGTTCCTGGTCCAGTCCAGTTTGTAATCCAAAAATACTCCCAAGTATTTGTACTCCACCACGATGTCCACCTGGACCCCCTGGATGGAACAGGGGCCACTGGAGCCTTTGTCCTCCTCAGATCCACGACCAGCTCCTTGGTCTTTGTCACGTTGAGCTGTAGGTGGTTCTGCTCACACCATGTGACAAAGTCCCCCACCACAGCCCTGTACTCCTCCTCATCACCCTTGCTAATACACCCCACAACAGCCGAGTCATCAGAAAATTTCTGAAGGTGGCAGGAGTCGGTGTTGTGGCTGAAATCCGTGGTGTACAGGGTGAAGAGGAAGGGGGACAGGACTGTCCCCTGGGGAACCCCATGTATTGCTGACCACCCTGTCAGACACACAGTGCTTCAGACGAGCATACTGCGGTCTGCCAGTCAGGTAGTCAACAGTCCAGGACACCAGAGGAGCCTCCATCCCCATCGTCGTCAGCTTCTCCCCCAGTATGGACGGTCTGATGGTGTCAAAGGCACTGGAGAAGTCAAAAAACATCACTCTCACAGTGCTGTCAGGCCTGTCCAGATGGGCGTAGACCCTGTTCAACATGAAGATGAGGGCGTTGTCAACACCAAGTCGGGCCTGGTAGGCGAACTGAAGTGGATCCAAGTGGGGCCTGACCTTAGGCCGGAGCTGCTCCAGAATGAGTATCTCCAGGTTCTTCATGATGTGGGACGTCAGTGCCACCGGTCTGTAGTCCTTGACGTTGTTTGAGCATGGCGTCTTCGGTACAGGAACGATGCGGGACGTCTTCCACAGCACGGGGACCCTCTGGAGACTCAGGCTCATAATGAAGACATGGTGAAGTACTCCACAGAGCTGGGGGGCGCAGGCTTTCAGGACCTTCAGGCTCACACCATCAGGGCCTGCAGCCTTGCCTGTGTGGAGTCTTGTCGGCTGTCTTCTAACCTGGTCTGCGGTGAAGGACATCGGGGAGGTGAGTGGAGGTGTAGATGCTACGCGAGGTCCTTCAGTCTGGGAGAAGGAGGAGGAGGGGGGTGAGGTTCCCTCATCAGAAGGCAGAAGGCTCCCAGGAGGGGGAGGTGTCCCTGGAGTGGCTGCTGGCTGCTGGCCTGCAGCAGGGAGGGGGGGAGGGAGGACAGGGCCTGAGTCGAATCTGTTAAAAAACAGATTTAGTTCGTTTGCCCTGTCCACACTGCAGTTCTCTCCCCTGCTGCTGCTCCTCTTGTATCCAGTGATGGTCTTCATGCCACTCCAGACCTCTTTGATGTCATTTTGCTGGAGTTTTTTCTCCAGCTTCCTCCTGTAGCTGTCCTTAGCCTCCTTAATTTTCACCTTCAGGACCCTCTGTGTTGCCCCCACCTCCTCAAGATGTCCATCTCTGTAGGTCCTCTTCTTAGCATTTAGACAGTCTTTAATGTCCTTTGTTATCCACGACTTGTTATTTGAATAACAAAGGACAGTCCTTGTTGGGACGATAGTGCCCACACAGAAGTTTATGTTATCCGTGATGCACTCTGTGAGCTCGTTGGTGTCCTCTCCATGAGGCTCGCAGAGTGCCGTCCAGTCTGTCACCTCGAAGCAGCTCTGTAGTGTGCCCATGGACTTGTCTGACCAGTTCCTCACAGACTTTGTGGTGGCTGGCAGTCTTTTCACCAGGGGCACATAACAGGGGATGAGGTGAATCAGGTTGTGATCTGATCGTCCCAGAGGGGGGAGGTGGGGAAGAGCTGTATGCCTCTTTCACATTAGCATACAGAAGGTCCAGAGTCTTCTCCCCTCTGGTTGTGCAGCTCACATATTGGGTGAAAGCTGGGAGTGTTTTTCCCATGGTGACATGATTAAAGTCCCCAGAGATCATGATGAGAGCACTGGGATTGTCCGTTTGCAGTGTTGATATGACAGCGTGAATGACGTTACACGCCGTCGCGGGGCTCGCGGAGGGGGGGAGGTAAACAGCCACTAGGATGGTATGAGAAATCTCCCGGGGTAAATAATAAGGTCGGAGTCCCACAGCTAACAGTTCTATATCCGGGCTACAGATGCGTTTCTTCACCGTGATGTGACCGGGATGACACCACTTGTTGTTTAAAAGAACGGCAAGTCCCCCGCCCTTTCTCTTACCGCTCTCGGTGACATCCCGATCGGCCCATACAGTCTGGAAGTCGGTGATGGAGACATTAAAGTCAGGAGTCTCTGGCTGCAGCCACGTCTCTGTGAAGCACATCAGGCTGCAGGTACGATACTCCATCTGACTCCTGACCAGCGCCGTCAGCTTATCCATCTTATTCCCCAGGGACCTCACATTTCCCATGATGAGAGAGGGGAGACTCGGCTTGTAACTCCTCTTCATAAGCCTCCGTCGTCTCAGTCCCACTCCTTTCCCTCGCAGCTTTTTTCCTCCTCTACACCCCCTGTGTGTTTTCCTCCTTATGTCCGCGAGTATACCTGGCTGTATGTCTGGTGTTGAGATCGCTGAGCCGGCCGGCTGCAGCGCGATCAGCTGTTCCCTGCTGTAAACAAAGCGGGGCTGCAGCGGTACGGTAGTCCGAGTGTGCGATAGTGGTCCCATGATTATAAGTTATAGAATGAGAAAAAAAAAAAGTGGCTTAAGGATAACAATGTCAATGTTTTGGAGTGGCCATCACAAAGCCCTGATCACAGTCCCATTGAAAATTTATGGGCAGAGCTGAACAGGCATGTGCGAGCAAGGCGGCCTACAAACTTGGCCCAGTTACACCAGCTCTGCCAGGAGGAATGGGCCAAAATTCCTGCAAACTATTGTGAGAAGCTTGTGGAAGCATATCCAAAACGTTTGACCCAAGTCAAACAGTTTAAAGGCAATGCTACCAAATACTGAGATGTATGTAAACTTCTGACTCTCAAGAAGTTTACATACATCTCAATCCTAACTGACCAAAACCAGGAAAAGTTTAATCTGATTTAATGTTAGATGGTGAGAAAAAAAGAGTTTATGTGCCTTTAGTGTATATAAACCATAAGTTTATATACACTTATGAAACCATAAGTGTATATAAACTTATGGTTTCAACTGTACATGCATATATGCCCAAACCTACTTGACTATTTTTAGATTAATTTACCCATATCTATATATTTCATGTACCACATGCATGCCTGTATGCATGTGGTTGTTATGAAATAACTTTTTATGATTTCTCAAAGTAAGGACAGACTCTGTATTTCAGTTTTCTTCCCACTCCATGAACTCTCCGTGACTTCTTCACCTCTACAGTACTTATGGTCTGTAACACTCCATTTGGCCAGAGACAGGAAGGACCCTGGACAGGGGACAAAAGGTCACCCTCTTGAGGACCATGAGATCATTAATTCTGTCAAAGGACCATAAAGGACTGTTCTTTCTTTGTTACAGCCAGGACTTACTAACAAAAAAAAATCATCTATCAACTCATTAAAGGGAGAAAAAACCACCTCTGCTAATCTCCTCAATACTGTTGTGTCGTTCGTGAACGATTCGTTCAAAAGAACGAATCTTTTAAGTGAACGTACTGAACTGACTCACTTCCTTAAGTGATTCTTTCCTTTCTCAGTTCAGTTGAGTTGTCAGCAGTGCCAGGTGGACAGCCGGCGAGCCACTGCAGGGAGGGACCGCGCACGCCGGCATGTACCGCGTCGCTGACGCCTGAATCAGTCGGTGAACGAAGCACTCACTGAACTGCTGTCTCCCCCTGAATCAGTTCATGGCGACTGTTGTTCCCTGTTGTTTTAACAGATTTAGTCCCCAGATAAACAAACATAAAACATGAGACTCACCAGCTTTAGTAGGCACAAGGCAGGAGCGGCGGAGGGAGATAGGAGTGTGTTGTGTTCAAGTGTACCTTGGAAAAAACTTTTTTTTAAAAATTCTGCTATATTGCCACCGCAACAACTCCCGTACAGTAGGACACAGCTCAGAGTTTGAGAAAATGCGTAACTGTCTGATCCTCTCATTGTGAAAATTTGCGAGGGAATGGTGCATGTTCACTTCACTGAATGTGCTGTGGTCTTTCTGTTCAGTGAACATATCACTCGCTGAACGTCGTATTGCAGGAGACACTGAAACAGGAGTCAAGCCATATAAACATAAACACACACCTCCCCTTGTTTTAACAGATTTAGTTTCTAGAACACATTACGATTAGCAGAGTAAAAAATGGCAAAAACTGAATTAAGTACAAAATAAAACAACAAAAAAACAACTTTTAAGCTTTTATAGCCCCACAGGCTATTTGATAGTCCTGAGTGTTATTAAATTTTTATTATTATAGTTGCATTGTCATGTGATTTTTAAGGCATAATTTTCACTTGAACTGTGAGTCACATCTGCAGAAAATAATGAATATATCAATGAACTGAACTGAAACCTGCACCGTTCAGCCATGTAACAGTTCAGGAAGTCGGAGTTGCAGGCTCCTCCTGCCAAGCACTGAATGATTCGGTGATTCGGTGAACGACTCTTTTGAACGAATCTTTTTAGTGAACTGATTGTAGTGATTCAGTTCATCTAAAAGAACTGCCATGCCCATCACTACTCCTCAAACCAGTCTTGCAGTTTGACCTTTTAGTATGCCTTATCTGGCCTGAAGGCACTTACAACTGTGGGGACATGCCTTTGTTTTAATGCTTAATCTTGTCATGGACCAACAGCGCCCCCTTTTGGAAAAAACTGGTGAAGGACAGTATTTTCTAAGACTTACATGTTACTTCGAAATATAACATCTGTTTTGGTTTAATTTTATGTTTAGAATACGATTTTTATACTTTCGGCTTGACAGTATAACCTATAAAAATAAAGAAGCCTATGAATTTAAGTTTAATCAACTATATTGCTTGTTTACTTTTGTTTTGAAACAATATAACGGTTTTAATGTTTTTCTTGCTATTTTACCATTAGTGTTTACTCTCAAAATATTCACCATGAGATTGTCTTTCTTTTTCCATTGGTTATATTGAGTGGTTATCAAAATTCAACTTAAGTTTTGACCAAATTAAAGTTCATACAAGTTTGATGCCATCTAGCAGCCCGCCTCCGACATGACAATGTCCATCTTTGACTTGATTTGTTTGTATCAGGATTCAGAGGGCAGACTCTCCTGGACCAAGCTGCATGTCCATGAAGAGTGACATATCTAAGGACCCACTCCTTTACTTCAGAGATGGACATCCTACTAATGCAAGGTGAGAAATGAACACTGATATTCTGAGTCAAACTGGTGTCTTAACCAAAAAAGGGAGAGCTGAGCACTGGCATGTATGATCTCTCTCTCCTAACTAAAGGTTCACTGTTTGGCATGGAGCTTCATGTTGTGTTACATGACATAATAATTTTGTTTTGCATGACTTGGTCATTTCCCTTATCAACTTAATATTACAGCTCTAAATTTTGTTTGCAATGTTGTTTGTTCTTCACAGAGATCAGCTGAAGGGCTCAAAGGATCACTGCTTGCAGTCACTCCAGCAGCGTCAAACTGACCTGGACTCCATATTCAAGGTTGGTGCAAAAGTTTTAACAAAGACAAAACCAGTGACTCTAGGTTTTATCATTGCTCTTTTTGACCAGGCAACCTTTGTGGGTTTTCTTGTGGCACTCCGGTTTCCTACCACAGACCAAGAACATGCTCGTTAGGCTAATTGGTGACTACTTATCCCTTAGATGCAAGTGTGCATGTGTAAATGGTTGTCTGTCTCTCTCTGTGGCACTGTGATCGTCTGGCTACCAGCTCATGGTGTCCCGACCCCCCTTCTCATTCAGTGTCATCTGAGATAGACTCCAGTCCCCACGACCTTGAAATCAGAAAAGCAGCATGGATATTGAATGTACGGATGAATAACTGAGACCAAATAGTGTTTTATTGTGAAAGGTTGACCATATTCTCCTAATGGGCAAAAATGTCCAACCTGAGATAAACTCACTGTTAAAACTGTCTCTCTTCCACCTGTCGTGCACGCAGTAATAATGCTTCGTATTCACCTCTGCATGCTATAATGCTCCTCTGACCCTTTCATCAATGCTGTTGATATGCCTTTTAACTTGTGTCAGTAACGATAGGATATAAATTGTGATTATAGCATAAAGCTCTGTCAATCTGTCCGCTATATTATGAAAACTGACTTCTGTGTGCCTTGAGACTTTGGCTTGATTAAACATGTGCTTTGGGCAAAAATACTATGAAAACCACTGCTCTATGCACAAGACCATGAAGTCAGGGAATCTGGACTTCCCCCTTTTCTCCTGGGAACAGTGGCAGTAACTGTCTGAATCAGCTCGTTACCCTGGTCACACTTACTGGACTAAGTGTCCCCTGGACCAAGTGTCTTGTCCTTCTATTGTGTTGTTTACAGTTCAAGCCTCGATTGGCTTGCAAGCCCGATGCAGAGCAAGACCACTGACTGTAGAGAGAATTAGATGAGGCCATGTGACCTCAGTTCTTTCGACATCAATGGAAGTTTTGGAACAGTGTTGAAACCAGTCCATGGACATGGCTGTACCATATGCTGTCTTTAAAGGTCCATCCATTGCTCTGGCAGGTGAACGACATCCTCACCTCCATTCATTCATTTAAAAAGGGCTGGTGGCTGCCTGTATACTGTCGTCATGCCTTTGGAGGAAGTGATGGCAGCCACAGCCATTGTGCTGTTAGATAATACACCTTGTGTTCCTTGAGAGATGACTCAACCTCTTCCACTTAGATTCAAAGGGGGCAAAAGAACAGAGTTAAAACTGGCACACTTCCACCTGTGCTTTGGATATAGTTGAATATATATCTGACTCTCCACAATGTGTGTGATCAAAGAACAGTGAAGGCACACGAAAACACTCAACTTCCTGATGCAGAGGGAGTCCCTGCAGTTCTTAGTCAGCTGGTTAATAACTGGTAAGAATGTGAATAATTTATACTTAATGACATGTCACCAGTATACCTGGACATCACTTGTTGTGCCCTCAAACCCAGGAGGGATCTGATGCATGCTCTACTATCAAATTAACTCAATTCAGACATTACACAAACTATTTTCTCCCACTCTAACACAAATGTAAATTTTACTGTAAAAAGGGGTAAAAAATGATGTTTCCACCAAAAATAAATCCTTATAGCCAGAATTAAGTTTCCCATGTAGCTATTACTGTTTTTTTACCATAACAAAGCTGAAGAGGATCAACATAAAACTTAGATGAAAGCCTAACTATGTCTTTTTGGTTACAAAAATCAAGATTAATCAGACTGTTTAGTGATAACAGAGTTAGTCCCACGGTATGTCCTGTTTGTTAAGCCTGTTGTTGATATTACCATTTTGAGGATGCTGGGTTTTATTGTGTTTTTTTTTCTTAATACTTTTTTTTTTTGTTTTAAAGATTATTTTTTGGGCATTTTGTGCCTTTATTAATCAAGAGAGAGACAGTGGATAGGTTTGTGAAGCTCTGAACTCTGCAAACTGGCCACAGGCTGGATTCAAACCCTGACCAGCAGAGGCATGTATCCAGGGCGTGCCTGGTTGCTTACCACTTCGCCAAACCAGCACCCCAATTATTATTACTTCTAAGTTAGTCATTGGTTTTAACCCAGTTGTAATGCAGCCAAAAAAAATCATCTTTCCAATCCACGCAGACATTTGTGTTTGTTGAGTTTCACAGGGGCGTTTTCCTTTGCCAGGACCTGAGTTTTTACACAGCATGTTTACAAACTTCACAGTAACTCAACTTTATACAGATTCATTTTACTGATTAGTTTTTAACCAGTTTTGGGTAGTGTGCTGAAGATTGTACAGACAAAAGAATCTTTACCGTCTCCCAGAGAACCCAGCGCAAACTGCGAGAGGCACCGCAGAGAAGTCAGGTAAACAGCGACCTCTTTAAGTGACAGTTCAGGTATTCACAAAAATAGATTCCTCCATACCAGCAGGACAAACCAAAAACACCAGGCACATGAGCTCTGGCATGCTCCCAATGAGTCTGCCTGAGCCTGCGGACAATGGGGCAGAGGGCAGAACGGAAACAGCTAAAGCTGCTCAGGGGTTGGCCCCCCCACACAAGTCAAACCACAGAGATCAAATGTCCAGACAAGGAATTATTACTAAAAAAAAAACATCATGAGGGAAACACATGCCAGAAAAGCACATGGCCCCACTGGCCCATCAGAAAATGGAGGGACAAGTTTTATGACACTTTAATCTATACAAGCATGACGGACTTTGCTTCATATCCTTATAGATACAAGCACTGCTCTATAAACCATGACCACTGTTTAATTATTAACACATGGCTTAAATACTTCAGGCTTAAATTCAGGACATGTGCCACTAGAGGGCTCTCAATCAAAACAATAACAAAAGATGACTGTTAGGGAATCATGGGAGTGATTTCCTGCTGACCTCTTCCATCCCAAAACAACATGACATGTTTAGGTTTGTAGCTTTAATGATGAAACAACGTCATGTTACAGAACGAGTCTGCATGTGCTGTCATCATTTTATATTATTACACCTCACAGACTGAGCCAGCTAATGTTTACCCTTAGCATTAGCTATCAGGGTCAACACAAGGGATGCAACCATTCTCAACCAATATTGCACTTAGGGCCGGGAAATATGGTCTGAAAATAGAATACTTGATTTTTAAACACAAAACTTATTTACTGAATTGAATGGATTTTGAAGTCTTTGAAATCTCTCCCTCTTATTTTCATGCTTGACATCTACAATAAACCCAGAAAAGTCTATTGACTGTCAGCTCTCTGATTGGTTCACTGATCAACCAATCAGAATCAGAAGACCACAGTCAGACACTTTCCGTGATGGCAGAGTCCATTTTGATGCACTGTGGTGAAATTGTTCTCTTCATTTTACTTCAGCTCTGAAAATCACAATGAAAACTTGTCTGTACTCAAAGGTCAGAGGGAACATTTCTAATCTGACAATATTTGGTGTTCCAGGAATATTCAGAGGAAATAATGAAGCATTTTGTTGATGTGAACAGCTGATGTTGGATGACCTCTCTGAGGTAGATCAACAGTTGTGTTTTTAATCATAAGGATTTTGAGTTTCTTTTTATTGGCCCTGCTGTAGCTTTGTCTTCATTCTGTTGTTTGGGTCAAAACTCTAAAAAGATCAAATGAATTAGATATGAATAAGAGTCTGAGACATAGTGAGTTATTTTCAGTGGTTTCAAATGGGGGAGGGGTCAGCAGCAGCAGAGTTTGTCCTACCTAGCAACAGTTACTAAGGAGGCAGGGCCTGACAGAGGATCACTTCCTGTAAAGGGCGGGGCTTGACAAAAGGTCAGTGACCTCTGCTGCTGTGACAGCATATGATTCAAAAATATGAAATCAGTGAAATAAAACGACTCCTTTCTGTCCAAACACCGACTTCACTGTCAAATCATTTTCAAGAATTGAAAGTGTCGGACCAGTTCCTCTCTGGGCTGCAGCACTGAACTGATATTAAAGCTCCAGACTGAGTGCAGGTGTCCCAGTAAAAACAGAGAGGAGCAGCAACAGTTAAACAGAAGTGTGTGCTCTCAGGTAGACTGGATCAGTCAGCTCATTTTGATCCACAGAGTTCTGGTCCCTCAGGGATTCATCCTGGGGCTTTGCCTCTGTGTGTGGAGCAGGTCTCCACAACACTGAACTTCCCCATGAGGGAGTAATAAAGTCTGTCCTCTTCTTATTCTTCTTCAGTTAATAAAGTCTGTCCTCTTCTTCTTCTTTGGTTAATTATTGCTTATTTATAACTTTATGGTTTCTAAATGTAGCGTGACGGTCAGGTTAAAATACGTAATTTTGTAATATTTCAAGTCCATTTTTGGAAGGCTCAAGCAGCGTGAAGTCAATAGCTAGGATTTCATTTGGCCTAGAAGCCAACAGATGACCCATAAAGCTGTGTGGTGCATGTTCAGAACCTTTTGCCACTTGACAGCGCTCACACTCCTGAATCCACTGCTTTATGTCTAGAGTCATTCCTGGCCAATAGCAGCGCTCTCTGACCAATTCAGTCGTACGCTCAGTGCCTTGATGGCCATGCTCATGATGAAGCTGCTTCAGAACCTCATGTTTGAGAGCAGCAGGCAAGATCAACTGAGGAATTCTTCTCCTCCATCTGGACGAAAGACTTGGCGGAAAAGCACCCCATCCTTCTCCACCAAGTGGTCCCACTGATGCAGGAGGGCCATGGCTGGCCTGGAAAGCCGCCACCTTTCAACTGGATTAGGTAGAACTTTCCGTCACCAAAACACTAAAACCTCCTGCAGGAGGGGATCAGCTTCCTGCAAAGAGTGAAGATCAACTACTGAGATGGAAGGAAGAACTGAGACCACAGACTGGGTGACAGACAGATGCTGAGTTAAGATTTTCCTGCAGGTCAATGGGGGCAGACGTGCCAAGCAAGGACTGTTCAACAGGATGTACACCAGACACATACTGACGGGAAAGGGCATCAGCGTTCCTGTTGCTGCGCCCTGAGCGATACTTAATATCGAAGTCAAAGGTGGCAAGTTGGGCGGCCCACCTGTGTTCGGTAGCTCCCAGTTTGGCAGACTGGAGATAGCTCAGCGGATTGTTGTCTGTATAGACAATGCACTTATGCCCCAATAAGTACTCCCTGAACTTCTCCGTCATGGCCCATTTAAGTGAGAGAAATTCCAACTTCATGGAACTGTAGTTTGACATGTTTCTCTCAGTCGGGCGCAAGCCCCTGCTTGCATAGGCCACTGGCTTAACCCCACTGTCCGTCTCCTGTGAGAGGACAGCGCCCAGGCCGCAAAGACTAGCGTCAACCTCCAGAATGAATGGTCGAGAAAAGTCTGCGTAGGTCAGGACAGGTGCCGAGACCAGCCTGGACTTCAAAGCCTCAAAGCTTTCCTCACATTGAGGTGTCCAGACAGCACCAAGAGCCTGACCAGACCCTTTCTTAGACTTGGTACCTGCAAGTTGTGCCGCAAGGTGGTGCAAGGGTCCAGCCATTTTTGCAAAGCCCTCTACAAAGCGGCGATAGTAACTCGCAAAGCCCAAGAATGAGCGCAACTCTGAGACATGGCTGCCATTTAGCCACTGTCTCAATCTTTTTGGGGTCTGTAGAAACCCCCTGGCTTGAAATGATATGCCCCAAGTATCCAACCTCTCTTTGAAAGAATGCACACTTTTCAAGTTTTGCCTTTAGGCCTTCTTTTTGGAGCCGACCAAGCGCCATTTCCAGCCGCTGAAGGTGTTGCTTTACAGAGGATGAAAAGACAATGATGTCGTCAAGATAAAGCAGAACAGACTGTCCCTGCTGGTCTCCAAACATTCTCTGCATGAGCCGCTGGAATGTGCTCGGAGCATTACACAAGCCAAAAGGCATGCAGTTAAACTCAAAGAGACCGAAGGGTGTACAAAAAGCAGTTTTTGGCTTGTCTTTTTCAGTTACTGGGACCTGGTTGTAACCACTGGCCAGATCAATGGTGGAGAACCAGCGAGCCCCAGAAAGTATATCCAGGTTTTCCTCGATCCGAGGCAGCGGGAAGGCATCCTTTCGAGTCTTACTATTGAACGGGCGATAGTCCACATACAGCTGCAAACTTCCATCCTTTTTGCAGACCAGCACGATGGGTGATGCGTAGGGACTACTGGTCTCTCTGATCACTAGAGACTGAAGGAGCTGATTGATGTGCGTCTTCACTGCTTTGTATTCCAAGGGAGGAATGCGCCGATATCCTTGGCGGACTGGAATATCATCCAGTCAGGGTATGTCATGGGACAAAAGGTTAGTGCAACCCAAGTTGCCATCATGTGCTGAAAAGACAGACTGGTGGTTGTACAGTTATGACCTTACGTCTGTCTGTTCCTGCTCGGTCAATGCAGACAGATCCAATGACTGTATTTTGTCTGGTACAGAGGGGGCTTCAGCTTGGGAGGAAATGGTCGCCACAGTGGACCTCACCTCAGTCACTCCAGCAGGTAAGCTGATGACCTGGGCTGAGCTCAAGACACCAAGATCAGTCCTTGGATAAAGGAGGACCTCAGTTGTCCCAACATTGACCACTGGAACATAAACTGTACCTTGGACAACCTGTACAAGACAAAGGGAGGCTAGCAGCCCAGCTGGTAACCCAGATTCAGGGGGCTTGAACAGCACACTGTGACCAGAAAACTGTTCAGGACACGTGCTAGCCACAAGTTTCATCACTCCACCAGGGATGCGCACAACTTGCACAGCCAATGACAAGAGCACAGGTGATCATGGCCCCGAGGTGAGAACTGTGCCAAGAAGAAGCTTTTTGGGATTGTGGACACCATGGATCCAGTGTCCACCAAACATGAGACAGAAACTCCTCCAATGGAAACATCAATAGTGGGACAAGAGGCAATTAACTCAGTTGCCTCACCTTTCTGTGAACCAGAAGACTCCCCAACTGAGCTGCGGCTCAGCAGCTCAGTGGGCTTCAGTTTTCCGACTGCTGCGGAAGATGGGGAAGGCCAGTAGCAGTAGGGTTCAAGTTAGCGACAGAACTAGCATGACGCAGGGGGGGAGCCCGCTGACCATCACATTCCCGAGCAAAATGGCCAGGCTGCTGGCATCTCCTACAAAGTAAAGACCGGTTATCGGAAGACTGTGGCTGGAGGCGGGAGGGCCTGAAGTGAGGCTACAGTCTGGGTCAGCTGGTTAAGTTGTTCTTGTTGCTGTTTCAAAAGATCCATTAACTCACTGAATCCTGGCGCCTGGGAAGTACTGTAAGGTGCAGGGTTAACACGACCCTGGACACCATACTGAAGCCCATAAGCAGATGGCAAAGATAAGCTATGTCCTCTGGCTCCCCCTAGAAGACCCTCTCTCTCCCACCTAATAGCCTCACCACGCAGCTCCAACAGGGTGGCAGTGGGCTGGCGACGAACCAATTGCTTGAGCTCTCGACGAAGAGAACTGTCAAGAACGTGCTCAATAAACTGGTCTCGAAGAAGCACATCTGCATTGGGCATTCCATCAGGCGCACAATGCTTTACCCGCTCTATTAGAGCCTTGAGGGCCAAGGAGAACTCCTGCAGCATTTCCCCTTCAAGCTGGCGACGTGAAAAGAAAGCCTGCTGCAGGGTAACATATGACTGATCACAACCATATAGCTCCTTCAAGATGGCGATGACCCGAGCAGGGTCACCTCGCTAAGCACTAGGGCGAAACTTGATCTCCTCCTTCGCTTCTCCTTCCAAGTGGTCAAAGATGAAGAGTGCCTGGTCAGCAGTGGAAAGGTGGCGGGCATGCACACATGCTTGCATCTCCTCGATCCATTCAGTTATTCCCATGCCTATTTTACCATTGAACATGGGACACTTACGGTCTCTTGGGATGACAACCAGGTGCTCCGTGACAGCAGCAGCGACGCCTACTGCTGGAGCATGACTGTTTGAAGTGGAAGGGGGAGTCCACCAGGGAGGCAGCACGCTCCTGCAGGAGCCGCTCGTTGTCAGCCTGTAGCCGCGACACCTGCTCCCTAAGCTGGAGACGGACACCTCTTCCTCCATGCTAACCAAAGAAAAGCTGCACCCAAGCTCCACAAAATGGTATGACAAAGTGGTGAATCCTTAAGAACAAGCACTGCTGTTTTGGCTGTTAATGCACACAACACAATTCACAATAACACTGATTTACCAGTTTCCAAATTTCAATTAAAATAAAAAAAATTAAAGAGAAAACTGAAACACATCTCTTGCCCTTTAAGGTGATATCCTGCAAGCAACGCCAGATTGTAGCATGAAGGTCAGGTTAAAATATGTATTTTTGCTGAAACAACGCCACCTGGGGGAATTTCACCACCAGGAAATCCTAAACCAGATATTAGCTGATTAAACATAAACAAGGTCACACAGGATCGTAATCACCATGGGCTGAGACGGTTTCAGTTTGAAAAGAAGATAAATTTTATTGACAAAACTAACAAATTCAAATTATATCAACACAAGCAATAATCCCCCAAAACAACCCCAATCTTTAATTAAATAAATGTTCCAAACTTGTAGCTGGTGCACCAATACCTGATTAGTTAAAATTAGCACTTAGCAGAAAGAGGTCCCAAGACAGGGCTGAGGCTTACCATGCGGCAGGGAAGGGATTCTAATAGGGGAAGGGGTCTTCAAACTAATCACCGTGACACTGCACACCAACAAAAAAAAGGGAATCGTGAAAGCACCACCACCAGGGAACCGGACTGCCACTATGGGCCCTCAGCACCTGAACACAAGGAGAAACATGTTAATACCAAGCAAGTGCTACATTAAAAGATTGATGCACCAAGAAAACAAATTAAACACAACAATAATAATAATAAAAATAATAATAATAATAATCCCCAAAAATAATCAAAAACAGGAATTTACAAACATAATCCAAACTAACTCAATAAACATTAAAACACAAAGTCCCCTTTAACGCGTTCACACACAGCCCTACTCCTCCTGTAGCGCATGCACGCGCAGGTCAGTATTCATGACCGGATTCAGACTGACACTGGAGTGAGTAGAGTCCCAAAAAAAGCAAGCAGCAATAAGGCAGCAAGGCGGAGGGCCAAGCTTCAAGCCCACAGGAGAAGGAGACTTATGAGCAGAGCCAAAAGCAGGAACGCATACAGAAGATGAAGGAACAGCCAAAACAGCCAAAACAGCAGTGATTGTTCGGAGGCGATGACAGACCTGATCACCTGCAGTTATTTCTAAAAGGAAATATTAGATACTTAATTAAAGTAGCATTAAAATGTGTCAACAAAGCTAAATTAATTGCGCTTAGGCAGATACAAATACCACACAGAGGACGGTGCCGACACGGCGCAAACAGCTCGCACAATGGAGAGAGCACGGAGGAAGAGGGCTTCTGGAACCGCAGCTCCACCTCAGTGTATGTGGATGCACCACCGCCCCGGCGAGCCCCCAGCAGAGCAACCCCACAACGCCAGCTCCCAGTCAGACACACAGCAGCCGTCAGCTGCGCTAAACATGGAGATCATGTCACTAAATGCACAGACCATGCACAGTGGAGACCGAGGTGAGTGTGCATTACCTGCAGGCAAAGATGAAAAGTCATGTGGCAGCCACGCCAAACAAAAGGGCTCCACGCCGTGATCACCTCAGGAGATGAGCGGAAGGAAAAAGAGAGCTCAAGGTGTGGCACACCTGCCCAAGTAGCCGTGCAAGGTGACGCCATGCACTCAAAGTAACGCCCTGCGCTCAAGGTGTTGACAGAGCCACACAGTGCCGTGCAGCGGCAGGGAGGTAGAGGGCCTCCTGCCACATAAAGTTTGATTCATTCTTTTTTAAACAGACATCAGCTGAGGATGAATATTGCATGTGATGAAGATCATGAAGAAAATCATCAAAATCAGGCCTGTTTAGATCCATTAAAGTGTTTCCCTGTTCTCCTTCCTCTGACTCCTGCTCACAGACGCTGCCCTTTGACCCTCAGTGGGAGGAGCTTCTAGTCTCAGGTACCGTCAGTTAACACCCTCTGTTATTTTCGCATATAACCTGTGATTGGCTGGTCAAGGGTGTACCCTGCCTCTCCCCTACTGTCAGCTGGGACAGGCTCCAACCCCCTGACCCTGAAAAGGATAAACACGTGGACAAAATTGTTGGTACCCTTCTGTTAAGGAAAGAAAAACCCACAATGGTCACTGAAATAATTTGAAACTGACAAAAGTAATAATAAATAAAAATTTACTGAAAATTAACTAATGAAAATCAGACATTGCTTTTGAATTGTGGTTGTGCAGAATTAATTTAAAAAACAAAATAATGAAAATGGCCTGGACAAAAATGATGATACCCCTAGAAAAGACTGAAAATGATTTGACAATAGGGACATGTTAAACTAAGGTGTGCCCTATAATTAGCATTGCAGGTGTCTTCAAACTTGTAATAGTCCGTCTGCCTATTTAAAGGGTGAAGCGTAGTCACTGTGTCGGGATTTGACTGTTCTGTTATTTTCTATTTTTAGACCTCCTGTTCCTGTTTTACTGTCTTGTCCCTGTTATTCCTTACCTGTTTTGTGTACTGTTTCCCTTGTCTCTCGTTTCCTGTCTTATTTTGAAATCCCTTTGTTCCTCATGGTGTTTTCCTGCCCTCCCTTCTGTGCCTCCTTGATGATGATTCCCTTCACCTGTGTCATTGTTTCACCTGTGGTTGATTGTTTCCCCAGTGTATTTAGTCTCTGCTTTCCCTGTTCTCTTTGTTGGGTCATTCGTCTTCCTCCTCACCATGTCTTCTGTGCTCCCTCGTGTTTCTCTAGAGTTTTTAAGGTAGTTTCTGTTTTTGGGCTTGGCTTTTTGTTGAACTGTTTGGAGCTTCTGTTTTTGGACTTGGTTTTTCTGGACTTTGATCCTTTTGAGTTAAATTAAAGCCTTATTTGGTTATTTTCTGCAATTGGGTCCTGCATCTTTGTTTTTTGTTAGTTTCTTTTGGGTTTATTCCTTGACACACTGTGCTGTTTGGTATCGTGGTGTGTACCACACTGAACATGCACCACAGAAAGCTAAGGAGAGAGATGTCTCAGGAGATTAGAAAGAAAATTATAGACAAGCATGATAAAGGTAAAGGCTATAAGACCATCTCCAAGCAGCTCGATGTTCCTGTGACTACATTTGCATATTATTCAGAAGTTTAAGGTCCAAGGGACTGTAGCCAGCCTCCCTGGACGTGGCCACAAGAGGAAAACTGATGACAAATTAAAGAGATGGATAATACGAATGGTAACCAAAGAGCCCAGACCAGCGTCTAAAGAGATTAGAGGTGAACTCCAAGGTCAAGGTACATCAGTATGAGATCGCACCATCCGTCGCTGTTTGAGCCAAAGTGGACTTAATGGAAGATGACCGAGGAGCATTGGCTTTGTCAGTTTAGGGGGAGACGGGGGGGATGTGTCCCCCCCACTTTTTGTCAAGGGTCATTTTGTCTCCACCACACACAAATCCTTCACGTGTAAGCCATTGTAACCCTAGTTATTTTCAGTAGTATAGAAAATTCCGAAGCTCCTGAATGCACCATCTGCATTCGTCCAAGAGTTGCAAAGAGAAATAACAGAAATAACGTGCTGCTGTAAATTTTGTGTCTGTGCCAAGTTGAAGCTCCGACCCAGAGTGTGCTTTATCTTCTGACTACCCATGGTGAGTTAAAAAACTTGATTGCTTGGACTCCTTGAGCTGTAAATCCTGTTGAGATGTAGGTGATACATTTGACATGCTGATTTCAACATGAAATTCAACATTGTTGGGGGTTCGTAATTCACAGAAAAGTGTCGGCCCAGCTCTCAAGAGGTTTATATTCAATACATAACAATCACTTAAAACATGAAATAAGTCTACGCGTTTTACAGTAGCCATACCAAAAGTAAAATCAATTATAGTCATCATCCCAAGCACTTCTCAAAAGTCACCTTTGCCAGTAGCCATCCCCACCACTTTTCAAAACAAACTGACACCCTTGCCAAGGAGGACACCACTGCTGAAAGCAAATCATAAAAAAGCAAGACTGGATTTTACCAAAATGTATATCGACAAGCCACAAAGCTTCTGGGAGAATGTCCTTTTTGTCAAGTCACATCAGCTCTTTGTTCACAGACACAAAAATGAAGCATACAAAGAAAAGAACACTGTACCTACTGTGAAACATGGGGGAGGCTCAGTTATGTTCTGGGGCTGCTTTGCTGCGTCCGGCACAGGGTGTCTTGAATCTGTGCAGGGTACAATGAAATCTCAAGACTATCAAGGCATTCTGGAGCCAAATGTGCTGCCCAGTGTCAGAAAGCTTGGTCTCAGTCACAGGTCATGGGTCCTCCAACACGATAATGACCCAAAACACATAGCTAAAAACACCCAAGAATGGCTCAGAACAAAACACTAGACTATTCTGAAGTGGCCTTCTATGATCCCTGATCTAAATCCTATAGAACAGGGGTCTCAAACTTGCGGCCTGCGGGCCAATTGTGGCCTGCAGGACGATATTTTGTGGCCCCCTACATGACATCACACTTTAGTATTAGTGCGGCCCCTGCATGTTTCTCAAAAGCACATATTTTTGCCGAGTCGTTACTCATGCCACGCTTGCCCTGGACTTTTATATAATCTTTTTATCACTTATGGCAGGGGTCTGCACCTTTTCAATCAACAGAGGCATTTGCCATTCATGTTCTGAAGAACCCACTGATGCATGAGTTATTTCGTCTCATCGGACAGAATGCTTCCTCCCCATTGCTGAGTTTTTCCGCCATTACCTGTTTTTATTGAACTCTGGTAGTGGGCACTCTTAAGTGGAGAAGTTCTGTTCACATGTGACCATAAACAAACAAGACACCTCACTGAGGGAATGACAGAGTCGACATGCACGATGAGATGAGAGAGAGAAAAAGCGCTGACGCTGCGCAAAAATCAAACATTAATGGATGATCCTGTTCACTTAAAGAACTAATTTGTGACGTTTTGGTCCCATGTTTGCTCATGGGGAGGATGATTTGTCAGAATATTATCTAAATAACTGTGGATTTACTGTAAAAGCCTTTCTGTGTCCATTTGAGAGATGACAACCTGCGAGGAAAAGCCCACCTGCTTGGGATTCAGTGGAAAGAGCTCGTTTTTTTTATGTGGATTAAATTAAATGTATCAATGGATAACATCAATACAAGTTTATGAAATGGACAGCTACACTTATATTTGCAATTGTACGTCCCTCCCGTCCGTCTCTGTCTGAAGGATGGGAGAGCTAACGGAGTTCAATATGATTCATAAACGAACCAGCAGACACCGCTGTGCTCTCCATTAGGGCACAGCCGTGCGTCCTAACCCGCACACCTTCAGGTCTGTGTGGACAGGTCTGACTCTATCCATAACTACACAGATAAAAGTGTTTCCCTCAAGTTTTTATGGAGGAAAAGAATCAAACACTAGTTATTCAAAATACTATAGGCCCACTATTGATTTATTTATATTGATTTTGGGGAGACCAGGGATGGTTGCAACACTAGAAGAGTTTTAACACCACAGTCTTCTTCACTCAGGTATAAGATGGGATCACATCCCTCCTCCATCCCATCCTCCCTGATCACACACAAGGGTTGTCAAGGCTGGAAACTGTTGCATGTGGATTTTACAGAGAAAATAATGCTAAACAAGAAATGTAATACATTTGTTTAGTTCTAAGACTTATTGTGACCGAAACTGCTCTCTCTCAGGCAAATGTGTTGCATTTTCCTCATTCTAACTTCAGACAACTTTGCTTAAACAGCTCACTAAACATTGGCTGATAGGGGTGGGGTGGGTTGTAAACCAAAAAAAGTGTAGGCAGTTAAAATCTACAAAATTTCAGCAAAAATGCTAGTGCTGGCTAGCAACTTTTTTGAAAAATGCTGACAGGATAGAGTTAATAATAACAACTGGGAATATCGGATCATTTTTACTGTTTATTTGTTTTGTTTTGTTTTGGTTTTTTTTGAATATTTGGGACCCTTTTTTGGTGGAATACTTTATGAGGCCCAGACTCTACCTCCAGTGGCCCCAAGGTAATTTGAGTTTGAGACCCCTGCTATAGAACATGTGTGTAAGGAGCTGAAACATGCAGTCTGGAGCAGACACCCTTCAAACCTGAGACAGCTGGAGCAGTTTGCTCATGAGGAGTGGGCCAAAATACCTGTCGACAGGTGCAGAAGTCTCATTGAGAGTTGCAGAAATCGCCTGATTGCAGTGATTGCCTCAAAAAGTTATGCAACAAAATATTAAGTTAAGGGTACCACCATTTTCGGCCCGTGCAGCAGGTCTGCTTTCACAGCCTCCCTTAGGATCAGTTCTAAGTAAAAAGTGTTTGAGACCCATTTATTTTATTTCTTATCCAAACACATGGATGAATGAAATGCACAGATTTTCAGTTTGTCCGCTCATCTTCTCACCCGGACAGAAGAAATTGATGTGGCTCAAATCTGGCCCAGACTACCCACTTGGAGGTGGCCCGGATACGGCAATGACTCACAGAAACCGGATCTGGGCCACTTCAGTACGGTACCTCGCACCGACTTCAGCTGGCAGGCTAACTACTGCTGCAAATGAGGGTTTAGTCTCAGAGGTGCAGAGCTGCTTCTCCAGATCAGGAACCCTCACCCCAGAGCAAAAGCAAGCTACACTTCCTACAGTTACCATCATCACTAAAGGAGGACGAGGAGTTACTGAACATATGGTACACCAGGTAGGAGAGAGCAGGAGAGGAAGAGGAGGCAGAGAGAGAGAAGCCATAGTAGCAGCTAAAAGCTAAGCTAGGCTAGGCTAAGCTAAGCTCAGAGCAGAAGAAAGAAAATTAACTGAATTATAGCTGCTGGGAAACAAGAGTCTTTTAACTGAAACTTGGTATGTTTGAAAGTATGTTAATCAAACATAGTAGTTTTCTTTAAGAGTTAAAAGTTAAATAGTGTTAATTAGTGTTAGCAATACGAGACAAACACACAGCCAAAGACGCAAACAGGAAGTGATGGAGTATGCTCAGCACAGTAGCAGCAGTGAGCAGGGACAGAAAAGAAAAAAAAGCATTTGTGCAATCACCTTCCAAATGTTGAAGACCCTCCTGCAGGAAGAGTTTGTTGTTAACACTCTGCTCTCTGACTCCTTCATCACAGCTGACAGATAGCAGGGGGCGCTCTGCTATGGATCAGACTGAAGAACCAGAGGAGGGGGTCCCTCCATCTAAAACCTCTCTGAATGAAGACCAGGGTCTGAGGTGAGATGAAGATCTGCAACCATCACACTCTGACACAATCAATACACCATCATCATCATCATCTCCATCATCACTCTTTGTTGCAGTTGTGCCAAACCATGACAAGTGTTACCTCAAGACACTTTACAGTTGAGCAGGTCAATGCTGTACTCTTCATTATTTCATCATCATCATCACTACATCTTCATCTCTCTCTCTGTATGTCTGTATCTTCATCCTGTAGTATGGTGTGCGCTAGTAGGGGCAATTTGGCTATTGGCTATTGATATTAATAATAATATAAAATTAATTATTAATATTAATAATTATCAAAAATAATTATGAAAAATTATGAATATTGATCATAATCAGTAAATTGAGGGGCACCACCCTGGCACCAGGGACCGATAACCAAATTGACAAAATCAAAAAGCAGTCTCAAAAGGGGTGAAAAACAAAGAATATTGTTCGAGCACTGACTGTTATGACTCCAGCAAGTATCACAATTGTATAATCACAATAACCACAAACGACAGATTACATTATAATAGAATTTATTTCAAGTAATAATTATCTAAAATAATATTACTAACTACAAAAACTATTATAATTTAACTAACAAAACAAAACATTTATTACCAACTACAAACTAATTGATGTGTAATAACCACAACATCAATGAAAGCAATGACAGCAGCAGCAGCAATAAAAGCAGTCACCAATGATGCAGCACTTGTGTGTGTGTGTGTGTGTGTGTGTGTGTGTGTTTGTGTGTAGGTATGTGAAGGTGGAGTAAGAGGAGGAGAGGGAGAGAGAGAGAGGGAGTGGCGAAGAGGTCACGTGAGGGCGTGTTTTGAACCAAAATGGCGGCAGGGTGGTGTGTCCTGTCCTCTCTAGAGCCAAGATGGCGACACATGAACAAAGAAGAGAGAAGGGGGGAGGTCTTTGAGCCCTACGTGTTATTGAGGCGACCTCATTCAAAATTAGGCACTCACCGGACGGCACCTTTAAGATCTGTTGTGAGGGAGGTGCATGTATGTGTGTGTGTTCAGAAAATAGAGAGGAAGAGAGGCCCTGAGGAAGATCGTCACCTACAGTTGATAATTAAAATATCACTACACAATAGCTGAGCCAGTAAACCTGAAGTCTAGCTGGTCTGGTATTGGTCCTTTAACCAGTGATATTCTACTTATGGTTTGTTTACAGTAGACGATCAGCAATAAAGAAAAAGAATGCAGCACAAATCAAAACAGGTCTCACAAGCACAAAAGATAAACTACAAACTAAACTAATTGTCTCTGCCCAGACATAAGCCTCTTACTTTCGTTGCTCCGGTCCTCCGGAGTTAGGACGAAGAAGAGATGGAATAAAAAGAGAGTCCACTCTGAGAGTCTGTTCTGAGTGTCCGTGGTGCGCTGAGTCCGCTGCTGTGCTCTGGGTCCGCAGTGAACTCCTCAGCTGGGCCTGGGCGGTCCGCCTCATGTCCTTCTGACGGTGGCGAGGTATTGGTTTGTCCAGTGGCAGCGGAGAAAAACCATAGACGAAGGATGAGATGCTTTGTTAAGCCTCTAACAAAGTTGGCGCGCTTGTCCTCACAGATGTGTGATAAGCTGATTTCACAGTGATCTGCGTCGGTTCCAAGGGGATGAAAAGGGGAAAAACAAAACAAAACAAACAGCAGTCTGTGTGCTCCTCCCGCGAGTTGAAGACTGTGACCTAGGTTTAAGATGTTAAGAAATAAAAGAGAACCAAAGGTTTGGTGTTTGCTCCCTTTTGGCGGCCAGGTCGTGCTCTCTACTGTAACGCTGGCACCTGGGAAAAATGCTGGGCTCAAGCTGCATTGTTCCCTTTATCACCTGAGTGACGTCATCGCCAATGTCCCTGCAGAGCTTTGATTTGAACTGTAATTCACACCTAGGTGGGGAAAGCTGGGTGTTGTGGTGCCTTTTCCTAACGGTCAGAAAAACTCTAGGTCATGCTTTTAAAGTTCCATGTAGGCCTCTTCTTTGTTCTCAGGCCCACGTGGAGTATAGATCCCAACAAGTAACAGCTCACAGTAGCTGATGATGATGATGATGATGTTTGTTTTATCAGGATGAAGAGATCAGAGTCTCCTGAGCCCAGCGGTGTGTCCAAGAAGAGTGACTGGTCTAAACATCTTCATCTCTTTAAGAAGAAGAGACCTGCTAAGAAAAGGTGAGAATTCAGAAAAATGACCTTTGACCTCCATGTTTGAGTCCCTCAGAGGTGATGAGGTTTGTTTGATGAACCTGCTGTGGTCAGGTCAGCTCCCCTTCCCCTCAGACTGTCTTAACCCTTTAGCTTCCAGCTCAGCTGTTTGGTAGACCACTCTCTGAGCCCCCAGTGTGCTGAAGGTGGAGCAGCCTGGTTGTTCTTCTCCTCCACGTGTCTGTGCTCCATCACTCTGAGATGAACCATCATCGTCCCTTTGTTTTAGAAAGAGTGAGGCCTCACAGTCTCCCTCCAATCAGGAGGTCAGAAATGTAAAAGAAATGTGAGATGATATCCTCAGCAGAGACCCTCCTAAGTGTGGTTCAGGTTCTGAAGGCCATAAAAACCAGGACTTTGCTTCAGCAGCCAGAAGTGGAGCAGCATAACATCAGAGCTCCTTTACCCCATCCCAAAAACTGTCCCAACACTTTCAAACAGCACCATTCATGCTGATTCATCCTGATAAATGTTAACGCTGAGTCATCCTGGTGGTCTTTATTGCTGACTCATTTTGATTATTGATTAATGCTGAGTTATCCTGTTGATTTTTCATGCTAAGTCATCCTTAGGAACTTTAAAGCCGAGTCATTCTGATGATAAATAATGATGAGTTATCCTGATAACTGATACTGAGTCATCCCAAAGATAATGCTGAGTCATTCTTATGAACCGGAATGCTGAGTTACCCTGATGATAATTGATGCTGAGTCATCTTGATGATATTTAATGCTGAGTCATTATTATGATTTTAATTCAGAGTCATCCTGATGATCTTTCATGCTGAGTCATCCTGATGATAATTAATGCTGAGTCATTGATCTCTCTAATACGGCCTGTTCTAACCTACAGAGATCAGATGGAAACATCTAGACTCCCCAGTGTCTCCAAACAGCCTGATTCAGAGCTGGACTCCATATTTCTGGTGAGCACATCACACTTTAACAGTGAAGTCCATGATCTACAAGTCTGCTGCTCCACTATGATCCAGATGTTGATGTCAATGTTCTTCTCTGTTACATTTAATCTCCACTCTGTCTTATGTTCTCCAGCTGCTGGAGGAGGACATCATCACCTTTGTGAAGAACCAGCTGAAGAGAATCCAGAGAGGTTTAGGTCCAGATTACCCAGGATGCTTAGAGGGTCAGAGCGAGGATGTGTTGGTTGGTAAAGATGAGGAGCAGAGGAGCAGCAGAGAGGCATTTCTGAAGATCACAGTGGACTTCTTGAGGAGGAGGAATCAGGATGAGCTGGCTGACTGTATAGGGAACGGTAAGGGCTTTATTCTGAAGGTAAACTATGCAGCTTGCAGCTTCCATTCAGCAGTCTAGTGGAAGAGTTCAAGGTGACAAGAGCCAAAGAAGTCCAAGTCTATCGAAACTCAACTGACACCAAGGTCTCGCCGGCTGGTGTGGAGGTAAGAACGGGAAGGAAATGGCGTGCCCATGAAGTGGTCAACCGAGCTGAGGCAAGGCATCCTGAAGCAACATCCTGCTGGGAACAGTGGCAACCAGGCAGGCAGGGCTTGGGAGCACCCCTTCACCTTCCCACAGCACAGCCTGGGGAAAGGAGAGGCCAAGGCTTATCCAGGCTGAGGTGTGGGCAGAAGAGGAAGAAATTCGCCCCAGCAGGATGGTGGGCATGGGCAAGCAGGGGGCCTGGACCAAGTGGGCACATATAGCTGACCAGAAAAGTCACGTGGACAGAACTGTGGAAATCGGAGCCGCTCCGATTTTGTTCGTGTCGGAGAGAAGCCTCAACCACGTCTCAAGGCCCAGGGAGGGCTTCTCTCAACAGCAAAGGACTGGCAGCTCCGTGTTGACGTAGGAAGACAACTAAAGTTCCCAGACACAATTACATTGACCACTCTCAGGCCTGACATGGTCCTGATGTCTGAGGCAACCAAGCAAGTGTTGTCGCTGGAACTAACTGTCCCCTGGGAAGACATAAAAGCAAATCAGATATACAGCCTGAACCAAGACAGTTAAGAGATTTAAAAACTAATAAAAGAACCTTAAAATCAATTCTAAAAGATACTGGAGGCCAATGTACAGACTTTAAAATCGGAGTGATATGGGCTCTCTCTCTGGTCTTTGTCAGCATCTGTGCAGCTGAGTTTTGGAGCAGCTGAAGCTCTGAAATGTTCTTTTTAGGAAGACCAGAAAGAAGAGTATTACAATAATCAATCCTACAGGCAATAAAAGCATGAATATGAGTCTCTGCATTGGCTTGAGAAAGAAACTGTTGCACACTGGAGATGTTCTTTAAATGATACAATGACTGTTTAGTGATTGCTCTTATGTGAGGCTCAAAATTAAGGTTCTGGTCAAAAATGATGCCTAAATTCTTCGCCTGTTGACAGGGATTAAAAGACAGTTCTTGGAGTTTTTCACTCAGTTTCTCTCTCTTCATGTATTTTCTGGGTTCTTATGAAATGAGACCTGGTTCTTTCTGCGAGGACTGTGGGGGACTTTGAACACGGGGGATGGGTGTGGGTGGTCAAGGGTCCTGGCACTCTGTATTGGGTGTTAGGGCCTGGATTATTGTGCCCGCTTTTCTGGGTTTTAGATTTCCTCACCTTCCATGAAATCTTCTCCCTTCCATGAACTTGTTCATCTGAAAGACTCCAGAAATGCTGCTGCTCTCTCCTCTTGGTTCTTATGGTTTTGGTTTATTCTGCCATTTGTGTGTTTGTGAGGGTTCTTGGACTTAAATTGAACTTTTTGTCAGTTTGATCCATTTGTGCTAAGACTCCTGTCTGTTTGTCAAAGCACTTTGTAAACCTATGTTTTTAACAGTGCTATACAAATTAAGCTATAATTATTATTATCTACTTTAATAGGATATTCATAAACACAAGGTTTGAATAAAAACAAACTTTTTGATAAAATGAGAAGATCTGAACAGCCCTATGTGATGTCAGGACTTTGTCCAGGATCCAGACTTTAATGTCATTTGTTGTTTTTTTCATCAGGATCTCAGGCTGCACTGTGCCGAAAAAAACTCAAGTCCAACCTGAAGCAGAAGTTCCAGAGGGTGTTTGAGGGGATCACTAAAGCAGGAACCTCAACCCTGCTGAACCAGATCTACACAGAGCTCTACATCACAGAGGGAGAGGCTGGAGGGGTCAATGAGGAACATGAGGTCAGACAGATCGAGACCACATCCAGGAGACCACACAGACCAGAGAAGACCATCAGAGGAGAAGACATCTTTAAACGTCCATCTGGAGAAGACGGACCAATCAGAACAGTGATGACAAAGGGCGTGGCCGGCATTGGTAAAACAGTCCTCACTCAGAAGTTCACCCTGGACTGGGCTGAAGACAAAGCCCACCAGGACATACAGTTCATGTTTCCATTCACCTTCAGAGAGCTGAATCTGCTGAAGGAGCAGAAGTTCAGCTTGGTGGAGCTTGTTCATCACTTCTTCAGTGAAACCAAAGAAGCAGGAATCTGCAGGTTTGAGGAGTTCCAGGTCTTGTTCATCTTTGATGGTCTGGATGAGTGTCGGCTTCCTCTGGACTTCCACCAAACAAGAATCCTAACTGATGTCAAAAAGTCCACCTCAGTGGATATGCTGCTGATCAACCTCATCAGGGGGAACCTGCTCCCATCTGCTCTCCTCTGGATAACCACACGCCCTGCAGCAGCCAATCAGATCCCTCCTGGATGTGTTGACATGGTGACAGAGGTCAGGGGGTTCACTGACCAGCAGAAGGAGGAGTACTTCAGGAAACGGTTGGTAGATGAGGAGCAGGCCAAAAGAATTATCTCCCACATTAAGAAGTCCAGAAGCCTTCACATCATGTGCCACATCCCGGTCTTCTGCTGGATCACTGCTACAGTCCTGGACCATATGCAGGAGACCAGAGAGGAAGGAGAGCTGCCCAAGACCCTGACTGAGATGTACATCCGCTTCCTGGTGGTTCAGTCCAAACTGAAGAGCATCAAGTATGATGGAGGAGCAGAGACTGATCCTCACTGGAGTCCAGAGAGCAGGAAGATGATCCAGTCTCTAGGTAAACTGGCTATTGAGCAGCTGCAGAGAGGAAACCTGATCTTCTATGAACCAGACCTGACAGAGTGTGGCATCGATATCAGAGCAGCCTCAGTGTACTCTGGAGTGTTCACACAGGTCTTTAAAGAGGAGAGGGGACTGTACCAGGACAAGGTGTTCTGCTTCATCCATCTGAGCGTTCAGGAGTTCCTGGCTGCTCTTCATGTCCATCTGACCTTCATCAACTCTGGAGTCAATCTGATGGCAGAAGAACAGATAATATCCATGATCCTGAAAAACTATTTCAAACCTGATTTGAAAGACCTCCACCAGAGTGCTGTGGACCAGGCCTTACTGAGTCCAAATGGACACCTGGACTTGTTCCTGCGCTTCCTCCTGGGTATTTCACTGCAGACCAATCAAAGCCTTCTACAAGGTCTCATGACACAAACAGGAAGTAGCTCACAGACCAATCAGGACACAGTTGAGTACATTAAGTCAAAGATCAGTGAGAACTTGTCTGCAGAGAAGAGCATCAATCTGTTCCACTGTCTGAATGAACTGAAGGATCGTTCTCTGGTGGAGGAGATCCAACAGGTCCTGAGATCAGGACGTCTCTCCGCAGATGGACTGTCTCCTGCTCAGTGGTCTGCTCTGGTCTTCATCTTACTGTCATCAGAGAAGGACCTGGACGTGTTTGACCTGAAGAAATACTCTGCTTCAGAAGAGGCTCTTCTGAGGCTGCTGCCAGTGGTCAAAGCCTCCAGCAAAGCTCTGTGGGTGCACCTACCTGCACAGGTTATATCAGATTTCTGTATCTTTACAAGGATGATCATTAACTGGTTGCTCTTTGTGCTCTTCTGATTCATTTCACAGGCTGAGTGGATGCAGACTGTCGAAGAGAAGCTGTGAAGCTCTGTCCTTAGTCCTCAGCTCACAGTCCTCTGGTCTGAGAGACCTGGACCTAAGTAACAACGACCTGCAGGATTCAGGATTGAACCTACTATCTTCTGGACTGAAGAGTCCAAACTGCAGACTGGAGACTCTCAGGTGAGAAAACATCAGGTCTTCAACTCCAGGATATCTGAGCAGGGCTTTGTCAAAGCTCTGCAGTCCACACCTGAACGTTTATCTTTAACACAGTAACAGGTCAATGTTTGAGTCCTGTTGGATGGAGAGTTCTTGAGACAGCAGACTGACATATTTCATCTGAAATTTCAGTCCCAAAATCCTCGGCCCACTGGTCCCTAAGGTGATTTGAGGAAGGAGCTGATATACAGTGCTGCTTGAAAGTTTGTGAACCCTCCAGACATGGTCACTATTTTTGTGAAAAGGCCCTAAAATGACCTTAGTACACGTACATCCAAATCCCAATTGAGATATATTATAATTATTTAATTCAACTAAGGTGGTTTATTTCACAAAAACTGAGAATTTAACATGTGCAAAAGTATGTGAACCCTTGTATTAGTAGCTTGTGGCTCCTCCTTTTGCTGCCATTACTCAACCAAACATCTCCTGAAACCACTAACCAGTCTCTCGCATCTGCTTCTGGGGATTTTTGCCCACTCCTCCTTGCAGAACTCAGCCATTTGAGAGGGTTTGGAGGGACATCTGCTATGTACCAACTTCTGCAGGTCTTGCCACAACATTTCAGTTGGATTAAGGTCCAGACCTTGACTGGGCCAATCCAGAGTATGAATTCAATTTCTCTGAAGCCATTCCTTTGTACTTTTGCTGGAATGTTTTGGGTCATTTTCTTGTTGCATAATCCATTTTCATCCCAGGTTCAACTCCCTGACTGATGGCAGGAGATTCTGGTCAAGAATTGGTTGATATGCCTGAGAATTCATGGTTCCTTGGATAATATGAAGTTGTCCAGGTCGAGAAGCAGAAAAGCAGCCCAAGACCATCACATTTCCACCACCATGCTTCACTGTTGGGAGGAGGTTCTTCTCTTCATATGCAGTGTTGGCTTTTCTCCAAACATGTTGGTTTTGATTGTGACCAAATAATTATATTTTGGACTCGTCTGTCCAGAGAATGGACTATCAGAAGGCCTCTGGCTTTCAAGGTGTTCTCTGGCAAAGTTAAAACAGGTAGCTTTGTTCTTTTTTGAGAGCAGAGGCTTCCTTCTAGCAACCCTCCCATAAATGTCGTGGCTATTCAATTTTCGTCTGATTGTTGACGCATGTGCATTTGTTCCAGCTGCCACCAGAGAGGTCTGCAACGCTCTAGTGGTGATGTGTGGGTTGGCCTTTACCTGATTTATTATTTTACTGGTGTTTCTTGGTGATAGTTTTGATGGGCGTCCACTTTTAGGTAGAGTTGCTGTCATGTTGAAGGCCCTCCATTTGTAAATTACTTGTCCTACAGTGGAATGATGAGGTCTGTCTCTACCCTCTTTTCACGTCCTCAGATATCTCCTTTGCTCTTTGCACAGTTGATTTGTACGGGACCACAGTTGTTTGTTTGGTTTCCTTTTCTTTTTTCATCGTGGGCAGAAAAGACCGAGGTGTAGTCAGTAAGGAGAGACCTAACCTTATCTTGCTCCTCAGCGACAAGTGAGACAGACTCAGAGACTGGATGTGATCATGCGGAATGTGGAAACTGACTGGGACGACCTGGTAGCCACACCGGATGGTACAGTGACACCTTTTGGTAAGCTGACAACACTCACTTCACTCAAAGTGCCAACAGTTGTCCGGGGATAGAGCAACACATAAGTAGAGCCTACATTCACGATGGGAATGTGTGCTGTGCCCCCTACAACCCGCACCAAAGAAGGAGAAGCCAGAAGCCCAGCAGGGAGGCCAGAGTCCAAGGGTTCAAAGAGTACTGTGCCGCCAGCATACTGCTCTGCACAAGTAGCCGCAACCATCTTAATGGTGCCACCAGGGACATAAGACAAGCTTTCTTACCACGCACCTTGACCCTCCCTGGAGCGTCTGGTGGAACCCGCACGCTCGCTTCATGGCACTTTTGCAGTGCTTGCACCACCTGTTCTGGAGCTTCAGAAACTGGGTGCATATGGAAAAGGGCTGCACCATGCTGCCCAATGAGCTCTCGGTAGCACTTCCTGATGACATTCATCCCCAAAATGCCAGGGACCTGGGACAACGCACCACTAGGGGGGTCTTTATCAACCAACACTCCACACCCAGGCATCAGTTTACCACAGAGCTTGACATCCACTTCCAGGTAACCAAGATAGGGTATGGACAACCCTTTGGCCGCTCTGAGCTCCAGCCAATGACAAGACTGGAGCCGTTCTGTACCCCAAGATTCGAAGTGTTGGTGGAAAAAGCTTTCAGTGATAGTGGACACCATAGAACCAGTGTCTATCAAGCAAGGGACCATAATTCCACCAATGTCAATGTCCAACTGCGGACAAGATGACATAAGCTTAGGAGTTTCACCCACACGTCCTACTGCTGATCCTGAGCCAGAATTTTCCCCCCACCGAAGTGTGGCTCTGCAATTTGGCGGGAGCTAGTTTTCTGACGACTGGTACTGCTGCCTGCCAGAGGATTGGGGTAAGACAGGCCGAGAAGATTGGGGGTGAGGAGGAACTCAAACCCCTTCACATTCCCTCGCAAAATGTCCAGGTTGCTGACATCGCCTGCAAATGATGGGGCGACAATGAGGAGCTTGACTATGCTGCTGAGAAGTCTGCAAAAAAGAAAGGCTTTGAGTGAACTGATTAAGCTGCTGTTGCTGTAGCTTTAGCATCTCCCTCACTTCTCTCAGCTCAGCAGATGATGGTGTGTTGGAAGTCTCAGGCAGCCCTCCCCGGACCCCACACTGGAAGCCCAACACTGAAGGGACAGAGTTACTTCTACCTCTTACCCCTGCAGGTAGACCCTCACGCTTCCACCTGATCGCTTCCCCTCGGACTTCAAGTAAGTCAGCAGTGGACTGCCGGCGCACAAACTGTTTAAGTTCACGGCGAAGAGAACCGTCAAGAACTTGTTCAACAAACTGATCATGCAGCAACACTTCAGCATTTGACATGGTATTAGGTGCAGGCTGTTTGACAGACTCCATCAGTTGCATTAAAGCGAGGGAGAAATCTTGTAGAGTCTCCCCTTCTTGCTGATGCCAGGAGAAAAAGGCCTCCTGTAAGGATACATAAGAGTCTGAAAAATCCATAAAGCTCTTGTAGCGCAGCAATGATCTTCGCTGGGTCTTCCCGTTCAGCACTGGGACGATATTTTATCTCTGCCTCTCCCTCAAGATAATCAAACAAGAAAAAGGCCTGCTCGGATGCAGGCAACCGCCGAGCTCTCAGACAAGCCTGAACCTCCTCAATCCACTCACTAAGTCCAATGCCCGATCTCCCTCTGAACATGGGGCATTTCCTATCCCGGGGCACAAAACAAGTCCCTCTGTTAAAGAGGCACTGGCAGTGGAAGGAGCAGAGGAAGGCCCAGTAGAAGCAGAGGATGCAGCATTAGGAGCAGGCACGGCCACAGCCTGTTCCTGTTGCAGCCTCTCATTATCTGCTTTCAATTGTGCAACCAAATCCCTTAACTCCTGTAACTCTCCCTCCATAGCTATGCCGTAACATAAAGGAAGACAGAATATTTACCTGGGGCAGCAGTGAAAAATTACAGCAAACAACTCACATGAAATGAATCATAGGTGTACAGAAGCAACTGCTGCTCTGCCTCTCAGTTTTACCCTACCGCTTAATATGTAGACTGGACCAAAGATTTAAAAGTCATGAAATGCTAACAAAAGGAAATAAACAAAATGGAACACACGTCTCCGCTCTCAATCGGGTCCTGCCGACAACGCCAGATTGTGGCAACTCGAGGGTGGTATAGGCCAAGTTTCAGATTTGGTTTGGAAAGGCAATTTGTCTTAGATTATTATTATTACCTTTTTTTTTTTTTTTTTTTTTTTGTTGGGAGCCAACAACGCCACTTCGGGAATTTCGCCCAAAGAATTTTAAGACCTACTACAGGCACACAGGCTTGTTACCCTTAAGGAACAGAAGACGTGGTTTCAAGTTGCAAAAACTATTTTCTTTATTAGTAAATCACAACCAATAAAAAAAAAAATTATCAAACACACCGGGGAAGGGAAGGCCCTTTCCAGGAGCTGAGGCCTACCGACGGCGTATGAGTCAGGGAACAGGGTAGGGGTATCCCACGGGAGAAAAAAAAACAAACACCCCAGTTGCACGTGGCAAGCACCCAAACACTCACACGGTGAATAACTAAGGCCCAGGGTACACAGCACGCAGTAAAAAGTGAACCGCCACCAGGACACCGGAGACCACCACCATCGGCTCTCAGCACTGGAAAGGGATAAAGAAAAAGGGGATTAGTGGGATACACTCAAAGGAACCAACCAAAATACCAACCCAAAATAATAAATTATGTTAAACCATATGGGGGCAGCCACCAACTAACGTAATAAACCAACTCGTATGCTGCCAAACTAACCAAAACCCTTGGGTGAGTGAAAAGAATAAAACAAACCTATACTTAGATAAAGAAACAGAATGTTTAACTAATGAAGAACATATTAATTAAACATAAGAAAGAATTACTACCAAATTAAAGGGGGACAAAACAAAGGTCTAAAGAGAAAGAAAAAAATTCAAATGTGAGTCCAGAAACTTAATCAGCCAGAGGAAAGTGTCTCTTCCTGGACTCAAATCAAATCATAACATAATCACACATATAAGGAGGAGAAATTAGAAAACCCAAGGGGGGGAAGGAACACAAAACAGGAAGAATAAATCAACTAAGGAGCAACCCCACAATAACCCTGTCACTCATTAAAACAGTCCGTTAAATACCGGCTGATAAAAGGTCGACACAGATTAAATAGATAAGATGGTCCAGTCCAGCATGCCCCACAGTTTACCCCCTGTTCCCGTTCTTTGGTACAGCGACCGGCTCCACACTGTCAGCGTGGGAGAAGTCGGGAAACAGCCAGCATGCTGCTTCAGCCGAGTACAGCACCAGGAGCATCGTAGTAGCGGGGCAGAGACAGGGGGGCCACAAACACCGCAGGAGGAGGATAGCGCAGCAAGGTGGCTAGGGCAGGGAGCGAAGCACAGCAGCACAGACCGAGTAGGGCAGAGGAGAGCAACATCAAAGCTGTGATTTCCTTATATTACTCTATCACAGCTGTAGTTCCCCAGGGTAGCACCTGGTCCACACAGCCCCTGTCACAAATAGAATTCCCTTATTAATCTTAGGAGCAAAGGACGAGGGTACAGACCTGTCATACGACACACATACCAATCAGGCTGTGTGAGTGATCACCCACAAGGGAGAGGAGCGAGAGGAGCCCAGCATAAACTTGACGGCTGCGGCAGCGATCGATCACACAAAAGGAAATCTTGCACCTAAAACCAAGCCAAATGGCAAGCAGTTCAGCGTGATAGTCAAACCATGCTACATTGTTAGCAGCCACTGCTAACTTACCTGTGCCGGTGAAAGCATGAGGAGAGAGGCAAGGCGACCCGGAAGTGATGGGAAAGCCAGAGCAAGAAAGAGAGGGAGGCTGCCACTACTCCCTTTTATAGAGTGCCCCTGTCACGTCATTGGCTGACAGGGACCTCAAATAAGTAGGGAAACGCAGCTCATGAGAGAGCAAGGATGAGACACATCATCCTGCTACATTAATTAGTGCTGGGCAAAGCCTTTCCCAAGGTTGTCTCATTTCATTGGTCTGCTTGAATGATTAATTAGGCAACCAAATATGATCTACCTGAGTCTGTTACCTGCTTGATTTAACCAATAAAGCTGGGGGTTCACTTACTTTTGAACATACTCAGTGTTTCATGTAGTTTTTGGGCTACTTAAACAAGTCCCACTAAATACATACAACTGCTAAACATATATCTGACATTTCATAAATAAAAAGTGGTGATGGAAAAATAAGAAAATCATGGTAAAACAACAGAAACTGAAACGATTGTGTTTAGGACCCAAATGCAGTACTCAGGCGCTCAGGAACAGTTCGTAATGACCTTTAATTTCACCACAGCAAACAAGGTACGCAGTAGGCAGAGTATACACAGGATACAGTTCGTTCTTCAGGCTTAAAGCCCTACACAGTCTCTGGGGCTCTGACGAGAAGCAGCCTACTTCAGGCAGCACTACTGATCAGGATACACAGACAGAAGCTTGTTGTCAGGAACAAGAGAGGTGGAGTAGGGAGCGGGGATCGCGATCTCAGGAACAGGAGCCGGTGACGTTGTCCTCTCGGCCACACCGCAGCCACACACTTTCCGCCACACAGAGTCTTTAAGGTGAAGCGGGCTCTGACTCACCCAATCTTTTGAAGCAGGAAGTGACGTAACCTGCCGAGGACCAGACGACCACCACAGATCAGGAGCCGCAGACAGAAACTCGTCGTCAGGAACAGGAAGCGGGGTCGTAAGCCGAAGATCAGTCAGCGAAGGCGGCAGCACCGTTGGGGAGCAGGCTGAAACTCGTCGTCAGGAACAGGAAGCGGGGTCGTAAGCCGAAGACCAGTCAGCGAAGGTGGAGGCACCGTTGGGGAACAGGCAGAAGGATAACCGAAGCCAGGCGGAGGAGTCGTAACCAGACGAGCAGGTAGATACCAGAGACGCTGAGACAGAGCACGAGGTCGGGGACAGAAGGCAGGTGAGTTTACCGGGAGGCAGATGAGAAGAGCTTGTCAGGGACAGGCAAAGTTGGCACCAGGAGATCGGGCAGGGGATGAACGCTGGAAAGTCTCGCATAACGCTGAAGAACAATCTGGCAGTGCATGAGAGTTCTGGTGAGGCTTATATACAGGACTGATTGTAATGAGCTGCAGCTGTGTAGACAGGTGAGCGGAGTTGAGCTGATGAGGTGGGCGTGGCTGGCAGGTAGAGTGGAGCAGAGGGAGGGAGAGTGGAAAAACACAGCAGCAGTGACAGAAGGGGAGTGAGAGACAGGAACTGTGACAAGAAACATTGAAACTGCTCAAGGGGTTCACATACTTTCAAGCAGCAGTGTATCTTAAATTAAACTGGATAGTTTGGATATCAGGCCAGGCTGTTGAGGGTCCCAGGTAAGAACATCATCTATCTGACTGTGTATTGGTGGTAATGGGAAGACACAGCTTAATGACAAAATCTCATACCAGGAGATATCTACAAAATTTAGGTGTGGAATGCCATACTGTTGTGTTGTTTTTTCAAAAGGGATAAAATTGTTGGCCTGATGGAGATCCTTTACACACCTAAGCCAGTGTTTCTCAAGCAGGGGTCCGCGGACCCCTAGTGATCTGTGGTGTTATTGCAAGGGGTCCTTAAAAATAAAATATATAAAAAAAAGATTCTATGACATTCATAAAAATAGGATTATTTTACTCGAATGTGACTGAGACCTTCTTGTACTGAAACTACAGAGGGTAACAGGACCTTTTTCTGTAACTACACCTGTTTCATGAGTCTAATTCATTTAATTAAGTTTGTATAATAAATGCTTAGCACGATCTGCATCCTTTTCAAAATATGAGCCCCTTACTGTTTCATTGGGCATTCACCATTCATTTGTTAATAATTATTTTATTGTGAATCATCTGCAGGAAGCTGTTGTGGGAAAACTCATTAACTTGCAAGGTTCAGGTTAGCACTTGAAATTATGCAAGTGTACAAAGAACAAAATGATAAGCACAGTTACACAAAGAAGAAGAAGTAGAAGAAGATCATGGACCCCCAGATTCAGTGGGAGGGGGGGTCCTCAAGGTAGATCAAAAGTATGCAGGGGGTCCAGGATCCCAAAAAGGTTAAGAACCACTGCCTTAAGCCCTTCCTGACCCACAGCTGAAAGGCAGAATCAGAATCAGAATCAGCTTTATTGGCCAGGTATGTTAGATACACAAGGAATTTGATGCCGTTTTACTTCACTAAGTACAGACCAGATACATACAGAGTGTATGTACATATACAAACAGAACCAAAGCAGAAAAATGAAAAGTAGGAAATAAACTTTGAAATAAAAATAGAAATTATGGCAAGGAATAGGAATAGAATAAGTACAAGATGTACAAGATAAAAAACAAGAAACAAAGTGAAAACAAACAAGAAAAGTGCTGAGGTGCATGTACGGTTGGAGGACGATATGTGCATAGGGACAGACTGGATGAATGAATGATCATGTATACGGTAAATAGGTGGACATTGGCAATTAGGAGTTCAGCATGGTAACAGCCTGGGCGAAGACACTGTTCTTGTGCCTGGTGGTTTTAGCTCTGTATTACTTACCTGAGGGGAAGGGTCAGAACAGTTTGTGTCCAGGATGTGAGGGGTCTACAGAGATGTTACCTGCCCATCTCATGACCCTTGACCAGAACAAGTCCTGGATGGAGGGCAGGTTGGTCCCAATGAGATTCTCCACAGGCCTGATTGTCCTCTGCAGTCTGTGTCTGTCCTGCCTGGTTGCAGGTCCAAACCAGACCCTGATGGACGTGCAGAGGACAGACCGGATGACGGCCGTGTAGACAGTGACCAGCAGCCTCTGCGGCAGGCCGAACTCCCTGAGCTGTCGGAGCTGCAGGAAGCACAGCCTCTACTGTGCCTTTTTATGGATGGTGTCTATGTGGGGGGTCTACTTCAGGTCCTGTGAGATTGTGGATCCCAGAAATCTGAAGGTTCCCACAGTAGACACAGTGATGTAGCGCAGTCCCATGTTGACTGCATCACCCGACGACCTGTTTGTCCTGTAAGCAAACTGCAGGGGCTCTAGCAGGGGTCCTGTGATGTCCTTCAGGTGGCTCAACACCAGTCTCTCAAAGGATTTCATGACTAAAGACGTCAGGACGACAGGTCTGTAGACATTTAGTCCAGTGATGCAGGGTTTATTGGGGACCGGATGATGGTGGAGCGTTTGAAACAAGAGGGGACTTCACAGAGCTCCAGGGATCAGTTAAAGATCTGGGTGAAGATGGGGGCCAGCAGGTCAGAGCAGACTCTCAGGCAGGAAGGGGACACACCCTCTGGTCTTGGAGCCTGGACAGGTTCCTGTCCCCAGTTCTGTAGGCTTCCTCCTTGGCCTGCTGTAGCTTCCTTAGATGTGAGGTGAACCAGGGTTTGCTGTTGTTAAGATAAGATAGTCCTTTATTGATCCCCAAAGGGGAAATTCTGTTTCTGTTGTGCAGTGGGTCTTGATTTGCAAACACATATCCTCACAAAAGCTAATGTAAGATGTCACAGTGTTAGTCAGTTCGTCCAAGTTTGTGGGTGCAGCCTCAAAAACCGTCCAATCAGTGCAGTCAAAGCAGACCTGTAGCTCCAGCTTTGCCTCATCTGTCTATCTCTTCACAGTCTTTACTTAGGCTGAGCAGCTTTTAGTTTCTGGTTGAAGGTAGGAATGAGATGGATCATGCAGTGATCAGCCAGTCCAATAGCTGCACGGGGGACAGAGCGATAGGAGTGCTTTAAAGGGGACATATTATGCAAAAATCAATTTTTGAAGGCTTATGAACACATTTTTGGGTGTTTGGCCTGCCTCCCAGCCCACAACATGTAAGAGTAGACAAAAAAACAAACCCTGTATTTAAAAGGGTGCATAAATGTAACTCATGGTATTTGGCGAGCTGTTGAGTCTATTGATACACAGTTACGTAACAAGCACTTTCATTTTCATTGCTGGCCTGCTCGTGGTACCATCAGTCTCTCAAAGTAGTATGGGAGGTAGAGCCTTCAGTTATCAGGCTCCTCTTCTCTGGAACCATTTACCGACCACGGTTCAGGAGGCAGACACCCTCTCTACCTTTAAGGTTAGACTTTAAACATTCCTCTTTGACAACGCTTTCAGTTAGGAACCAGCTCATAGTACATAGTTAAGACACTTGTACCCCTTTCAGACTGGCCAAAAAACCTGTTTAAACCTGGTAACAATCGGCTCCTGTCAGCAGTTTGAAAGGGTTTAATCGGCATTTTGAACCAGGTCGACTGACCCTGCAAGCGACACAGGTTTTTATCAGCTTGCCTCCGATCTGCTTCAGTGAGAACATCACACCCGCTGATTTACGTCATGATGTCGGTATAACGTGCTCACGGCATAATATCGCACCCATGCTCTCCATCTGTAACCTACGTGACTCTTTGCCATCTCAGCATCAAATTCCATCTGCCTTTGTATCATCAGAGCTCAAATGTCATTCAGTTTACGCTGAGTTTGTACATTTTTAAAGAGGGACAAAATAACAGCTGACCAATGTGTCCACAGCCTCCATGCTCCTTTCCATTGTTTACATGGATGTGTTTCGGCGAGCCAGTGATGTCATCAATGTGATGACATCAGTTTGATGCAGCAGAGGAAAAAAAAAGTGGCCATGCAGCTCGTCTTGCTGCTGATTAGACCCAGGTCTGCTGGCAGTGTGAAAGGAGTCCCTTGCCAATTGTTAGCGGGTTAACCCACGTTGAAAAAACCAGAGTTGGACCGCTAATTTTAGAGTGAAAGCGATAATAGTTAAGATGCAATAGGCTTAGACTGCCGGGGGGATCTGGCACACTGGGCTCTATCTCTCTGTCTCTCTAGCACCATATAGACATGAGGTTCCTCTTGAAAATGAGATGCAACATGTCAAGAGGCCGACTTTTAATGAATTTATACTTGACGGAGGCATATATGGTGGGGACACATTTATGGTCTGGGCGTCCATGAGTTTGTCAGTACCATAAATTCTTATTTTCAGTCCTTTGTCTCTCCACCCCCACCCCCTCAATTATCAGCTGAAATAAATCACTTATAGATTCTCGTTTTGATGCTGTTGTATTATTCAGCGTTAATGTAAATATTACATTAATTAGTCTTTTCATGATTATTATTGATTATACTTCTATAAAAACTATCACTACAATCCTACAGACATGAGGACCCTCCTGAAAACGAGATCTTGCATCTCAGGGGACTAACCTCTAATAAATTTATATTCAGCAGAGAAGACAGGTCTGTTATTGGCCCATGGATCTGTTACTAGCTTTAGTTCTTACTTTAGTCCACTTGTCTCTGCCCACCTCCCTTTCTTTGCCCACACACCCAACACAGCATAGTGTGAACGGCTGTTCATCATGAGACTGGGATCCACATTCAAGATTTCCTACTGCTGAACTAAAGTTTTTTTCTTGCCGCCATGATGGAGGGATTCATGATTGGCTATATGGATTCATGTTGGGTGTTTGATGTATATATTTGTATATATACTGTATATATACAAGGGCGACTCAATAAGTAACCGGCCTAACTTATTTCTGGTTGAGATCCACCTCTTCTTTTTTGATGTAATTGCCCTCTAGTGTGATGCACTTAGACCAACGGTGTTTAAGTGCCATCAGCCCAGAACTGAAAAAGTCAGGGCCCTTTCCATTGACCCACTCCTCAACTGCTGTCACGACTTCTTCGTCAGACTGGAAATGATGTCCACGGATATCCTTTTTCAAGTTTGAGAATAGGAAGAAGTCGCTAGGAGCTAGGTCAGGCGAATAGGCAAGATGTGGTATTAATTCATACCCGTTCGCTCTACAGCATCCATTGCAACTTTGCAAGTGTGGACTCTCGCGTTGTCCTGTTGCAGCAAAACACCTTTAGAGAGTTTACCTCGGCGTTTTTCACGGATGGCGATTCTCAGCTGGTCTAGCAAGTTTGCATAGTACACTCCAGTTATTGTACTTCTCTTGGGTAAAAAGTCCAACATAATAACGCCTTTTGCATCCCAAAATACTGTGGCCATCACCTTGCCAGCAGATGGTTACGTCTTGAACTTCTTTGGCCTCAGGGACCCCAGCCCTACCCACTGACGACTCTGAGCTTTATTCTCTGGCTCATAATAATGAACCCAAGTCTCATCTACAGTCACCAGACGCAAAAGAAAATCATCTTTTGACCTAAAATGCTTCAACAAGGCGCTGCATACTGATGTTCTGGTTGCCATTTGCTCATCACTAACTGATTTGGGAACCCAATGGGCTGTTAGCTTGCACATACCTAAAGGATCATGTAAGATAGTTGAAACGCTACCATGTGAAATGCCTAATGCCTGCGTTATTTCTTCCACCTGAATTCGCCTATCAGAGTATACCAGATCCCGAACTTTGTTACACCTTTCTTCGTCGGTGGCATCCAGTGGGCGTCCAGACCTGGCTTCATCTTCTAAAGACGTTCTACCACGTTTGAATCCCCCTACCCAGAATTTAACCTGAGCATAAGATGGTGCAGAAGACCCATAAACATCGGCTAACTCGCCATGTATTTCCTTGCCTGTTTTACCTTTCAAATACAAGTACCGAATTACAGCACAGAACTCAACTTCAGATGAAAAGCATGCCTTTGCATCACTAGCCATGTTTGACATTCAATATCTTCTTAAAGAATGACTCGATACGCGTGCAATTTTGTACCCAGGTATAAAACGTGTATTGAAACAAGGCATGAAAATCGTGATTGTCTCGGTCAATCGGAAATGGGATAGGCTGGTTACTTATTGACTCGCACTCGTACCTGAGTATACCTACTCCCCGGTTGGAGAAATTTCTGCGCCAACTGCCGCCATTGTTGTTTACACTGTTAGTGAGAGATCGGCGTACACCATGTCTAAGCCCAAAACCTATCACTGCTGGGTTGTTGGCTGTAAACAGCCACATATATCTTCACATATAGGCTTCCAGTCTTGGAGGCCCAAAGGTCCCAGTGGATTTATTTTATTTTTGAAGAGAATGAGCCAGATACAGTCGGAAAAAACCTGTATGTATGTGCCAGTCACTTCACATCTGACTGCTTCTTCAACTTCAGTCAGCTCAACACAGGACTGGCAACTAGACTTTTCCTGAATCCGGCCTGAGTACCAACAATCTGTCACAAAACCTGATGATGGAAATGTGAGTATTTTAATGCTGTGTAGTATTTATTTTGCTCATTGCTATGAGCTAATGCTAACAGCAGGTGGAAGTGAACCAGAGGTAACTGCACAACATGTTCGTCAATGTTAGCGTTACTTGCTGAAAGTCTGGAGGATAAACATTCCTACATTAGTCAAGAGAAGTTTAACATTGGCTGAATATAATCAGTCCTGCATTCCCCCCATTACCCCTCATTTTCATCTTACGTTAGCCCAGAAGTTAGGCTAAGTTGTGGCTGTGTCCCTCTGCAGTGACTAAACAGCAGTTAGCATGTTGTGCATTAGCCTGTGATGTTTGGGGAAACGAGCTTCGCTGTTATCTGGCAACTGATGAATTTGCGTTTTGTGTGTGTTCAGGACTGTAAGTGGCGTGTGGCTGGAGCGGCAGTGTGCTCCACTTTGCTCGAGATATGCTGCAGGTCTGTCGTAAAGTCCCCGTATGTTACTGTGTTTATCGCTGCTCTGCTTGAACTAATTATTATATCAAGGCGATATCCTCAAAACCAGCTGTTCTGAACAGAGGGGTTATGTGAGTGTGGGGAGAATGCAGCTGTGCTTGATTCATGGTCTTTTTGGACCACAGCATGTTAATAACGATTCATGAAGACATCAAGAATCCATGTTAAACTGCAAAAAGGGGCAAAACTGTCCCAGCTCACTGTGCCACCTGCGCTCTGTCAGTGGATCTACAGTTTCCTGACTGACAGAAGCCAGCAGGTCAGGCTGGGGCAGGTCACCTCGAACATACGGACCACCAGCACAGGGACCCCCCAGGGATGTGTCCTTTCTCCACTACTCTTCTCCCTCTACACAAACGACTGCACCTCCACGGACGCCTCTGTGAAGCTACTGAAGTTCGCAGACGACACCACCGTCATCGGTCTTATCCAGGATGGTGATGAGACTGCTTACCGACAGCAAGTGGATCAGCTGGTGCTCTGGTGCAGTCAGAACAACCTGGAGCTAAACACGCTCAAGACGGTGGAGATGGTAGTGGACTTTAGGAGACACCCCCCCACCCTGCCCCCCCTCACAGTCCTCAGCAGCCCGGTGTCCACTGTGGAGAGCTTCAGATTCCTGGGCACGATCATCTCTCAGGATCTGAAGTGGGAGCAGAACATCAGCTCCATCCTCAAGAAGGCCCAGCAGAGGATGTACTTCCTGCGGCTCCTGAGGAAACATGGACTCCCCCCTGAGCTGCTGCTGCAGTTCTACACTGCAGTCATCGAGTCTGTCCTGTGCTCCTCCATCACTGTGTGGTTCGGAGCTGCCACCAGGCAGGACAGGTCCAGACTGCAGCGCACTGTGAGGACTGCTGAGCGGATCATCGGTGTCCCCCTGCCCTCTATCCAGGACCTGTACTGCTCCAGGACTCGTAGGAGAGCGGGAAACATTATGAGGGACTCCACTCACCCTGCTCACAGACTCTTTGAACTGCTCCCATCCGGCAAGCGCCTCAGAGCCCTACGGACCAGGACAAGCCAGCACAGGAGCAGTTTCTACCCATCGGCAGTCACCATTCTAAACAGCTCATAGCTACATAATTAATAAGAGCTGCAACTTTTTAAACAGTTAATAGCTGCACTATCATTGCACAGCTGCACTTTCCTCTCTTCAGTTGTAAACATTCCTGGATGCTTGCTTGTATATATTCCTGATGCACATTTTTTATTTTTTATTTTTACACACACACTTTATTGTTAAGAGTTTTTGTACATTTATATTTCTTCATTTTATTTATTTAATCTTATCCTCTATTTTTTTTCTTTAAAATTTTTTTACATTTACCTTATTTTTATTTTGTCTCGTTCACTGTACTAGAGAGAAAACAACTGCCGAAGTCAAATTCCTTGTATGTGTCGCATACTTGGCAATAAAAAACGATTCTGATTCTGATTCTGATTCTGATTCTGAAAATATGGGACCTTCAAAACAGTGGTCTAAAATGTTAGCTTCCCTGATGGGGCACTTGGTGTGCTGTCTTTATTTTGGGAGTTCAAGGGTGAGATTTGCTCTGGTAAAATCCCCCAGAATGATGAGCAGAGAGTCAGGATGTTTTTCCTCCACATCTGTATAATTTCTTCAACACTGTGACATCTGTACACCAAACTTCGTTCATGTAGAAACACGTACCGCTGCCCCGCGTCTTCCAAGTGAGCTCTGTGATGCAGTCCGCTTGATAGAGCTAGAAGCCCGGCAATCATAGTGCGCTGTCCGGGATGTGATCACTTAGCCAGGTTTCAATGAAGCACAGAGCGACGGATCTGTTAAAGTCAGTGTTTTTTGAGTTGAGGAGCAGAAGTTCATCCATTTTGTTAGCCAGGGACCAGACATTGGTGAGATGTATAGACGGGAGCTCAGTCCTGAATCCCCACTGCCTCAGCTTGACGAGCGCTCCTGCCCGCTTTCCCCGTTGGCATCTCCTGCATAACTTATAGAGAGCAGCTACTCCTCCAACCAAAATCTCTGTATAACTCTCTGGAGTAGTTAAAGTGGGTGAAAAAAGTCCTGCAGACGTAAATCCAGTGTTCAGTAGTTCTTCTCTGGTAAATGTTAAAAGAGAACGGGAGCAGAACGCAGAGAAAACACACAAAAACACAACAAGTACAAGAGAGTTAAGGACCAAGGCGGCCGTCTGGAGCGATAAAAAAAATCATCAGCGTATAATGATAGTTTGTGTTTGCCCTCCTCTACTAATCCCCTTCAATCCTGCCTCAGTCCTCATTGCTATAGCCAGGGGTTCGATAGCTATGTCAAAAAGAAGCGGGAACAGGGCACATCACCCTGTCTGGTCCCTCGATAGAGAGTGAAATAATGAGAGATTATTTCATTTGTTCTGATAAAGCTCTAGGTATACAAGGTCTCATTACAGGAACCAAACAATGAGCTGTGAATAAATATTTTTTCTCTATTCGATCGAATGCTTTGTGTGCGTCAATCAGTCTACATACTTCTATACTTGTATAGCCCCACTTCATCTTGAGTGTTATCTTAGGGCACTTTGCAAAAGAGCAGGCTGGAGCCGAACTCTTCACTTTTTAGATGCACATACTGTAAAATACCAAATAAAAGCTGGGTTCCAATTAATCGCCGGGTCCCAAATAAACACCGGGTGTAATTTATTAGGCACAGCCTACGAGCTACGGTCGAAAGTTACAGAACACACATGCAAACGCTGAGCTCACAACTGACACTTGGCGCTTGAAAAGGGATTTATTCGAAAAGAAACATGATCAGACTGTACCTTATCAGTCCACATGGTTTATTTGTCTCTCAGGACATCCTGTCGGTTCGCTTCTCCTCCTTCTGTGTGTCAACAAATTCACATTGGTGTAAGGAGCTCTGTTTTACGACGGTGCAGTTACACTCAATGTCCATAGAGGCCACTAGAGTGCAGAAAGCCGGAATCTTACATACTAGGGCTTTGAAAATTCAAAGAAGAAGACGTTGCCACTGCCACTGCATGTTGTTTGCCCTTAACTAACGTCAGGAGGCCAGTCACATCAGTTAAGGGTACATTGCTGCTGATCGCCATGGCCCCGGTACAGCGAAAAAAAACAGTAAGACCTTAACTACCGGTAGTTCCTTACCAGTGTTAAGAGTGTTTAGAGAGCACTGAGTTGAAAGAAGAAGACAAAAGTATAACTATGGTATTGTAATCTTGCCTAGAAAATGTAAAGGTGATATTCATACAGGTGTAAATAAATAATTTGATTACATTTACCATATTTTTACATTTTTTTGCTATGCAAGATTTTTGTGAGAAAGGAATTAAATACCTGTTCCAAATAGCCGCCTGGTCCCAAATAAACGCCTGGTCTGCTCAGTGATTGAAACAAATAAACGGTATTTTACGGTATATGCATATATACAACCATATATATTTTTATATACACATATATGCATCCAGACATGTGTCCACCCAGGCAGAGACAAAGGGTCTAAAAATAAGAATTCATGATAGTGACAAACCCATGGATGCCCAGATCATAAATCTGTCCTCAGCCCCTTTGTCTCTGCTGAATATAGATTCAATCAATCAATCTTTATTTGTATAGCACAATATTTGTCTTTGTTGAATATAAATTTATGAAAGGTAAACCCTTGAGATGTGGCATCTCAATTTCAAGAGGGTCCTAATGTCTATACAGTTGTGACAGTTACTATGGATGAATAATCAATACAACCATGGATAGAGAGATCAATCTAATATGATCAATCTATTTGTGTGCTGTCTGCAGGAACTACCATGTATTTAATTTGGTTGATATCTCTAAAGTTAATATCCGAGACAATAATGAAGATGGAATGGGGCTAAAAGAAAGGCAAAATATTTGTAGTTGTAGTTGTTGAAGATTTGCAAGTCCGCAGCAGCAGGCAGTCTACACTAAGGCAGTCTACACCAAGGATCCCAGGCTGCATTCTAGAAAAGAACCAGGGACGAGCAAACCAAAACAGGCAAATGCTTATATAGAGAGAGGATGGCGAGAGAGTGTTGGTGAGACAGAGAGAGATAGAGAGGGAGGATCCCAGTGTGCCAAATGCCAGCAGTCTGACCCTATTGCAGCTTAACTATGACCTATGAGCTGGTCCAGGCCTGAGCTGGCCCTAACTGAAAGCTTTATCAAAGAGGAATGTTTTAAAGCTAGGGTTGGTGATTTGATTTAGATACACTTTCTGTTATACTGGTGAAAATGATCGTTATGTCCTGATGGCAATCAATGCATGATGTGTTCTTAAAAGAGAGCAAAAAATAGCCGTTGTCTACAGTATAAGTAAAACAGGGAAAACACCAACCAATCACAGTGATCATTCAGACCAAATTTATTAAACAAATTAAATCCTGCACTGCCGTTCTGCTCACCTTCTGCACGTACATTTTGCCGGCATGCACTGAGCCTGATTCAATGCACGTAGCCGAGCTGAGAGGGATCCAAGTACACTGGAGAATGCTTACCTGTCAAGTTTTGGCTTGGGGGGGGGGGCTAGGCGAAGTTCTGAGGAGATGCTACTTTCAAATTCATGCTACTTTTCCAAAATTACTGATACTGATAAGTTAAATGGCCTAGCAGGTTTTGTACTACAAGCTCTTTAAGATAAACTGGTGCCTGCCCTCTTGAGAGCTTTATAAGTAAGAAGAAGAATCTTGAATTCTATTCTAAATTTTATGGGACGCTGATGCAGAGAAGCTAATACAGGAGTAATGTGATCTCTTTTCCTTCTAGTCAGTACAGCATTTTGAACCAGCTGAGGGGTCTGAAGTGACTTGCTGGGACAGCCAAAGAGAATTACAATAATCCAGTCTGGAGGTAACAAAACCTTGGGCTCGCTTTTCAGCATCACTCTGAGACAGGATAGGCCTGATTTTGGCAATGTTACGAAGATGATAAAAGGAAATTTGTTTTATGTTATCATAGAATACCCCAAGATTTCTAACAGTTGTGCTTGGTGTCAGGCTGAGGCCATCTAGGGCAGTTATATCATCAGAAAAGGTTCCTCTGAGGTGTCGGGGGCCCAGCACATTGACCTCTGTCTTGTCTTGAGTTAAGAAGAAAATTCAAGGCCATCTAGATCCTAATGTCCTTCAGACATGCTTCTAGTTTAGATAACTGAATTGTTTCACCCAGCTTCATTGATATGTACAGCTGAAATCATCAGGTGATGATGAATCATCAGAGATAATGATCCATTAAACATACAGAGAAAGTTCAATATTTTACCTCAATTTCCAGAAAGATGTCTCCCCGAAATTAATCCTGTTTAAACAGGATGTTATGATGGAGGTCATCACTTTATCAAGTCTTACCACTAGGATCTTGGTCAGAATCTAGTCATCACTTGAAAGCAGACTTACAGGTCTGTTACAACCCGGCTCGTCAAGGAGAAAGGGAAGCAACATAAGACCAGTTGTCAGTGGTATTATGTGTTATTTATTACAGGAAGTGAGATTGAACAATAATAAAGCAGGGTGAGACAACAGAAAATGGCCGGAGAGTGCTGTTCAAAACAGCAACCAAGGATAACCAAAGTACTCTTAACTAAAATTAAAGTTACCGCTGCTTCTTACAAAAAAAAGAAAATAAAACCTGCTACCCATGTCTAACCAAACAAAAATTACAAATGAACAGCACCCTTAACCTAATGAGAATAACAAAGCAAAATTCTAAGTGTGAATGTGTGTAATTCTCGAGTCTAATCCTGGCCCAACAGCAGCGAGTGCCTCACAGATACAGAGCACAAGTGGAGACACGGCTTCACAACAATATCTACAGCAGAGAATGATCTCTTGAAGGCGGTCCAGCTTCTTATACCGTGCATGTCTCCCCGATTGGCCAGGGCTCCTGCTCCTCACCAATCAGCTGTTTTCTCTCGCCTGGGCACACCCATAGGGGATGCACCAATCACTCAGCTGCACTCACACATTCATACATCACACTCACAATTGGTCAATTAACACACACAGGGACAGGATGTGGCCGCAGCCGTAACAAGGTCTGTATGATTCACACCTGAGAGGATCCTTTCCCTTCTTATGTAGATCTGAAATTAAAGCTTCTGTCATGCTCAGTGGTAGAGACTTCTTTTCAAATGTTTCAGTGAACACGTCCCTCAAGAGTCTCTCTAAAGAGACTCACAGGTCCTCCACTGAACAGGTCAGAGTCTGAACCAGAACATGTAACCAATATTAGAAACCAATCTGTAACTGCAGTTACTATCATAGATTATTTCTAATCTTGTTAGTGCTTGTGTTTTCCTCCATACAGACTGTAGCACCATGGGAAATTCACAAATGATCAGGTCTCCTTTTAAACTTTATCAGCTTTAGAAGAGAGAGGAATCAACATAAACAAAAGCTTACCTTTATATTGAAACACTGAGAACAAGTAGGTCACAATCCCTCACACAGTTTAGACATGTAAGGGTCCATTTTAGTGTACACTGTCCTGCTTTCTCTGGTGTAAAAGTCAAGTCAAGTCAAAGTTTATTTATAGAGCACGTTTAAAAACAACCTCAGTTGACCAAAGTGCTGTACAGGGGTACAAAACAATATCTCATACACTTTACGTTAAAAACCCAGTAATGATAATAGAACATGCATGATAATAAAAACAGTAAAAAGAATAAAAATGAGCCGAAACATTAAAAAATAAAAAGATACCAATAAAAACAATAGAAAAGCATAAAAGAGAGGATAGCCAATAAAATAAAAGGGATAAGAGATACAGAGATAAAAGAGATAAAAAACCAAGATTACTCGCTTAGCTGGGACTGAACGCCAAAGAATAAAGATGGGTTTTTAGCAGTGTTTTAAAGTGCTCTGTTGACTGTGCAGCTCTAACCTGGATAGGTAGGCTGTTCCACAGCTTTGGTGCCGCCACCGCAAAGGCTCTGTCTCCACGAGTGGAGAGCCTTGTCCGAGGAACTGCCAGGAGCAGCTGGTTTGATGACCTAAGTGTCCTGGTAGTCGCATGGGTTTTAAAAGTTCAGATAAATAAGGTGGAGCAAGACCATTTAAGCACTTAAAAACAATCAATAAAACTTTAAAATGAACTCTAAAATCGACAGGCAGCCAGTGCAAGGAAGCAAGGATAGGTGTGATGTGGTCGTACCGTTTTTTGCCTGTCAGCAGGCGGGCAGCTGCATTTTGGACGACCTGCAGAGGGCGTAAAGCTGACCTGGCTAAGGCCTACAAATAGGGAGTTGCAGTAGTCCAGGCCGTGATGTTATGAAGCAGTGAATAGCCCTCCTCGAGTTCTTTTTTGGGAGATACATTTTTACCTTGGCCAGTATCTAAGCTGGAAAAAACTTGTTTTTACAGTGGAACGTATCTGTCTGTCAAGTTTGAGTTCACTGTCCAGTATAACCCCAAGGTTTCTTGCAAAGCCATGGCAGTAAGAATTTCAGAGTGCCAATGGTGCTGTCATACCCATCAAGAATGTTTTTTTGACCAAATAAAATGAATCTCAGTTTTGCTTTTTGTTCAAGGACAGAAAATTAATTTCCATCCAGGAATGAATATCGCTGAGACAGTTTAAAAGAGTCTGGACAGAGCTTGCTGATCAATTTCTCACCTGGCAGATATATTTGAACATCATCTGCAAAGCAATGAAATGGAAATAGTATGTTGTGGAAAAATGGATCCCAAGGGGCAACATGTAAATTTAGGAAAAGGAGAGGGCCCAAAATGGAACCCTGAGGCACCCCACAGTTCAAAGAGGAAGTGGCTGAGGAGAACTGGCCAAGTTGGACAGAGAAGCTCCTGTCTGAGAGGTAGGACTCAAACCACTTAGGAGCAGTACCCCTAATGCCTACACAAGTATTTAGACGTGACAGGAGGATGTTGTGATCTACTGTGTCAAAGGTAGCTGTGAGATCCAGGAGGACTGGGACAGCAGAGTTACCAGAATCAACTGTTAAAAGGAGATCATTTAAAACTCTTAGAAGTGCCATTTCTGTGCTGTGTTGGGCTTAAAACCAGACTGGAATTTTTCTTAGATAGCCTATTGTTTTTGTCAATATGAGACTGGAGCTGCTCAAATACCACCTTCTCCAAGACCTTGGAAAGAGAAGGAAGAGATGGGCCTAAAATTTGATAAAACTGTGGGATCAAGATTGGGTTTTTTGATGAGGGGTTGAACAACAGCATGTTTTAGAGCAGCAGGAACACACCCAGACATCAAGGATGCATTTATCAGATCCATAACCCAGGGCCCAATGGTATGGAAGACCTCCATAAAAAGATGAAATGGAATGCCGTAAAGACTGTCTTGGGTTTAGTTATGTTAGATTCGGTTTAGTTCAGTTTGCATTTTTTACAACATTTACACACATTATCGTCACTCATGCACATACTACTCTACTGACTCTACTGATTTACATACTTTATGTTTTAAACATTTGATTTGATTTTATTTGAAGTTATTTTGAGTAATGTGGTTTAATTTGGTCTAATTTTCTGATTGTTTAGTTTGATTCAATTCAGTTTAACAGTAACCTGCCTGACTTAAATATTTGATTTGACCTAATTTGGTTTAGTTTTGCTTTATTTGGTTTAATTATAGATTTGTTTGAATTGAATATTTAATTTGGTTTAACTTGGTTTGATTTGAAAAATAAGCCTTTGAGGGCTTTGCCATGGGTGTTGTCTCCCTCTTTTGTTGTGGCTGCCTGAGCCAGGTCATGACAAGTGGGGGCTCGTCCATTTGGGTTAGTTTAGTTTTTTGGTCTGATAGTTTGGTATTGGAGATTTGATTGGTTGGTCAGCTATAGATTATTTTGATAGGCTTTGGTGCCTGAGTAGTTTTGTCTTGTGTGTTGTGTTTTGATAGTACTCAGGTTTTGTTTGTTGGGAGACTTACCATGTGCTCTTTGGGAAGCCATTTTGTTAGTTAATGCTGGTTTGTTGGTACCACTCAGAATAACTGTTACTGCTGAAGCACTGACAGAGGTTTCTCCATCAGGCTAAAGGGGCATTTTCCAATAGGGACGGTGTCCATTTGTTTTGTTTTTTTTGTCTTAAAGTGGTTGTTTTATGTGGAGAGCATATGCTCGTTAGGGAGCACATCCGCTTCTGCAGGGGGGGTCACCATTTAATGGTTGCTTTCCTGGGTTGACGGGTTTGAGTCATTACTTGTTACAGTTAATGCAGTGCATAAATACCCGCCACAAGCCACACGAAGAGAGGGTTGAGTTAGCTAGCCCTCAGTTAGGCAGTTAGGGGGAAGCTCTCTGTTGTGGGAAACGCTGGCCCAAGTGCAGTTAAAGCAGTCAAGTTATTTTCTGAGGTGGTTTTGGTGATTTGATGATGGCTTCCTTATCAGATTTTTTTTAGGTGCCAACGGTGGGATTTGTGAATGCATGTAAAAAGGAAGAATTATTGGAAATAGCTGACCACTATAGCGTTGTTGTTGTTGCTAAGAGTCGTAAAGATGACATTCGCAAAACAGTTTTGAAGTCTTTATATGACCAGGGTGTGTTACCTGAAGGGGAGGTTGAGGCAGAGCTAATACCTGTTTCAGTGTCTGTACCAGCAGTTCAGGCTACAAATTTAACTTTTGAGCAACATAAAGAGTTGTTACTTCTGCAGTTTGAGCATGAGAAGTTTTGTAGAAACATGCAGAAAGAAGAGAAACTGGAGTTGGAGAGACTGAAGCAGAACACTGAGAGGATGAAGTTAGAGGTTGAACACTAAAGGTTGCAGTTGATTAGAGAGGGCAAGCTGTTTACTGAGGGCTCTGGTGCCTCTAGTGGCAGTATATCGGGGAATTGATGTGGTTGCTAACTTGCATTTGGTACCTAAGTTTAATGAACATGACCCTGATTCTTTTTTCACTGTTTTTGCAGGTGCTAAAAATTGGCCAGATTTCAGACAAAGTACTAATGCTACAATGTGTTCTCACTGGGAGAGCCCAGGAGGCTTATTCAGCTTTGTGTGGTGATGCTAGTCTAGATTATCAGATGGTAAAAACAGCTGTCTTAAAGTTGTATGAGTTGGTTCCTGAGGCTTACCGCCAGAGGTTTAGAAGTTGGGTAAAGGGTGAGAAACAAACTAATGTGGAATTTGTCCGAGATCTGACTTCCCATTTTCAGCGTTGGTGCTCAGCTGCTAAAGTTGACACTTTTGATGGTCTTTGTGAGCTAATGATATTGGAACAGTTCAAAAATGCTATCCTTCAGGGCATCGCTACTTATGTTAATGAGCAGAAGCCCTCTACAGCGCTAAAAGCAGCAGAGTTAGCTGATGATTTTGTGTTAACTCACAAGTCCATTTCTGTGGAAGCATGTTCTCGGGGAGGTTTTGAGCTTGATCATAGTAACAAAGGGAACAGGGGTATTGGTGAAAAATTTGGGAAACCTAGCCCCTTATGTAAGCCTTTGTTGACAGAGCGACTTGACAAGTCCAGACAATGTAATTACTGTCATGGGGAAGGTCACTGGAAAGATCATTGTCCTTTATTAAAGCCCAAAGCTAAAGTTAGTGCAAATCTTCATGCTCCTGCCATGCTTTGCTCTAATGTTTCTGAGAAGTCTATCTGTGTAGTTCCTAGTGTTTCTTTGAGTGAAATGTCAGGCAAGATACCCGTTTGTGTCAACCCGGATCAGTATTCTGGTTTTGAGCCTTTCATTGCTGATGTATCTGTATCGTTAATAAATGTGTTCCCATTAAACTACTGCGTGATACTGGTGCTAGGCACACTTTTATCCTTAGCTCTGTTTTGCCTTTTTCATCAGAGTCTGAGACGGGTGACTTCATACTGATGAGAGGAATGGAAATGGGTTTGGAAACTATACCGCATCACTTTTTAAAGTTGAACTGTGAGCTAGTGCAGGGCGTTGTTCCTGTTGGGGTGAGTTACCAATAGAAGGAATCGCTATGGTTTTGGGTAATGACCTTGCTGGTTCTCGTGTGTGGGCTGAGGTTCCACCACCACCTGTGGTTGTTTCTAAACCATTAGTGTCTGATGTGTTGGAGGAAACCAATTTAGATCTTCCAGAGGTTTTTCCGGCCTGTGCTGTGACCCGTGCACAGAGCCACAAAGAATCTCTGCTTGATGTGCCTGACACAGAACATAGTGAAAGTTCAATGGCTGAACATCAGGTTCGCCTACCTGATCTCCCCTCATCTGTTTCAAAGGATGAATGGGTGAGGAGCCAAAGGTTTTATACTTCCCTGTCTGGAAGGAGGTGCTGCAAATAGAAAAAGTCAGAGATGTCACACAGGAGTATTTCGTTAAAAGTGATTTGCTTGTGCTTAAATGGGTTCCCTGTGATGGTGATTTTGTAGGTGAGCCAGTTTTTCAGGTGGTTGTACCAAGTTGCTTTCGTGAGCTGGTGCTTAGTACAGCACATGATTCTGGTGGACATTTGGGGGTGAAAAAGACATATGACTGTGTCCTACGTTATTTCTTTTGGCCTCAGTTAAAGCAAAGGGTCTCGAAGTATGTCAAGTCTTGCCACATTTGCCAGCTTACAGGAAAACCCAATCAGGTTATTAAGCCAGCTCCTCTCAGTCCTATCCCTGCCATGAGCCAGCCTTTTGAGCATTTGATTATAGACTGTGTTGGGCCATTGCCTCCTTCCAGGTCTGGTTGTACTTATCTGCTGACTGTGATGTGTCAGACTACAAGATATCCTGCAGCTTTTCCCTTGTGCTCACTTTCTGTGAAGTCTGTGGTTAGGGCCCTTACTCAGTTTATCTCCACTTTTGGTATTCCACGTGTAATACAGAGTGATCAGGGTTCGAACTTTACTTCGCATATGTTTAAGCGAGTTCTGAAACAGCTTGGGGTAAAGCAGAATCGTTCATCAGCTTATCATCCTCAGAGTCAGGGGGCTCTAGAACGTTTTCATTGTACATTGAAGTCCATGTTGCGTTCATATTGTATGGAATTGGGGAGGGACTGGCAAGAAGGGTAACCATGGCTGATGCTAGCAGCCAGAGAAGCTGTCCAGGAAAGTACAGGGTTTAGCCCCAATGATTTGGTCTTTGGCCACTCTGTACGTGGCCCTCTTGTGGTGGATGGGCTGGTTGAAAGTGACCCACCAAAAAACTTAGTTGATTATGTAAATGGATTTCGCAGACATTTGTATGCAGCTGTTGAGGTGGCAAGAAAAAATCTTGAAGGTGCTCAAGCTACTCAGAAAAAGTTTTATGACCGTAGGGCAGAGCAGCGCCAGTTTAGTCCTGGAGATCAGGTTTTAGCACTTATGCCCGTGCAAGTCTCGTCATTTCAGGCAAAGTTTGCAGGCCCATACATTGTTGAGGAAAAACTGTCTGATCAGAACTACTTGATTTCTACCCCAAATCAAAGAAAGTCATCTCAGTTATGTCATGTCAATTTGTTGAAGCCATACTCTGCACGTGGTTGTGAAACTTTTGATAAAAAAAAAGGACGTTGGTGCTGTGTTAATGGTTGATTCAGCACTTTCAAATGTTGATGTCCCAGATGGGACTTTGGACACTGAGATGGATGTTGACGGTCCAACTGATCCTATCATATGTGGTAGGCTTAAAAATTCTGAGTAACTTTGTTAGTTGGACAGTTTATTAGGTCATTTGCCAGTGTCACAGAGAACTGAGCTGATTGAGTTGATTAGGAAGTTTCCCTTGCTTTTTGGTGATTCACCAACTCGTACAAACCTCATTGAGCATGACATTGTTGTTGAAGATAGTCCTCCAATCAAACAACGTTTTTATCCTTGTGCAGCAGACAAGCGAAAGGTGTTGGAGTCTGAGGTGAAGTACATGTTGGACAATAAAATAGCAGTACCATCTTTTTCTAGTTGGGCTTCACCAAGCTTGCTGGTTGGCAAGTCAGATGGGTCCCCCAGATTTTGTACAGACTACCAAAAGGTAAACAAGGTCTCAAAACCAGATTTTTATCCTTTGCCAAGAGTGGAGGACTGTGTTGATTAGTTGGGTCACCCAAGTTTGTCAGCAAGTTTGACTTGTTCAAGGGGTATTGGCAGGTTCCTTTGACAGCCCATGCAAGAGAAATATCTGCATTTGTGACGCCTTTTGGTTTGTATGAATACACAGTCATGAGTTTTGGTCTCCGTAATGCACCTGCTACTTTTCAGCGCCTCATGAATCTGGTTGTTGGTGGTCTTGAAGGTTGTGCTGTGTACCTTGATGACATCGTTGTGTTTAGTGACACATGGGATGATCATATACAGGGCATCAGTGCTTTGTTTAGTCAGTTGGCAGAAGCATGTCTTACTGTCAGCCTTGCCAAGTGTGAGTTTGCCAAGGCAACAGTTACTTATCTTGGTCATGTAGTGGGACAGGGGAAAGTTTGTCCAGTTGATGCAAAGGTCAAGGCTGTTATGCAGTATCCTGTGCCTACTACTAAGAAAGATCTAATGCAGTTCTTGGGTTTAGTTGGGTACTATCGTGATTTTTGTAAGAACTTTTCAACAGTTGTTGCACCCTAAACTGATTTGTTAAAGGCCAAAGCTAAGTTTGTGTGGTCTGCTCAGTGCCAACTGGCATTTGAAAATGTTAAAAGTCTTTTGTGTGCTACGCCAGTCCTTGCTGCACCGCATCTTGATGAGCCTTTTAAATTAGAGGTTGACGCTAGTCATGTTGGGGCTGGTGCGGTTTTGCTGCAGGAACATGAGGGGATTGATAGGCCAGTTTGCTACTTCTCAAAGAAGTTCAACTTATACCAGCTTAACTACTCGACCATTGAGGCGGAGGCATTGGCTTTGGTCTGGGCCCTCAAGCATTTTGAGGTTTATGTGGGTTCTGGTGTTAGTCCCGTTGTGGTTTACACTGACCATAATCCTCTTACCTTTCTTTGTTCCTTGAGTTGTCCTAACAGGCGGTTGATGAGGTGGACTATGTTCCTGCAGTCTCATAGTTTGGACATAAGACATATTAAAGGCAAAGATAATATTGTTGCCGATGCCCTTTCACTTGCTCCACTAGAGTAGTGCATTTCATTGTAGCCCAGTTGCAGTGGCGGCTGGTGCCAAAAATTTTAAGGGGGGCGCAGCTTTGGAGGAAACAAACCAAAGAAGCGCTCCATACTACAGTGAAAAGAAACTAAAGACAAAACATAATCACAATACAACCTACTTTGAAATATGCACTATTTGAACAGAAATTTTGCCCTCCTTTCCTTCGGGGCTACAAATTTCTCAGTGACCCTCTGACTGAAGTCCATCATATCCGTCACCAGTCTCTCTTCCATTGACAGCATGGCCAGTGCATTCAGCCTGTCCTGGTTCATGGTGTTTCTGAGGAAAGTTCTGAGAAGCACCTCAGCTTCTGCAGTGGTCATGGGTGTGGTGATGAGGATCTTTAGCAGAGTGACAGTCTCTGAAAATACCTCTCCAAGATTATTTTCCATCAACAACTGGATAAGATCCACAGCTCCACAGCAGGCCCTGAACTCCTTGCTGTACATAAGGCTGAGCTCTGTCTTCAGCTTGCTTTAGTTGAGCACTGGGTAGGCTTTCAAGGTGCTGCTGAGGGAATCTTCAGGAAACATGGCGTGGTACTGTGTGAATCTGTCATTAAAAATACATAGAAAAGCACATTTTATTACCAAAAGTTAACATCAGTATTTACTGAAAAAAATCAATAAAGCCAAACTTTAACCTGCTCCCATAAAATAAAGCTGTAATTTATGTCAGTTTCACTATTTTATGAACATTTCTTGTGTCACCTGAACAGTGTCTTATCCTATACATGATGTCTCATGGCTCAAGATTGTAAACACAAACAGAATCTTATGTACCACTAAACTGATGCTTTAAAACTATGGGTAAAACTATGTGATACAGTTTTGGTATAGATTAACTGTAAAAAGTATGAACAAAACAAATAAGAAAAAAAAAACAAATAAGAAAAAAAAATCAGATACAAGCATGCAACACAAGAGGGTTTTCAGCAAAACTACTTCAAATTTTAAAAAGTCAAAAAAATAAACTTTACATTACAGGAGTCTGTTTCCATCTGCTAAAACTTTTGAATACTTTAACTTTGTACCGTTATGTGCAGTATTCAGTCAGCAAAAACCACCAACAGAATGTATAATTTTTGTATCCAAATAGAACGTTTTATTATAGCAACTAAACATATGGTATACAATTATATATAATGACAATACTATATATATTTATATTGATATTTATTATTTTTTATGACATGTTTAGTTGCCGTAATAAAACTACAAAATTTAAAGACAAGATATACATTTTGTTGGTCTGTTTTCGTTGATTTTATACTGTGCACAATGGTACAAGCTGGAAAGGTACAAGGTAAGTGTCAAATCTAAAAGCTCCAGTGGATTAAAAAATAATTCTGTAATGGACATACACCAAAAGGTAAAGAATTTGTGACGTTTACACTTTTGGGACTAATAAAACCCCACTGTTTTCACCAGTAAACTGCAACACATAACTTGATAGCATTATCAATTCTTCTTTTTGTAATTTTTCAAAGGCTTTCACACAATGTAACAGAAATATTTAATGAGCACTGCAATAAAACCTCTGCAATAATCTGCATGCACTTGTGTATTACAATTTCTCCTATCTTGTTCCTGCTTTGCCATGATTTTTAAAAATATATTTTTATAGGTCCCTTAATATAATATTATAATCTAAATAATGCATCAATTTTGTCAATTAAATTTAAAATGAACTTCTAGTAGGGTAAAAACAAACTTACCCACCCAATCAAAGCCCCAATTCCTCCTAAAAGTATGTTGTTTTTGTAAAAATATGCAAGAATTAAAAACTATATAGATTTTTGAGACCTTAAGTCTGCAAAAGGATAATGTTCTACTGAACAAAGCATTTATATCCTCTTGGCAAACTCATTTTGTGGCTCCTGATCTATTGTTTAGTGCCATGTGTGACATAAAATGCAAAACTTTGCCCCTTGAATTATGTTATGTCTACTAGGAAAGACACATCCTAATCTAATCTTCAGTGTAGCATAGCCTCTTACTGATTTTCTTCTCCAATGCAATCTCACCTCTTCTGCGATCCTCTGACAGATCTCTGGACGACGCCTCCTCGGTGCATGGGAGCATCGGTCGGACGCATGAGGATACGCGTGAGGATACGTGAGATACTTGCGCATGAGTAAATCATATCTGCTGCGGTGACGTGTTGATATGATTGACAGCGCTTGTTGTCCAGTCACATGAGGAAAAGAAACACCAAAACAATACTGATTTGCTGCCAGTCCAAGTGGGAGTGTGCGGGGCGCACCGGTGTGCGCCCCTGGGGCAAAGTCTAAGCGGCCAATCCCAAAGACGCCTCGGGTCACATGCTGAGCAAAAGTTTAAGGACTTGCATAGACACCCATTAGGCCGGCGCCCCTCTGTACGTAAACTATGTATTCACAACAGAGTTACTACATTGTGAAACCCCTTTTATTGAATGGTGACAGGTGCTGCTGACAGACTATTACTATGTGGTAAAAATAAATGTTTTTATCCGTTATTTTTTATAATTTAAAGACAAATTATGTTGTGTTTAAGTAGACTTTCTCTGTTGAATTTTGGAGGGGGCGGCGCTCCAGCGCCCCCTATTGACAAGCCGCCACTGCCCAGTTGGCTGATAAAGTGTTTTTGTTGTAGTTTACTAAGAATTTTTTTGTGTGTACCTGTATTTTTGGATTTTTGGGTCGGTGATCCCTTTGGGGACCCCGTTTTGGGGGGGGGTGTTAGATGGCCATGACATCATGGGGTGTTTGATATTGTCAGCCTGGGGCCTGTGTCTGTGGGTGCAGCTCCTTGATTCGAGTGATGCCAGGCACCTGCGCTTGGAGTGAAGTTATTTAAGCTCCTGCAGTCACACAGTCTCACTCTCTCTGACCTGGCCTCCACATGCAGGTATACCACGTTTGGGTTTAGTTATATTAGATTAGGTTTAGTTCAGTTTGCATTTTTTACACCATTTACACACATTATCTTCACTCATGCACATACTACACTACTGACTCTACTGATTTGCTTACTTTATGCTTTAAACATTTGATTTGATTTTATTTGAAGTAATTTTGAGTAATGTGGTTTAATTTGGTCTAATTTGGTCTAATTTGGCTTTTCTGATTGTTTAGTTTGGTTGATTCAGTTTAACAGTAACCTGCCTAACTTAAATATTTGATTTGACCTCATTTGGTTTAGTTTTGCTTTATTTGGTTTAATTATAGATTTGTTTGAATTGAATATTTAATTTGGTTTAACTTGGTTTGATTTGAAAAACAAGCCTTTGAGGGCTTTGCCATGGTGTTGTCTCCCTCTTTTGTTGTGGCTGCCTGAGCCAGGTCATGACATCGAGGTTTATGGCTGTTGACTGACACGAGATTGGATAAAAACTGGCTTTTTGCAGCTTTAACAGCTTTCTGATATTCTAATAAACTATTTTTTAAAATGTCCAGGGAGACCTGGAGATGATCCTTCTTCCGCTTCCTCTCAGCACACCTACATGCACATCTTAAAAAGTGAGTGGAATCATTCAGCCATGGCTCTGTTACTGGCTTAAAGCGCCTGCACCTAAAGGAGCCACCATGTCTAATATGCTGGAACGAGAGCTGTTAAATATGTCAAGCAACTTATCAGAAGTAGACACACAATAATCACCCTGAGCATAAGCAGAGCGGTAGAAAGCTGCAGAGAACTCAGAAGCAGTTAAAGGGCAAATTGTGCGCGCACAACGGTCAGTGGCGCACAATTTAAAAGCAGAGGAATCTTGGCAAAGTAGACAAAGTAAAGCAGCAGCAAAAATCAGATACAGCAGAGCAGGTAGACGGCAGGCCGTACATGCTGGCGCCATCTTGCCTCTCGATTCTGGGAAAGAGCAGAAAATGGATGATTAAAGCATCCTGAAATCTGGATCCTACTCAGTTCAAGAACCCTGTTTTAAGACCACAGTGTCCAGTTCTTCTCCACAAACATCTTGTCCTGTTTAGAATGTATCTGACCCCGTCTCAGAATCTCAGCATTCCTCGTACCTCGTTTAATGCTGCTCGCTGCTGGGAGACCCTCTGTGCGAAGTTCAGTCGGATGCAGAGCTGGTCTCCATCAGGAGAAACTATCTCCCTTCTCTGTGTTTCCTTTTTTAGTAGAAGCTCTTGTTTGTGAAATTAATAGCATTTCACAACTAAAGCTCTGGCATCTCATGGCCTCTCCCTCAGCGTATGGTGCGCACGATCCAGCACAGGTGTTTTCTCCAGACCCAGTGACTCTTTGAGTAGATGCTCAACATAAGCTGTGACATTTTTTCCATCGTCCCATCTCTCCTTCACACTGAGTATGTGCAGGTTACATTGTCGGGACTTCATCTCCAAATCTATACATAGAGACTTCATGCAAATGGGAAATATCAGTTTTTGCCTGAAAAGCAGTTACATTAATTAAAAATTTGGTTCTGGTGGAGCTCTAGCCTCCCACACGTCTTCACATGATGCTGCCTCAACCGGAGGTCCAGCATCACCTTAATGAGTAGATATGAACAAGGCAGAGGATCTTCAAAAACTATTTACATGAACTTTCTTTCAATAATGAGGTTGTTGTGAATTTTTTTCAGGCTGGGTGGATGTAGACTGTCAAAGGAAAGCTGTGGAGCTCTGTCCTCAGTCCTCAGCTCACAGTCCTCTGGTCTAAGAGACCTGGACCTGAGTAACAATGACCTGCAGGATTCAGGAGTGACACTGCTGTCTCCTGGACTGGAGAGTCCACATTGCAGACTGGAAACTCTTGGGTAAGAATAGAACAGATCATGAATACCAGGATGTATGATCAGGACTATGACAGAGGCAGAGGATCTTCAAAGACTAATTACATGAACTTTCTTTAATTCATGAGGTTGCTGTGAATCTTTTCAGGCTGAGTGGATGTAGACTGTCAAAGGAAAGCTGTGGAGCTCTGTCCTCAGTCCTCAGCTCACAGTCCTCTGGTCTAAGAGACCTGGACCTGAGTAACAATGGCCTGCAGGATTCAGGAGTGACACTGCTGTCTTCTGGACTGGAGAGTCCACATTGCAGACTGGAAACTCTTGGATAAGAATAGAACAGATCATGAACACCAGGATGTATGATCAGGACTATGACAGAGGCAGAGGATCTTCAAAGTGTCATTACAGGAAACTTCTTTAATTCATGAGGTTGTGTTGACTCTTTTTTAGGCTGAGTGGGTGTGGACTGTCAAAGAAAAGTTGTGGAGCTCTGTCCTCAGTCCTCAGCTCACAGTCATCTGGTCTAAGAGACCTGGACCTGAGTAGTAATGACCTGCAGGATTCAGGAGTGATGCTGCTGTTTTCTGGACTGAAGAGTCCAACCTGCAGACTGGAAACTCTCAGGTGAGAATAAACAGATCTTGAACACCAGGATTTATGATCAGGACTATGTCAGAGGTAGAGGATCTTCAAAGTCTCATTACAGGAACTTTCTTTAATTCATGAGGTTGTTGTGAATCTTTTCAGGCTGAGTGGATGTAGACTGTCAGAGGAAAGCTGTGGAGCTCTGTCCTCAGTCCTCAGCTCGCAGTCCTCTGGTCTAAGAGACCTGGACCTGAGTAACAATGACCTGCAGGATTCAAGAGTGACACTGCTGTCTCCTGGACTGAAGAGTCCACAATGCAGACTGGAAACTCTCAGGTGCGAATAAAAATGTTCAAATTAAAATCAAAGCTCTGACCATCATCTGAGTACCTGCGCACCTTCAACATGAAGGAGCTACAAATGTGCACTAAACAGACTGAGGGCCTTAGTCATGAAACAGAAGACATTCAGGAAGGAGACTCTCATGATCCTCACAGTCTCCTTTAAGGTCAAAGGTCTGAGTAGAGACGACTAAACTCAGGGTGGATCAGGTTCCTCTAAAAACTCTGCTGGAAATGACAAACAGCTCTGAGGCCTTCAGGAGGGTCAAAGCTGTTTGAGCAGAACATGTCTGAGTCTTTGAAATGATTGACCCAATCAATCAGCAGCACATCCAAACCATTCATCCTTTGAATAAACCAAACTAGGACAGAGTCCTTAAATCTGTGATCTTCAGCCCAGTCCCTGAGGGGTCTACGCTCACAGCAGCACCTGGAGCCGGACTTGTTCTAAGCTTTATCAGAAAAAGAGGAGGTTTTCAGTCTGCTCTTAGAGATGGGGTCTCCCTCCTGGACCTGGACTGATAGAGGACTTTAAAGGAGGTGGACCTGATGATTTAAGGCTCCTCCTTCCATACTACTTTAGAGACTGAAGGTACCACAGACAGGCCTTCATTCTGGACCTGATACTGTGATGTCAAGCTGTGGATTTACCTGTCTGTCTGTCTGTCTGTCTGCAGTCTGTCCGGCTGTCTGGTCTCAGAGGAGGGCTGTGTGTCTCTGGACTCTGCTCTAAGCTCGTCCTCTCTGACAGAGCTGGACCTGAGCTACAATCATCCAGGAGAACGAGGAGAGAAGCTGCTGTCGGCTCGACGGGAGGATCCACGCTGCAGACTGAACATCCTGAGGTACATTGACACCATAGAAGAAGAAAGAACCACATGTTGATGTTCAGCAGCCTGAAAAGTGAGATTAATGAGAGTCAGAGACATCAGGGCGGCAGAGAAAGAGACTGGAGACTGGTTTGAGTCTGGACAGGAAGTCAGACTGTCACTGCAAACACTGATTTATTCATTATTTTTATTTTTATTGATGTTAAAGTTTAACAAAGGCACATTTATGATTTAACAGACAGGAGACAGAGAGGAGGTTGATCTGAGGGGGTCAAAAGGTTAAACATCATCAGAATGGGGGGTGGGGGTAACAGAGATTGATTATTGATTTGATCTCTGAATCCAGCCTTATGTATGACCTGGCTTGCCCTTTTCTGTAGATTATGTAATAACTGAATTGTAGTTTTGTAGTTATTGGCCCAAATCTCTGCACAGTAATGAGGATATGGAAGAACTATGGAACAGTCAAGGTGGAGTGACTTGGTGTCCAGAATATATTTTGCTCTCTATAATACTGCCATGCTTCTTTAAAGTTTTGACCAGCATTATTTGATGTGAGATTTCCAACTGATCTGATCATCTATTGTCACACCAAGAAATTTAATGTTCTTGACTCTCTCAATATCAACCCCACCCACCTGAATCTGTGTTGCTGGTTTAATTCTACAATCTCCAGAAAGCATTACTTTGTTTTGTTTAAGTTTAGAGATGTCTTATTTTTGTAAAACCTTATTTTTATTATTCACTTAATTCCACATTGATTTCCTGCTGTAACTGTTGCAGATTAAAACCAGAGCAAAATATTTGTATCATCTGCAAACAAACCAGTTTGAATACATGTGACACCTTGTAAATATCATTGATATAAGGAATAAATAATTCAGGGCCCAACACTGACCCCTGGGGGACACCACGGTTAATACCCAAATGTGATGAACAATTATTTCCCAGTTTGATGAACTGTTTTCTGTCACTCAGATAACTCCTGACCCTCTCCCAGTCTTTGCCTCTTATGCCATCTCTCTCCAGTTGATGCAGTAATATGTCATGATTAATGGTATCCACAGCTTTCTTCAGATCAATGAAAATTACAGTCATATTTTTTTCTGGTCTAAACAGTCTGTAATACAGTCCTTAATTGAATATATTAATGCCAGTGATGTTGATGTGTTTGCCCTCAATCCAAACTGACTATCACTGAGAAGCTGATGTTTATTGATGAATTTATCCAGTCAGTTATTGAAGAGTGTCTCCAGTACTTTTGAAAACCGAGGGAGTAATGAAACGGGTCTATAATTTGTAAAATTTGTTTCTTTCCTGTTTTGTATAGCAGGATAACTTATAATGTTTTCATCTTGTCAGGAAATGTTTGGGTTTAAAATGAGACGTTGCAGATGGATGTAAGCTGTGAGGATGCATTTGTCCCACACGAGGAGTTAATGAGAGCAGACTGAGCTGTGTGTGCAGGTGATTGTCCTTGTTTCAGACCAGGGGTGTGGAGCTGATATTTACCTCTGGGCTGCAGAGCTCTGTGCTCACTCATTGTCCCATCAGCAGAAATAGTGAGCTCATCTCTGAGTCTCTTGTTATGGAGCTAAATGTGATAAAGAAAGTTTAAGCACTTTTACAGTCGTATGTTAAGATACACAAATATGTTGAAGAAAGTCTTCAAGGAGTTGGTCATTCAGAAGCAGCCTTTTTAGTTCACTTGGTGCCTTAGCCTCTTAGTTTGGTTTAAGGAGTGTGGCTTATGAACCTCCCAAGGTCTGTAGTTTGAAGTCAGCTGCAGGGCAGCAGTGGTTCACTTTCACATTTTGAACCTACAATCCAACTAAAGCTTTTAGTTATTGGCTAGTATCTATCTATTTGTGTTTCTTTTCCCACGTCCCCATTAATCCTTCATGATTCTAGTGGTTATTCCTCAGGAATAGCTTTAAGAAACCCGGGTCTGCAGTTGTGTCCCAGTTCCCGTCCTCCTGACAGTAAGTGGTTTTGAAGTCCCCTGAATAACCCTTTTCACAATCTTCATGTCAGTGTCGTCACAGTCAGTAGATGTTTGGTTTGGACTCTTCAGAACAGGGTCTATTATTTCCTTTTCATCCACAGCTGTCACAAACATTGAACTCAAATTTCTCTCTACGAATTTATCACACTCAGATGTTGCTCCTGCTGGATCAGGTCCCACATTCACAAAGAAATCATTAAACTCACCAACTGCCTCATTCATATGATAGTTTTCCTTGTTGTTCATGATCAAATACTGAGGCTGACTGACTTGACTGGAACCATTTTTGTTATATTGTTAAGTCTGTTCCATATTCCTTTAATGTTATTTTTATTATCATCTCATATCATATAATAGTGTTGCTTCTTGCATTCTCTAATAATATTTTTTCATTTATTGTATTTTTTATTTCTATCCTCCACAGTCCTGCACAGATTGAAGTGTTTTATAAAGTTGATGATGACTGAAAGAAGCCTCTCTGATGGTTCAAATAAAGTGCTGAGGAAAACACTCCTTTATTAAATATGAATGAACAGATCAGCTGACAGCTCTTTGCAATAATACTTTGTTAGGCCTAGCCTAAATTCTGCGTGGGCCTAGCCCACATATCTGTTGTAGGCCCAGCCTATGTCTTTGATCAAAGGGAGAGAAGGACGAGACGGCAAACCAGTGCGTGGTTCAGTCAGTTCTCTCAGTTTATTTAAGAATAACACAGGCTATTTATACAGTATGACAAGCAGTGATGTGTTTCAGACTTTTACCCTTTACCCTGCCCTGACATGTGACAAGACAAGAGGGCTCAGTTGCTTCTATCGATGATTTAATCAGGTGCTCACATGTGGACAGAAAGACAAAGGCTCTGTTGCTTAACCTGAGAGCAGGGTTAACATTGATTTTTTAATTTCGCTTATACCACTCTTCAGCCTTATTTCAACAGTTCATTAGTCCACAGGGATATCAGATGTGTTTATTAAAGACATTTAGACATCATATTTAATCAAAGTCTTCAGCTGTGAAGTGTATAGAGACACAGTCAGGATGATATGATGGTCCTCCTTCACAGTTTTAGGCTGCAGTGAGAGTCCACACTGACTGAGTCTATCCAGCTCAGACCCTGACGTGAGACACCTGCGTCTCCCCGCCCATGCTCAGACTGATAAACGCAGTTCTGTGTGTGGAAATGAGTGCACACTCATGTACTTACAGGAGAAGTAAACATATAGATCCTGTTTCTGATGCAGAAGTCTGAAAATAAAGAGCCATCCACAGGCCGGTCTCACTGAAACCACAGTCTGACCCGGTTAAGAGGATCCACTCAGAGCTCTGAGCCCAGACAGACCCTGGATGGAGACAGAGGGGAAGGTTTTCTGTAGAAACCTCCTGATTGGTGTGGGCTGGAGAGGGAGGCTATCTCAGGACCCTCATGAATGAAGAACTGATCAAAGCTTTGGTTTCTGTCTCCAGGTTGGACCATGGTGGACCACACAGACTGAGACCTGGTCTGAAGAAGTGTGAGTGTTTTTACTCTTTGATTTAATGATGATTATTCAACTTTTTACTCCTCATGAACTTTTCATTTGAAGGATTCTCTCAGAGCTCCAGAGATAAAACACCATCAGGAGGATAAACCATGGAGACATGAAGGTCAGAGGTCATTAGTCTGAGGAACAGTTCACATGATCAAAGTGAAGATGAGGAACAAAAATCAGCAGAGATGGTGTGTTGGTGTGATCAGAGAAATGCTCCATCAGACGATGAGCTGAACGTGAGCTGTACATGAGAGCCTCAGACCAACTCAGGGGATTATGGGTAATATATATTTGTCACTTTGGCTCCAGGATTTTCACATTCAGAGGAGCTGAAAGGGTTCAGTGTGTGATAATTTATTTGAACATTGATAATAATCAGCAGGACAGAAGTAAATGACAGACTGAAGTCATTTGGATAAAAACTGGTCTCTACTGTGTCAGACTTTTTGTCTTGTTATTCTGGCAGGTCCACTTTTTGGGCACTGGGTCCATGTTTTACATTTTAGTTCAAATCAGACCCTGTGCACACAAAAAAGCCTTCAGATCAATAAAGTTATGAATCAATGACATGTCCCAGATGCTGACAAACAGATAACGTTACCCACGGGCTCTTTGTTGATGAGATGATTCCTGTTTTTCTATTTTCTGTCAAATTTAGTGAGCGTTGTGTGCTGAGTGTGAGTGGGACTGAAAGGGTTAAAAAGAATCATTGACCAGTATTTTCAATTTCTGAAAGGACGAGGGTTAATTCAGAGATTCAGACAGTTTGGATTGAACATATTAATAAGTGAGGGCTTGTTCCTCTTCTGTGTCAGTATTTGGACACCGGACTCTTTGTGTCCTCACATTTGACACAAAATCTGACCCTGCACAAAAAGCAAGATTAATAATACCATCAAATCAAAAGACCTGTTAATCAACATGCCTCAGACTGACAGAAAAACTCGAGCCACAGGCTCTTTTATTTCAGGAAATCCTTTATTAGAGGAAATGATTCTTTTTATTTCTCTCCGTATGAAAGTTAGAGAGCACTGGGTGCTGTGTGTGAAGGCGATGGAAAGAGTTCAACATCGGAGAATCCATCAGGATTTCAGATTTTTGGACAGAACTGAAGGGAAGAAAACATATCAGCTATTTTCTTTGAACATCTGTTTTTATTTAAATAAATGGCTTGGTACTCTAACGAGTCCACTTAATGACACAGATCTTATGATCTGCATTTATCAAAATCTGATCAGCTAGCTCAGGTCCTCTTCTCTGGTCCAGACTGAAGACCATGGTGGTTCACTGGTCCATAAATAGCTCAGGTCCAAGAAAAACTGAACGTGGACGATAGAACCACAAACACAGAAATCAAACTTGTTCAGATAGAAAGATGGAGCAGAGTTTGGGGTCAGAGGTCAAACATGGCTGACTCAGCAGGAGATAAAAGCTAAAACCATCAGAGCTGACTCTGAACCCTCAGGCTGATGGAGCGTCAGCTCAGATGATTGTAGATGATCAGATGATGACCTGCTGCTGTGATGTCTCTCCTTCTCTCCATCAGACGCCTGTGAACTTGAGGTGGACACAAACACAGTGAGCAGAAAACTCAGACTGTCTGAAGACAACAGGACGTTGACACGTGTGGACGAGTTTCAGTCATATCCTGATCATCCAGACAGATTTGATGATCTTTGTCCTCAGCTGCTGTGCAGGTCTGCTCTGAGCGGTCGTTGTTACTGGGAGGTCCAGTGGAGCGGCGTTGTTGATTTATCAGTGAGTTACAGAAGAATCAGGAGGAAAGGAGACAGTTATGAATGTATGTTTGGACGTAATGATCATTCCTGGAGTCTGAGACGCTCTGATCGTGGTTACTCTGTTCTTGACAATAACAGAGAAACACCCATCTCCTCCTCCTCCTCCTCTTCGTCCTCCTCCTCTTCATCCTCTGGTAGAGTAGGGGTGTATGTGGACTGTCCTGCTGGATCTCTGTCCTTCTATGAAGTCTCCTCTGATGGACTGATCCACCTCCACACCACAAAGACCACATTCACCGAGCCCCTCTACCCTGGGTTTTGTGTATGGTTTCCTGGTTCAGTGTCTCTGTGTCCTCTGGAGTCCAAACCTGCAGATGATTCAAAGACCTGAGACGTCTTGTCCATACTTTGACCCTGCCCTCCATTTACACCTCTGAGGGTACCCAAATTGAGTCTGTTTTAATAGATGAGTCTCTCTCTTTTTTACCCCGCATATACAGCAGCTGGTAAAGAGGTTAAAATTGAAACTGAGTTTTTACTTTAGAAACAAATCTTGTCTTTCATTTGAATCTAGAAAGAAACTTGTTGCTGCCGCATTTCTGTCTGTGCTTGATTATGATGGTGATGTTCTGTACATGCACACCTCGTTTCAGAGCTTACATGCCTTGGATACTGTGTATCATGGAGCTCTGAGGTTCATGACGAGCTTAAAATCCTTTACTCATCACTGCATCTTGTATGCACGTGTAGGATGGTCCTCTTTTGTCTACACGTCAACTTAAGCATTGGCATATTCTCATTTACAAGGTGAATTTAGGTCTACTCCCTTCATACCTTCTGACCTTCATCAGTCAAAGGAGTCCAGGATCTTATACTCTTCGGTCTCCAAATCTCCTTTTGTTGTCTGTTCCTCAGGTCTGAACTGAACAGGAAAAAAAAAACTTTAAATTTTCTGCTCCCTTTGCTTGGAATGAGCTGCAAAAGGACCTCAAACTCAATAAGCTGGTTTCACTGGACACTTTTAAGAGGACGTTAAATGATATGAATACTGAGGAATCTGGTTGCAGATGTTTCGAAAGATGATCTTGGTTCCTTCAAGAGTCCAGCTTGACAATTACCTGTCTTTGTTATTTTTTTCATTGTATTTAAGTGTTACACATGTCATGTGTATTTGTGTGTGTTGTTGTTATTGTAAGTAAGTTTGTTAATCTTGCTGCTGCCTATCTTGGCCAGGACACTCTTGAAAAAGAGATTTTTAATCTCAGCGAGTTTATTTTCCTGGTTAAATAAAGGTTAAATAAAATAAGAATAAATACTTATTAAACTGATCAATATGCTTATCATACTCATTAATATATTCAGTACGCCAAAAAATATATTTATTAAGCTGATAAATATATGTATATCACTGATTATTATATGTATTAAACTGATTAGTATATTTATTACACATACATATACATATTTCTATATTTACAATTAAAATCATTATTAATAATAAATACAATTTTTGTCAATAATCAGCTTAAAAATAATGTTTTGTCTCAAGTTCGGAGGTAAAATAAAAGGAATTTTTTTTTAACCATTTTTATATTTATTTTAGTCATTTCATGGATTATTTTAGCCATTTGAACATTTATTTTAGATGTTTCATAATTTATTTTAGCTTGACTATACTTTGTTTTAGCTGATTTGTAATTTATTTTAGGTGTTTTAGTTATTCTTGCTGTTTAATCATTTATTTTATCCATTTTGTGATTTAATTTAGCTGGTTTATTTTACATTATTTCCATATGAATGATGCACTGATGTGATGGCACTTTAATTCATTGTTATGTTGCAATGACAATAAAGACATCTTGATTCTTATTTCAAATGTTTCATAATTTATTTTAGCTGGCTTATATTTTAGTTTAGCTGTTTTATAATTTATTTTAGCTGTTTATTTGACATATATCAAAACAACAACACAATGAAGACATGAAATAACACAAATACAAAATGAGATTTTAAAAAAAGTACTACTACTACTACTACTACTACTAATAAATTAGTTTAAATTACCATTTTCTGAAGTCTGATTAAAACAGAACCTAGATAAAAATAGGAGTAACACTCATTAATTAACATGCATGCATATAATATTTTGCAAGAAATATTTGATTATTTAAAAGAATTTTTAAGATCTTGTCCCCCAAAAACCAAATGTAACATTATTATAAGTTCAGGCAGACAGAAACTTTATTTTCTGAGATCCAGTTATGTTAGTCTCCAGAAAAATTCAGACACACTGTAAGAAAAGAATAATGTTCCTGAGTTTGGATTTCATCTTTGCAGAATGTGCATTAGTTTAAATCAATATTAAATTCAAGAGGCATAAATTCTCTGAGGGTAAATCTCAGTCATTGTTTTAAAGTGCCCCTCTGTATCTTTAGCTGGTATAGAAAATGTGAAATAGTGACATCTAATGTTCTCAGAGACAGAGGGAGCAGAGGAGGACTTTTCAAATCTGCTTTTTGAAGGTAAAGAGACACATTTCTTGGACAGAACAGATCTCAGAAACTTGTTTTAGTTCAATCTATCAGAGGAGAAAAGATAGTCTTTTGTAAATAAAGGGAACAGCTGAGGTTCTGTGGCCTCATAAAACAAATATCCTTTGACTGCAGCTCCAAGAGCTCGTGGTCATGATTCAATAACATTCTTCCTGAAATACACTTTGTAAAAACATGAACTCACATTTCTAACATGAACATGAAGATTTCTTTGTCATTCTGATTCTTCACAGGAAGACATAATCAGACTCAGAGAAGCATCACTGCCTCATCATGACAGCAGAAAAGTGTGATGATTGTTTATTGAGGCCTGGAAACTGAACGTCTTTAACTTATTTATACAAAGTCACAATTTCCACCACTATCAGGCTGCTTTTTCAAAGAGGAAGAAGAGAAAACTTAAGCAAATGTTCATAAATCAGCTCATTATTTCCTTGTTTCTGGCTGTTCTTCAGTAATGCAGTAGGGTGTCAGACTAGAAGACATATTCACACAAAATGATCCTCACCTGCACAGGTCAACCTCTGCCAGCAGGGTTGCCAAGTCTGCTTATTATAAGCAACTTTGGGCTTGTTTTTCTCTAAAGTCTCTTACAGATCTCGTCAAACTCTGGAGGGATCTGATGCATGCTCTACTATCAATATAAAGTCAAGTTAGGTGTTACACAGACTATTTTGTCCCACTTCAAACACAAATGTAAATTTGACTGTCAAAAGAGGCAAAAATTATGTTTCCACCAAATAGAAAACATTATAGCCAGAATTAAGTTTATTTCTAATGTAGCTGTTACTGTTTTCACCATAATAAATCTGTAGAGGATCAACATAAAACTTAGATAAAAGCCTGACTATATCTGGTTACAAAAATCAAGGTTAGACAGACTGTTCAGTGATAACAGAGTTATAAATAACAGTAGGCCCTCCCTTCACTTCTGTATAAAGAAAAGGATGTTCCACCTCCAAACAAAAGGATGCTGAACAAGTAAACTAAGAGACAAATAAGAAAAAAGGCACTGCAAACTTGAAATGTAATGTAGAAATACGCTTTATGTAGATTTCTCTTTAAAATAAATAAATAAAATGAATTAATATATCTCATTAGAAAAAGAAATATCTGGAGGTTGCTTGTTTTGGGCTTGTTTTTGTCGACCTGGTTGCTTATTTCAGTTAGAAAGTCTGGCAACACTGTCCTTCAGGTGCGCTTAATTTCCCCGCAGGTATGGCGCATAATCCTGATCACGTGCAGTGGTGCAACTACCTATTTTTTGAGGTATGCGGACCCAACACAGCCCCCCCACCAGCCTGTTTTTGTGTATAAATACTAACTAGTTATTATTCCTACCTGATGTCATCAATGGCCTCTTCATAGCAGATGCCATCACCAACCTCATGTCTCTCTCCTGCTCTCCTATGTCAAATTGGTCAAACAAGCATTATTTAATAGCTTTGAATAAATTTCACATCTTGCCAATGCAATTTTCAATATAAATATAGAATTAAAAATTAATCACTTGGTATCAGGTGCCTGTTCCTACACTTCCACCTATTAGACTAACCTGTCTTCTTCCCCTGTCTCTCCTGATTCATTCTCTGTCTTTCTCTCTTCTTTCTCTTCATCCTCACGCCTGAATGACATGAACTTTCTGTTAAGGAGGTTTCAAAAATATATCAGTCAAACCACATGTAATGAACATGAAATCTTAATTTAAAGTTATATACTTATTGGATATCAGTTACTGATGGAATATTTCATCCAATCAGACTTATCAGATACATCACAACAGCACTGTAGTGTTATATCCGAGTGAAGACAATCACACTCAAGTGTTTCACTCCAAGGTTCTATAAATGATCTCTTTTATTGTTCAACATCTAGTTAAAGAAATTATAACTGTCTGAAGAACAAGATAACCACAAACAAATAATTGTTTTTCTTTTCATGATCTGTTATATTGTAAATACTGATCAGTACACAGGTAGGCTGCAGTAATTGAGTGGTTTTGTAATGTAGTACTCTATCAAATCTTCTGATGATTTATTGAGTACTCTTAATAACAAATATTGCATCCTTTTAAATCAATCCCTTAGCTATTTTTCAAGCGAAATAGTACTAGACAAATGAAAAAATATGGTGGGTCCCTTAAATGGACTACTTGTATGTAAAGGAAAGTGAAATAATTCTATTAGATCATGCCATAACTGAGGTTTAAGAATAATCTCTCAGGAAATTCTGTCTGCTTATTCTTTATTTTTTACATTGCAGTTAACATTTATTTTCTCTTTATCATTAGGTAAAAAGACACAACTATTATAATGTCCTCTACTTTAATCATTAGTACAACATTTCCCCCTCCATAATTCTCCATTATCCACACAATGGTGGTGGATGATTTCTGAAAACTGGACTATTACATCCCAGAAATGTGATCTATTTCTCAAAGGATGTTCACTTTCAGTTTCTGCAACCACCATATCTGGACCTAGGAACAGGTTTTAGGGTAAAGCTGGCTCTGTGATCTGTTGAATCCTGACTGTATGACCTCCAACCTATTTACTCTCTGTCTCAGTCACTGTTAGCAGCAATAGCGTTTCTATTAAAGCAGCAGAGAGAGAGAGAGAGAGAGAGAGAGAGAGAGAGTCTGACTGAAGTTACCCACAGTCAGTGAATGTGTAGAAAGGCAGCAGTAGTAGGAGTGCCTGTCTGTCAGCATGAATGAATCAATCAGCTTCTTTCTCGCCTCATGATTTTAACACAGAGAAGTGCATCTTAAGTAACAGTGAAAACTTGGACACTGAGCCACTCAAATAACTGTCCACCCGTCCGCGTGAAACACAGCACGGTGTCCAAGCTTAGACAATAGCATAAATGGCTTACATGACTGATTTAAGCAAATAATATCAACTGAATAATTCAAGGAATGGTTTCAGCCCTGCTACACGGTCGCAAGACAACAGTGGCCTGTTGTTTTTACTAGTGCTGTCATGAGATTAAAAAAATTGAGAGGTTAATTAATTATGACCTGTAATTAATTAATCTAATTAATCTCTTTTTTAATCTCACTTAAAAATTAATGACAAAAGTCCTTAACTTGAGGTATTTTCATTGAAATGCATTAGATTATTGTGGCAGATCAAAAGATTGATATATAACAAAAAAGTGGCTTTATAAAGTCATTTATTGTTTAACAAACTTGAACAGATGCAGTCCCAGCCATTTACATTCCACTGTATTTGAGACTAGTCCCAAGTGCTGCCTGTATCACACTAGGAGGAATATTGCTGTGTTGTTTTGTCAATCTCCAAATAATTACAAAATAAAAATAAAATAAAACATCAGGTCCATATAAAGTGCTGACATTAACAAATCAAAAATAAGTAAGAACACTTTTCTAAGCAATACAAGTATTGACCTCTGAAACTGTTGCACTTCCTGTTTCAGATAATATAAAACAAATTAAACAGACCCATCAATCACAGTGCTGTAAATTAGCACATCAAACATAACATTGTTCAACATCACAAAATAAAGTGCTGAAACAATATAATTCAAGCAATCATTCTAGTAGGCTACAGAGGACATAACAGCCATGCTAACCTCATGCCTTACTTCTTCTTCTTCAGCCAGTCACTGAGACAGACCAGCTCGGTCATATTTTCTGGGAGTAAGGCTGCCCTTTTCTTTTGTACTGTGTGGCCTGCAAGGCTTAATAGTCTCTCACAAGGTACAGAGGTTGCCGGGGAGGCTAAGTACTTGCATGCTAGGGCTGGCAACTTTTCATAGGCTCCTGAGTGAGTGTTGGGCTCTGCTCTGTAGCGCTGAAGCTCTCCAGAATCCATTCCATCTTCTGAGTCAGAGTCGGACCCCAACTGGAGAGCACTCCTCCTCTTCTTCTGAGCTGGTTCATCATCATCTATGGAGGGCTGGAGAGTAGCTGCTCTTCTGGACTCTGCTGCTTGGAGCATGTTCTCCAGACTGGTCCACACCAGAATGAATGAATGAATGAATGAATTAATAGATGGACTGGTGGATGAATGAATGATTGTCATCAATACCAAGTGCAGTAGGCCATTTTATTATATTTTCATATCATTTTTATTTCATTTTGTGAAGCACTTTGCGTTGAATTTCTCATGTGTGAAAAGTGCTATATAAAATAAAGTTTGATTTGATTTGATAAATTGGACTCATTAGTCCAGCTTTTCCTAACAGTCTTTACCTTTTCCATTTCTTCTCTTTGGAAGACATTTCAAATCCTTGAAACGTGGATCTAGTGCTGTGGCCATACTGAACCATGTCTCGTTGGAAACAGCTCGCCGTGCTGCCAGGTCTCTCTGGAAGGCATTCTTGAACTTCACTACGCAGGCTGGCTCATCATCAGAGATGTCCATGACATGGCCCAGATGGCAAAAAGCAGGCAGCACCACAGATCAAGAGACGTAGTCCTCACCACCCAGCAGCTCAGTCACATACCTGCAGAGGTGGATATGTTTGCAGAATACACTTAGCTGGATAATTAAATTAAAATGTAACATATTTCCAACTTAATTGTCCGTAAAAGTAATGACCTAATGTTTATTCATGTTTTGGATTACACATGTGACTGGTTTATTTAATTAAAACTGACAGGTCTTTATTTGGGCTTACCTGCATGGTTCAAGCAGGACCTCCAGCTTCTACAGTTTCCCCCACTCAGCTTTGGTTAGCATGAACAATTTGTGGTTGTTCTGTTGGTCCAACATAGCCTGGACAGCCTCTTGGTTGCGTAGGAGGCGTGAGACCATTGCGAGAGTCGAATTCCACCAGGTCGGTACATCTTGTATAAGCTGCTCACTCTTTTTTCCAAGTGCTACTTGTTGCCGGTTAAGTTCTGTGGTACTCGCAGGGCTTTGTTTGAAATGGCCAACAATTTTGCCGCGCTTGGCTAGTACACCAACAAACCCACTGCTGTCTAGGCAGACCGTGATGGTCCTCTGGAGTATGTGAGCATTGCAGGCAATGTGCTCGTATGGAAGGGCTCTCATAGCAGCCAGCATGTTTGCAGCTCTGTCTGTACCAATGGTGGATATCTTGATTTCAATTCCCCAGTCATTTACCACCTTGGGGCATCGGTGGCGCAGTTGGATAGTGCGCTTGGTCAGTGATCGGGAGGTTGCAGGTTCAAGCCCAGATCCTGGCGACATATGGCGATGTGTCCTTGAGCAAGACACTAAACCCCAAGTTGCTCCCACTGCTACCTCAGTGGCATGTAAATGGGCATGTAAGGGTGTGAATGGGTAAGTGTGACCTGCAGTGTAAAGCAACTGTGAGTAGTCAAAGATTAGAAAAGCGCTATATAAGCTCAAGTCCATTTACCGTTTACCTTGAGAAACTGTTCAGCGTATTTGTCAGCAAAGTGCCTGGTTTCTGTTTTCATGACTGTCAGTGCAAATGAATTGAGGTTCCACTCACCATCAATAAAGTGTCCAGTCACCCCCAAATAGCTGTGGTTGCCAGCTGAGGTCCAGTGATCTCCGGTAATGGCAACACACCTGGGCGAATCCTCCACAAAAATCTTCAGTTTCTTTTTCTTTTTGTCGTCGTACATCTTGCTGATTTTGGCTGTCACTGTAGTCCTGCACGGTGGCCTGTATGATGGGTCATTGGAAGGAGTTTGCAAAACCTCTGTTTCCTCTGTTCTGCCCCTCGTCTTCCACTATGTTTATCAGCCTGCAGTTCATAGCTATTCACTTGGCAAGAACATTCGTCAGCTTGTCGGCCACAGACCTGCTCATATGAAGGGTTCTCTCCTCGAGTTTAGTTTGGCGAAGAGGTTTGCTATGGCTCACTAAATTGCTAACGTCTTCGCGGCTAACGTTAGCTGTGGCTGCACTCTCAACTGGGTGCTTGGCGTTGATGTAGTAGGCTAAACTTGACCTACTTCGGTGGTAAGCAAACTCCTTCTTACAAAGAAGGCATATCACTCTTCCTTTATCAATGGTGCCATCAGGGCATTTTTAAAATGTAAATTTCCCATTCATAGGACTGACAACTTTCACGTGCTCCTCCATTGTTCACATCTCTGGGACTCAGGGCTCGTCACTTTGCCTTCCCAACACGCCAAACACAGTGACAGCCAATCAATGTCCATTTCAGGGTGTGACTCACCATTGTTCTCCACCCCCCGAAAGCACAAGAAGCCCAATGCATAAAAACTCTCTAACTTTGACGGCCCAATAAGGGGACAGAGGCGGGAGCTGTGGATGTGACGACAACAGGAAGTGACTGCATGCTTGAAAACAACAGCGGCATGTAAAGCGGTCTCCGTGGATGCAGCAAGATCTGCTGTTTTTTTTGACTCGATTTCTTCTTTGAAAGAGGAGCAAACAACGTCACGTCAAGCTTTCTTACGGGAAAGCAGATTTTTGCTCTTCACCCGACCGGAGATCACTGCTGGGAAACTCGGAGAGATGTGGAAATGCTGCATGAATGATGCCGGAACGGAGTCATGGTTACCCTACGATATGAAATCTGCCCTCCTCAGAAGTTTACCGGGAGAACTTGGAGGGTGTCTTTGATTCATGTCACATATAAGTGGCAGATGACACATCTGTGTGGTATAATTTAATGTAAGATAAGATGATGGTCTAAGAACTGAAGTACTCGTAGTTTGAGCTAACGGCTAACAACCGGGTCTAACTGCTACGTCATACTGTGGCTTGAAATGGATTGGTCTGTGAAGAGTGTGACGATCATTCGTCCAATCACCAGCTGCTCTGCTATTTTAAGGTTCTGCCCTCTGAAAACACTGAAACAGTGAAATGAGATTAAAAATGAGATTAACGTGATTAAAATTATTACGTGCTGAATATGACTGTAATTAATTAATTGCAATTAACGGGATAATATGACACCCCTAGTTTTTACTAGTTTACTTGGTTTACTACCTTTTGTTAAACTGAATATTTACAAGCCTCCTCTTGATACACTGAAAAAACTTACCTGCTGTCTTTCAGTCACATTGAAAAGCTTTTTTTCATTCCTTTAGAATCTTTCTCCCTCTCCCTCTTCTTTTTTCTGTTTTGTGCCCCTGATGGCTTTCTTTTTTGCCTCTCCATCTTTAGCTTTCTGTAATCTGTCAACACGATTCAAACGAAAACACTCTTACTCCAGCACATGCTCCGGGGCCGCGGGGTGAAGAAGAAGCGAAGGGGCGCCCTATCAGTCACTGACTTGCCTGTTCTTGATCATACTATTGACACATGCACAAACTGCCGTTCGTTACAGTGAATACAAATTTAAAATAATTTATTCCCCATAACTTTGGTGCCCCTTCTAGGGCGGCGCCTCTATGCGCCGCATATAGTGCATACCCACTTTTTGCGCCACTGATCACGTGGTGAAGTTTCAAACATTTTCTCCACGCACTCGAAGAGGTCGAGCTGAAGTGGTCTCTAATCACTTTTCCATCCAAGTCTTCAAGGTTTCAGGGTTTCCAGCCCAAACTGCTCTGAAATGATGAGAAACTTGCTGAAAGTTGGTGAAACTTCGGCTCTAAAGGCAGCTGAGAGGAAAGTCTCCCATTTGGATTTTGCTGCCTTAAAGTCAACACCTGTGCACGAGGAAACAGCTTCACTGAACTTTTGTCCATGTTTTCATGTTCAATGTTGAAAAGCTTTAAAGAGCAGTTTTTTCCACTTTGTGCAGTTTGTTGTAGAGCAGCTTAATTCAGCTTCATTGGCTAAAAGTTAGAATTTCTTAGAGTTTCACTCTTTTTGGCTGTGAATTTAAAGAAAAAGTGCAGCAGGTGATACAGCTTTAAAATACTAAAGCTGCTTTCTGTCCTTTTAAGGAGAAATGACATTTTTATGTTGTTATAGAGAAGAATTGTTCACACTTTTGTGAGGACTGCCCATAAGTGTTTAATGCTAATGTTTGGCTGATTGGCAGTTTGATCACTGAATTCTGCTCTTCTTTATTTCCCCCTTATATTTCTTTCATCAAGTTCAAATTAAGCCTTAAACAGAAAATCTATTAACATTTTAACAAAAGTATAGTGAGTGTATTAGTTGAAAGTGCACTGGCAGCAGGATTTAAGGCATCTTTATTTGTTGGCCAGTCGGGCCAAAATAGGACCAGTGTACAACATCCAGGTTATACCTCACAATTAAAGATAAATTAAAGGTCTGTGCACATAAATGAGTTAAAAAGCCACTTATTTTGGACTTTTTTTAGAGAATATCAGGAAATGAAGAAAACTACCACTGAATGAATGAATAATGTATTGTCCAGATTACAAATGGATTTTTTGTGCTTTAATTTGGTCAAAAGTGAATGAAACCCATTCACCAACATGGAAGGTGACTAAAAGCTGTTTAATGAAAAAGATGGTGAAATTATAAAAATAGAGATCAGAGGTTTGTACCTGACAGCGACCACATGCAGAGTTTTCTGTTGTATGGTTGATCATTTCCAGCATGTGGCTGTTGTTCGGCACAAACTTCTGATTTCCAAGTTTCTGATCCTTTCTTACCTCCAACAGGGAGTTTGTTTTTGCTTGTTTGTGAAGAAAAGAACTCAAAAACTGATAAAGACATTTAGATCATTTTCAGGGAATGATGGTTACAGCACAAGAAGGGTTTATATAATTTTCTTTTTTTCATGATCTCCACTTTCAGTTTGTTAGTGATGTGCGCAGTGACCTTCAGAGAGAGACCACTCAGACACTGGGTTATGAGACGGGACAAGAATCCTGAGTCTCAGCTCGGACTGCTCTGCTCCTCCAAAACCAAAGCTGAGAGTGAAGCTGTGTGCTTGAAGCAACAAAACAAACGTGTGTCCAGATGTTTTAATGCAAGAAATATGCATTGCTGTTTTTCTCTAAGAATCGTTTAAACCAACACTAAGTAACTTTTCAGCCTTCATAAAATATTTTCATAACTTTTGTGATGAAACATCGACTTACAACTAGTTGAATGACACCTCTGTCATGGCCTCTCTCTGTCTGTATCGCTTTCACTGGCACTAAGCAACTTTGAGGAGGTTGGCAGGAAACCTGCCACACAAAAAGACTACAAGTGTGCTGACTGCTTTACCGCATACGTCACTTCCCCCTTTCCCCATTCGCTACAAAGACGGAAGTCGAGTCGAACGCCTACGCGCAACTAGTGCTATCATGGCAGAAGCTGCAAAACAAACGAAGAAACGAAAAGTTTTGTCTGAGGAGACAAAAAAAAGAAAGAGGGAGGCTACCCGGATAAAAGGACAGTCAAGGATTAACATTGGCCCAGCTTTCACTCGCTGGCGTGAGCTCAAAGACGAGGAGGGATTTCCGACCGACGCTGCCTTGGCTCTGTTCCTGCTGGACTAGTAAGTAGCTTTCGATGCTCAAATCAAAATGCTAATGCCAATGTTAGCCATCTGAAATTTGCGTGGTAGGAATAAATAGCCATAAGCTTGCTAGTTCGCAGTTCCACGCTGACACGACCAGCCACGCAGCAAACTCAAAAGTACTGAATAAAGAAAAACAATGCGATGACTGCAAACCGCAAATATAAAGTTTGAGTAAAATATGGAGGTTCCTACTGTGGAAAGATCAGCTATACTGAAACATTGTGGTGTAATCGTGTCAGTTTGTATGTACGTGACCGTAGTTTCTGATGATTGTTATGTAATAGTTTCAGAGAAAAACAGGATTCTTGTCGTGTTTTTGTTGAGTTGACTACAGTGTTTGCAAAAGAAGTCAAACCGCGTTGCTTGCTCTTAATAATCAGTAAAACAAAACCCGTGTGCAATGTGCATTGAGTTATGACTTTTCATTGTCCTGCTTATCAATAGCACCTTGCGCTGAGTGTAGCTAAAATTACAGGGATTGCTGCATGTTTAAAATTCTACATGTAACGTTTATTTAGTCAGTCCTGAAGGGTCTGTGTGTAGCTCACTTCAGTAGCACCAAGCACCTAACTTTGAAGTTTACAATCTCAGTTAGCCAGTAAACTTGACATCTTCAAGTCAGTCTGATATTTTTGTTATTGTTATGTCTGTCTATTGAACATTGTGTTGTGTTGTGCCTTGTGTAAGGTGTTATAATATTTTTTTCATGTTATTGTCGTTTTATATTTGATGTTGTATTGCTAATTATTGTTATTCTTATCTTATAATTCTCTAGTATAACATAGAAGATGCATTTTATTACATTGTGTGATGTTTATATAGTGCCTTTATTTCCAGTGTGTATACTTTTGTGTTTCTCTTGCGTTACTCTTGATCCATATACATTTCTTACTTGTTATTTCTCTACAGCTATCAAAAGAAGCAAGTAACTTCTACTCCCTACAAGCAACACCTCCAACCGCTACAGCCTATAGTTTCCAGCTTTACAAGAAGAGTCGGACCATGTTAGGTACTTTGTGTTTCCCCGGGCCTGCATTTGTTTGTTCTGGGCAACGTTTAGTATTTTTCAACATGTCCTATTTACTGTTTTGACTCAGGGAAGAACCGATAGAGGGTGTCCAAATCCTGGAAGAAGGCGCTGGGGCAGAAGAAGTTGGTGTATTAGAGACCAGGTGAGTTTCTGTAAATGAAAGCTGTAGTACTTTTGGTTGATGGTGTGAGCCCCTGGTCATCTGTCCAGCAACACTTGCCTACTGTTTCACAACACTGACATACTGTGTTGCGCCATTCACCAAAGCTCCCATGCTGTTTGCTCATGGGCATAGGCACATTGCACAATACTCACATGGAACAGTATGCTGAGTGGTGCAGGACAGTAGGGGAGTGACTCCTGCCACAAACAGTGCATCACAGTTTTTGCTCTCGCTGTGACTGAATGTTGATTGCTTGAACAAATGTTGATTAAATTCAAATATTTCTTTTTCTAGGTTGACTATAGTCTACTTACAATCTACTCTATCTGCAGCATGCATTCTCTGAGTATTGTGGAGGAAGAAGAGCGGCATGACTCTCCAGATGAGGATGCAGTCAATGATCCAAGGAACAGCATGCAAGTCTTTATAATGAATTGGATTGCATTTTGTGTTGTTGATATTTCTTTCCTGCTTATGGATATGTGTGGTTATGTGCAGCATTGAAATGGATGAGAACTGGACAGACCCGAGATTCTGTGAGGATGGAGACAGCTCCGATGAGGAATATCTTCCTTTTCTGCAACTACGGTATGTTGTATTCATCTTATTCATCATCTTATATGGTTGTATTAGTATTGGTAAGCAATTGTGTAAGATTTTTATATTTTTCCCTTTTTATGCAGTGTTGGTGGTGTGGCATCGGAGGCTGCGAACATCGAGCAGCTTCAAGAAATAAGTATGGACGAGACTGTGCTGGATGTAGCTATCCCCAACCCCACAGACGATGAAATGACAGATTTTCCTGACGACCTCAAAGTTTTACATAAAGATGACCTGATTGGGAAGAGGGCCTGCATCACCTATCTAGACAACCTGAAGATGCTTATCTCTTTTCTGCATTTTCCTATGGAAGCATGCAACTACTGTGACAGACTAACTGGTGTAAAATGCCCAGGAAGACCACCATTTCATGTTGAAATGAAGCCCCGGGGAACTGGTGTTGTTTTGAAATGGGTAGGTAAACAATAATTGTGTGTGTTTGATTCACTCTGTTTGTCTGTTGAGATGATACTGTGTTTTGCATTTTGTTGTTATCTATTTATTTATTTATTTATTTATTTATTGTATTGATTGCAGCTTTGCCCCTTTGGACACATTCTCTGGAGGTGGAATTCACAGCCCCTTTTGAAGTATGGGATGCAAGGGGGGGACTTCATGCTCTCCACAAACATTCTGTTATCAGAGAACAATTACAGGAAAGTGGCATTTCTCTTCCACTTCATGCAAATGGGGATGGTGGCAGAGCCTACCTTCTTCAAAATCCAGGACAACTACTGCATCGAACCAGTTGATGAGTTCTGGCAGAAAATCCGAGATGGTATTCTGACCCGTTTGCGTGAGAAGGAGGAGGTGGTTGTTCTTGGTGAGACCTTGTTTTGGTGCCTTGGTCAACTGTGATTTTTATCTATAAAATGTCAGTGAATATTACCTGAAATACCAGTTATATGCTATTGGAATTTCTGCCATTTAATATTACTGATAAATACCATGTTATGTTACCTTTGTAATGTTTGTTTTTGCTTTGTCTTCTCACAAGGTGATGGCAGAATGGACTCTCCAGGTATGTGTGTATGTGTATGTGTGTGAGTGGGAGATTTTGATTCGCACAGTTCACATATTGACCACTATGATTTGCATTCTGCAGGCCACTGTGCACAGTATTGCACCTACACAACAATAGAACAGGAATCTAGAGACATCGTGCACATTGTCTCTGTGGATAAACGTGAAACAAGCAGAAACTCTGTGATCATGGAGAAGGAGTGTTTCATCCGAACAATGGATGCACTTCTGCCGGAGCTGCAGAAGTGGTCACCGATGCCCACTCACAAATTACAGCTTTACTGGGTAAGGAAAATGGTTGTAATATTTATATTCTGGATGTTCAGATGGATGTATTTGTTCCTCTAAGGGCTTCTTTTTCCACAGATATGGAACATGGGAAATACAAAGCATGGCGTCTACAACATTCCCTTGATATTTGGCACGCCGCTTAAAATTTGGGGAAGAAACTCAGACGAGTAAGCAGTTTTACTGCATTATGAATTATTAGTTTAGTGACATTTTCATACCTTGCAGAAAAGCAGCAGCATTTCTATGGCGACTTTCTAACAATAGCACATTCTTGTTTCAGGCTGGTACAGTGAGGGACCAGTCTGAGATCTTGCCTTGGATCAGAGACATTGTTAACCATTTCTGGTACTGTGCTAAGCAAGCATCCTCTGTGGAGCAGTTCAAGGTATGTCTGTAGGAAGTAAATTTATGATGTAAACTAAAACATGTTTTCATTGTGAAGAGAAGGCAAGTTCACACATGATTCCTAATTCTGTAGATGAAGTGGCATGCTGTAATACATCACGTTCGGAACCAGCACACATGGGCCACTGGATCTTGTGAGCATGAGCCACTGGGTGATGATACCCAGGAAAAACCATGGATAAAACAAGGTAATTTTAATCTATTTTCAGGGGGTGTTTATGTTGATTTGCATGGAATTTTATCCATCTCACAATTAGATGTGTGATTACAGGTTCAGCAGCTCACCAGGCTCTTGTAGCCATCGTCCTCGACAAGCGATGGTTGAAGAATGTAAGGAAGTTCATCAACTTCAGGTATGCACTTTTCCTTTTATCAGCACTAATGTCAGTGTGTTTGACTAAAAGCATTATAATGAAAATGCTAAAGCTGGTATAACTTTTGCGTTTATATCAAATGTCAATATCTGTCTAATAAATTGTACTCTGGTCTGTATATAATGATTTGTATATGTTTGTTCTCATACTCTACAGGACGACATCGGATCTGGAAAACTTCCAGAATCACATACTCATGTATGCAGGGAAGCGGTTCTCCTACACTCCAGCAGTGTATCGCACGTGGACTCTGCTTGCTGCGATAGACTACAACTGTCACAATGGCCGCGCCCCAGCAAGAAACAAAGATGGACACAAGATGTAAGTTGTTAGCATATCTAAGGACAACTCCCGGATGGAATCTCATAGTGTTTGCCTGATAGTTGTAAAACAAGTGTCCTTGTATTTGTTCTTCCTTTCAGTTACAGACGATACTACAATAAGAAGTCCAAATCCCAGAGTGTCTACACAGTGAAGGAAAAGAAGGATTACTCCTACATTCCAGACCTGCAGAGAGGCATTCTTAGGAAGAGGCTGCAAAGTGGAGGTGGCCTTCCCAAGAAACAGACCCTTAGGCCAGATGACCCCCGGAATTTAGGGGGTGAACGCTGAGGATCCTGCCTTGTTTACATAAATGCAAATGCATACATCATATCACTCTCACTGGCTAACTACAGACACATACTCACAGCTTTAATTGGACCCCCACCCACACTGTCTGCTGCTGCTGCACTCATTGTAATGATTCTCAGTAATTTCATTGTCACACAGATTATTCAGTATTTATTTTAACTGTCATAGTTTATTTTTTCCTGCTCTATTTATCCATGTACATGCATCACACTCCCCTTTTGTTTTTTTAATTAACAGTAATTTTTTCAACTGTTACTGTCATTCATTTACTACTACTGTAATACAGTGTTGTTGTGCTATTTATTTATTCAAATCATACACATATCCCGTCATTGCAAAAATGCACATTGCATTTATGCCACTTTTTTTTCATGATATTTCTTGCAGAACACTGTGCATGTGCCTGTTTTTCTTTTTTCTCTATTTATTACTGCCTTTACTGTGAAGGGACAAGTGGCAAAATAACAATTTGAATGTACAAAGTACTTGAATTTTGAAAACTGTGAAAGAGGGTGTATAAATAAAGGTTTGTCTAGTTTTGCACAAATGTATTTATTTTCAAACACACAAATAAGTGAACAAGTGAAAGGCAAATTCTGAACAAAATAAACTGTCAAAACTACAATACACTCAAACATGTTACATTAGTCTGCGGACCTGGAAACCGGTGTACACTGTCCCCTTGGGTCTGGAAAAGTGTCCCTTATTTTCCAGACACAGCAACTTGGTATTACTACCCTATTTCCTACGCCCAGGCGGCCATGCTGCCAGAGCACAAACTGGCGATAGGCTGTATGCCTGTTTTGTCTTTGCTCCACTCCAGGCTCTTGTTCATCCTCTATTGCAAAGATGTCATTCCAGGCAGCCCTTGCCATTCGCAACACCCCTTCATCCAGTATGTATGTCCATGTGGGCCATGTTGCTGACACAGTTCTCGGGTTTGCCCACAGCAGAGTCTCTCCAGGTCAGTGTTCATTTCCTTACAGTTTGTGCAGGAGCACCAATGTAGGTCCCCTCCAGCTGGGACTCTCTGACGATCAGGCTCCTCCAGCAGGTCCAAATGTCAAACATCAGGCCAGGTAGTCTTATAAGGGCCATTTGTAGGAGCTCATCCCTCTGATTGTGGTCCAGTGCTTGTATTTTGGCCTGCATCTCTGTGTTTCTGCGTTCGTGCAGATCCTGAACTCTCTGCTGGGTCTCGGGGTTCAAGTCCTCTGGTGTCCTACTTCTTCCCCTCCCTCTTCCTCTCCCTCTGCCTGCACCTACTCCCCTCCCCCCTCTGCCCCTGCCTCTGCCAGCACTAGTGTGTGGGGGCTCAAACTCAGAAGAGGTGGAGGTAGTGTCCGGGACATTAAATTCCTGACAAAACAACAGACAGAAATATTATGTTACAAATGTTCAACAAGCATCAGAATCATATTGAACTTTATTGCCTAGGACATACAGGAATTCATCTTGGCTTTTACTAAAAGGCAAGACAAATTCCTGTATGTCCTGTGTCATACTGTATCATTGTCACTGTCATTTTTGAATTACTTCAAGTCTTTTAGTAGTTCAAAAACGACAGCGACAATAACAGACTCGCACAGAGTAACTTTAGTAAAAAAATGTATGTATAACTCTCCATATATAATCCTAATAATAGCGTTATAACAGTAGAGGAAACAATACAATGTGAAGGAACTGTTTAGAATGAATAGTAGTACTTTCCCTGAGAGACTGAACTGTATATTCAGTAAATTCCTGATAAAACAACAGACAGAAATATTATGTTACAAATGTAAAAAAAAATTGATGTTCAATAAGCATCAGAATCATGAACTTATTGCCAAGGACATACAGGAATTCGTCTTGGCTTTTACTCCAAGACAAATTCTTGTATGTCCTGTATCATACTGTATCATTGTCACTGTCGTTTCTGAATTACTAAAAGTCTTTTAGTAATTCAAAAACGACAGTGACTATAGCGGACTCGCACAGAGTAACTTTAGTAATAAATGTATGTATAACTCTCCATATAGAATCCTAATAATAGCATTATAACAGTAGAGGAAACAATACAATGCGAATAAACTGTTAAGAATGAATAGTAGTACTTTCCCTGAGAGACTGATCTGTATATTCGTGAAAATTGTGCAGGGTTGATATTCAGGCAATGCGGCACCTTCCTGCCGGGATCTGTACGTGTGTTTACTGTGAAATTAGCCAACACAGCGTTTTATTTACCGGTTTCAAGGCTCTGCGCTGACGAGTCAGGTAAGGGGGGGCGGTGGGGGGATACGGTACAAAACAAAGTTACACGTTTATTTTCAACATCGTCATATGATATTGTTTAGCCACAATTAGATTCATTACCTCGTCGCTATTCATCCTTCACACAGCCGCTGGAAACAGGAATGTAGTTCAGTCAAACTGCAGGCGACCGGGAGATCAGGATTTTACGGCGCTACGCGCTGGGCCTCATGGGAAATGTGGTCGTCCTTCAGGCAAAACACTACCGCCTTTGTCCACCGGCGCCGCCATAATCAACGAAAACTGAAAGTTCTTAAAGGTGCAGTGTGTAGAATTTGGCATTTGAGCGACATCTATCGTTCAGATTCTAGAATGAGCCCAACCGTAACCAAAACGTCACATCGCTGAGCAATGGAAGCCTGTGACGACCAAAAGGGATCGTGAACACGTCATCATTTACTAAAGTGACAAGGTTTGGGTTTACGTTAAATCCCTAGTGCAGAGTAACAACTGTCTCTACATCCACCGCCGTCCTCTCTCCTCTTCTTCGCCTGCATTCCAGGTAGATTTCAGAACCGGCGAACAGATTCGCGTTTCGTTTTTTTTGTCCCTAAAATCCACCCGTAGACAACATGGCGGATCGTTATATCAGCCTACATGAACGCGGCCCGCGGTAATGTAAATTTTTTGAAGCTTTTTCTAACTAAATAAAAATAAAACAAACACTTTATGGGGATGATTGCACTCCTATTTTGACGGACTTTACATACAAATAGAAACATTATATCCTATATTCACCGTTTCTGTTGGGCGAAATGCTGCCAAGTTCTACACACTGCACCTTTAAGTGTTGCTTTAATGCCTGGTGTGCAGAATTTAAATGTAGGAGCAAAATCTCCCCAAAATTGCCCCACAAGTATTTAAAGGTTTATTTGGACGGGACGGTGCAGATTTATGAAGGTCCAATATCTTTGAGGTCCACGCAGGACCAACGTATATATGCCGGATTTAGCACAATGTCCAGTCCAAACATAAAAAGAAACCTGAAACCAAAGTTGCAGACATAAAAACAGACACCAATGTTCAACAGATCTCAGATGTTCTGGCACAACCTCACAAACTTTCAAGGTGCTTGGAGAGAAAGCTTGAGGAAATGGAAGGAGCTCCAGCAACACTTGGAGATCAGGACACAACTTTATTAGACCCACGCATTTCAGCATTTCATCCAAATTTAATTACAGTTCCATGAATATTATTCATGTCCATATAAATGAAACTTATCTTTTTGTTGTTTTTCTTTTAAACCAAATAAATAATTTGAAGAGAATATATTCTCCAGTATTGTTCAGGCCAAGTAAGAACTGTATCTATCAAACCAAAAACACATCTGTTTCTGTTGAGCACACAAATAAGACTTAAAGTGTTTAACCATCAGAAAGCAAGTATTTCATATTTTATCAGCATTTCCTCTTCAAAACTTTAAGTATAATAATTCTAAACTTCAGTCTTTTGCATGATGGATAGCTGAAGTTGGTGTTGAAGCAGAGATGTGTTCACTTTCTAAAACCAGCCTCTCAGGTCGTCTCCAGGCCAGCAGATCCTTCACGACTTGATTTAAAGGATTTCAAGCTTTGTGTAAATAAGTGTCAGAAAGGATGACTTCAGAAATGTCTTTGATTAAAGCAGAGCTGTGATGAAAGCCCTGGCCTGTATTGTATGCCCTTGATTTTCAGGTTGTAAAGGAGGAATCCCAGGAGTGAGAGAAGTCCATTTTGATCATCAAAGGTAGGACAAGTCTCCTTCCTGACTCAAGCTGAAGGGTCCAGCCTGCCCCCAGGGCTGGTGAGCCTGCAGCCCTGTTCCTGTGCCTGCGTGCTGTTGAGCAGGAGCACTCAGGGCTGAGCACCAAGAGGGGGGACTGCTGGACTTACAGAGGGGGTTACTGCTTTTACTGCTGCTGCTGTTTTTGCCATGGCTGCTTTCCTTTCTCTGCAGTTTCTCTTCTCTCTGCTCTTGTTGCTCATGCTGAGGAGCTGCTGTTTGAGTCTGTCTCTTGTCTTTTGTTGGTCGACAGAGTTCAGGGTAAACCTGGAGTGGATCTGGTGTTGTGTATTGAACAGGATTGGATTAAATTGTGGGCTTGAAGATTAACAGGAACAGAGTTTGTTTGGTTGTTTCCGTGGTGAGATAGAGGACTAGTGTGGCTTTGCTTCTGTCTGTGCTCTGAGTTTGCTGAAGTAACTATTAGTCACTTGTATTTATTTGGTGGGCTTGACTTTGACTGCACACAACACATGATCATCTTCACCACTTCATAAAATTCCTCTAAAAAAACCTAATTAAACGAAGGTCAAATTAAAAAGTGCTCTTATAAAACCAATAGCATAGCATTTTAAAAGTTTGCGGTAACTAAAATGCATCAACAAAAATCACAAAGTTACGGTGCACGCTGGCGAACGGTCAGTTGTTTCCAATTTTGGATCGTCAATGCAAACTGCTTGGATCACTGAAGACCTCTTTCCAATAAAGTCCAACACTTGGAACAGTCCAACAACTACGCCAACAGAGGTCAGTGAGTATTTTGTACAGTTAATGTTTAATGAGTTACTGATTTATGTCGTCAAGATACTTTTTACAGCATTGATAAAATTGTAATGATACTTAAGTGAGTTAATATATGGATAATAAGAGGTTATTATTTAAATATATTTTGAGGGGTTAGATGGTGGAGAGCAAGTGTCTTCTGTCCTAAAGAGATTTTTTTGAGAGGAGTTTGAAGGCGGAGAACTAATGTTTTCCAGCTCTGTGCAGTTCAATGACTTTAAATCCTGAGGACAGTTAAACTTTAATTTGAAAGAACAGTATATCCGTCACACGTCCAGTTTTGATTATTTGCTGAAATATATGGATCCATCTCTCCATTATTAGCGCAGCCATGATGAACACTCTGATTTATTTTCCAGGTGTTTGTTTTGAAGGAAAATCACAACCTGATGGATTTGCAAAAGTCAGAGGGCTTCTGCCAGCTCTGACCTCCATCCTGCAGATCATTGGCTGAAATTACAAGCCAATCCTGCAGCAGTCCGTCTGTCTGTCTGTATGTTGGTCTGAAGTGTGAGCTGCCATCGAAGGGCCCCTCCAACTCCAACCCTAACCCTGAACCTAACCAAGAGAGAGAGTGAAGACGAAGGGCGCATGTGCAGAACCACAAAAAAGCAACTTTTGATGGGTAGCAAAATATGACACAACACTGCCTGACTTAATGTCAGCGTTCAGGCGGACGGTTCCTTCAGCCTGCAGGTCAACATCATACACACACACAGACACACCCACCCACACACACACACACACATATATACAATATACATATATATGTGTGTGTGTGTATGTGTAATAACAAGAGTTTGATTTTCTCCTCCCAAAACAGCTGCTGTATCAAGGCTTTGAGTCGTTTTTTTTTTTTCTTTATAATTGTTGAATAACAAGGTCCAGAGTCTAACAAAAACCATTAACTGTGGATAGAAATAAAACCTCTACAACTCTTTAGTCAATACAAATAATACCTGCAGCAACCTCGTTCAATTTGTTTTAGTATCATTTAAAACGTTTCTCAATGTGGCTGTTTTTGTGAGGGTTCACAGTTTCCTCCTCAGCCTGCTCCCCCCTCCCTCTCTGTCTCCTCACTCTCCTTGGCTGCATGGGCGGAGTTTCCCGTGTTCTGCAGCTCCCATACCTGATCCAGGTTTCCTAATCAGCGCACCCTACTTAAACCAGCTCCAAGATGACAGCAGTGTGGGTGGATTATGCACACGACGTTGGTTTGTGCTTGTTCCTTCGCTCTTCTTGTTCTTTGTGTATTCCTCTTTGGCCTTAAGCCTTTTCAGATCCACACAGGGCGTACTAGCTGTTTTTGTGGCCTGATGTTTGTGAGTTGGATTTTTGGTCTTGAACTTACCTTTTCCTTCTGCTCCCTTTTTTCCCCAGGTCTTCACGAGCCCTCACCACCGCTGCCAGTTTTTTTGTACTCACCTGTATTTTTGCTCCTGGATCTGTCTAAATAAATTTGCTTGATTGACTTGATGACTTTTGCTTGATTCCTTGGCTCTGGGTCCTACATTAAAAACTACTGGGTCATATCCTCACAGAAATCCACCCGCCCCTACAATGGAACCCGCCAGGATAGAGCAATTAAAGGAGGCAATCCAGAATCAAGGCACCCTTTTAGGACAACATGACAACATGTTAAGAGGAGTGGCTGGATCCATGGAGGAACTCACTCGTCAGGTACACCAGATTAACACCCAACTCAGTGAGCTCTCTCTGTCTGCTTCTGGTGCTCCTGCTGCTAGCTCTCCACCCCCTCCTGCTCCTGCTTCTCTCCCTCATGCTTCTAATCTCATCAAGGAACCTTTTGTCACTCCTCCTGAGGTTTACTCCGGGGAGTTTGGTTCTTGTGGCCGGTTCTTATTCAATTGCCAATTGGTGTTTGAGATGCAGCCTTTTAGTTATGCCTCTGATGAGGCCAAGATTGCATATATAGTGAATCTGCTAAGAGGAAGAGCAGCCAAGTGGGCTACTGCATTGTGGGAGAGTGGCTCAGACATTTTGTCTTCTTTTGATCGCTTTACTTCAAATTTACGTCGAGTTTTTGATCACCCCGTTCAGGGGCAAGTAGCGGCTATGAGACTTTTAAATCTATCTCAGGGATCCCAGTCAGCAGCTAATTACTCTGTAGATTTCCAAATCTTAGCTAATGAGTGTGGCTGGGATGATCAGGCTTTAAAAGCTCTCTTTATTGATGGTTTATCAGAGGAACTTAAGGATGAACTGGATACAAGAGACAAACCACAAAACCTTCATGATCTTTTTGCTTTATGCATTAAATTGGACAGTCGCATGAGAGAGTAAAACAGAGAAAGGGCCATTAGAAGTCGCCGAAGGGCTCCCTCTCCCGGACTTGAGGGTTCATCACCACTTCCTGTACCCACCTTGCCTCTTCCATCTTCTCCTGCTTCCCCTGCTGTAATGGAGGAACCTATGCAGGTGGGCAAGACCCGTCTTAGCCTGAAGGAAAGACTAAGACGCCTCAATGAGCACCTCTGTTTATGCTGTGGAGACTCAGATCACACCCTCTCCAATTGCCCAAAGCAGCCAAAAGACCGGACTCACCTCTAAAGAAGAGCATAGTGGTGAGTCAGACTTCTTCTTCCTCAAGCTCTTCAACTCGCTCCAGTTTCCCTGCCACCCTCAGTTGGCCCCAGCACACAGTTAAGGCTCCGGTGTTTCTTGACTCCGGAGCCGACGATAACTTTATTGATCAGGAGTTTGTTAGAGAACACAACATCCCAGTTAACCCTCTTCCCCAACCTAAGAGAGTAGACGCCCTGGACGGGAAGTTGATTACTAACATAACTCATTTTACGGCACCTCTCACACTTCAATTATCTGGCAATCACTCAGAGAAGATCAGTTTTTTTGCTATCCCTTCACCTCACTCTCCTCTCATTCTCGGCCTCCCTTGGTTTAGAGTTCATAGTCCCCATATTAATTGGTCTAACTCATCCATTGTCAGTTGGAGTGCTCACTGCTACTCATTTTGTTTAGGTTCAGCCACCCCTCAGTCATCAGCACCCCAGAAATCTCTTGCTCCTCCTGATTTAACTAATGTGCCACCAATTTATCATGATTTAGCCCCCGTGTTCAGCAAGGATCTAGCCCGTGAGTTACCCCCTCATAGGCCCTATGACTGTGCCATAAATTTGCTCCCTGGTGCCCCCTTGCCTTCAAGCCGTCTGTACAACCTCTCCCGTCCAGAGAAGGAGGCCATGGAGAGTTATATCTCCGAGTGCTTAGCAGCTGGTCTCATCCGCCCCTCCTCCTCTCCTGTCGGGGTAGGATTTTTCTTCGTTGAGAAGAAAGATTCCTCACTTAGGCCCTGTATAGACTTTAGAGGGTTAAATGAAATCACTATAAAAGACAAGTCGCCAATCCCCTTAATCGACCCTTCTTTTGAACCCCTTTGCAATGCTCAAGTCTTCACCAAGCTGGATCTGCGTAATGCCTACCACCTCATTAGGATCCGAGAGGGTGATGAGTGGAAGACTGCCTTTAACACTCCCCTTGGCCATTATGAGTACCTCGTCATGCCTTTTGGACTCACCAACGCCCCAGCAGTATTCCAGACTCTAATGAACGACCTATTCAGGGACACGTTAAACCAATTTGTGTTTATTTACCTGGATGATATCCTCATCTTTTCCCCAACTCTAGAAGACCACAAGCAGCATGTTTGTCTCGTCCTTCAGCGCCTCCTGGAGAACAAGTTGTTCGTCAAGCCTGAGAAGTGTGAATTCCAATCAACGTCAGTCAGCTTCCTTGGATACATCATTGAGGCTGGTCAACTTCGACCTGATCCAGGAAAGATTCAGGCAGTGGCGGAGTGGCCCACCCATACCTCACGTAAGGAGTTGCAGCGTTATTTGGGGTTCGCCAACTTCTAGTTGCGGATGAAGCGTCGCGTTCGACGCTTCATCCGCAACTACAGCAAGGTAGCCACTCCCTTAACTAAACTCACCTATCATCATCCCTTTTTCTTGGTCTGAGGAAGCCAATAAGGCCTTTGTTACCCTCAAGGAACTGTTCACCTCAGCACCAGTACTCCTCCATCCTAATCCCTCACTTCAATTCATAGTTGAAGTGGATGCTTCAGATTCAGGCATTGGAGCAATATTTTCACAACGAGATCCTCAGACCCTAAAGCTTCACCCCTGTGCTTTTGTTTCACGCCGTCTTTCACAGGCAGAAAGGAACTACGACGTGGGCAATTGGGAGCTTTTAGCGGTGGTGGGGGCTCTTCAAGAGTGGAGACACTGGCTGGAGGGAACCGAGAAACCATTTCTCATTTGGACCGATCACAAGAACTTGGCCTATCTCAGAACAGCCAAACGCTTGAATCCTCGCCAGGCCCGTTGGTCCCTCTTTCTCAGCCGGTTCAATTATACCATCTCTTTTCGCCCTGGCTCTAAGAACATCAAGCCTGACGCCCTCTCCAGGTTGCTTTCCCCCTCCTCTGACTCAGCAGAGGTTTCACCTATCATCCCTCACTCGTGCATCATTGGCGCTGCTCGCTGGGAAATTGAGGAGAAAGTGAGAGATGCCCAGAAGGATCATCCCGATCCAGGAACAGGCCCCTCCAGTCGTTTGTTTGTCCCAGATACAGTGCGCTCTGAGGTTCTCTCTTGGGCGCATTTATCCAGACTGACCTGTCACCCTGGTATTAATCAGACTCTCTTTTTCCTCCAGCAGAGGTTCTGGTGGCCCAACATGGCCCGTGACACCCGGGAGTTCGTGGCCGCCTGCTCAGTCTGCGCCCGCGGTAAGACTTCTCATAAGTCCCCAGCTGGCTTGCTGCGTCCTTTACCCATCCCTAACTGACCCTGGTCCCACATAGCGGTCGACTTTGTCACTGGACTACCTCCCTCACAAGGTAACACTGTTATACTCACTGTAGTAGATTGATTTTCTAAGATGGTCCACTACATCCTGCTGCACAAGTTACCTCCTGCTCTGGAGACTGCAAACTTGCTTGTTCAGCATGTTTTCAAATTACATGGCATACCGGTTGACATTGTCTCAGATCGTGGTCCCCAGTTTTCCTCCAGGGTATGGCAGGAGTTTTGCCATGCACTGGGTGCAGCAGCCAGCCTGTCCTCCGGATTCCACCCTCAGACCAACGGCCAAACTGAGCGGGCCAATCAGGATCTGGAGAGCGCCCTCCGCTGTGTTGCAGCACACCACCCAGTGTCCTGGAGTGACCACCTCCCCTGGGTGGAATACACCCATAACTCGCTCTCCAGTTCAGCTCTGGGTATGTCACCCTTTATGGCTTGTTATGGCTATCAACCCCCCCTTTTTTCCAAGCAGGAGTCAGAGGCCACTGTCCCATCTTTCGGTGCTCATATTCGGAGAGTCAAGGAGGTCTGGAGGCGGGCTCGCTCAGCCCTCACAAACTCGTCGGAGAAGACCAAGCAGAGGGCTGACCTTCATCGCTCACCAGCGCCTTCTTACCAACCTGGACAGATGGTTTGGCTCTCCTCCCGGGATCTCCCTCTTCAGGTGGACTGTCGTAAGTTCGCTCCTCGCTTTATTGGTCCTTTCCCTGTGGAAAAAGTCATTAATGACTCTGTTGTGAGACTTAGGTTGCCAGCCTCTTTAAAGGTGCATCCCTTGTTGTCTCCCTCCTGAAGCCAGCAACGACTAGCGAGCTCAGCCCTCCGGCCGAACCCCCTCCAACCCCCCTGCTCATCGACGACCACCCGGCTTTCGTGGTCTCCAAGATCCTAGACGTCCGACCAAGAGGAAGAGGTTTTCAGTTCCTGGTGGACTGGAAGGGCTAAGGACCGGAGGAGAGATCATGGGTATCCAGGAAACTGATCTTGGATGACTCTCTCATCCGTGAGTTCTATGCAGCCCATCCCGAGAAGCCCGGCAGGACGTCAGGAGACGTTGAGAGGGGGGGTACTGTGAGGGTTCACAGTTTCCTCCTCAGCCTGCTCCCCCCTCCCTCTCTGTCTCCTCACTCTCCTTGGCTGCATGGGCGGAGTTTCCCGAGCTCTGCAGCTCCCATACCTGATCCAGGTTTCCTAATCAGCGCACCCTACTTAAACCAGCTCCAAGATGACAGCAGCGCGTGTGGATTATGCACACAACATTGGTTTGTGCTTGTTCCTTCGCTCTTCTTGTTCTTTGTGTATTCCTCTTTGGCCTTAAGCCTTTTCAGCTGTATTTTCGCTCCTGGATCTGTCTAAATAAATTACATCAACCTTTTGCTTGATTCCTTGGCTTTGGGTCCTACATTAAAAACTACTGGGTCATATCCTCACAGTTTTAACGTCATCTTTTTTCCCAATCATTAAAGCACAAAGGCAACATTCAAAGAATGCTTCATGAAACAGCAGCAATACAAAAAACTTAGTTATTTTTAAATTCATACATGTTGTCCAAAGTATTACAGCCACTTTAATAATGTTGGTTCTGGATGCCAAATTGATGGTGCTTGTAAATCAAGCATGATAAGTGAGTCCAGAGTCGGGCCAGGACACTGACCTGTGGTCCTGGTGTGCTCAGTTTCTCAGAGTAAGGGGTCTTTGCTCACTGACAGTGGTCTGTTGTGGTCCAGTCATTCGACTGATCAGTTTGGACCTGTGGCTCTCCGTCGAGGGCCCGGTTGGCCGCTCTTGTGCCAGTGTTCAGGCAGACGGTTCCTCTGGCCTGTGGGTCCACCTCCACCCTTCAGCAGGAGCATCATTAGTGGTCTATCCCACTGCAGAGGAGGTGGTGGTCCTGTGGTTTTAAAAATGAACATCATTTTCTGGATGTTCTGGTTGGTTAATTTTATTGATCTCTCCACAGTGCCGGGACTTTTGGGGATGAACTGCTTGACTTGCTGATGAAGCTTGATGGTGAGACGTGAGTTTTTTAAGGTCTTCATGACCATGCCTTAAAAATAAAGGTGACTTAATGATTTAAAGAGTGCCTTTTAGTCTTTTTTTTTAATGCAAGATTTAATGGGGATGTGAAATCAGTCAAACTTTATTCATATAACATTTTTTATACAAAATCTTGTAGCATAAAGTGCTTTAAATAAAAAAGAAATACAAAATGAAAATAAATAAAATAAAATAAGGTAACATAAGAAAGTAGTTTGAATACAATACAAATACAAGACCCTACCGACTCTCACTATCCATACAGAACACACAAAGACATAAAGAAGAGATTCTACAGAAAACAGAATTAGAGGACTGTTTAAACACTATAGTGAAATAGAAATGAGGAAACACAGGAGCTAAAACTAAAATTACATAATGATAAAAACAAAAATCATAAGAGATTAGATAAAAAAATACTACAGGGAAAAATAAAAAGATAAATAAAAAAATAAATTAGTTGGTAAATTGAGATAGCCAAATGCATAATAAAATCTGGAAGATAAGGAAAAAAAATCAATTAACAGAGAATAAAATTTCAAAACAATAAATCTAAACTAAAATGGATAAATTGAACAGATTAAGAGGATCAATGAAGACAAAAATATGAACATAATCAGTGCAAAAATGAACAAGTTTCCAAATCATTTCTGTGGAGACATCACAACAAAACCAACGGACACAAAGTAAAAAGCTGTTCTTGTGATACAGAAATAAATCTCAAAAGGTTCTTTAAAACAAACTGTACTGAAATACAGCAGAACTTAAACAAGATCAGTAATGTTATAGGGGGTGCCAATAATAATCAAAACCCAAAAACAAAGTTTACAAAATGTCTTCACCAACCACACATTTTAAAATCTTATTTTTCAGTGACATGAAGACACAACAGAGGTCAAAATTTTGAATGCTTCTCTATCAATAAAATTCAGAAAATTGTATTTCCACATCGACACAACAGCAAAAGCTGCTTAAATCTCTTATTGATCAGTGATTGTGACCCACCATTGAAGCCCCTGATCTGCTGTTAAGGTGTCAGCACAAATGTTCAAATTATTTAAAGTGGGAGAATGTCAAAAAGTAACACTCAACACCAACCATGAAACCAGAAATGAATTTCACAAAATAGTCTAAATAAAACAAAACTAAGAAAAAACAAAATGCCTAATTAAAGATTAGGCATTTTGTTCATTGATAATTTTGATTTATATTGCATTTATTTTGGTCAGATTGTTTATTTTTATTTGATCTTATTTCCAGCTCAGCTCCTACAGTGAAAGATACACTGTGTACAAACACTTGTTATACTTGTACCAATAATTGCAAAAAAATGCATCATTGAAACCACAAACTGTCATTTTTGATCTCCCTTCCATTGAAGCATAAAACAAGGATTTTATTTGATCAGAGTGTCAATCTGGGCTTTTGCCTGTTTTTATATACGTTTTAAAGCTACTTTTGAAAAGGACATTTTAGTTTTGTGTCATGGAATTGTTAGTGTCTTTTTTTGTTTTTGCAAACTTGTTCACACACCTGGTGGAAGTCACCGTTAATGAAGCAATGAAACTTTCCTAAGTCTTTGCTAACAAAACAAAAAATTATGAGCTACACTCAGAACCTATGGACAGAAGCCCAATACTGGAGACAAAGAAAATATTAAACTCTGAAGTGACTCATATTCAACTGTTTAATTAATTTACAGATTATTCTTTCATTGATGCTCTTTACATTAAATGGTTTTATTAATGTATAATAATTAATAATATACAGGGAGTGTGAGAAAGAGCCCCAGAATAAGTAGCCATAACATGAGGTACTCCTGTACTGTTCTGCGTCTGGAGACCACTCCCAAAACAAACAGAGCAGGGGACAAAAAGAGGAAAAACAATAAAAGCAAAGAATCCAGAGCAGATAGGGATGTATCATGTAGGACATCATTCTCCAACAAGCTCAGAACCTCCTCAAGGACTCTTCACAGCCCGGACACACTCTGTTTGAGCTGCTGTCCTCAGGTAGATGATACAGATCAATCCAAACAAGGAGCAACAGATTTAAGAAGAGTTTTTATCCCACAGCAGTCACCACAGTCAGAGCTGCTAAAGTCATCATCCAGGTGAAAACAGGCTTTAAGGATCAGTGCAGGATTGACAGAATGTGTGCTTGGCTGTGTGGGCATGGTTCCTGCTTGTTTATGGAGGTTTTTTTAGCCAATTTATTATTTTTTTTAGAAGTTATTTTAATCATTTTAGAATTTATTTTAGGTTTTATGTTATTTTTGCAGTTTATTTTAAAGTATTTTTGTTTTTATAATTATTTTTATATTTTTTTTAAAGAAAAACAAGAACACAGGGAGTGGGATGAGGTCATTGCTACACACAGTGTATTATTTAATACACACAGTGTATTTATTATCTCAGGTTTGCACGGTCAAAGTTCGGCCTGCGTTGTATTATAGAGTTCATCCATTTCTTCCACTGTGAAACAAACAGGTCCCACTTGTTTTTCACATCTGCTGTCATTCTCTCCATCCTGCAAATGTCCATGGTAATGTCCATCCACATGTTCAAAGTTGGGCCCCCCTGTGAAAATCATTTTTGGTGGCCTTTTTCCAGCTACCAACAAAATACTAAACAAAAATTTGTCTCTCTTTGGCCATTTTTTCAGGCGTTAGTCAAAAAAATATAGTATTACTTCCCAGAGGCAGATGACTTTTTGTACTGCATTATGTTTTCCCTTCCAGTAAGTTTTAATAACAGGACAGTCCCAAAAGCATGATCATGAGTTGCATTTGTATTTCCACAATTTCTCCAGCAAGTCACGGAGTTACCTTCACAGTGAGATTTCAGGTAAAGTGTAATAAAATATCTCATCAGGCTTTTTCAGACAAGCTCCCTCCAGCTCTGTGAGCCACTGCATTTCCACTGATGTGCCCATATTGTTTTCCACTCTTCCTCTGTTATATCTATGCCTCCCTCCATTTCCCATTTTGTTTTAATATAAAGGGTTGAGTGTGTTTTTACGTTTACAAGCCCTTTGTATAGACCTGAGATAATTCCTGATCTTTATTTGAACCGCCCTTTTAAATGGGTCTAACAGCTCTTTGCTTGATTCTGCTTCACTGACAAAATGTCTCATCTGTAAGTAACGATAAAAAACCTGTTCTTCTAATGAATATTTCTCTTTAATCCTTTCAGAACTAAATACTGTGCCTTCCTTCAGTATCTTACATAAGGCTGTTAATCCTTTATATGTCCAATACTTGAATCTAGAATCTAATTTATTTGCAGCAAATTGTGTATCATACGCCCTTTAAGGATTACTGTTGTATCATCTTCTAGTTTGTATTCTGTTTTTGCTGTTTTCAAAATTTTAAGAGTCAACTTGATCCATGGGTTTTCTATATTTTTTTAAGGTCTTGCATGTTACATTTTAAATGTTTTATCATTTATTTTAGATTTTTTCTTTTTTTTTTTTTTTTTTTTTCTCAGAAACCCTTTTAATGCAGCCAGGGGTTCGGTACACAAAGTTGCAATCAGAACAGGCAGAGGAATCAGAATGGACAGGCAAAAAGGGGAGGTCACAAATGTACTTCAGTTAGATCTGCACATGAAGGGACACACAAGGAGAATGCTGGAGAGTACAGTAGATGGATAAGGCACTTAGAATTCCAGGAAACTCAGCAAACTTGGTCCACGTAAGCTCAGTGGGAGTGTATATGATTTATCATATTTTTTGAGTAGTTATGGCAATATGGCTCAACAGCCCCCCTTTACAAATTTAGCCCCTTCAACAGGATGAACCGAAAATTTAATGGAATTATGTATGATGGCAGGACTAACAAAAAGTTTCATGGGACAGTGTTGTAAAATCAACCAGGGGTGTGTCATTTTGAGTTTTTAGAATTCTATATAGTAACAAACGAACTGCTCAAATGAAAACTAAAGAAAAAATGTTTGCAAAACCATGAGCTCTGGCAAAAAAATGCCCAGTTAGCCAAGGAAAGATGAAAATAATTTTTCAGTTAGTGGGTGTAACTCAATGACTCTGATTTTAAATAGTCATTCCTAGTAGCACGTTTCTTGTAGGATTTTGAAATTTGGCAGGCAGTAAATGTCACGCTAGGACCTACAAAAAAAGCTCCCTCGACCCATATTGTAAAATTGACTGGAAGTTTTGGGAATTTTTTGTAATCTTTGAAATTTCGTATGCATATGTATCATTCCTAAATGGTCCTCTAGAACCATACCTTAAAATTGACAGGTAAGAAGCTGTTTTGAATTTGTGTTAATACACAGCTAATAATATACATGGCAACAGGTCCTGTTTGAGCTTTTTTCTCGTAAGGCTTTAGGAAATTGATTTTAACTTACTGTTCACTTAACTTTTAAACTTATTGTTGGAGTGACATTAAAATTGTTGTCTTTAATCTGATTCTAGATATTTTGCTTTTGTTACATTTTCAGATGGTGAGCATTCGTAGACTGCCTGGTCCCAAAAACCCAGCTGAGATGACATACTATGCCCAGCTACATGGATCACCCATCGCTGGAACCACTGCTGCTAAGACCCTGAGCAGTCTGGACTCCCAGACCATGGCTCTGACGTTGGGGTACTTTGTACAAGTGCAGGCTGAACGTAAGCTTATTAACTTTTTGTCTCCTGTTCTGGAGAATAACTTGTTCAGGACAAAACAAGTTATACACAAGAGACATTATAATTAAGTTCTGAAATTGTTGGTGTCCGTTAGAAATACCTTAACACATTTCACACATTTCTTTTGATATTGTCCCTCTTGGTTAAGGTTTTAAATGTGAAGGTTTTTTTTTTTTTTTTTTTTTTTTTTTAGAAATTTAAGTTGTGACTCCAGACTAAGACGTTTTCTTTTTTGTCTACAAGGAAATAAGTTTGTTATAATGTAAACTATATTTCAAGTGTAAAAATAAAAATGGCAAATACAAACCACTGATTTATGTGTTTAGACATCGATACTTAGTGGAGAAATTGTTATTTACATGTTTTTGATGTATGAATCAGTTGTTGATGGTGTGTGCCTTTTCCTGACCATATCTCTTTCTCAGTGACATTACTGACAGCACTGAGTTTTGCTTGTTGCTCATTTTGACATTTCAAGCATAAACATGATAATTTTGTCTTGCACAACATAGATCCCCAATTGTACACCATGAGGGAGAATATTCATATTAATATTAATATTAATAATGTGCATACCCAGATGCTCATGTCAATATTATTAATCTATTCAATCTTTTAACCAACTATCAAACCCTCACAGCAGAAAAAAAAAAGAAACAAACAGAAAAAAGAACTAGCATACCTTTTTATTTGGCCTTAACAGCCCACAGAACAGGTATCAGTTCATACGCCTTTTCTGTAATATTTACTCCTGTCCTCCTTACCTCACCAAAAATAAAAATTAGTTTAGTTAGTTTAGTTAGTTTTTTATGGTCCTTTTTACATTTTGCTTCTTCCCTTTTGCTGTGCTAAATCACAGACTTTAACTTCACCTTTGCTCATTTGCCCTGCACTAAAGTCCTACTCAAGGCATGAGGGGTTGGCGTGATGCCACTCTGAGCTCTCACTTTTTGCCACACATGCATTAAATGTATTAATAAATTTATACTACAACATGATAGGGTTTGAATCATGATTGATTTGGTAAAATCAGCAAAATTTCTGTAAGATTTTTGTAATTTGTAATTTAGACATCTAACCTGTGCTATTTACTAAACTAGCCAAGTATGAATTTATTGCTCAGTCATACATTAATGTGTATTTATTTATTTATGTTTTGCAGCTGTGGTGAAGAGTCCCCCAAGTGACCTGTGGATAATGGCCGTCCTGACACCCCTTTTCTTGTTGGTTGTTGTGATTGGCATGGTGGTCTTTATTTTATGTAAAAGAAATAGGGTCATCTTCAGAACTGGAGGCTTCAGAACCTTCAAATCCTGCTCCAAGGTCTGACTGTCACTGCTTTTCTCTTTTATTCTTTGGGTTTTTAAAAAAAAAAATTTAAACTGTTTTTATTATCTTTTTAAACATAACAGCATACAACAATGGTCAAACAAACCTACACACACAGTCACACACACTGTCACCTGATATCCCACAAAATATATAGTACACTAATGGTAAATCTTAACCAAAAGACAAAGAAATGTAGACGTCTAATGTTGGCAAGAAAAATTACAGTGAAATAAGACATAAATAATATATATATATATATATATATATATATATATATATATATATATATATATATATATATATATATATATGTATGTATATGTATATATATATATAAATATATAAATACATACTATGTAAACAGAGAAGGCAGAAGGAAAAGAAAACTAGATTAAAAAAAAAAGGGGGGGGGGGGGGGGCTGCACAAGACATTCATGTATGATTTTTTCCTTATTTTTCCTCTCCTCCCCCCACTTCCCCCTTCCTCCCCCTCCCTTCTCTGCTCCTGCCCGCCCCACACAACACACAAGAGTCCAACTAACTTGTCTTCATTTGATTAAAATAATTGATAAAGGGTTGCCAGATCTTGTAAAATTTCTTTTCCTGTTTTTTCAAGGAGAATTTTATTTTCTCCAGATCCAAGTGTGCCATCACATCTCTCATAAGACTTAAATATGTTGGTGCAGTCTTCTGCTTCCTATTAAGAAGGATCAATCTTCTTGCAATCAAGCAAATAAATGAAACCATACTGTTTTCTGCAGAATTTTTTATTACACCGGGGTCGACGATTCCCAGGATTGCGGTTAAGGGATCTAAGTCAACTGGTCTATTCAATGTTTTGGATAATGTCTGAAAGATACTGTTCCAATAACCTGTTATCCTTGGGCAGTACCAGAACATATGGCCCAGTGAAGCTGGTGCCATTCCACAGCAATCGCATGATGGTTTTACTTCTGGAAATACTTTATGAAGCTTTTCTTTAGACCAGTGCAATCGGTGTATTATTTTAAATTGCAAGAGACCATGTCTTGCGCATACTGAAACACTATGGATTTGTTCCAAGGCTGTCAGCCACTGCTCCTCAGTGATCTCCCTTCTCAAATCATCCTCCCAGGCCAATCTCAGATGATCCATAGTAAGGCCTCCCGCTAGCTGTGAAAGTTTTACATATATTTTAGATATGTACCCTTTACTAGAAGGATCTTGTAAAAGTATTGAATCCATTGAAGAATGGCTTGGTAATTTAGGGTAGGAAGGATTGTTTTGTTTTACAAAATTACGCACTTGTAAATATTTTTAAAAATTCTGTCGAGGAATATTATATTTTTTTTGGACTTGTTCAAATGATGGAAATACATTATCTATAAACAAATCAGCGAAGTTGTGTATTCCTTTTTCAAACCAGTCATCAAACATTGTATTTTTAAAAGAGGGTGCAAAGGAATGATTTTTAATGAGCGGACTGTGAAGAGAACCAGTCTGCCATCCAAAGTTTTTTAATCTGGGACCAGATTTTAAGTGTATGAGTTACAACTGGGTTGACCAGAGAATCAATATGCATAGAAGCCAAAGATGAAAAAAGCATAGCTGACGGGGAAGAGGGGGAGCAACTTACTTTTTCTATCATTAACCACAATGGAGGTTGTTTTTGTAACCAGTATGCCATCATCTTAATATTGCATGCCCAGTAATAGAACTGAAAATTGGGTAAACCCATTCCTCCTTCAGCTTTGGGTCGCTGCAAGAAAGCCTTTCTTATTCTGGGTCTTTTTTTACTCCAGATAAATTCAGAAACCATTTTGTCTATGCTAGTAAAAAAACATTTTTTAATATAGATAGGAATACATTGATACAAAAATAAAAATTTGGGGAGAATGATCATCTTGATTATATTAATTCGGCCTACTAATGATATAGGTAAGTGGGACCAATGCTGAAGCTCTTGTGCAGTGTTATCTAGTAACTTTAGAAAATTCTCTCTATAAAGATCCACAAATGTTTTGGTTATCATTATTCCTAAATATGTAAACTGAGTTGAAATTTTAAAAGGTAATGTATCTAGAAGTTGTTGGTCTTCTAAAATTTTAATGGGGAACAGAACACTTTTTTTAATATTGAGCTTATATCCTGATATTTGCCCGAATGTTTTTAATATAGACATTATAACAGGTATTGATTTAGAGGGTTTAGAAATGTACAACAATAAATCATCCGCATACAGCGAGACCTTATGCTCCTCATTCCCTCTAAAGATACCAGTGTAGATAGAGGAGGAACGTAAGTAAATAACAAGGGGTTCGATCGCTAACGCAAAAAGCAGTGGCGACAGTGGGCAGCCTTGTCTCGTTGAACGTATTAATGTAAAGTAATCCGATTTAAGTTTATTTGTCTGCACTGATGCCTTTGGAGAAGCATACAGAAGCCTAATCCACGAAATAAATCTGGAGCCAAAACCAAACCTTGACAGGTGTGATGGCCACAGCCACACATGGGTAATGTTCACCCTCACCTCACCATCAGTTGCTCACCTCATAAGTTTGACACATGTTTTGCAGTTAAAAGAACACATCTACACATTATTTTGATTTAATATTAGTTTATTAGTTGCTTTATTTCTTACACTGTTTAAATTTAGTGCGCACAATTTACTCATTGTAAGATTTAGATCAATTTTCTGTTATTAATTCTGGTCTCTTTTCTTTGAGTTACCTGGATGTTGGGGGAGGGGAACTTCCTGGTTTCAGAGGCAAAAGGTGTGGCCAAGGGCTGAAAGGACTTTTATGCTGGAGCCAGCTCATTGGGATGGACCAACTCTGCTGACATCATGGGGGGGATTTGGGTTAAGTTAGTTTTGATTTGTGTTTAGTTTAATGTGGCAGCCATTTTGTTTACCCCCTTTGTTTCCTGTGGTTTGGCCAAACCCCTATATATGTGCTCCCTTTGTCTCATTTTGGCAGGTCTGTTTGTTGAGTTGACACTTATTGTTTGTTTAGTTTATTTAGTGTTATATTAAGTTGACCTCTTTTATAGGCCTAACCCTTAACATTTTGGTTTGTAATTTTGACCAACTTTCTTTGGGTAAAATAAAAACCCATTTTTCTTTAAATTAATCCTGTGTCTTGAGCCTTTACTGCTTGGTCCATGACAACAGGGCCGAGAAGAGATAATCCCACTCGACCCTGTCAAAGGCCTTTTCCGCATTGAGGGATATTAGTACTTCGGTTTGGGGATTCGGGTCCGAAGAATATATAATATTAAAGTCTACAAGTATTATGGACCATTTGTCTATTTTTAATAAATCCAGTCTGATCTTCATGAACTATAACTGGAAGGACATTCTCTAGTATAATAGCAAATATTTTTGCTAAAATCTTGGTGTCAACATTTAACAGACTTATTGACCTATAAGAAGCTGGTTCTAATGGATCTTTCCCTTTTTTATGTAGTAAAGAAATTGAAGCCTGGTAAAATGTTTCTGGAAGAAGGCCTCTTTGAAAAGATTCATTAAAAACTCTTAGAAGGATGGGTGAGATAGAATTCAGGTGTTTACCCATCTGGGCCAGGTGCTTTAGAACTTTGTAGGCTACGTATTGCTGCTATAATCTCCTCCAATGTAATAGGCCCCTCTAGATGTTTTTTATCTTCGACACTGATAGAAGGGATAGTCAGGTTGTCAAAAAAATCTTTTAAAAGATTGGCTTCCTTTTTTGATTCTGTTGTATACAGTTTATCATAGAATTGTTTAAATTCCTCATTAATTTCTGTCTGATCTTTAGTCACATGGCCAGAACCTGTGCGAATTTCAGTTATTATTCTAGATGCCTCATATGCTCTTATCTGATGGGACAGATACTTTCCTATTTTCTCTCCATGTTCATAATATTTATGTTTGGAGCGATAAATTAATTTTGTTGTTTCTGACGTATAAAGGAGATTGATCTCTGTTTGCAGCGATATCCTCTTTGAAAGCAGTTCAGCTGTGGGTGCTGCTGCATATTCATAATCTATGTTTGTAATTTCATCAGCTATTTTTTTTCTTTTTTCATCCTGTTTTTTATTTAATTGTGCACTGTAAGATATAATTTGGCCCCTAACAAATGCCTTTAAGGCCTCCCACAAAATACTATGAGAGACATCTGAGGTATCATTTGTTTGCATATAGAAAGCTATCTGTGATCTTATAAACTCTATATGGGCTTCATCTGCCAGTAAATTATTATCCATTCGCCAGGTTCTAGATGTATGCCTGTTGGGGAAATCAAGATGTAGCTTTAATGGGGCGTGATCAGACAAGACCATGGCTCCATAATCAACATATTTTACTGAAGAGAGTAACTTAGAATCTATGAAAAAATAATCTATCCGAGAAAAGGAATTGTGTGGTTGAGAAAAAAAAAGGAGTATTTCTGTTGCGTTGGATACATGTGTCTCCAAGCATCTAGAATGTTAGCACATTTCATAAAATTCTGGAGTAATTTAGCCGATTTGGACAGGGGATATTGCTTTTTTGATGATCTATCAAACACTGGATCCATTACCAAATTGAAATCACCTGCTAGAATTAAGTTATGGGTATGAAGGTTAGGTAGGGAAGCAAGTACTGATCCTATAAACTTTTCATCATCATAATTGGGGGCATAGATGTTTGCCAATATCACTGAAGTATTATAGATTTTACCTGTAACTATAATATATCTACCATTTACATCAGAAATTATATCTGTAGGTGAAAATGAAATATTTTTATTGATTAAAATGGCTGTTCCACGCGATTTTGAGTTAAAATGTGAATGAAATACATGTCCAATCCAAGGTTTGTGAAAATGTTTATGGGCTTGGTTCTTGAGATGCGTTTCTTGTAAAAAGGCAACATCTGCCCCCAACTTTTTCAGATGAGAGAGTACATTATTGCGCTTCACTGTACCATTTAAACCTTTGCAATTCCAAGTAACAAATTTCACCACACTAGATTCAACCGTCTTAAAACAATCACTTATTTTAGATGTTTTCTAATTTATTTTATACAATTTATGATTTATTTTACCTGGTTAATTTGACATCATATCCATATTTTTATTTAACCTTTATTTAACCAGGAAAACCTCATTGAAATTAAAAATCTCTTTTGCAAGAGTGTCCTGGCAAAGACAGCAGCACATTCAGCAGTTTTACACAAACACATGCACTCATCAAACACATAAAACAAGAAATTAATACATTAAGAAAGAAAAGTCACAATTTCAGACAGCCAGTTTTGCTTGGGTTGTCGACATGAGAAAGATAAAGTGCATCAGTCAAAACATCTGCAGCCAGATGTGTCTGACTCCAAGTCACTCAACATGGTCTTCAAAGTGTCCAGTGACACCAGATCTTTTGGTTTCAGGTCTTTTTGTAGATCATTCCAAGCATGTGGAGCCGCAAACCTGAACGCCTTTTTTCCCAGCTCAGTTCTTACTTTTGGAACAGACAATAAGAAAAGATCCTGGGACCGAAGATTATAGGATGCTGTGCTCTTCTGACTGATGTAGGCCAGAAGGTAGGATGAGAGTAGACCAAGAATACATTTATAAATAAGAATACACCAGTTATTGAGTCTGCGTGCGAAGAAGACCATCCAACACGAGCATACAGCAAACAATGAGTAAGAGATTTAAAACCAGTGATGAACCTCAGAGCTCCATGATACACAGTATCCAGAGAGTGTAAGCTTTGAGAGGAGGCATGCATGTACAGAACATCACTGTAGTCCAGCACAGACATAAATGTAGCAGAAACCAGACTCTTTCTGGATTCAAAAGAGAGACAAGATTTTATTCTAAAGAAAAAACCTAACTTCAGTTTTAATTTTTTAACAAGCTGCTGAATATGGGCAGAGAAAGAAAGGGAATCATCGATTAAAACACCAAGATACTTGCAAGAAGAAACAAATTCCATCTGAGAACCCTGAGCAGTGATCACTGAGGGCAGGTTAGAAAATTTGCACCTAGAATTTGAGAATAGCATAACTTCTGTTTTGTCTGCATTTAAAACCAGTTTTAAATCATAAGAATTTTGTTGCATGGCGTTAAAATCAGGTTGTAGTTGTGTAAGCGCTTGGACTGGTGTTGAAGCAGAAAGTGTACATGACTGTGTCATCAGCATAAAAATGAAATTTTGCATTAGATATATTCCAGTTGATATTATTGATATAAAGAATGAACAGGGGTGGTCCCAGGACTGAACCTTGTGGCACACCTTTGGTAACAGAGTGAGCTGGAAGTGAGGCACTCCACCTGCACAGACTGAGTTCTTTCTGTCAGGTAATTTCAAACCAGCCAACAGCATGTTTTGACAGTCCTGCATTAAATAATTGATGAGCTAGAACTGAGTGGTCCACAGCATCAAATGCTTTAGGTAGGTCGACAAAGAGGGCTGCACAATGCTGTTTATGATCAGTAAAATCAATAAAATCATTAAAAACAGTAAGTGCAGCTGTAATCGTGCTGTGTCTCTTTCTAAAACCAGATTAAAAGTTTGATAAAATACTGTTTTCAGTTAAAAAATCCTTCAGCTGATCACTAACCAAACACTCGAGAACTTTGGCCAGGACAGACAGCTTGGATATGGGCCTGTAATTGTTTAAAATCGAGGGATCACCCCCTTTGAGCAGAGGAGTGAAATGGGCAGACTTCCACATAGGAGGTATAGTGTTGGTGATCAAAGACAGATTAAAACTGTGAGTTAAAGAAGGGGCAATAAAATCAGATGCTAACTTTAAAAAGTCGAGCTTGTCAGGGCCTGCAGCTTTTGCTGTGTCTAAAAATCTGAGTGTTTATGAACCTCAGAAACTGAAATGGGATAAAAACTAAAAGAAAGTCTGGACTGGGAGACTGGAAAAGAATTAAAGGAATTAAAAGTAGCATTAAAATTAGTATTAAAATTTGTGGGATTAAGAGACTCAAATAAAGACCCTGAGGCAATAAAAATGCTCATTAAAACAAGTAAGCACTTTGGCTTTGTCAGAGATTTTCTGAGAGTCTTTTACAATGCACGGTGGTAGCTCAAAGCCTTTACTATTGTCAGAGAGGGATTTTATGGTTTTCCAGAATTTTGAGGGGTTATTTAGATTTTGTGTAGTCTGTGAAAGAAAATAATTAGCTTTAGCTGACCTGATCTTAGTGGTGCATCTATTGAGTAATTGCCAAAATGCTAGCCGAGTCTTTGTCTGTTTTTCTGGCTTTAGCCCAGGCCAGGTTGCGCTGGTGGAGGAGTTCTGAGATATCAGGAGTGAACCATGCGTTGTTTCTGCCCTTGACTCTACACCTCCTAAATGGAGCATGCTTGTCAATAATATGACTAAAACCATCAAAAAAACACTTCCAGACAACATCAACATCAGCAACTAGCTCAATCTTTCCCCAATCAAAATGAAACAAATCATGGAGAAAGCGCTGCTCTGAAAAGTGCTTCATGTCGCGTTTATGAGTGATGCGAGGCCTGGTCTTGGGTATTTTAGTATTTCTCACTGTTGCTACAGCACAGTGGTCACTTACATCATTAGCAAATACGAAGGCAGTTGTGTATGAGGAGCATTTGTTAGTATAAGATCTAAGAGGGAGGCTTTTTCTGTATTTTTGGGTTTGGTCGAATTGCACTGCCAACCAACTGGAAGCTGTTCAGTGAATTACAATGAGACTTGAGCTCATCAGAGACTGGTTGCGACCAGTTCAGATTAAAATCACCTAGAGCTAAAAGTTCCTTAGAATTGAATTGTGAAAGGAGCTGCATTATGTTAAGCAGTGCACAATTACCAGCAGAGGGTGTTCGGTAACAAACAACAACATAAACATGAAGAGACTTGGAGACTTCAAGCTCCAAAGCCAAAAACTCAAACTGCTGAACCACAGTTTTGGAGAAGGGCACACTCGCTTGAAACTTTTTCTTGGTGTAGACGGCCACACCTCCACCTCTATCAGGGCGGTCAGTCCTAAACACATTATAGCCATCGATGTTTACCTCAGTGTCTGGGACAGATTTACTCAGCCAAGTTTCTGATAAAACAATGACATCTGCATCAGTTGAAAGTGCCCAGATTCGCAGCATGTCCATTTTAGCGACAAGGCTGCGCACATTCAGATGTAAAAAAACCCAGACCAGCTCTTTCTTTAAAACCTTCAGGGTTGTTAAAACCTGCGGGGGTGTCTGGACCTGGGTTGGGCTGCACATTCCCAGACATCAACAACAATAAAACAATCAGACATTTCTGTTTAAACAAGTTCCCATGGGATTCTTTAAAGCGACTCCATCCTGATTTAGTATCAAGAACAGCAGGAGTGAGACAGAAACTGTCGTATAAAGTCATAACACTGATCAGACTGATGAAGTCCACAGTGTCAGAGAAGAAAAGAGGCTGAAAGGGTGGAGTGACAGCAGGCGCACTGTCAGAGGAGCTTGTTCCAGAGTAAGAAGCCGGACCGGAGTTTTTATTCACGTGACAGCTATCCCCAAAGATGGTCAATAAAGTCAGGGGCGGAAAAGCCAGGATCAGCCACCATTTCCGAGTCACCCCCATCATCGCACAACACCAGGGTAACCAGGATCTGGGAGTATTATCAGCTGAGCGCAGGGACAGACGGAGGACCTGGTCAGCAGCACTGGAATCCAGTCCGGGTTTTTCCGCTTCCCCGCGCTGAGAGGAGGCGATGAGAGACTTCACATGGAAACAGGAAGTCCTGTGAGGAGTAGCGACGCTCAGGTTAAAACGAGGCGAAAAGCAGGACCAGCCGCTTCTTAAACAACGAGTAATGAATTAAAACCAGCCGAATCATCCAGGAGAAGACACTGTCCTTGTCAGGAGGAGATCGGATCCATCAAAAGAGAGAAAACGCCGCGGTCCCCCTCCTGCTCCGGCAGACGGACGGAGCCGGTGTCCTGTCACACAGCGTGGACTGCTTGAGTCAGATCGTCCAGGACCGGCAAAAAGTAAGCCGTATTATAAGTGGGATCTGACTCACAGTGTAATATACGAAGCTATCATCCAGAAATGGAGGACTTGGAGATAGCGTGTGCGTCCGGGTGCACACTGAGGCAGCTGTGTATCAGAGTCAGCCCCGACCTAAAAAATCAGGGTTATTTGTCCACGTAAAGTCCATTTAAAATCCAGAACGGTGTATCAGTATTTTCCAGTAGATCATAGGAAAAGTAGATGGTGATATCCCTAAACTACATAGAAAAAATCGAATTAAGGCTGTAATAACCTCACCCCAAATATTCTACTTTGCAACTTATTCTTCAAAAAAATGCATATTTTAGGATTTTCCCTATTGAAAAAACGGTTTTTTTTTTATAACAAAAAGTGCATAAAAACACATAAAACATAAAAAAAACATAAAATACTTTATATCTGTGGTAAAGTCAGGAGTTGTTGAAAAGATTTGATGCAGTGTAAGTTAAAAAAAAGTATTAAGATTTAATATTTTTATTACTATTATTATTATGAGAGGAACCGTTTTGGTACACAAGGGACTTTAGTATGTATTAATTTTTTGGACAGACACACACACAGGCCGATAGACGTGCTGCCATCTTGGAGAGATATAAATGATGCACTGATGGGATGGCACTTTAATTTGTTGCATTGACAGTAAAGACATTTTGATTCTGATGCTGATACCTGCTCCCAGTGTGGCCCCCAATCTGAGCCAAAATAACCAAGACAATGGCCCCAGTAAGCCGGTGACCCTCAGAGGGGCTGGGCTGGTTAGGGTTAGGGGACTGTCATCATCCCTCTGAGAGGAATGACCACGCACTGACTCAGGCCGCTGGTCTAGAGCTGCTGTTTCTGTCTGTACTGGTTACAGTTCCTGTGTAGAAGAGAAGCCCAATAGTCTGCTGTTTGCACCAAGTATATCTCTGTAAAATAATGTATATCTGTGAAAGAGCTGAGCTTAAAATTTAAATGATCATAATAAATGTTTGGGATGAGGTAAACTGTAATAAAAATGAAATGAACTAAAACAAAATAAATGTCCTGAAGTAAACTGTGAACAAACGACTTGAAAACAAGAACCTAATGTGATGAGTGTGGAGGAGCCTGTGGTGTGGAAAATAATTTAATGTGTGTGGGTCGAGGACATGAGGGACGGGGAGCAGTGCATGGCAGTCATGTGACCTTTGTTCACCTTTGACCTTCTGTATCATACATTCAGTGTGGGTCAGGAGAGCTGCTGCGGCCATTGTACATAGTGACACACGCCATGTGGATTATTAAACATTATATTCAGTTGCAGATGATGTTTGGTTGATTTGGGCCTTAAAGGTGCAGTGTGTAGAATTTGGCAGTATTTCGCCGAACAGAAACGGTGAATATAGGATATAATGTTTCTATTTGTATGTAAAGTCCGTCAAAGTAGGAGTACAATCATCCCCATAAAACGTTTATTTTATTTTTATTTTTATTTAGTTAGAAAAAGCTTCAAAAAATTTAAATTACCGTGGGCCGCGTTCATGTAGGCCGACATAACGATCCGCCATGTTGTCTACGGGTGGATTTTAGGGACAAAAAAGAACGAAATGCAAATCTGTCCGCTGGTTCTGAAATCTACCTGGAATGCAGGCGAAGAAGAGGAGAGAGGGTGGTGGTGGATGTAGAGACAGTTGTTACTCTGCACTAGGGATTTAAATTGTGTGTATCTTACAGTTAAAGCTTTGGAAATGGAAGACCATGTATATTCAAAATCACTCGAGAGTCGAGAGTCGGTCAACTTCTGTCGAAAAAAAGAAAACATGATGAAATGAAGCGGAATCATGACAGAAAGTGTCAAAAACAAGGGTAAACATTGGTGTTGCTTTTACAAGGTGGAGAGCCTTATTGACAAAGTTATGTTTGAATACTGACGCCGACGTTGCTTGTTTTCTGCTGGACAGGTAAGGGTGCAACATGCAGTTTTATAACGTTTTGTAACAGTGTTTATTATGTTTAAATTGCATTGTTTATTGGAAAGAAACCCAATTTAAGCAACAGTGTCAACCGTTAAAACAACTCCCGTATTGTGTTGGTATTGTAAATAAAGCGCATAATCGGTGGGCGTAGAAATAAATACTCCATTAATCATATTCCAAAACTCTCATTCGTCCGGCCCAGCTTTCCACTACATTGTACCCACTCTCTCTCTCTCTTCTTTACCTTATTTCGCAGATTCTGCATCAGGCTTGATCTGATTAGCATTAATGCACTAATGTTTGTTTGTGTTACTACAAGTTTACAAAACCTACAATCTGCAGCTAACAACTGACCTATAATCTATAAAAATAATGGTTACCAACCTTGTCACTTTAGTAAATGATGCCGTGTTCACGATCCCTTTTGGTCTTCACAGGATTCCGTTGCTCAGCGATGTGACGTTTTGGTTACAGTTGGGCTCATTCTAGAATCTGAACGATAGATGTCGCTCACATGCCAAATTCTACACACTGCACTTTAAATCCATCAGACAGCCTAAAGAGCTGATAAATGAGACCAGAGGAAGGAAAAGGAGAACTCATGAAGCTCATTATAGGAGAGTAAAGTGCCGGTAACTGTTATCAACATCAAGGATTTTTCAAGTCATGCAATAAAGGTTATTTTAGGCTCACACCTGAACTGTAAGGGGACACTGAGTCTACCTCCAGGAGGCATGAAGACCCAGTATTGTGTCCCGGCCTCCCCGCATGCTTCAGCTTAAGCCAGAGCTGAACCGTGTGAGTGATAGTGTAGTGTCTGTCTCTAGCATTCTGACTCCCTCTTATGACTCTATAACTCACTACTCTCATAACCACTTCTGAGAGGTCACATGACAATCTGCTTCGCCGCCATCACTCGTTCATTGACTTCAACAGAGTGTTTCACCATAAAACACATCACTTCCTGTTCACGTCACAAAACTGCATACTGATCACAGCTGACTCAAATCTTATTTCTCAGTGTAAGTCAGTGAGTGTCAATAAACAAAAATATAAACAGTTTCTCTCAGAAATGGTGCTTACAGGTAGATTTAGTGAGCATCTGTCTAAACCTGCTGAACTTGAATAAATGTTTGAAACTCAGCAGAGGGAGACGATGATGAAGAAACCGGACCTGATGAAGGTAGATCATTAACTTCATCTCTAGTAAAGGAAACGGGGAGGAGAGACTCTGGTGAAACAGGTTTGAGTGAAAACACAATAAAACAATAAAGGTGATATCAGTCAGAGCTCAGACTCTATTTGAAGTGGACTAACTGAAGTAGAGGGACAAACACTAATCTGAGACAGGGTGAGTGTTCATGCAGTCTGAATATTTCTCTACTGTTTTAATGTGTGGATGATCAGTTCAGTGAAGCGAGTGAATGCTGAGTGATGCTCTTTAAAATGAAATAAAGAGACACTGATATAACAGACATGCAGCTCAGTAAATGTGAGGCTCTTTTCTCTCCTTTATTTATTTATTTTGTATTTATGAAGATCCAGATTAAAAATAAAGTCTCTGTACGGCGGCTTCATCGCTGTAGCAGACTCCTCTCTCTGTCAGCCATGTTATTTGGGCAGATATATTTAAAGACTGTTTACAGAGTGAACTGCTATACACCCTGAAACATCCTCATTAATCTTTGTTCTCTTTGACATGAACAGGAATGATAGTTTGGTTTTATATTTTGAGTTTAAAGGCAGTATTTTCCTGTTGACATCCTCATGACAAAATAATGTGACTCTTAAAGTGTTCTCACTAAATGGAGCCTCAGTTCTTCATCTAGAGCGATCAAAGGTCTGTTTTATGACACTTTAATCTCTACAAGCATGACGGACTTAGCTTCATATCCTTAGATACACTGTTCCATAAATCATGACCACTGTTTAATTATTAACACATGGCTTAAATAGTTCAGGCTTAAATTCAGGGCATGTGCCACTAGAGGGCTCTCAATGAAAACGATAATAAAAGATGACTGTTAGGTTTGCAGGGAATTATGGGAGTGATTTCCTGCTGCCCTTTTCCATCTCAAAACAACATGGCATGTTTAGGTTTGTAGTTTTAATGGATGAAACAGCGTCATGTTACAGTACAAGTCTGTGTGTGCTGTCATCATTTTATATATTATAACACCTCACAGACTGAGCCAGCTAATGTTTACTCTTAGCATTAGCTATCAGGGTCAACACAAGAGATGCAGCCATTCTCAACAAATATTGAACTTAGGACCAGGAAATATGGTCCGAAAATAAAATACTTGATTTTTGAACACAAAAATAATTTGCTTATTTGAATAAATTTTTAAATCTCAATGTGACAGAAATGACACAAAACAAGTTTAATAAAATTTAAACAGCTTTATCTTCATTCTGTTGTTTGGGTCAAACTCTGAAAAGAATCAAATGAATTAGATATGAATAAGAGTTTGAGACACAGTGAGTTATTTTCAGTGGTTTCAAATGGGGGAGGGGTCAGCAGCAGCAGCAGAGTTTGTCTAACCTAGCAACAGTTACTAAGGAGGCAGGGCTTGGCAGAGTATCACTGTTAAGAGTAACCTTTTCTTTTTTTGTTAAATCCTTTTATTAGGGATTAATTGGAGAACAGGGAAAAAATGAAAATAAACAGCCTAAACTGCCTTGTGTGTAGCTGTTCTACTTTGATTTAGCCGGTCTAAAGGAGGCGATACAATCATCTGCAAACGTCTGCAGTCCTTTTCTGAGAGCTTCATATGGCGTCAGTTCAGAGCCAATAACCATGTGCACAAAAACCATAATCAGTGCACATAAAGACCGCTCTCTGTGTGCTCGCGGTCACTGTGTGCAAGCTTACAGTCACTCTCTGTCTTCTACACGCTCGCCTTTGCTGAGTTTTGGCACTCTGGGGGCAGGCCTTGAATAGACGGCCCCTGGATCCCCCTCCTTTCTGATTGGTCACTGTACATGACTACTGTCTCCAGGTCAGATCCAATCCAAGGCAGTGTAGAGTGGATCATCATGGTGGCAGAATTTGATGGAAATTGAGGATCAAACTTGGGTAAAGTTAGAAAGATAGATTTAAGTCTATGATTGGCCCATGGATCTGTTACTAGCTTTAGTTCTTACTTACGTCCACTTGTCTCCACGTACCTCCCTTCCTCTGCCCACACACCCAATACAGGATAGTGTGGATGGCTGTTCATCATGAGACTGGGATCCACATTCAAGATTTCCTACTGCTAAACAGAGGTTTTTTCTTGCCGCCATGATGGGTTCATGTCAGGTGTTGGATGTGTGTATTTGTATATATATGTATATGTTTATTTTCATGTATATATGCATATATGTGTCCATAAAATAAAGAGTTTGTCTTCAGCCTACTCTGTTGTGTAAGTGTCTTGTGATAGCACTTCTTATGAATTGGCGCTACACAAATAAAGATTGATTGATTGATTGATTAATTAATTATTCAGATGTACTTGGTCTTGAATTATCAAGTCACGAGATCATAGAAATACAACTTTAAAAAATAGTCATGGAAATACAATCATAGAAAAAGTAGATAAAAAAAAGACATTATAGAAATGTGACTATAGATATAAGATCATGTCTTTAGACCATCAGAGTTTGTTGTTAACGCTCTGCTCTCTGACTTCTTCATCACAGTTGACAGACAGCAGGGGGCGCTCTACTATGGATCAGACTGAAGAACCAGAGGAGGGGGTTCCTCCATCGAAAACCTATCTGAATGAAGAAGACCAGGGTCTGAGGTGAGATGAAGATCTGCAACCATCACACGCTGACACCATCATACACTGCCTGGCCAAAAAAAGGTCACCACCAAAAAAATCAGTCACATAGTCTAATATTTAATTGGACTGCCTTTAGTTTCGATTACAGCACGCATTTGCTGTGGCATTGTTTGGATAAGCTTCTGCAATGTCACATTTATTTCCATCCAGTGTTGCATTAATTTTTCACCAAGATCTTGTATTGATGATGGGAGAGTCTGACTACTGCGCAAAGCCTTCTCCAGCACATCCAAAAGATTCTCAATGGGGTTAAAGTCTGGACTCCACTAATCAGTAGGGGTGTAAATCACCAGTTTCATGACGAGACGATACGATATCGATTCTTTGGACAACGATATGATATCTGCCGATACCACAAAGTCTGTCACGATTCGATATGATTCAGGGGCCTTCGATCGATTTAAGACGATATTATGTACTTATTGAACACAATCAGCTACATTTCATCTAAAGCAAGAGAGAAATACAAAGCAATTTCTAAGTTTTGACAATTTTATTACTGAAATGTGAAATGATGTGCTGACCTTTGGGTATGATAGTTTATAGAGGATTATAACCATCTGTATGATCTAATCATTTTTAAAATTAAAATTGGGTTAATTTGTAGTCAGGTGTTTTTAGACTAAGCTTCACTGTTTAATGGTAGGTGTGGAGGAAGAATAAGAACAAGCTCTCACTGTTTTCCTTTCATACAATAAGTAATTTCATTAATCAGTGCGCTACAAAATCAAATGATGAGATAACTTACTGTACTCGTGTGAGTACTCTCGTCTTGTGTGTGCAGTATACATCCTCTGCTGTCAGATCGACCGTATCTTACCCGGATACAGCAGTGCTATATTCTGATTGGCTGACATGTCAAGCTCCCGTTTAGCTCTGCGATGCTAAGAGCGTGTTGCTACACGTTAGCATATAGCAGTGTTACTCGGTGGGCGCTACACAATAAAGCAGGAGAAATACCGGTTGTGGTGTGTGAGAAAACGAAAAGGTGCATGTCTCATACGCTGAATGCGTGAGACTTGAGAGCCCTGTATAGTTGAAACTTCAGAACGAGGCGCTATTGGGCAGAAGCGGTGAAACGGATATCCGGTCAGAATTTAAAAATAAAGGCATTGAAGATGATGATGTTGATCGATGTTTTGAGTTTCCATCGATTTGATTGGATCATTGCTTAACCAATCGATATAAATCGATCCAGATCGATGGATTATTACACCCCTACTAATCAGTAAGGCTAACCAGAAAAAAATGCTTTAGTTTGCTAGGGAGCATAAATATTGGACTCTGGAGGACTGGACGAAGGCCATGTGGTCTGATGAGTCCAGATTTACCCTGTTCCAGAGTGATAGCCACATCAGGGTAAGAAGAGAAGAAGTTAAAGTGATGCACTCATCATGCCTAGTGCCTACTGTACAAGCCTGTGGGGGCAGTGCTGTGATCCCGGGTTGCTGCAGTTGGTCAGGTCTATGGGGGGAGATTTGTCTCAAAAATATGCACACATGTATATCCACGATTTTCACATATATTTTGCAGATTCACAATTATCCACAATTTTCACTTGTTTTTCAGGTTCACAAATATATCCACGATTTTCACATATATTTTAAAAGTTTGTGAGAGCATTTATCATGCCTTATCGTTTGGAAATCTTCAACTGTGCTTGTGAATTGTTTAAAGTACGTTTGTGGATCAACCGGCGCGTGCTTTTATTTTTGAGACAAATGTAACGCAGTTTCACAGAGATTCTCACACACAAAAGTTGAGAATATTCACAATGGAGAGCCCCTGCCCCCTCCATCCACTAGGCGGCAGTGTTGCTCTCTCTGTATAACAGTGGCTCTCAATGGCAAATGGCCTGCTTCGGCTGGGTGCAGTTCAAGAAGAAGGAAACGCCTTCAAGAGCAGAAACGCGCCTCAAGTTAGAAACAACAGTAGCCTAACCTGGTCTGCCAGTAGTAATTTTTGGCCCTTGCCAACCCTCGGAATATTTCTTTTACATGTGTATAATATTTATTCATTTTTCTTAACAAGAATTTGACGATCATTAACAGATGAACATAAATGCCTCAGATACAGCATTACTGCAGACCACTGACACCTCCTCCTGCTGACTGAGCAAAGTCAGAAAGACATTCACAGATTCTACCCCTCTTTTCAATCACTGTCATGAAGACTGTATGCTACAACCTAGTTTTCCTCAAAACGGTCTGTTCTCCGAGCCAGACAACTATAATTTGTCTCAAAACTCTGCAGGTGATGGCTCGACAGCTTAGGGACCGTCGGCAAACTACCACAGCAAAGGAAAGCAGTGAAAGACAATTCAATAATGTCACTTAAGTTTGTTCTTCCCCTCTTACTTTAGGTAGATTGGTTTCACTTTAATATGTATGATTTCTTAAAATATTTATTGCTGTTAATTAAGAGATAAATGACTACAATAACTGCAATGACAGTACTGTTGTAAACTGTAGTGATAACAAACTCATCCTAAGGTTCAAACATCTCTGGTTTGTACTACAGCTCTCACTTAAGAGGAAAGTTTAATATAATTTTACAATTTTAAGGCAAATACTTTGTAAGCAGTATTGACTTTTAGGTCATTTTTAAAATCATCCTTTAATCACAAGGTTTTCAGGAAGGAATACAGATATTTATGTAATATAAATTGCATCTCATTAACAATTTCTATGACATGCTTTTGATCATTTTTCCATCGCATAATTTAAACTCACTTTCTGTTTTTTTAGTAACCATAAAAGTGCATGATTTTAGTTTTATACAGTGCAGTGGCAAAGCACAGTAGGGGTCTATTAAGCTTTTTTTTGTTTGTTTTTTTTTCACAAAAAAAAGAAAATTCTTATTTCTTATTTTATATTCTATAAATATTTGATTCCACCTACTTTAGGGATTAATTTTCAACGCTTTAAAGTTTGAGGAGTTTGAAGATTATAGAAATACTTTTTTCAAACATCATTTCTTTGAATCTGTGATACCAGAAAGTGTTTAATATAAAAGGAATTATAATTGGTTTCAATTTCAATTGTGTTTTTTTTTTTCATTCACCCAATAAATGTAAATGAAATATGTAAAAAAAAAAAAAACTCTTGTATAAAATAAGTGCTGGACAAGGTTTTTGTAATATCTTATTAGGATCTTTGTGCCTATTATAGGCTAGTGAAAATATTGTTGGATAACATACATAGGCAAACCAGGATTTTCGTATTACTAAACAGCATTTAATGTTAATTAAATTAAGAAAAGCTCCCTTCTCTAAAGTAAGGGCTGTAGTATAAACTAGAGAAGATGTTTGATCACTGGGGTGAGTTTAGTTAAACTACAGTTAACAGCAGTACAGTTATTGCAGTTTTTATAGTCACTGCCTTTTACTTAACAGCAAATTAATATTTAAAACAAAACACAGAAATTGAGTTGAAACCTATTTCTCTAAAGAGGAAGAGCTTAGAGCTGTAGTATAAAGTGGAGGAGATAAACATCTATATTTTGTGATAATTTTGTCAGAAGACCTCATAAATTTGATGGCATTGGCTATTTTTCAATCAAAAAAGACCTGTTAAATATTGTAATTGACATTTTTTCAAACTGTGACATTTATTATGAATAACATAAGGTCTTGTGTTATGTGTGATGTGTTTCTGAAGACGTTACAGCTTTTTATGGTGACATTTTTGAGTTTTCTTTCACTGCTTTCCTTTGCTTTGGTAATCTGCTGACGGTCCCTAAGCCGTCGAGCCATCACTGACAGCATTTTGAGATGAATCGTAGTTGTCTGGCTCCTCGGGCAGATCATTTTGAGGAAAACTAGGTTGTAGCATACAGTCTTCATGACAGTGATTGAAAAGAGGGGTAGAATCTGTGAATATCTTTCTGACTTTGCTCAGTCAGCAGGAGGAGGTGTCAGCGGTCTGCAGCAATGCTGCGCCTGAGGCGTTTATGTTCATCTGTTAATGATCGTCAAATTCTTGTTAAGAAAAATGAATAAATATTATACACATGTAAAAGAAATATTCCGAGGGTTGGCAAGGGCCAAAAATTACTACTGGCAGACCAGGTTAGGCTACTGTTGTTTCTAACTTGAGGCGCGTTTCTGCTCTTGAAGGTGTTTCCTTCTTCTTGAACTGCACCCAGCCGAAGCAGGCCATTTGCCATTGAGAGCCACTGTTATACAGAGAGAGCAACACTGCCGCCTAGTGGGTGGAGGGGGCAGGGGCTCTCCATTGTGAATATTCTCAACTTTTGTGTGTGAGAATCTCTGTGAAACTGCGTTACATTTGTCTCAAAAATAAATGCACGTGCCGGTTGATCCACAAACGTACTTTAAACAATTCACAAGCACAACTGAAGATTTCCAAACGATAAGGCATGATAAATGCTCTCACAAACTTTTAAAATATATGTGAAAATCGTATATATATTCGTGAACCTGCAATATGTATGTGAAAATTGTGGATATATGTGTGCATATTTTTGAGACAAATCTCTCCCCCTACAGGTCTAGGTTCAGCAACACTATGTGTCCAAAGAATGAGGTCAGCTGACTACCTGAATATACTGAATGACCAGGTTATTCCATCAATGGATTTTTTTCTTCCCTAAAGTCATGGACATATTCCAAGACAACAATGCCAGGAGTCATCACGCTCAAATTGTGAAAGAGTGGTTCAGGGAGCATCAAACATCATTTTCACACGTGGATTGGCCACCACAGAGTCCAGACCTTAACCCTATTGAGAATCTTTGGGATGTGCTGGAGAAGGCTTTGCGCAGTGGTCAGACTCTCCCATCATCAATACAAGATCTTGGTTAAAAAATATGATATATATATACATATATGTGTGTGTGTGTGTGTGTGTGCGTGTGTATATATATATATATATATACATACATATATACATATATATATATATATAAATATATATGTGTGTGTGTGTATATATATATATATAAATATAAATATACATACATACATACATACATACATACACTATACTGTCAAAAGTATTCGCTCGCCCATCCAAATAATCAGAATCAGGTGTTCCAATCACTTCCATGGCCACAGGTGTATAAAATCAAGCACCTAGGCATGCAGACTGCTTTTACAAACATTTGTGAAAGAATGGGTCGCTCTCAGGGGCTCAGTGAATTCCAGGACAGAGCTGTCTCTGGAGATTAGAAATAAAATTATAGACAAGCGTGTAAAGGTAAAGGCTATAAGACCATCTCCAAGCAGCTTGATGTTCCTGTGACTACAGTTGCACATATTATTTAGAAGTTTAAGGTCCACACAGGCCTTGGTGGTGGTGTAGCATGGAGGAGGCTCAGTTATGTTCTGGGGCTGCTTTGCTGCATCTGACACAGGGTGTCTTGAATCTGTGCAGGGTACGATGAAATCTCAAGACTATCAAGGCATTCTGGAGCGAAATGTGCGGCCCAGTGTCAGAAAGCTTGGTCTCAGTTACAGCTCATGGGTCCTCCAACAGGATAATGACCCAAAACACACAGCTGAAAACACCCAAGAATGGCTCAGAACAAAACATTGGACTATTCTGAAGTGGCCTTCTATGAGCCCTGATCTATATCCTATTGAACATTTGTGGAGCGAGCTGAAACATGCAGTCTGGAGAAGACACCCTTCAAACCTGAGACAGCTGGAGCAGTTTGCTCATGAGGAGTGGGCCAAAATACCTGTCGACAGGTGCAGAAGTCTCATTGAGAGTTACAGAAATTGCCTGATTGCAGTGATTGCCTCAAAAGGTTGAAGAAACAAAATATTTAGTTGAGGGTCCCATCATTTTTGTCCAGGCCAGTTTCATTATTTTGTTTTTTAAAATGGTTCTGTTGAACCCCAAAAGCAATGTCTGATTTTCATTTGTTGATTTTCAGTAAATTTTTATTTATTATCACTTCTGTCAGTTTCGAGTTATTTCATTGACCAGGTGGGTTTTTCTTTCTTTAACGGAAGGGTACCAACAATTTTTTCCACGTCTGTATGCTTTAACTGAATCTTAGTATGTTTGAGCACAAGTTGATCAAACAGAGCAGGTATGTTTCAGAGTAAATTAGTAATTAGCATTAGCAAAACAAGACTACAGACAACACACAGCTGAGATGGACAAACAGCCAGTGTGTCCATCAGATAAAGATCATGTTATGACTGTTAATGCTGAGTCACTGTGGTTATCTTCATGCTGAGTCATTAAGTCTCCCTGTTGTTTTAATCCACAGAGTTCAGCAGGAAACATCTGGACTCCTCAGTGATGAACCCAGACAGCCTGAATCAGAGCTGGACTCTATATTTATGGTGAGAACATCACACTTTAACAAATTTCATGATCTTTAGATTTGATGGTCCACCATCATCCAGTCTCTGTGCTGGTCTGTTTTAGAAGACTTCAGACTGTCAGATCATTCAGGCTGTGATCTACAAATTTAATCTCCACTCTGTCATTGTTCTCCAGCTGCTGGAGGAGGACATCATCACCTTTGTGAAGAACCAGCTGAGCAGAATCCAGAGAGCTTTAAATCCAGATTACCCAGAATACTTAGAGGGTCAGAGCGAGGATGTGTTGGTTGGTAAAGATGAGGAGCTGAGGAGCAGCACAGAGGCATTTCTGGAGATCACAGTGGACTTCCTGAGGAGGAGGAATCAGGACAAGCTGGCTGACTGTCTGTGGAACAGTAAGAACTTTTTTTCAGGTTTAATACGATGGAAAGAGGAAGTGGAGGTTCACATTTTTAAATCTGCTCTACTCTGTTTATAACCACGGTGTCTATAATAAAATCATTTTAGTCCAATCTGAAGACCTTAGCAGCCCTCTGTGATGTCAGGACTTTGTCCAGGATCCAGATGTTAATGTCATTTTTTGGTTTTTCCCTCAGGATCTCAGGCTGCACTGTGCAGACAAAAACTCAAGTCCAACCTGAAGGAGAAGTTCCAGACTGTGTTTGAGGAGATCACTAAAGCAGGAATCCTCACCCTGTTGAACCAGGTCTACACAGAGCTTTACATCACAGAGGGAGAGGCTGGAGGGGTCATTGAGGAACATGAGGTCCAACAGATCCAGACCACATTCAGGAGACTACACAGACCAGACAAGACCATCAGAGGAGAAGACTTCTTTAGAGGACCACCTGGAGAAGATGGACCAATCAGAACAGTGATGACGAAGGGCGTGGCTGGCATTGGTAAAACAGTCCTCACTCAGAAGTTCACCCTGGACTGGGCTGAAGACAAAGCCCACCAGGACATACAGTTCATGTTTCCGTTCACCTTCAGAGAGCTGAATCTGCTGAAGGAGCAGAAGTTCAGCTTGGTGGAGCTTGTTCATCACTTCTTCAGTGAAATCAAAGAAGCAGGAATCTGCAGGTTTGAGGAGTTCCAGGTCTTGTTCATCTTTGATGGTCTGGATGAGTGTCGGCCTCCACTGGACTTCCACCAAACAAGAACCCTGACTGATGTCACAGAGTCCACCTCAGTGGATGTGCTGCTGATCAACCTCATCAGGGGGAACCTGCTCCCATCTGTTCACCTCTGGATAACCACACGCCCTGCAGCTGCCAATCAGATCCCTCCTGGATGTGTTGACATGGTGACAGAGGTCAGAGGGTTCACTGACCAGCAGAAGGAGGAGTACTTGAGGAAACGGTTCAAAAATGAGGAGCAGGCCACAAGAATCATCTCCCACATTAAGAAGTCCAGAAGCCTTCACATCATGTGCCACATCCCGGTCTTCTGCTGGATCACTGCCACAGTCCTGGACCATGTGCAGAAGACCAGAGAGCCAGGAAGGCTCCCCAAGACCCTGACTGAGATGTACATCCACTTCCTGGTGGTTCAGTCCAAACTGAAGAGCATCAAGTATGATGGAGGAGCAGAGACTGATCCTCACTGGAGTCGAAAGAGCAGGAGGATGATCCGGTCTCTGGGTAAACTGGCTTTTGAGCAGCTGCAGAGAGGAAACCTGATCTTCTATGAACCAGACCTGACAGAGTGTGGCATCAACATCAGAGTAGCCTCAGTGTACTCTGGAGTGTTCACACAGATCTTTAAAGAGGAGAGGGGACTGCACCAGGACAAGGTGTTCTGCTTCATCCATCTGAGCGTTCAGGAGTTCCTGGCTGCTCTTCATGTCCATCTGACCTTCATCGACTCTGGAGTCAATCTGATGGCAGAAGAACAGAGAACATCCAAGATCATTAAAACCTCTGATGTCAAACCTCATCTGAAACACCTTCACCAGAAAGCTGTGGACCAGGCCTTACAGAGTCCAAATGGACACCTGGACTTGTTCCTGCGCTTCCTCCTGGGTCTTTCACTGAAGACCAATCAAAACCTTTTGCGGCGTCTGATGAGACAAACAGGAAGTAGGTCACAGACCAGTTGGGGAACAGCTGGGTACATTAAGTCTAAGATCAGTGAGAACGTGTCTGCAGAGAGGAGCATCAATCTGTTCCACTGTCTGAATGAACTGAAGGATCGTTCTCTAGTGGAGGGGATCCAACAGGCCCTGACATCAGGATGTCTCTCCAGAAGGACACTGTCTCCTGCTCAGTGGTCTGCTCTGGGCTTCATCTTACTGTCATCAGAGGAGGACATGGATGTGTTTGACCTGAAGAAATACTCTGCTCCAGAGGAGGCTCTTCTGAGGCTGCTGCCAGTGGTCAAAGCATCCAGCAAAGCTCTGTAGGTGCACCTACCTGCACAGGTTACATCAGATTTCTGCATCTTTACAAGAATGATCGTTAACTGGTTGCTCTTTATGATCTTCTGATTCTTTTCTCAGGCTGAGTGGATGTGGACTATCAGAGAGAAGCTGTGAAGCTCTGTCTTCAGTCCTCAGCTCACAGTCCTTTGGTCTGAGAGACCTGGACCTGAGTAACAACAACCTGCAGGATTCAGGAGTGATGCGGCTGTCTCCTGGACTGAAGAGTCCACACTGCAGACTGGAGTCTCTCAGGTGAAAATTAGACGGATCTTGAACACCAGGATGTATGATCAGGACTATGACAGAGGCAGAGAGTCTTTAATTTCATTGTAGGAACTTTGTTCAATTCATGAGGTTCTTGTGAATCTTTTCAGGCTGAGTGGATGTAGACTGTCAAAGGAAAGCTGCGGAGCTCTATCCTCAGTCCTCAGCTCACAGTCCTCTGGTCTGAGAGACCTGGACCTGAGTAACAACGACCTGCAGGATTCAGGAGTGATGCTGCTCAGTTCTGGACTGAAGAGTCCACACTGCAGACTGGAGACTCTCAGGTGAGACTAAAAATGTTCAAATAAAAATCAAAGCTCAGACCATCATCTGAACACCTAAATACCTTCAACGTGACAGAGCTACAAATGTGCACTAAACAGACTGAGGGCCTTAGTCTATGGGAACAGATTTATCTCAGAAATATGCACAAATATATATTCAATATTTTCACATGTTTTTCAGATTCACAAATATATCCACGATTTTAAACGTGTTTTTAAATTTTGTGAGTGCAGTTATTATGACTTAGTAAATCTTCAATTCTGCTTGTGGTTTTTTGAAAGTGCGGTTGTGGATCAACCAGCACATGCTTTTATTTTTGAGACAAACAGTTTCAAAGAGATTCACACACACTCACACAAGTTGAAAATATTCTCGTGTGGAGAAGCCTGCCCCCTCCATCCATTGCTCTCTCCATATAACAGTGGTCAACAATGGCAAACGGCCTTCATTGGCACAATGCAATAAGAGGGAAACATCTTCAGGAGCAGAAGCGTGCTTCAGGTAGGACGAAAGTGGAAAAACCTGGTCCTCCAGTCGTAATTTCTGGCCCTCGCCTTTATCTAGAATATGTCTTTTATATATGTATACTATTTACTCATTTTTCTTAACAAAAATTTGACAGTCATTAGCAAATGAGCATAAACGCCTCAGACAGCTGACACCTCCTCCTGCTGCTTGGATAAAGTTAGAAAGATATTCACAGATTCAATCCCTCTTTTTATCGCTGTCATAAAGACTGTGAGCTACAACCTAGTTTTCCTTGATCCATCCTCTGAGCCAGACAACTTCAGTCTGTCTCAAAATGCTGCCAGTGATGGCTCTATGGTTTAGGGACTGTCGGCAAATTACCAGAGCAAAGGAATGCAGTGAAAGAAAATTCAATAATGTCACCATGAAGAGATGTAATGTCTTCAAAAACATGCTACACATGAAACATGACCTTGTGTTTTTCATACTACGTCACAGTTTGAAAAAATATTTATTAAAATATTTAACAGGATTTTTTTTTGGCCAGTGCCATCAAATTTATGAGTTCTACTGAGAAAATGATCACAAAATATGAACGTTCATCTCCTCCACTTTCTACTACAGCTCTTGCTGAGCTCTTAAAGAGGGGTCGAATCTGTGAATATTTTTCTAACTTTACCCAAGCAGCAGGAGGAGGAATCTGCTGTCAGGTCAGCATCAATGCTGCACCTGAGGTGTTTCCGTTCATCTCCTAATGATCGTCAAATTTTTAAGAAAAATGAGTAAGTAGTAAATATATATAAATATGAATATATATATATATATGTGTGTGTGTGTGTGTGTGTGTGTGTGTGTGTGTATATATGTATGTATATGTGCATATATGTATATATGTGTATATATATGTGTGTGTATATATGTATATATAATATATATATACATATACACATAAACACACATATATACATATATACACACACACACATATGTGTGTGTGTGTGTGTGTATGTATATATATGTATATATATATATAAATATATATATATATATCTATATATATATATATATATATATATATATATTTATCAGGGATTCTTGGGATATGGGACAAAACAGGTTTTCATTTTCAAAAAATTAAAAGTCAGCATTTTCAAATTCTATGTTTACATCTTTGTTAGATGATGTTTTGGCTATCCAACTCTGTTTTGGTTCAACCTCCTGGTCGAACATTTTTTATATAATTTATATTTTTGCTGGATCTGCGCATATCTTTTTTGTCAACACCATCAGATACATAAAACTAGTTGTGAATTTGTTAAAATATTTGAACAGAAATGTGTTCTCTCATGAGTTTTCCCAATTCCCCAATTATGCACACATCTTGAAATTAATTAAATAACATTTAATTATTTAATTTTATCACATGCTTAGTAAATGTAATTGAAATTATATGGATAAAACACATTTGTCTTTAACCCTGAAACTGAACTGTAGCATTTTTATGCATCAAAAATACACATGAACATTGGAAATGAATTAGTCTCTGAACAAATCTCATTCAAGGAATCAAACAGACTCCCTTTTTTGAAAAATACTATAAAAAACATTGTCTGACGAAGTGGACAAGTCACTGATGGAGTTGATAGGTAGTGGTGGAGTTGACATATTAAACTTTCAGAAACAAGGAATTGATCAAAAATCTGAAAATGTCATTCAAATTCTAATAACCCTGATACTTTTCTTGAGTTCACCGAAGAGAACAAGAAGAGGATCGAGGCAATCATTTCAATGTATCCAATTTCACTCACAATCAAAATCATGAATTCAGGGTGAGAAAATTGCATCGGGTGTATAAAATCAAGCAGCTCAGCAAGCACCTTAACAACAGCAACTCAGCCATGAAGTGTTTGGCCACGTAAAGTCACAGAGTGGGGTCAGCAGATGCTGAGGCGCATAGGTCACAGAGGTCACCAATTTTCTGCAGAGTCAACAGCTACAGACCTCCAAACTTCTCGTGGCCTTCAGATCAGCTTAAGAACAGTGTGTAGAGAGCTTCATGAATGGGTTTCCATGGCCGTGCAGCTGCATCCAAGCCTCACATCACCAAGTGTAATGCAAAACCTCAAATGCAGTAGAGTAAAGCATGCTGCTGGACTCCAGAGCAGAGGGGATGTGTTCTCTGGAGTGACCATTCATGCTTCTCTGTCTGGCAATCCAATGGATGAGTCTGGGTTTGGTGGTGTTAAGGAGAACAGTACTTGTCTGACTGCATTGTGTCATGTATAAAGTTTGGTAGGGGGGGGGAATTATGATGTGGGGTTGTTTTTCAGAAGTTGGGCTCAGCCCCTTAGTTCCAGTGAAAGGAACTCTTAATGCTTCAGTACACCAAGACATTTTTGGACAATTTCATGCTCCAACTTTGTGGGAACAGTTTCGGGTATGGCCCCTTCCTGTTTGACCATGACTGAGCACCAGTCACAAACAGGTCCATAAAGACCTGGATGAGGGAGTCTGGTGTGGAAGAACTTGACTGGCCTGCACAGAGTCCTGACCTCAACCAGATAGATCACCTTTGGGATGAATTAGAGCAGAGACTGTGAGCCAGGCCTTCTCGTTCAACATCAGTGTCTGACCTCACAAATGTTCTTCTGGAAGAATGGTCAAAATTCCAATAAATAGGAGAGTTGAAGCTGTTATAGCTGCAAAGGACCCAACATCATATTAAACCCTAAGGACTAAGAATGGGACGTCACTCAAGTTCATATATGTGTGAAGGTAGACGGGTGAATACTTTTGATAATAGTGTATTTCCCTGGTGCTTCTTATACAGACTGGTGAAGATGGCTCACCCAACTAGAGATGTGATTTTCATGAATGAGTCGAGTCTTTTGAACTCTTTTAAGTGAACAATGAGAACCGATTCGCAGTTGTAAGTTAACGCTAGCGCAGCATGCACTGGCTGCATCCTGCTCGCTAGCTATGGCTGCATATAAGGGTTTAGAATCAGAGGTGCAGACCCGCTTCTCCAGATCTGTAACCCACAGCCTCCAAAGCTAAAAACATGCTACACTTCATACAATTACCATCATCACAAAAGGAGAATGAGGACTAACAGTGAACATCTGACACAAAAGGCAGGAGAGAAAAGGAAAGGAGAGAAAAACCATTCTTAACAGCTAAATGCTAGGTGAGGCTAAGCTAGGCTAGGGGCAAAAGAGAATCGAACTGAATTTACACCGCCTCTTAGAAGTGAGTGTGCTTTTATTTAATCTTAGTACATTTGATCCTACATCAACCAAACAAAACAAGTGCGTTCAAAGCAAAAATATCATATATCAAGTAGTTGAAATTAGCATTAGCAAAGCAGAGAAGGAGCACACTACAAACAGCGCTACAATGCAAAACAGGAAGTGACGAAAAATGATCTCTAGAGACTGAAGGTACCACAGACAGGCCTTCATTCTAGACCTGATACTGTGATGTCAAACTGTGGATTTACAGGTCTGTCTGTCTGTCTGTCTGTCTGCAGTCTGTCCGGCTGTCTGGTCTCAGAGGAGGGCTGTGTGTCTCTGGACTCTGCTCTAAGCTCGTCCTCTCTGACAGAGCTGGACCTGAGCTACAATCATCCAGGAGAACGAGGAGAGAAGCTGCTGTCTGCTCGACGGGAGGATCCACGCTGCAGACTGAACATCCTGAGGTACATTGACACCATAGAAGAAGAAAGAATCACATGTTGATGTTCAGCAGCCTGAAAAGTGAGATTAATGAGAGTCAGAGACGTCAGGGCGGCAGAGAAAGACTGGAGACTCGTTTGAGTTTGGACAGGAAGTCAGACTGTCACTGCAAACACTGATTTATTCATTATTTTAATTCTTATTGATGTTAAAGTTTAAAAAAGACACATTTATAATTTAACAGACAGGATACAGAGAGGTTCATCTATGGGGTCAATGGATTAACATCATCAGAGTGGGGGGGGGGTCTTAACTGGAGCAGATCTGAAAAGTAATCTGATTACAGACTGAAACAACAGACTGCAGAGTGATTCAGCAGCTCAGTGATAAACTGAGTGACACCCCTACACATCAGTTATTAAAGTTTTTAACCCCTTCATCTCCCTCACCCTCACTCACCCCACTCTCTTAAGGCTGCAGCTCTCTCTCTCTCTTTGTCACCATCATGTATTTAAAGACCACGTGGTCTAAAGTCTCACAGATGAACTGTCACACAGCAGCTTCATTAAAAAGACTTCCTGTTCATGGATGATCCATTGGTCCATTGAGTGTCGCTGACTAATGTAACGTCCTCTGTCAGTTTCCTGTCAGACTTCATCAGTTTGTAGTTTCTCTGCTCAGATCTCCACAGTCCTGTGGGCTATGGGCTGGAGAGGGAGGCTATCTCAGGACCCTCATGAATGAAGAACTGATCACAGCTTTGGTTTCTGTCTGCAGGTTGGACCATGGTGGACCGCACAGACTGAGACCTGGTCTGAAAAAGTGTGAGTGTTTTTACTCTTTGATTTAATGATGACTATTCAACTTTTTACTCCTCATGAACTTTTCATTTGAAGGTTTCTCTCAGAGCTCCAGGGATAAAACACCATCAGGAGGATTAACCATGGAGACATGAAGGTCAGAGGTCATTAGTCTGAGGAACAGTTCACATGATCAAAGTGAAGATGAGGAACAAAAATCAGCAGACATGGTGTGTTGATGTGATCAGAGAAATATCCTCCTAAAAACAAAGCTCTGAGTGTGGAGTTTGGAGATGTTTGGTGTTTATGGAGCAGAGGTTTCTGGTGGTGGTCTCTGGGGTGTGTAGGTCCTTCAGGTCTGAGGGAGCGTGTCCATGGATTCACTGAGGGGTGAGCAGAAGGATTTTAGGTTCAGTGTGGAGATGTTCAGGGGGGCCAGAGAAGAGTCTGAAGGATGGGTGTGATGTCCTACATGGTTCCTCTCATCAGGATCCTCTCACTGCTGGTTTGTGCACTCTGGAGCTTGTGGAGGTCCTTGCTGGAGATCCTGATGAGAGGTGCACTGCAGTAGTCCAGCCTGGAGGAGATAAAGGTGTGAACAGGTTCTTCTGGCCCTAAGGGAGAGAGGGGAGTGAGTGAGGTTTAGCTCTGCTCCTGAGATGGAGGACAGAGATCCTGCTCAGGTGTTTGATGAAGGTTTCTAAGGAGGAGCAGGGTCCAATCTGAGCTACCAGGTTGGAGACTGGGGGGAAGAATGAAGTTCTATTTCAGGAGCTTTAAAGCAGCACTGCAGATCTTTTGAGCCTTCAAATATTCTCTCCAAAGTCTGTTCAGTGGAGCTCGGCGCTGTAACAGAGAGAATGGCCCCCCTCCCTTCCCCCCACAGCGCTTCCCTGCTCTGTTTAGGGGCTATGTAACTTTTGCTCCCGGGACGGGGACACATATCGCGAGCGGCTGGGAGAAGTGCAAACTGCTTTACAGCACTACGTGAGATTTGGCTTCCAGCTAAAGAAGCCGGTGTTTTGCAAAGCTTGTGAGGAGGACTCTCTCTCCAGATTCAAGGGCCAAAAAGAGACTATCGGACAACGCAAGGAACAAAACTAGAATTAACACTGAAGCCCACTTTGCTCGGTGGCGAGAGCATCGGGAGATGGAAAATTACAAGACAGACGCCGAACTTGCAAAGTTACGGCTGGAGAGGTAAGTTATGTTTTCGTCGGGTTTTCCCCCGTTCAACACTTGGTTTCAGTCGGTGGTTGCTCCGTAGCATTGCATGCTCTGTAACTTGGTGGACGTTGTTTTGTCACTAAATGCTACCAGCGGTTATTTGCCGGCAAGTTTCTCAGATTGCTGGAGATATATATTCATGGCGCCGTGACGCTCGGTCATTCACTATTTCACTATTTCTTCTATGTCTTCGGACGTCTAGTCGACTCGCTTCTCCCGGCTCTGTATGTCAACAAATGCACGTTGCTGTGAGCCGCTGTGTTACGACAGTGCAATTACACCCAACGACCAGAGCGGCCCCTCGAGAGCAGACAAACCTGAATCTTACATAGTGGGGCTTTAATAGACCACATTTTTGACCACAGTGTTACATATGTGCATCATTAGCTCAGGCCTTCTTCTCTGGTCCAGACTAAAGACCATGGTGGTTCAGGTCTGGTCCGTGTCCACATTGGAGCTTTTACAAATGGACCAAACAGAGTGACGTGGAGGAGAAATGCTCCTCATTGGTCAATATCTCTGGAGAGACTAATGACTCCTCTGCTGCAGCTGCTCCAACATGTTAGAAAACAGTCTGATTATTAAATCTATTTATTCTAAATCTATACTGACTATCAGTCATGAGCACGTTTGAGTTTGTGAGCAGCCTGATTCAATTAAAAAATCTTTAGTCAAAGAATGATTTTGATTGTTTACTCAACTCTTGTTCCAAATGATTGATTCTCTGTTGTAGTTTTTTTCTTCTCCAGTCAACACCATCAATTTTGTGAGGACGAAGCTTCATGTTTAATCTGTCAGATAGAGCAGGATTTAAAGCAGCAGCTCAGAGTTTCAGAGGACATTGTGTCCATAAAAGCCTAAAGTTGTCTAAACTCTGAAGCGTCTTCTGTCCAAACTCTGACTGATTTGAGCGTCAAATGTGTGAACTGTAAACCGTAGAGTGTGCTGTCTGTTAAACAGACTGATTCTGTCTCAGTTCAACTCCTGTGATGTGTTTTAGGCACTAAAGTATCCCAGCACAGCTGTCCTCTCATTACATGAAGACCTCCATGCTGTTCATTCTCAGCCTAAAATCAGAGCACTGATGTGAGAACTAAGGAGAGAAGATCTGTGGAGACTGCTGTCATCACTCCAGGAGAGCTTCTCACTGATTATTGACGGCAGAACTAATATCAGCTCTGATTATCAGCTTATGAAGGATTCTTGGAGCTGAAACATGTCTCACTGCTTTAATCAGAGTTTTCTGTCTTTTTGTAAATGAACTTGTTGTTTTGGATCATCCTGTTAAATCTCGTCTCCTGCTGTTGAATGAAAATGCAGTTTGATGAAGACGATGTCCTCTGAAACTCTGTGCTGCTGCTTTAAATCCTGCTCTATCTGACAGATTAAACATGAAGCTTCGTCCTCACATGACTCAGCTGCTGTCCAATCAGATCTCAGGAGAACACACATGACAACTGAACATGGACGATGGAAACACAAACACAGAAATCAAACTTGTTCAGATAGAAAGTTGAGCAGAGTTTGGGGTCAGAGGTCAAAAATGGCCGACTCAGCAGGAGATAAAAGCTAAAACCCTCAGAGCTGACTCTGAACCCTCAGGCTGATGGAGCGTCAGCTCAGATGATTGTGGATGATCAGATGATGACCTGCTGCTGTGATGTTTCTCCTTCTCTCCATCAGGGGCCTGTGAGCTGGAGGTGGACACCAACACAGTGAACAGAAGACTCAGACTGTCTGAAGACAACAGGACGGTGACACCTGTTAACGAGCTTCAGTCATATCCTGATCATCCAGACAGATTTGATGATGGTCATTATCCTCGGCTGCTGTGCAGGTCTGCACTGAGCGGTCGCTGTTACTGGGAGGTCCAGTGGAGCGGAAATGTTGCTGTATCAGTGAGTGACAGAAGAATCAGGAGGACAAGAAACGGACATGAATGTTGGTTTGGAGATAATGATCAGTCCTGGAGTCTGAATTGCTTTGGTAATGGTTACTATGTCCGTCACAACAACAGTGAAACATCCTTCTCCTCCTCCTCTTCATCCTCTGGTAGAGTAGGGGTGTATGTGGACTGTCCTGCTGGATCTCTGTCCTTCTATGAAGTCTCCTCTGCTGGACTGATCCACCTCCACACCACAGAGACCACATTCACCGAGCCCCTCTATCCTGGGTTTGGGTTTATGATAGGGTCTCCTGGTTCCTCAGTGTCTCTGTGTCCTCTGGAGTCCACACCTGCAGATGATTCAAAGACCTGAGATGTCTTGTCCTCTGCAGCGTCCCCTGAAGAGACGTCTCTTTGTGCTGACAGGAAACAGCAGATCATCAGTCAGCTGATGTCAGGTATGAACAGCTGATTGTTCTGAACAAAAACAGGCTGAAATAAGTCAAATAAAATAAAGAAAATAAATGTTTCATGTCTTTATTTACCTGATGCTGAACATCTGAACACCATGAACCTGCTGCAGACTGATCAACATATTTAAAAAACTAACAAATATTTTTATTGAACTGATCAATATATTTATTAAAGTCATAAATATATTTATTACACTGAAAACTGTATTTTTGTCCACATTTATGTTCAAAATTGAAATAAGAAAAAAAAAATGAATTTTTATCAATAAATATCTTGAAAAAATCACATTTATTAATATAAACATAAAACATGTTATAAATAGAATTAATAAAATTGAACAGGACAAAAGACAGTAAATAATGAACCAAGTTTGAAGGTTATACAAAAACATTTGAGTTAGAAAGTCAGAGTTAAACTCTGCTGTAACTCATAATATTCAAATTTTAATTAAATTATATATAAATATTTCATTGATGCCCTTTATATGAAACTTTTTAATTAATTGGGGGCTCGGGCTTTGCAACGAGCCACTCTCCTAGGGAGAGTGGCTCGTGGCAAAGCCACGAGCCACCTATGTTCTTCCGCGCGTTTCTTTATTTATTTATTTATTTTTTCTTCATCTTGCGACCACTTTTTTGATTTGCTTCTCCTCCTAGGGCTTTCAGAAAACCCCAACAAATTATATATCAAATCGTGCGGCTCGGTCCCGATCGGTGTGCTATGACTTTTATAAGAAATTCGCGAAAATTTGGCCGCGTTATTCGCGAAAAACTGCGAAAAAAGTCCCATTGAAAATGAATGGGGAGACTCGAAAAACTCTCCAAAAAAACCCAGTTTTTCAAAGCACTACTACTTCGCCGTACATTGACCTGCAGACGTCATTCAAACACTAAAACGCAGCCGCTCTTGTCGTCTCTTCAGGAATGTATTCGGTATGACTGTAGGGCGTACGGTTTTCGGTCAGCGAGTCCTCAAAACCCCCCTGCGTCGACCAAAATCACCAGAAAATCAGCCTGCTAGAGTGAGTGACATCATCAGTTAGAGTGGAGAGAATCCGAAGTTTTAACCCAAAAAAACTACGAACAAACTGTCATAACTCCTAAACCATACATTGTAGGTGAATAATTTTTTCACAGAAATGTTGCCATGGTTCCTGGGCCTCATACAAACCAAACATTGAAGCCCTACCTCTTTCAGAAATTAAATGAGAGCCAGCTGTTTAGCACAAAGTCCATGACGCTGCCCCATTGACTGCCATTCAAATTTCAAATTTACTCCTCCTGCGGGAATCACTGTTTTAAAATCGTCATAACTCTGTCATTTCTCACAGTACCTGAAAAAAAAAATACATATTCGGAATCCCAAGACCTGTCCGACGCTCACGGTCACTTCAGCTTTCACCTAGCACATACGGTTTTCGAGTAATAAGCAGTTGTTCGACAGGCTTTCAGAGGCAGAAAATCGGACTGAGATGGAGGTTTCAAAGTGCTGCACCTGGTGTCTGTGAAGGTTGGTTACCATGACAACAGAGCTCTCTCTCTCTCTCACACACGTGTTCTTGTCTTTGAAGGTGCGTGCGAAGCACGCTTTATGTGAATGTGTGTGTGTGCTGATGAAGTGAATGGGAGCTCGGTCCACACAGAGCCCCCACATAAAAAGTGTTCGGCAACGTCAGTAGTCAGCTGTAGATCAATTGGCAGGTGATAGGCCTCACATAATCAGACAAGACATGCTTAAACAAAAAAAAACATCAGGCCTATCAAATAGACAGCTCAAGGTCAGGTGCCAGGTGATTGGCATGAGCAAATCAGGCCACACATGACTTAAAGACATGAATAAGGTCTCCTGTCACCTCCACTGTGTCTCTTAACCATGTCACCATGTCAAAAGCAACAAATAGCATTGACATGGACATTCACAGGTCAGCACCTGGTGTCTGTGAGGGTTGCTTACCATGACAACAGGGCACTTGCTCTCCCTTTGAAGCATCACACACAGGTCTTCTTGTTTTTGATTGTGCGCGCGAAGCGCGCAGTATGTCTATGTGTGTGTGTGTTGATGACATTAAAGGGACCTCAGTACACATAGAGGTCTCACCAATAAAGTGTGCTCCCACAAATGTTTTTACAGATATATGATGCCAAAAAGAGCCACAGGACATCTGTAGACATGTGTTTCTCAAGCATTTCATTCTGTCATTGTCCAGCTACATGCTGATTTAGACTGGACTTGGATTTGTGCTTGTATTGACAAGACAGACCGATAGTCAGAAGAGCCTGCAATGAAAACAAATTGCCCTGCATGTTTGTCTGTTGATGAAGTTAAAGGCACCTCATTTTCACACAGAACCCCCACCCATAACATGTTTGGCATGAGCTTAGACTTGAAACCAAAATGCCCTGTGGCGGCCGCCCGAGCCCCCCTCACGATTTCCGTGGAAATTGTCTAGTTTATTTTATTTTTTTTTCTTCATCTTGCGGACAAAATTTTGATTCACTTCTCCTCCTAGGGCTTTCAGAAAACCCCCACAAATTATATATCAAATCGTGCGGCTCGGTCCCGATCGGTGTGCTATGACTTTTATAAGAAATTCGCGAAAATTTGGCCGCGTTATTCGCAAAAAACTGCGAAAAAAGTCCCATTGAAAATGAATGGGGAGGCTCAAAAAACTCTGCAAAAAAACCCAGTTTTTCAAAGCACTACTGCTTCGCCGTACTTTCACCTACAGACTTCATTCAAACACTAAAACGCAGCCGCTCTTGTCGTCTTTCCAGGAATGTATTCGGTATGACCGTAGGGCATACGGTTTTCGGTCAGCGAGTCCTCAAAAACCCCCTGCGTCGACCAAAATCACCAGAAAATCAGCCTGCTAGAGTGAGTGACATCATCAGTTAGAGTGGAAGGAATCCCAAGTTTTAACCCGAAAGAACTACGAACAAACTGTCATAACTCCTAAACGATGCGTTGGACCGGAATAATTTTTTCACAGAAATGTTGCCATGGTTCCTGGGCCTCATACAAACCAAACTTTGAAGCCCTACCTCTTTCAGAAATTAAATGAGAGCCAGCTGTTTAGCACAAAGTCCATGACGCTGCCCCATTGACTGCCATTCAAATTTCAAATTTACTCCTCCTGCGGGAATCACTGTTTTAAAATCGTCATAACTCTGTCATTTCTCACAGTACCTGAAAAAAAAAATACATATTCGGAATCCCAAGACCTGTCCGACGCTCACGGTCACTTCACTTTTCACGTAGCACATACGGTTTTCGAGTAATAAGCAGTTGTTCGACAGGCTTTCAGAGGCAGAAAATCGGACTGAGATGGACTTTCAAAGTGCTGCACCTGGTGTCTGTGAGAGTTGGTAACCATGACAACGGAGCTCTCTCTCCCACACACATGTGGTCTTGTCTTTGAAAGGGCGTGCGAAGCACGCATTATGTGAATGTGTGTGTGTGTTGATGAAGTGAATGGGAGCTCAGTCCACACAGAGCGCCCACATAAAAAGTGTTTAAACCACACATCTTTCCACACATGTATGATGCCAAAGACAGCCAAAGGACATTTTTAGACATAACATTATCACATCTGCTGGGGAGAGTAAACACCAACAGCTATATCAAGAAGGCAGCTGAAAATCAGATGTCAGGTAATAGGCTTCACATAATCAGACAAGCCATGCTTAAAACACATGAAATTGATCTCCAGTCATCTCTCTTGTGTTGCTCAACCATGTCATCATGTCATTGTCACGCTACATGTTGGATCAGCCTGGACTCTAACATGACCTGTGATGAATAATGCCCCTCGGCGGCCGCCCGAGCCCCCCTCACGATTTCCGTGGAAATTGTCTAGTTTAATATTGTAAGTGCATTAACTTTTTGGAAATATAAAGTTTATCAGGAACTAACCGACTCACGTCATGTATTCCTCCGCGCAGTGCTGCCACTAGCCGCACAATGCTAATACACAACAGTAATGGTTGTGTGTGAGAACGTAGCCTGTAATGTTATGGTAAACAGCCTCCTCCACTTGTTTGTCTCTGACAGATCATTGTTACTTACTTTGAGGATAAGCTGTCATTAGGTCCTTCAGGTTTGGGATGTTTTTTTCAGTTTATCTTTCGGAAATTGAAGAATGTCCACAAAACTCTGGGATTCAGAAGAGCAGGAAAATCTGTTAGATGAGCGATACAGATGGCGTGAGAGTCAGCAGTATCCTCTGACTCAAAAACATCCTGAAGTTGGCATCAGTAGCACTCGGGGTAAGGCCTGTTCAGTCTCCATCTGCAGCAGCTCGTCTCCTGTGAACTCCGGATCATACAGACATCCAAGGTTCATACAGGTAGCCTCTTGGCTCCAAAGTGAATGGAACTTCATCATCGCTGTCATAATCACTCGTTTTTATTCCCTACGCTGTTTCTTCCTCACACCACTAAGAGTCAGAACAAAAGAATTACAATACTTGATAAAAGTTACACAAGGCTACAACTGGCGTCTGAAGCAGCTAGCTTGTTATGTTTACATCAGCTGAGAGAAGGAGGTGGAGTGATTCAGCGGCCCGCAGCAGTGCTGCGCGGAGGAATACGTGAGATGAGTTGGTTAGGTCAAGATAAACTTTAAATTTCCGAAAAGTTAATGCACTTAAAAACATGTATATGCAGTGTACTCTTAAACTGTGGAATTATTTTTTGATGGGAGTTCTTGTATGAACCCTACTGTAAACAAAATAACTTAAGATGTAAAAGGTGCCTAAAGTTTAGGAAATTCAAATTTAACCAGGGTGAAAAAACAAAAACTTAAAAAAACAGTATAGTAAAGTAAGGTCAAAGTCAAATGTTGTGTTGGGTCACACACAGTGAATACATTTTAGCTTGATTTTGAATGAGCACATCTATAATTTCACAGACTAATCTACATGGAACACAATGGAGCCATTTGGTTCCATTTGTACACTCTCATAGTTACACACAGACTTCACGAACAGAGAACGCAGTGTGTCATTTATGGACTGGATATCTTCACACACACACACGGTTTTTAATTTGAGGGACCCCCATAACTAACTAGAGTGCACAAATGAAGCCAAATTTACCCACCCATATGACGGTATTGGAGTCCATTTGGTCGGGATGGGTATTGGCAAGAACTACACAGTACAATACATACCATGACACTTGGGTCACAATATGATTGTATTTATTATGATATATTGCAATGCGATACATATTGTGAAATAAATTGCGATGTATTGCGATAAATATTGAGATGAGTCACTGGAAGGCAAACTAGCTATTTACAACATCTAGAGCAGTGTTTCTCAAATTTTAAAATGTCAAGGTCTCCCCTTAACTCATTGTACAAATGGAAGTAAATGGACCCTGTTCCATTTGTACACTGTCAGAGTAACAGACTTGTATGGGTTCATTTAGACTTGTATGGGTTCCCTAAAGGAACCCACGGAGTCCCTGGCATAAAAGGCTTACTCAGCTCGAATAAATTACAACACGAGCAGGGTTCAGTTAGCATGAAATAAAAAGGTATCACTCAAAATGGATTACTGAGCTAGCCTAGCCAACTAATAGGATCTTTGACTAACATTAGCAAACATTAGCATTTCGCTAGCATTAATTTGTGACTAAAGTTCTACTTAACATAACATTCATGAGCACCACAATACATTTCAACACAAACACAGCAGGCAGCATTGTTCAACATTCATGTGGTTACATTATCCAGTGTTTTTTGGCGAGTTTTACCAAAAATAATCAAACACAGCACACAGAAATATTGGCTTCAGTAAGCTAGTAGCTCCATTGAATTTGAGTGAAAGCTGAATGCTCACTGACTCAGCTGAACAAGCCCCAGCATGTAGAGTAGACTACCATGGTTATAATAAATCTAGACTAGTTGAAACAAAAGTAGAAATGAAAATTTGACCAAATATAAAGCATATTACAGTCCACGCAGTGCCGTTTGGATTCAAACTCAGAGGGGGAGGGAAGAATACATCAGTTCCTGTTGACATGATGATGTGCCCCCTCTCGACCGATCACATTTCGCCTTTTTCGCTAAACTTGGTTTGCAGTGCATCTTGGGACTAGCCCATACATAACCCTTGTGGTACCCCAGACATGGGTGACCAGCTCTAACCCATGCCGACTTAGCCCACACATGTGGACAGCTATGGTTAGCTAATGTTGGTTAGCACCTCACCTTACCTACAAACGTAGGTGTTCTTGTTGATTTTGGAGGGATTCAGCTGTCCGTGAAGTCTCCACACTGCTTTATCCACACCCAGCATCTTTCTTCTTGTGTCTTTGGCTTGGGGAAGACAAAAAATCAACTGCACTCTCCAAACTTCTCAGATATTGACTGTCGGACTTGCAAGTCCCGTATGCACACCGCTTAGGCATATTGTTTTCTGCACAAAGCTTGACAGGCCTCTCATGCATAGTTACAGTTGCTAATGTAGGACTGGACAGTAGCCGTTTGTGGGAGGGGCTTAGCGAAGGGTCAATTTGTCCCACTCTGATACATCTTTATTAAAAAGGCCATTCTTGGTAAACACTGCCACCTCCTGTCAGACACTGGAACTGCACCCAGAGCACAAACAGGGAGGATGAAACGTGTACCTAATAAAGTGGCCTGTCAGTGTACTCTATATATTTCATGTTTCGATAAAAATGCTGTTTTTAATACAATAGTGCTATTCTTGCCTCCTGTCTCTCTTCCTGACATCAAGGAGCTAAGATGCAAGGAAAGGACACAAGTGAAGGCGGATGGACAGAGTGATGCTGTGAGAAGCCCCTCCTTCTTTGTTTCTGTGGTTGAACTCAGGATCTCAGAGTGCTGCATGAGTCCAATAGGGGGTGCTGTGACCTCATGTCTTTGACAGGTCAGAGCAGTTGGTAATATTGTCGTCCAGAGTAGTCAAACTGAATCTCCTCCCTGTTAGTAAAGAAGCCTTGGTGTGAACAAAAAGGCCCAGGATTTAAAGCCCCCCCTCTTATGACACACTGTGATGTCACAGCGGTAGAGCATTGTGGGAGCTGCCACAGAGCTGCCACACAACCAGCCCTCATATTATCAGGATAGTACCGGCTCATTCACTGACATGGGCGTTCACACATGTCCTCTCAGCAGGGGCTATGTCCTGCTGGACAGGGGGAAAAGTAGTGGAGGGGGACAGGGGGGTCAAACATACCCCCTTTATTATATTTATTTAATAAATACATTTATAAGTTATATAAATGTGTTTATCAGTAAAACAAATACATGGATCAGTATGCAGCTGGTTCTTGGTGTTCATCATTCATGTTACATCACATGCTAACTGTGCTCGGCGGGAATAATAAAAATGTACTTCCTATTCGCCGATCTGGCCTTCAAAATAGAAGTATAGAGTCATCTGTTCTACCCAAAATTTGGATCAATTAGAAAATTGTCTTTCAAACTTTCATTTACACATTTCATCATGATAGTCCGCTGAGAGGGCTGTAACCATGGCAACAGACCTGCATTTGTGTTTAATCCAAGCAGCAGTCAAGTTTGATGATTCTTCTTTCATCCACAGAAACCCTGAAGTCTACTGACTTATTTACACACAGTGTCACTTGTTATTACTCAAAATCACTCTTTGGTCATTTCACTGAACATCAGATCCAAGATGAAGCTCTGATTTCATGTTTCAGCTCTAAAGAGCTCAGCTTTTGCGTTAACTCTGGTTCCTAAATTCTTTTCTGATGACTGCTCAAGCATGTTCACAACCTAATGTTCAAAATACCCTCCAGTTTTCATTCACTGTTTGCCCCTGATCCACCTGGATTCTCAATCTGTCTGTGGTCTTGACACTTTTAGTCCATCTTCCCCATACGGGCCCAGTCTGCTCTGATAGGCTGACAGGTCATCTCCATGGTGACTGGTTTAGGGAGTAACAACTCAGCGTTCATTAGCCCAGTCCAAATGTTCACCCTTGGGACACACTTATATGTCGTCACACATCACCTGGAAAAGATTAAATAATGAGGAATATAATCTCACAACATCGTTCAATATTTTTGTTTCTTTCACTGAATAGTAATTTAAGACAGCACATTATCAAACCCAAAAATCATAAATATTCAAACTTTGTGACTATTTGACTAAAAAACAGGTAACTCTTTGAATGATCAATAAACAACCCTGACATAAATATACTAAAATGTTCATATTCACGGATTGTTTTACCATTACATATGTGCTTGCATGAATTATTAAAATCATTATTTTATCAATCATACATATTTGCAGTCCAAACGTCCACATCAGGGTCCTCATGGACTTCAGGATTCCACAGTGGAATAGCACGATGCCCTCACACTCTGACTGTGAACATGCCTTAAAGTCCATTTGTGCTGTTTGGGATGGAGCCATTTTGTCTGGGCTCTGGAGCAGCCATCATACCTCCACCTAATGTGCTGGAAAGACTGATGTCACAGTGGTAGGACATCACAGTGAAAGGTCTACTCAGGGGATCCAGGATCAGACATTTCATGCAGCTACTGGTTCTAAAGAGAATAGGGAGAGGTCCAGATGCTGTGGACTCTGCTGTCTCAGACTTTAAGAGGAGATCATTGATCAGAGTCTGACCTCACCTCTCAGAGACTTGAGCTGCTCTCATTACGTTTACTTGATCATCCTTCAGTCCTCTCTCCTGGACAGCACCAGCCTTTCAGTCTCAACACACAGAATCGGTGTGGAGGTGGAGCATCTGCAGAAACGTCACACTTCTATTCAGTTTGTTACTTTTTCCACACTTTATTCTAAAAACACAGATCTGCTTCAAACTGTTAATCACACCATTAAATTCAGATACAAGAACATGGTACAACTTCATCCAGCATATTTGAAGGTCAAAGGCACAAAGCTGCAGACATGGATGTAAGTTAGATTTAAGAAGAACTGTTGATCAGTTAGGCTGCAAATCTCAGCACTTGAGGACAAAGTCTTGGACTGGATCAGTATCAGAGAAATTTTCTTCAACAAGTTGATATCAGGATCCTTCAAATCAGTTTTTCTGTTACCTGAACAGATGATGTTTGTACAGCTTTGGTCAGCACAGAGCTCAACAGTGACTATCTAGATTTACATGCAGGCTAAAATCAGCTGTAGGTGCCAACAAGGGCTGTAAAAAACAATTATTGAAAAACTAACTGTAAAAACCTTTTTTCTTTTCCTCGGCTCACTAAGTCACTTACTTTACCCCATCTCTGGACTCCTGCAGTGAAAACTGTCCCTAAAACTTGGAGGTTGTGTCAATGTTTGAAGATAAAATACTGGAAACTGTCACTGCTTTCATAATGGTAGAGACAGCCATTTTGTGCACAAGAAAACTTTCAGGATTAAATTTTTTAGCTTAAAGTACGATAAGAGAATTCCACGTTAGTATGTTGTGAAAGCTTAAAGTGTCAATGTAGACAAGCCTGCCTGAAATTTAATTTAGCTCGGGACAAATTTTTATAGAATTAAGGCAAAACTTGGTGAACACGATTTCTGTGTCCATTGTACTTTATTTCTTCTGTGAGAGGGAAAATACTTATAATCAAATTTCAAGTGTTGTAGAAAAACCAAGAACCTTCTTTTAAGGACGTATCGTCCAATTCTGGTGTCACCAAGGAAGCTTGCAGATAAAGACGAGCTCCTCCAATCAGAAATGTCACTGTGACGAGCTAGAATTGTGTAAATCAGTTGTGCAACTTGTCATCAGCACCTCAACAGCATTGCGGCCAAATGGAAATTCAGGATTCTTCCAGGTTTAAACATGACGTGACGATGCTCTCCGGGCTCCATCCTAAAATCTCAGTCTTGTCTTTAACATCAGCTTCAGAAAAGTCTTCAGTCTTGTCCTCAGTCTCTGGTTGTAAATGTCTCTTTGGGTTCGAATCTCTGACAGATTCAGGTCCTCCACAGTCCTCTCCATGTGCTCCTGTCACTGCCCCTGTTTCTTATCACTTTGGCTGTGACAGAAAGACTGACCTCCGGCACAACCGTCCTGTCAAATAAGGAAAGCAAGAGAATCCTTTGCTCCTGCTGAAGGGTCTCTGTTATCTCTATGGAGCTGTGAGGACGGTCCACTTCAGTTTTTATTTCAACTGCAGGATCTAAAGGTTTCACTGAAGTGTGGACTCTCATGTGACTAGTCAAGTTCACTCTTTGACTAAAAATTTACAGAGCAGCTGAAGGGTTTCTCTCCAGTGTGAACTCTCATATGCTTAGTCAGATCACCTTTATGTCTATAACTTTTACAACACTGTGAGCAGCTGATAGGGTTCCCTCCTGTGTGAATCACCTTCTTTTTTTTCAATGGCCATTTTTGTACAAAATTCGCCCCACAGTCAGAGCAGCTGATCAGTTTTTCTCTGGTTCTGATTCTTATACAAACTTTTAAAGTAGTTTTGCAGGTCAGTCTTTGACTACAGTTAAAGCTACTGACTGGTTTCTCTCCTGAATAACTTCTCTCATGGTCTTCAAGAGACTTTTTAAGTTTAAATCTTTTTCCATGCTCAGAGCAGCTGTGTGATTTTTATTCTGTCACTTCCCTCCAATCAGCACTGTCATCAGTCTCTGCTTCGGAACAGTCTTCAGTCTCTGCTTGTGAATCTCTCTCGTGGTCAAAGTATCTGTCTACCTCTGGTCCACGGTCCTCTCCATCAGCTCCTCTCTCCATCTCTTCAGTTTGAATTTCATGGAGCTGTGAGAACTGAGGCTCCTCTCCATCATCTTCACCCTTCACAGGAACAGGAGCAAAAGGGGATGTGATGATATCAGCCTCCTCTGGTCCTTGAAGCTGCTCTCCCTCCTGACTGCTCCAGGGTTCCTCTGGTTCCTCTTTAATGTGCAGAGGCTCGGTCATCTTCTGGTTCAGACTGGAGCTCCTCTCCTGCTGCTCTGAAGGAACCTCCTCTTTACTCTCTCAAGGCTGCTGGACCTCCTCACAAACCTCTAAAGTACAAAAGCACAGAATTTTCAGAGAATGGTAAATAGACTTGAGCATAGAAAGAGCTTTCCTCACCTTTCTGAACACTCAAAGCAGTTTTACACCACAGGCCACATCTACCCTTTCACACCCATTTACACACCACTGAAGCAGCAGTGGGAGCACACTGGGGTGAAGTGCCTTGCTCAAGGACACACTGACATGTGACAGGCTGAGCTGGACTTGAACTTGCAACCTTATGATAATTAATAGAGCAGAGCAGATTTTCCAAGTGATCTAAAATCAGGATGATGCTTTTATTAAAGCGCTCGAGGCTCAATGTGATCTTTTAAAAGCTCTGTTTTTCTCTCCTGACTGTGTGAGGGGCAGAGAGTGTGTGTGTTTAATCATCGATTGTGTCGTCATTTCTCTAAAAATCAATAAACATGCTGAACGTTTGTGCCTGGATGTGACGCCCTGATGAAGTCAGCCTCTTCAATGCAGCAGGTTGTTTTTTTGTCATCTGGGTCCTCTTCAGTGGAGACATTCTCCAGGTGATGTACCTGCCGCACCAGATTGTTAATCCTGCATATTTTTCTGCTCAGTTGAATGTCCTCTTGCACTGACGCCTAGGGATGGGGTAGTCCCCACATCTGGGTCTTTGTTCCTCCATCTTCTTCAGGCAGGGCTTAAACGTTAGAGAAAATATATTGTTTAGTATCTGATAGTATGTGAAGAGTCTGTGCTGGTCAGAGATGGATAGATAGATAGGTAGAGAGACGGAGACAGAGACAGATAGAAAGATAAATTATAAGCTTATGTGTATAAATGTAAACGTTTGCAAACGTCATGAAACTCCTCATATGTAATAATTAGGACACTTCCTTTCTTCCTCCCACTATAGGCTAATTGTATATTGCTAATTGTTGTTTTCAAAGATTAATATGTATGGATTTGCGCTGTATATACACTTCGACTGGTTATTGGATGCATACTTTAGGCTATTCATGCATTCAGGAGGTCTGATTTTATCTGCCACAGTCTCACTCCTTTGTTGCAGCAGCTGTATTTCTTTTTCATGGAAATGTGATGTGTTTGACTTCCTGATAAGTTTCCATCTGGAGCTGTTTTTCCCAGTAGTACCCCGCTGCAGCCTTGCAGGTAGCACTCTCAGGACCGACCGCACTCTCAGGACCGTCAGTTTTTCACAACAGCGCCACGCAGTGAATTGAAGTTGTCTTTGCAGGACCGGAGAAATAGGGTTAGGTTTAAGAGGGGTTATTCGGTTCTGTAAGAGGGAGGGTTATATATATATATATATATATATATATATATATGTATATTGATATATCAATATAAATATATATATTTTTTCTCTTCTATTTCCTTTTGGATTATTCCTCTTTTTTTTGTTGAATGTAGTGTTTGTGGACTGGGCTGTTTCCACACGTGGGGATCGTATGGGGGCTCAGGCGGTGGGGCGTGCCTGTCTCATTGCGGGGTCATGTCCAGATCTGGGGTGTTGCTGATGGAAGTGTTGTGGTGATGGTTGGGGGGATTTTGGGTGGGTGTTGGTGCTGGATGCTCATGTGCAGCGTGCGCACACGCTTCATGTGGTGTGTTTGTGTGGCTGTCGTTGGCGGCATGTACGTGTGGATGTGTGTGTGGATGTGTTTGGCGACTGGCATCACTGAGGGCTCTTTGGGTGGGGTTTCTCTGTGGGCTGGGGTCTCATTGGCTTGGTTCGTGCACACAGACACACACTGTGTGTGGGGGACTTCACAGGGGGGGGGGGGGGGGGGGGGGGGGGGGGGGTTGCTCCGTTGTCATGGCGACCAGGATGGGGTCCCTTTCAGTTGTGTTGTATGTGGATTTTCTGGGCCTCCTGGGCTCAGGTGGCTGGTGGCATGTCATGTGTGTGCGCTTTGTGTCGCGGGGCATGTCTTGCCGATTGGTGGGGCTGGTCTTCTGGTCGTTGGCTTCTGCGGCCTCTGTTGGTTGAGGGGTGGGGGGACGTTGCCTCTGGGTTCTCCTCCCTGTTGGCAGGGGTGGCTTGCTGTTGCCTCTTCTGTGTGCGGTGCTGAGGGGCGGGGGGGCATGGGGGTGTCCTTCTTGTGCTTGGGCATTGAGGCGTCCTTACCATGTGCTTGCGAGGTCTTCCCGTTGGGGCCTTCCGTTGTCACAGTGGCTGGCTGCCTGTGGCACTGGGTGCCATGGGCATGAATGGGTATCCCTTGCGGTTTGTGCCTCCGAGGGGCTCCCGGGTGGGTGATGGTTGCAGGGGAGCCATGGATGCTGACCGGGGGGTGGAGTGGTCGGAGGTGTCGGACGGTTCTCAGGATCGTGGGGGTTGCTGTTGGGGCTGGCGTAGTTGTGGCGGGTCAGGGGCGGTTGGTCCGTCAGTGGGGGTTGTGGGGCTCAGCTTGCGTAGGGTCTTGTCGGGGATCATCAGGGACTCTGGGCGGAACGACTGTCTCCTGTTTCGTTTTGGGGCGATGTGTCCTGGGGGCCTGGGTAATGTTTTGTGGGGGGATTGTTCGCCTCCTGTGTGTCGTTTGGTGGGGTGGGTGATTTGTTTGTGGAGTTTTAGGGTTTGTGATTCGGTTCCCTCGTGCTCTGGCTGGTGTTTTCGCCCACTCCGGCTGGCTGATCTTCCTGTGATTTGGGTTGGTGCAGAGTGGCTTTGGGGTCTCGCCGGTTGAGGTCCGTGGGCTCCACCATTGTGCTAGGGATGACAAAATTATTATCAGTGTTATTATTATAACAATCATTAATTCTATTATTATAATTATTTAGTACTATTGCACACAAGTCTGCCTCAGATCCTTGATGAGTGGTGCAGGTTGCCAGGCCTATGCCCCCCTCCATGGCCTCTCGGGGGCTCTGACCTTTGAATGGGCAAGCGATGCCTGCATTTGTGTGTTTGTGTGTGTGGATGGTGTTGGTGGGGCCTCAGTTCGTGTGGGGGCCCTGCTCGGTGGTCTCTTCGGCGGTGTCGGTCGCCGGGCGCGTATATCATGGGCGGCAGCTTCGTGGGTGTCCCATGTGGGGCTCAGGTGTTTGTGATGTGAGTGTGTGTTTGGTGTTCATGCTTACTCGGGCTCCGCTTGATCGCCATTGCAATGGCTTTTGCGGTGAAGATGCCCTCTTATGTGGGCATTCCAGGCACAGGCTCACTTTATTATTTTTTGTTTATTATCTCTTTAACCCAGCTTATTTCTGTTTTTTTTCCCCTGTGTAATAGTAAAAAACCAAATATGGTTATGGACAGTGGAACAAAAATTAATTAAAATTTATGATAAAATAATAAAATAATAAAATCATGTAAAAACTGGGCAGTGAAACGGTTCTGTGGAACTGGGGAGGTCTTTTGGGGCCTTTTAATAGGATTCCTGGTCCTGATTCAGTTCTAGAAGAGGGAGGGTTAGGTTTAGACAAGCCATAAGGTTTGGGTTAGGTTGAGGGTAAGGGCCGGGGCAGGGTTAGGGACCCCCTACCCCATCAGATGATGAATCCCGGGAATCACCCACACAATACACCAACTTTGTAGACTCACAGCAAGAGACTTGCTCAACATGCACCTCTCAGAAGGCAAAAATAGAAAAACCAGTGCTTGAGCCAAGTACAGCAATGAGAGAGGGACATCATAAAAGTGAATTGGTGCTTCTAGGTCACATGACCAAAAAGCTATTGACAATCAAAATATATAAAAATTACTCTAAAATTGATAAAGGCGCAAATAGAAAAACCAGTGCTTGAGCCAAGTACAGTAATGTCATATGGACAATATAACAGTTTTTTGAAGATTCTACCTCACAGGATTAAAAAGCTATTGACGATTTCATAGTTTTCTTCTGCTTATACAGAGCGTGTACCTTTGCGACGGTCCCTAAACCGGGTATTCGGCGGTCGTTCCTTGGGAAGTCGTCCGCTTTATGAGCGACCCATCTCAGGCACGGATCGCCAAACAGTCGTTGTCTGGGAGTCGAATGTCCGTTGGATATCCGACGTGAAACCAAGTTCACCTCGGTTGTAGTGAAGTGTTTCGAGTGCATGACAATAACATCAGAATGACGCTTCATTAAATCCTCAGACCTCCAGTAAGATCTGAGCAGGATGTTGCTGATGCTCTGTTTTTCCTCCCCTCCTCCACTCCACGTCTTGCTTTCAGTTTCATTTTGACTCTTTTGTGTCGCAGCAGGGAATTCAAGAGGTGAGTGCACTTCAGCTAGACTCAGAAAATAATCGAGTAATGATCAAATATCTGCTCAGTTTATTGGCTATTAGTTAATGTGGTTTTAAGGTTAAATTGTTTTTATCGTCTTTTCTCATAAATTCCAACTTTATGACTGATCAGTGATAAGAACAAATCGCCCCTGACAGGAACATGAACTTCAACATGGACACTTTCTGGTTTTGACTTTAACTTTAAATCTCTCATATCCTTCTTCTGACTAAATTGGAACATTTTAAGTTTATACAAGTTTACTTGAAGTTTACTAACAAGATCATTTTAAGCTTACAAAAGTACACTTTCAAGTATGTAACAAGTACAGCTATCTATATACCACTAGTGTACTAGGTATATACTTCTAGTCCACATTTGAGTTTATTGAAGTATTTTTTAGGTATGCTTATATTAACTATAAATAATTTATAATGCTATATTTTTTGCTATTTTACTACTTTACTTGTTATACTTTAAGTATACTTGTAAGTTTGCAAAGCATAGTACTTGTAGCATATTATTTATATACTTGAAATATACTTAAAGTATTCTTCAAGTTAACTCATACTGTATGTGGGTCATTCCACCAATGGGTGCCATTTCCATGTTGCAAGTCCACCAAATGAAATTATTTTTTCAATGTATTTTTCAAAACTAAATCTAGAAACACACATATTTAACTATTTAAAATGAACACTGGTCAATCTTAAGTGGCTTTATTTAAATTTTTATACGGGTTTTAGGACAAAGATGGTTTCTTTTTTTTTTCAGTCCTGTTACCAAAACTAGTGTTACATTTTAACAGCATGTTTAGAAGCTTGTCAACTAATTCCTTACTAATTTCCCCCTCAAGAAAATGTCTCCTTTAATGAAATGATTGGCTGTGTGTTAAAATAATTAATGTTTGTTACTTTAAAAATTGATTCTTTTAAACAAAAGTTGTATTTTTCTAAAACATCCAAAGCCATATTCATTATCATGTAATCTATTGAACAATTGGATAAATGATGGACCAAACATAATTGAAAAAGTTGTTTATCTTTTTAAAATTTTTTAATTTTTTAAAGATAAATTATTAGATTAATTATTAAGTAAGAGGAATAAACAAGACCGTACAGGAATGAACACTGAACAACAAAAAGCTGTGCCATGTGTGCGTGCATGTGTGGATGTGAATGTGCACGTGTGAAAGTGTGATTTTGAGTTAAAGAAACTTGTGTCGTGAATATGATGTCGCTGTCAGGCTCAAAAAGGTTGGTGCTCTGCTCTGCAGAGAAGCACCTCTTTATCTTGCTTGTTGCTCATCAGGGGAATGATCAGTCTGACATATATTTGACATATATTTATAACTTTAGTTCTGACAGGACAGCAGCCCAAGTGTGTAAACTCACTACCTGTTGTTTGTGTTGACTTTACAGTGAGCTCTCTGAGGTGCAGCAGAGCGGGACCCATGCTTTGATTTACTTTAGAGAGTACATGTATGGTTGTGTGTGAAAGTATGCTAAAGAAATATCAGACATAACAAGTTCTACAACAAGGTCAAGAAAAGGTCAGTCTCTCCACTTTAGAGACACATGCACACACACACACAGACACAGACACATACATAGACCTACAACAGGACAATTGTGCTTCAGTGTTGAGCTCTACATCCCTTCTTTGTATTTTCTGTGCCTTCTATGTTCAGCCCTCCAACATTTATTTTATTATTCAACATTTAAAATATTAATCTGTTATGTTTTTGTAGCAGTTTTTGGGAGAGAAAGTTTTTGTCCGCTGATGGCCTAAAAAGGGTCATAATTTAAAGCAACCCACAAGGGTTGAGTCATTTCTAAAGTAAAACTTAAAAATCAGCTAAATAGTGTAATATTAATTAATTTTCAGTTGAATGAATCATTTAAACAGTGGACTCTACTCAGTCCTGTTACTGACACTCTGTCCTGTTACTCTTTATATGAGTAACAGGACTGAGTTTTTGGCATAGCGTGAGCAAATACATGAAATATAGCCACATGGCATTCTTGCTAATCAAATTGGGGACACTGAGCACAATCTATTGATTCACCAAAAGTGTTTTTTTTAAAAAAAAAAAAACAAATGATTACTAAGATATAATTTAAGTAACAGGACAGTATGTTAAGATTGACCTCCTCAGTCATAGTAAAACTATTATCAAATATACTAAAAGTGTAAATGTTATAGAGTGGAGACAGGTGAAAAATGCAGTTTTTTCAGTGTTCAAGGTCATTTTTAGTAATCCTTCCCATCGTATATGTTAAATTTGCAATTAGATTGTTGTGCAGGACACTTTCCTGTATAAGAAAATGCATTTTATATTTAATTTTCATATATATTAATACAAATAATTCCTGGGGGCAGGAAAGGCACCTATTCGGTGGAATGGCCCATGTACACTATCTGCAAAGTATTTACAAAATCACAACACAGAATGCTGAGAACAAGTTTGATATTTTTAACATTTTAAAATACAGTGTATTTACAAATACCTGCTTAAGTCATTAAAGATGTGCATTTCAAAAACAAAGAGCCTCTATAAAACCAGCCCTTCTTTGTTGAAGAAAATAAAAGAAAATAGTGCACATCTGCATGTAAAAATGTAAACATCATAGTCTCTCCAAGATCAAGTCCTTCTTTGTCAAAAATGGTAAAGGAAAAAGTGTGCATCTGCTTGTAAAAATGTAAAGAAAATACTGTTTACAACTGAGGACTGAGAACCACAATTGAGCACACATACTATTTTCTGTAAACTTTTGAACTCCAGCACTATATGATCTTGAACATGTAAGTTTATAACAGGGGTAATACCGCAAAGCAAATGTGTGCAGTGAAAAACATTTAAATTCTGCTAAATTAAATGTAAGCACAAAGACTTGATACACTTATTCTGTACCTGGATCAAGATATACTAAGTATTTGTAATTTGTGGCAGAAAGAAGTAAAAAATATACTGAAGTACAAGTATAAGTTTTAGTGGTAAAGTACGAGTTTAAGTCTTAGGGCCTGATCTACTAAGATCCAAAATAACGGATGCTAAATTGCGTGTGCAAACTAAAAAATTGCACGTGCTATTAGTGGGCGTGTTGCAGGTGATCTACTATCACTGCGTGCGCAATTGATAACAGGCGCAAAAGTGGTGTGGACTGCACTCTTTAAATGAGGATTTTGCATGTGCTACCGGCTTTCCCCATGGAGAGACTGGGAGAGCAAAGTGGCTGCAAATGAAAAATGAAGTTTGAAGCCATGGAGTTAGAGGCAAATGAACACGCTTGCGGTAATTTTTTTGTTGTCTGTCATTTTGATAGACAAGGTCGTCACTATTCCCTCATGCCATATGTCTATCCATCATTTTTAATTTTCCTTTTTTGATTACAATTAAACATAATCTAAATGACAGCATTCACACACAGCTTCAAGTGCAATATCTACTAACACATCTGCATGTGCAACCGTATGCTATGGGCATCGTGCAATATTATATTGAATCTGGCACTTTATAATCCTGGGCAGTAGGGTTATGTGCAATGCAACAGGCACTTTTATTTCTGTGCAATATTGGGCATTGTGCAATATAACGGGGACCTGAGCTCCCAGGCAGCTAGCACTGTGCACTTCAGTATTTGGCACTTTAGCACTATGGCATCTTAGTAAGCACTCCAGCACTTTATAATTCATTGTGTATAAGTCCCATGGTCCCCCAACTCACAGCCTGTTTTTACTTTTGGACTGTATGTCATCTATATTGCTGTTTTGTCTTGTAATATGCTCTGTCTGTTTTATTCCTATCATTGATGTTTGTTTTCTTTTTATGCGTTGACAACAACCTGCTAATGGGACTGGGGATGGAAATTAGCCTCTTGGCTATAATCCCATGCATTTACATATAAATATTCATTAATGCATACTGTCCCATTTTTAAAAATAAAAATAAATCCTAAAATCCTAAATCCTTCATCATCAATAACCTCTCATGTGCAGAGCACTCTTACAGTTACGCTCACACAGACCGCGCGGGTACTCTTGCCTTTTTACGCACTGACAGAGTCACACTCTCCACGCACTGACAGCTCCTAAGTTTGCTTTCAGTGCTTGGAGAGTGTGATGCAGTCAGCTCTGAGTGACAAATGGAGTGATTCTCCTTCATAGCCAGCTATGGAGATCTTTTTTTACACAGGTTAAATGACCTCCTCCACGATCTAGAGCACAAAACAGAGAGGGTTTAATTAACGCGTGCGTCTGCATCAGTATGACGGCACACTGAATTGTCCCTCTTTTTCCAGTCCATTATAATGACAGACAACCTCCAAATCTTTCTGTTTTTCATCAAAAAATTCAGTCAGCGATGGAAAATATTCCGTTTATGCAACCCCTGTTTCTCGCCACAATGACCGTAGCCCTCTGTGCATAACGCTGTGCTTTTTTACACCTGCTTTTCAAACGTACTAAACTTTAGACGCAAAAACACTGCCCGCAATCAGTTGGGTTTGATAAATCACATTGCGGGTGCTAAATGATTACATTTGCATTTCCTCCTGCCAGTATTTTGCGCGTTCTGATCATCTGCATGTATTCTACATAATCATGAGGGCAAACACACTAAATGGATTGCAGGTGCTATTTTGCTCATTTGACAGACGCAATCCTCGCTATCAAGTTTGCACGTGTTTTTATACTCGCAAACCTTTAGTAGATCGGGCCCTTAGTATTAGTGTACTAAGGGTGAATCCCAATTCTTGAACCGTGAACAGTGCTGCACTTTTTTTTGTTCACACACCCGGAAATTTTGGCAAGACTTTAGTAAATTTGTCATTGACCAGGTCCATAGAGATGTTGCTTTATTGTGGGAGAATGTGATTTTTTTTTTTTTTTTTTTTATAAATCAAAGAAAAAATGACAAGTACTTTGTGATAAACCTTTTAATTCTACAGCCAAAGTTTTACATTCATAAATGTAAATTCAGCAGCAGAAATCCTCACTTTGTGTTTTTCCTTAAAGATGCTGAAAATATGTAAAACTCATCTCTAAATCCAAAAAAACAAAAGGAAATAAAAACTGTCACTATATGTACCTCCTTAAATATATTTGTATGATACTCCTGGCTGTTGCATTGTTTGTACTGTATTTGTATACTGCTCTATATACTTCAAAGTTAGAAAAAAAAATAAAAGTTTAAGATGTCCGTGCAAGAATAAAAGAAAAAAAGTGGTTAAAATTGTTACAGAGGGACGTGGAGGCAATTAAAGAGTTCATGAACATGGTGTCAAGGGAGATGGCAGCACTGACAAAACAACAGTCCATAATAACTGTTGTTTTTTTGTGAAATAGAACAATAACAGTTGTACAAGAAAGACAACAGAAAGAGGAAAATAAAATTAAATAAAAATAATTATTAGTAGTTACAGACAGACCAAATACAGACACATACGAACAAGAAAGTATAGTTTGTGGTTGATAAGGCCAAACTGGGGAGGTAGATTTTCTTATTGGATATTAAGGAATGGAGGGCAAAAGACAAAATAAGGATAATGAAGAAGCAGCAACAAGGCTATTAAAGAGCCCTGACATTTATAGCAGGGTGGTCTGTCTTCTGTAGGGCCACAGTTAGACCCATAACAGAGCAAACGCCCCAACTATTCCCCTATGTGGTCTACTCCTAGACCACAAGGAGGGAGGCAGATCATCCAGGAGCGCTCAAAGAAGCCACCATTTTTCTTATTTTCTTCTTCATTGATCATTGTCCCTCTCAGAGACAGAAGGGTAGGTCTCAAGACCCTTCCACAGCCCCCACCACAAAAGACAATAAAAATAATAATTGTAAATATAATCAGCATCATAATCATCCCTGTCGGCATCACCACCAGTTTAAGTAGTGATAAGAACAATAATAAAAGCAAATAATACCCATAATAATTATTTTAATAATAATCATCATCAGTACATAGTTAATAATAAAAATAATGATAATAATAATAATGATGATAATGATAATAATAATAATGATAATGATAAGATAATGATAATGATAATGATAATAATAATAAAAATGATAATAATAATAATAATAATAATAATAATAATAGAGTCAATAATAATATTAATCAATACATTAATATCACTGGTAATAGAAAGAACAATTTTTACAATATTACTAATAATATTTTTTATACATATGTATTTTGTTATTTCCTTATCTTTCTGGAAAGTAGCACTTGGTGGGTGTTTCTTTTATTATTATTGTTTTACCTTTTTTTTCTTTTTTGGCACCTCAGCAAAGATGCTCATATTTACATGGGGTTCTCCACAATCATACAAACACATATGTAGTCACATGCACACCTCATAAAAATTATTGAATTGCAGTTACAATATTAATCATGATCATGGTCATCGTTACTGCCATGATCATAATATTAGGAGGGAAAAGGAAACAAAAACAAGGAACTGACATTTTTTCGTAAAGGATATGTTGGATTTAAGTACAGAAAGGGAGAGTAGTTGCAGAGTAATAGAGAAGATAAATAAATTAATTAATTAAAAATGTACAGTATATGTTTTTATTTGTATGTACGTACATATGTGTGTACATATGCATAAGAATACAATCATGATGTTAGTAATGATATTGCCAAGAACACTGATAATGATAAACAATAATAGTAGTAATTATAATGGTAATTAAAGTTAAAATAGTAGTAGTGATGTTGGTAATAAAGCTTGAGTAAGATGGTCATTGTTGTAGAGCCTAAAATTCTTTTTTTTTTTTTTTTTGCTCTCACCCTCTGTTCAACATGCAGAAGAACTAATGGGAATAATGCTTTGGGTGGTTATTGAAGGTGGTTGTCAGGCAAAAAGGACCAATAAACAAAACAAAACAAAACAAAACAAAAAAAAGCTAAAAATTAAGGATGCACCGAATATTCGGTAACCGAATATAATCGGCCGAATATTGCATAAAAAGTCACATTCGGCCTTCGGTCGAGTGAGTTAGAAGCAAGGCCGAATAGTAGCGTGTGACGTAATGACGTAATCAAACAACGTGCAGTGACGCTGAGACCTCCTTCGGAAAAATGTCGGCGGTGTGGAAATATTTTAAAGTGTTGGAGAGCGACAAAAGAAGTGCAGTTTGCAACGAGTGTTCAACAAAACTATCTAGAGGGGGTTCCTCTGCAAAGACTTTCAGCACTACTGCTTTAATTTGTCATTTAAAAGCCAAACACCGTGAACAGTATGCTGAGTACGAGAGAGAGACAGCTGCAGCAGCTAAAAGGAAAGCATCTAATTCCAGCATGCCCACTCCGTCCGTGTCCGACGTCTTTGCAAAGACGAAGAAGTTTGCACAGGACAGTGCCAAAGCAAACGGAATTACAAAGAAGGTCATGGAGTTCATGGCTTTGGATGATCAACTGTTTAGTATCGTGGAGGACAGTGGCTTTCGGAGGCTTGTGGAGCACATTGAGCCCCGTTACACAATACCGAGCAGACGGTATTTCTTGGATGTTTACTTACCAGAGATGTACGACAGTGTCGCAACTCGCGTCCATGAGCTCCTGGTTAAAGATAATGATGCTTTCCTCAGCTTCACGACAGACATATGGAGCTCGGATGTCAGCCCCACCAGCATGCTGAGTTTAACTGCGCAATGGGTCGATGCGGATTTCAAGTTACAAAAGATTGTACTTCACTCACAAGGAGTTCAGAGGATCACATACGGCAGCAGCCATCTCCGACGCATTCACCAGGATGTTTGAAACTTGGCACATCGACCGGGCTAAAGTACATGCAGTAGTGAGTGATAATGCTCGAAACATGGCGAAAGCGATGGAGGACAGTGACCTGAAAGGCATACGGTGCATGGCCCACACTTTACAGATGGCGGTCAATGAGGGTGTGTTAATTCAGCGCAGTATTGCGGATGTCATAGCGACAGGGAGGAAAATTGTAGGTCACTTTAAGCATTCCCCTCTTGCTTATTCTCGCCTCCAGTCTATTCAAGAACAGTTCGGAATGCCACCAAAACGGTTCCAACAGGATGTAAGCACTAGGTGGAACAGTACTTATTATATGCTAGAGAGCCTTTTGGCACAAAAACGAGTCCTGGCTGCCTACGTAGCAGATTATGATCTGCCCGCTACATACACCTCATACCAGTAGGTGTTAATCGAGAACACTCTCTCTTCTCGCCCCGTTTGAGCAGGTAACAAAGGAGATAAGTTCATCTACTGCATCTGCAGCAGATGTTATCCCGTTACTTGCAGCACTCACGCGTCTTCTCAAGAAAGAAGCTGAAACGGACCACGGAGTAAAAAGCACTAAAAGTGCACTGTTGGAAGCTGTCAACAGACGTTTTAATCAGGCAGACTCTGAACCCCTGTTCTGCATCGCCACTTTGCTTGACCCACGATATAAGGATCACTACATTGATGTGGAGAAAAAACAGAGGGTAAGGGAAATGGTCCAGGCTGAATTGGACTTATCAAAGCCACTTGGAGACAGTGAAGTGACGCACAGAGAGAGGGGAGAAAGCGCAGAGGCAAAAAAAATCTGCACCACAGAGGCGGTACGTGCGCCCTCACTCTCTGACATGTTCGAAGAGATCCTCCAGGAAAACGAACCAGATTCCAGGCAGGGGAGGAGTGCAACTGCTCAACAGCTGGACTGTTACCTGTCAGAAGTCCTCATCCCCAGGAGTGACAATCCTCTAACATATTGGAGGACCAATCGAGGCCGCTTTCCTGACTTGGCACAGATGGCACGCAGGTAATAACAGTCAATAAGTTTTACAGCACTTTTCAAACATAACTCAACTCAACTTTATTTATAGAGCACTTTAAAATCAACCACAGCTGAAACAAGGTGCTGTACATAATAGACAAAACAACACAGACATAAAAACAATTAAAACAATTTAAAACAATGGATAAAGCAGGTATAAACACCAAGATAATTGTTCATTGTTTTTAAAAACAATTTAAAAATATTGGAAACAAATAACTAAAAACAAAACCGTAAAACACTAAAACAGGTCTACTTCAAAGTGGTTTACGGTTGTAAAAACAAAAGGTATAATTTAATTAATGCAATATAAAGCAATATGGGAATACTACAATGAAAGTGCCTAAGAGAAATGGTGATGTACAGTAACATTTAAAACAATAAGCTGATAGTATGGGAAAGGGATTGGTTTATTTTCTGTATTTCTTTTTAATTGCTTGTTAACAATGAACTGAACCTACAATGTTGTTTGCATTCCAAGGTACTTGGCTGCTCCATGCACAAGCACAGATAGTGAGAGGCTGTTTAGTGCTGCATCCAATGTCCTTGATGAGAGGAGGAACAGACTGACATGTGACAAAGCAGAGAAGCTACTGTTCATAAAGAAGAACCTGCCACTGTTCCTGAAGGATTAGGCTGAGTAGACTTATGCCAAAATGACAATAGTTCATTTGTTATGTGCACTCAGGTTTTTTGCACCTTAATGCATTTTTTTGTTGGAATGCCTACAGCAGGGGTCAGCATAGGTTCAATCATGGGCCAGATTTCTAATGCATTTTATTTAGGGCTTGACATACAGGCACAGTTGTTAATGTTTTTGTCTGTATAAAACAATTTAAAGATGTTTCAGATGTCATAGATTTCTTCCTTTTATTCTGAAGCTGAAGTACTGTTATTGACAAATCTGTCCTGGCCTGGGATATGTTATGTATCTGTATAAGTGTATGAGGTTACAAGCACACACTTACTGAGATTTACTTGAGCCTTCTGTTTACATTATTAGTCTATCTACTGTGGCTAAGCAGACTTGTGCCAACAATAATTCATTTGTTGCAGGTTTATCCACTTTAATGCACTTTATTTTTTTTGGAATACATGTTTTGCTTTGTTTGAAGGCCTAATATAAATGAAAAATGTTGCTGTGCTTTTGTTTGAAAAGCAAAGGCTACTGGAATATTCAAAAATGTCAGAATATTCAATAAACAATTACTTTCTTTAAAACACATGTCTAAAAATTTATTCTATGCTATTTATGCACAATTAAAAAAAAGTGAAATACTTAGCATCCGCATTCGGTATTCGGTATTCGGCCAAGTGTTTATATTTTATTCGGCTTCGGCTTCGGCCACAAATTTTCATTTCGGTGCATCCCTACTAAAAATACATGGTTATGTATAGAGATAAGTTAAAAGGCATTGCCAAATTGAATCCTGTTGTTTTAATGTTTGCGTATTTGATTCAGAAAGTTTTTCCATTGATATATAATATAATATATAATAATTGCTGTAGAATCGAGTGATTTGGAAGAATATTCACAAATGAATGACATGATCATCACTGAACTAAAAACCAAACTTAAAAGATATATTCAAGCGGTAAGGGGCTCGGGGGCAGAGACTGGGGCTGAGCATGATGCTGCTGAAGAGGTGCAGGTAACCTCACTTCTACAAAATAAGAACATTGATGTTGCCAAAGAAAATATTGAAGCCCTGCATATGTTGTGAACCAGAAAAAAAAATGAGAAATCTGCCATACCTGCCATAATAATCTACGTTAACTACAGAAAACACAAAGATGATCTACCTGAGCAAGGAAAGAAACTGAAGGGTACAAATGTGTATGTGAACAAACCAACCCAGTCTCACGTCAAAATGTGAAATACCTACGTTTGTCCACAGTACAAAATGTATCAGTCTCACAATAGATGCCTGAAAATTGTATAATATTTACATTTTTTTCTCCCTATTATTTTCTATTGGCCTGCCGACAGGTCACGTGTCTGCTTGCTGCGGGCCTCTCAAAATAAATACATGGCGGCCTTTCCTTTCATTCTCGGTGGAAAATGCATTATTTCAAGACGGTTTGGAATTAAAAAAGCATTTTGGTGACATTTCTAGCGAACAATATACATTTTACCTTACTAAGAAAAATGCTGACATTGCCAAAAAAGCAAGACAAATGACGAAACAGGGGAATGTCCAGCCCACATGGACTGTAAACTGTAGGGTTTTTATCAGAGATAAGGGTTCTCAAGAACATGTCAGGGGGCAGTGGATCAGAAACAGTGGTCACTTGAAGAGTTTGGTTAAAGACCTGTAAAGAAGTACTCAATCTGATGAACAATAGCTTTAATCATGGAATATTCAAGTCTAATATTAATATTCTTAATCTACATCTTTAATAGTTGTGTATATATGTCTATGTATGTATGTAGTATGTGTGTGTGTGTGTGTTTGTGTACATTGTTTTGTGTACATTATTTTACAGACCAACAATTTAATTCAAACAATCATGTGCAAGGTATGTCTCTTATTCACTTTAACAGTAGAAGTTTATATGCAAATTTCCAGAACATTATAGAATATTCAGGTAAATTTAGAAAGTCCTCTAACATCGTAGATTGATCAAGTACGAGGCGATGACCTCAGCTTGTTAGGGTATGATTTTCATGTGTAAATCTGAATAATGTGAAGGTGGATTAGTGTTTCTGCTTCTAGATGAGTCTCTGTCATATCAGGTCCTTGAAAATCTGTCTTTAGTTATTGATGAGGTCATGGAATATATTAGCATTGAGTGAGCATACAAGGAGTGTAAAATGTCATAGTGAACTGCATATATAGGAAACTAGGTACTAACATTGGTACATTTATTGCCACCATAGAAAAAAATATTAAGTTCTATGAAAAAACAAGATAAATTATGGATGTGGATATTTAGGTATAGATTTACTAATTACCAAGAAGCATAAGAAAAAAGATACATTTATTGAATTAATGTACAGTAGAGGTATGGTTCCATTAACCTAGCAGGATAACAATCGACAGTACGTCACTCATCCACAGCATATTTACAGATAATATGAAAGCAATTTTTAAGACATTACAGATCACCTGCCAGTGATTGCTACTCATAAGTGTTGTTTTAAGAAGGAAAGAAAGAAAACACAAATGAAGTATAAGAGAAAAAGAAGAGGGGAGGATCTGAATGCATTTAGAAATGTGTTAATAAACATTAACTGGAGTAGCATATATAATGAAAATGATATTAATATTGCTTATAATGCATTGTTAGACATCTTTAAAAAAAATATATGATAAACATTGCCCTATAATACATATAGATATGGAAATAAATATTTGAGGGGGGATTCAGAATGCTTGCAAAAAGAAGAATATGCTGTATAAGAAATATATTGTATATAGAACAAAAAAATGAGCAAAAATATAAATAGCATGAAAATAAACATTAAAATTATAAGGACTAGTAGAAGGACTTGTGGCAAAATTATAGAGGAATATAATAAAAATAATATTAAAGGAGTATGGGATGCTCAAACTACTATGTTATAGATGACAAAAAGGTCTATGATAAGAATAAGATTGCGCAGAGATTTAGTAAAGTTTTTATTGAAGTGGGCCAAAGTTGGTGAGAGAAATAAATAATGCTGAGCAGTCTGTTGCTGACTCTGACATTTGTATTACAGTGTTAGGGACCCAGTGTTTCTGGGAGCAGTGACACAGAAAGAGATCATTGATACTGTGATGTTATATAAAAACAAAGTCATAACAGATGAAGATGCTACTGATTTGTTTTTGGTAAAAAATACAACAAATGGTATTATAGAACCCATGACTTAGATATTTAATTTGTCATTCAGAACAGGAGATTTTCCAGATAAAACGAAAGTTGCAAAGGTCACTCCACTTTTTAAATCTGCTGATAAAAAATTAATTCACAAACTACAGACTAGTTTCTTTATTGTCACAGTTCTCAAAAATTCTGGAAAAATTCTTACACAATAAACTGGATAAATTTATAGAGAAAACTAACATTGTAATGGAAAGTCAGTCTGGATTCAGACCAACTAGATCCACCTCCCTGGCCTTGATGGAACTAGGAGGGGAAATATCCACAAGTCTAGATTCAAAGAAATACACTATTGAAATATTTGTTGATTTGAAGAAGGTGTTTGACACCACTGACTATGACTTATTACTTAAAAAGATGGAGAAGTATAGTTTAAGGGGAGTGGCTCTAGACTGGCTGAAGAGCTACATCAGTAACAGTTTGTTCAGGTGGTTCACCACAGGTCTAGGTGTTAAGACATTACCTGTGGTGTCCCACAGGGGTCAGTACTGGGCCCTAAAATAATTAATTTTATATATCAGTGATATATCAAAGGTGTATTGTGTTTGCTGATGACAAATATTTTGTGTACTGGAGATCACCCACAGCAGCAGTTAAACATGGTCCAGAATGAACTGTGTAAACTTAAATGCTGGTTCGACCGAAATAAATGATCACCAAATGTAAGTAAAACAAAGTTTATGTTATTTTGAAATAGAAAAAAATGATAAGAAAATTGAATTGGCATTTGATAACGTAACTGTTGTAAGGGTCTATGAAAGTAAGTTTTTGGGTATTCTGGTTGCGATAAGCTCTACTTGAAATCATACATGAAATATCTGTGCTCAATAATATCATTAAGTATTGGAATAATGAGTAAATCAAAGTATTTATTACCACAAAAATCATTACACACACTGTATTGCTCCATGATCCTGCCATAGCTGTCTTACTGTGTTGAAGTCTGGGGAAACACATACAAGACCAATCTACAAAAGATTTGCACAGTGCAAAAAAGAGTTATCCAGATCATAAATCATGCTGGATACAGAGATCACACCAGCCCTCTGCTTTTAATATCACAACTGTTAATATTTTATGACAGTCAATTTGAAAACACCACAGGTGCTATATAAAGCAACACCAACCATGTTACCTGGTAATTTACAAAAGATGATTGAAACCAGAGAGGGGGGCTATAACCTAAGGAGTGAACATAATTTCATTTGTCCCATGGTCCACACAACTCTTAAAAGTGCATTTCTGTTTGTGGTGTTAAACTCTGGAGCAGCCTAGATGTCACTTTAAAAATGTCCAATAACAGAAAAATATTTAAATTACACTATAGACAAGTATTAATAGATTCAAACAAGTAATTGAAAAAAAAAGATTTTATACCAAAACAGTTTGTCAGCATATAAGTAATATTAATTATGAATACTATAACATTTATTGTTATCAACATATGCAAATAATTATATTAAGTAACATAAAGTACAGGTTGAAATCAAACATTTCCACTTCATAAGTGAACTTAAAGTCTTAATCTAATGAAATGTATTTTAGTTGTTCAGTCAGTTCCCCCTAACTTGTCTTTTAAATTGTTTATTCCCCAGAGGCTCCTCGTATTTGCAACATTTCTTCCTTCCGTTTGTTCAGTGAAAAAAAAACATGTAATCCAATCCAAAAAAGGAAAACACAGCCAAGAAAAGAGAGCGACTGATCGCTTAAAGCACTGGTATTCCAGGTAAAAAAAAATAATAAATAAAATAAAATACATTTCAAAAAAGTGTGGATCTCACATAATCCTGGAGGAGGGAAACAAGGTACCAGATCCTTGGGAACCACCGGTTGATATTTATCGCCTCCATCTCTTATACCCCTTTCCCACTGGCCAAAAAACCTGTTTAAACACGGTAACAATCGACTCCTGTCAGCAGTGGGAAAGGCTCTAAAAGGCATTTTGACCGATTAGACCGACTGACCCTGCAAGGGACACAGACTTTTATCGGCTCACCTCCGATCGGCTCCACACCCGGGCCAACTTACAGGATGATGTTGGCGTAACGTGCTACGTCATATCGCGCCCATCTCCTTTGTCTGTTACTTTTGCAACTCTTTGCCATCTCAGCAACAAATTCCATCTGCCTTCGTGTCATCAGCGATTGAATGTCATTCAGTCTGCGTTGAGCTTGTATGTTTTGAAAGAGGGACAAAAGTACAAAGTACGGAAAACAGTTGACCACTGTGTCCATGGCTTCCATGCTACTTTCCATTGTTTACCCTGCCGTGTTTCAGTGCACTGATGATGTCATCAACATGTCATCTTTGCTGAATATAAATTTATTCGAGATGTGGCATCTGGTTTTCAAGAGGGTCCTCACATCTGTGTGGTTGTAAAGATATTTATTATGGAGGTATAATCAATAAAACCATAGATAGAGAGATCAATCTGATATAAACATTAACATTTATAATGATTATAAACTGGAGAGGACTGATGTTGATCAATATAGCATCATCTAGCTGAACTGCCGTTGAATTGGTTGGGAGTGCAGACAGCACGAGGCCTCAGAGGGGGGGTCAATAAGACTGATTTGACAGTCCTTGCTCAGCACCGCCCCCACACGACACAGGCCATCTGGATTATTAAACATTATATTCAATTGTAGACGATGTTTGGTTCATTTGGGCCTTAAATCGAGCTCGATGGGAACGATGCACCCGTGAAATTGTGCTGACTCTGTGTATATACAGTATCTCACAAAAGCGAGTACACCCCTCACATTTCTGCATATATTTTATTATATCTTTTCATGGGACAACAGTGCAGAAATGACACTTTGATTCAATGTAAATTAGTGAGTGTCCAGCTTGTATAATAGTGTAAATTTAATGTCCCCTCAAAAGAACTCAACACACAACCATTAATGTCTAAACTGCTGGCAACAAAAGTGAGTACACCCCTAAAAGAAAGAGTCCAAATTGGGCTCAAAGTGTCAATATTTTGAGTGGTCCCCATTACTTTTCAGCACTGCCTTAACCCTCTTGGGCATGGAGTTCACCAGAGCTTCACATTTTGCCACTAGAATCCTTTTCCACCCCCCATGATGACATCACAGAGCTGGTGGATGTTAGAGACTTTGTGCTCCTCCACCTTCCTTATGAGGATGCTCCACAGATGCTCAATAGGGTTCAGGTCTGGAGACATGCTTGGCCAGTCCATCGCCTTTACCCTCAGCTTCTTTAGCAAGGCAGTGGTCATCTTGGAGGTGTGTTTTGGGGTCGTCCCCTCCCTCCAGTTTCTGAAGGGAGGGGACCATACACTGCTTCAGTATGTCAGTACATGTTGGCATTCATGGTTCCCTCAATGAAGTGTAAGGAAGGTGGAGGAGCACAAGGTCTCTAACATCCACCAGTTCTCTGATGTGGTCATGGAGTGTGGAAAAGGATTCTAGTGGCAAATTGTGAAGCTCTGGTGAACTCCATGCCTAAGAGGGTTAAGGCAGTGCTGAAAAATAATGGTGACCACACAAAATATTGACACTTTGGGCCCAATTTAGACTCTTTCACTTAGGGGTGTACTCACTTTTGTTGTCAGCAGTTTAGACATTAATGGCTGTGTGTTGAGTTATTTTGAGGGGACAGTAAATTTACACTGTTATACAAGCTGGACACTCACTACTGTAAATTGTATCAAAGTGTAATTTACTCACTGTTGTCCCATGAAAAGATATAATAACTATATGAAGAAATGTGGGGGTGGATTCACTTTTGTGAGATATTGTAAATGTATTTACTTGTATTGTGTCTGTTGCATCTGGATGTATGCATTTTCTGTGATGTGAGATATTGTAAGAATGTGTGTTCTAACTTCTGTTGCAAATCAAATTTGCCTTAGGGGACATTAAAGATTTTCAAATCAAATCCATCAGGCACAGCCTAAAGAGCTGATAAATTATGGAGAGAATTTTGTGTCTTTATTATGCAATCAAAAAGGAATGGATTTGGAAACAAAAAAATGCAAACAAAATTATGATTTCAAATATACAAAAAATGTAGATGAACAAATGAAATATATTTGTGATTAAAATTATAACTTGATAAATCCACAGGTTTTGTTTACAAAACAAAATATTATTCTCATGAACCACAGATTCATTTGCGTTTCTAGAAGTTTTGTTTGCATTTCCTGAACTTTTGTTTGCGTTTCCTGAACTTTTGTTTGCATTCCTTGAAGTTTTGCATGTGTTTCTTCATGACTCTCATGGGCGGGGCCTCCTCTAAAAGATGTAAGAAGCCTCCTGATTGGTAAGTCTCACTCAGAGTGCCGTGGTGACAACTTCCACCCCCACAGTGAGCTGGAGCGGGAGTCATGGAGAGAGTAAACTGGAAGAGATAAACATAAGTAAACAGGAATGTTTTTGCTCTGAAGGTTACACTTGTCACTCTTCTGGTGCTTTTTTTTTTTAACCAGTCACTCATAATTCAGACCTACCAGCTTAGCGCTATATGCGCTTGTCATAAGTGGCTGACGACCTTATTACGGTCCCAGCTTCAGTGACAGTTTGCTTAATGACACAGATATCGGCCTATTTATGTATAAACAAATCAACTTTATTTAGATTTACTATCAAAAAAAATCATCTTCTTACATCTTTCAGAGGAGGTCCCGCCCGTGAGAGTCATGTAGAAATACAAGCAAAACTTCACGAAATGCAAACAAAAGTTCTGGAAATGCAAACAAAAGTTCTGGAAATGCAAACAAATCTGTGGTTCATGAGAATAATATTTTGTTTTGTAAACAAAACCTGTGGATTTATCAAGTTACAATTTTAATCACAAATATTTTTCATTTGTTTTTCCACATTTTTTTGTATTTTTAAAATCATAATTTTTTTTGTTTTTTTTTCAAATCCATTCTTTTGGACTGCATAAAAAAGACACAAAATTCTCTCCATAATAAATGAGACCACAGGAAGGAAAAGGTGAACTCATGAAGCTCATTATAGGAGAGCAAAGTGCTGGTAACTGTTATCAACATCAAGTATTTTTCAAGTCATGTAATAAAGGTTATTTTAGGCTCCGACATGTTTAACAGGCAAGACTACACCTGAACTGTAAGGGGACACTGAGTCTACCTCCAGGAGGCAGGAAGACCCAGGATCGTGTCCTGGCCTCCCCGCATGCTTCAGCCTGAGCTGAACTGTGTGAGTGATAGTGTAGTGTCTGTCTCTAGCATTCTGACTCCCTCTTATAACTTTATAACTCACTACTTTCATAACCGCTTCTGAGAGATCACATGACAATCTTCTACTCGCTGAGTCAGCTGGCTTGTGGCCTGTTTGGTAAAACAGCTGTGTTTCTCCGCCGCCAGCACTCGTTTATTGACTTCAACAGAGCGTTTCACCATAAAACACATCACTTCCTGTTCACGTCACAAAACTGCATACTGATCACAGCTGACTTAAATCTTATTTCTCAGTGTAAGTCCGTGAATGCCAATAAACAAAAATATAAACAGAGATTTCTCAAGGAAATGGTGCTTACAGGTAGATGTGGTGAGCATCAATCTAAACCTGCTGAGCTTGAATAAATGTTTGAAACTCAGCAGAGGGAGACGATGATGAGGAAACTGGACCTGATGGAGGTAGATCATTAACTTCATCTCTAGTAAAGGAAATGGGACTCAGGTGAAACAGGTTTGATTGAAAACACAAGAAAACAATAAAGGTGATATCAGTCAGAGCTCAGACTCCATTTGAAGTGGACTAACTGAAGCAGAGGGACAAACACTAATCTGAGACAGGGTGAGTGTTCATGCAGTCTGAATATTTCTCTACTTTTTTTTTATTGATTGCAAGACAAAACAAAACAGACAAAGTGTGAGACAAAAACAGGACAGAAGAGACCATAAAAGACATACAAACAGGTCTGTTTTAAAATTTTAGGGAAGATAATAGGTAATGCGTAACAAAGAAGAGAACAATTAAAATTGTGAATGAGTAATAATGATTATACATACAACAAAGAAAGAAAGGGAGAGAGGGAGAGAAAAAAAGAAAATCAGAAATAAACTAGTAAAATTGCATTTCCTTGCAGCAAATGCGTTGAAATGCTGAGTCTGAATGCTGGAAATGTGAAAAGAAATAGCCAAAAGCAGTGCGAACAAAGCTGAAAGTGTGTGACATAAAAAAGTTGGCAGTGAAGCAAAGCTGCAAATGTGGGAAATGTGTAAGAAAAATGGTTACAGTTGTGAAAGACAGCTGAAAATGATTAAATGTGACATAAAATTGCCGAAAGCTGCATACATTTTTGGCCACCATTAAGAAGTTGTAATCTGTGCTTAAAAGAGTAAAATTTTCAATGGCTAAAAAGACAAAGGTTGTCATCAGTAACAGAAGTGTGAAATATCTTACCAAAGTTGCATTCTAAAGACAGAAAAAAATAAAGTTGTATGGAAGTGAAAGGATGAATCACTGACAACCTGTGACATCCAGACTGAGAGGGCAGCAGCCAGATGCATACAGCAAGGAGCTGTAGTAATCAGCAGTCTGTATTGGACACACAATTGAAAAGTACAACTGCCTTCACCAGAATTTGAACCCGGGCGGCCAGAGGGAGAGTCAGCAACATTGCCGCTAAAAATATATATATGTTAAATGTTATGGAAATTTTGATTTTATTGGATTTCAGTAGGAAGTGAAATAAACATTTCAGCTCCAAAAAAAATGAATGTTCTGGCTATTATTTGTGCATTCAGGCTTTAAAGGGTTAAATTATGAACTGCAACTGAATATCCATAATTAGCCTAGATTACATTTTCCTTAAGTAAATGAAAATTGTTTTGGCATCAATTTGTAGGCTACAAGTCCACAACACTATGAACTATCCAGTACAAAAGCACCTGACTTGAAAATTAATGTAAACAGTGGTGATCAACAAATCTCTAATAGAACATCAAACTCAAAGTAATAATAGCCTACATGAATGAATTTTTAAATCTGGACAGGAATATCTGAGTAGAGAAATGTAAAACAGTGTAATATTTGTGAGTAGTCTGGTTTATTCTAGTGGGTATAATCTGACATACTCTGATGGATGTTTGTCCTCTTAGGGCCTCCATGCACTGAAGACATTTTTGCCATATTTTAACCTGATTTTTACACCGTCCACTGAATACAGCTCTGAGACCCAGTATGGGCCTCCACCCACAGGTTGAGAACCACTCCACTAGTAGACTGTATTTGAATCTTGATCCTTCAGAGATTGTTCTTATACCAGGAGAATAAGTGATGGAGGATCCCTCAGGATGAATTTCTTATTTAGAAAACAGTGAGTGAGTGAAAATAAGAGCTGGACTAATGAAGAATGTAGAGTTTTGATGAATGAAAGGCTGACTCGTCAGTTTTTGAAGTCTTTGTGTTCACTTAAACCGGGCACATGAGCTGTCAAGACACCGTTTAATGATAAAATCAGACAGAGTGACTGATGATCCCTCACTGTCCCTGCGATGCGCGTCTATCTGCGTCTTTACGCTCACCGGCAGGCGGAGGAGCGCACACACACGCTGAGTGAAAGTGAAAGTCACACAAGCATGCCAGAGGTATCCTTGCTCATTTTGTTGTGGTTATATGGTATTTGGGGGCGTTTTCTAGTGGGTATATGGCGAATACCTGCGTATGCACCCAGAGTCTGTCCTACTGTGAGTGGAGTGGACTCCGCGCAGAATGTTCGCAGACGTCAGAGCTTTTCATAGTCGAGCGCACTGCCGCGTAGTAGTTTGTTGTGGAATGACTGTGAAAGCCTACATTTCCCACAATCCTTCCATATTGTGTTACATTTCCGTGTCATGACCCTGTGCACTGAAGAGAAGGGAGAGGAAGTGCTCTGCCTGCTGACTTTGCAAAGCAGTAAAATGGAGACAGAGGTGGTGCAAGAGTTTATGCGGGTCATGTGAAAATGCATGGCGAGCAGTGTTTTGTGTGACAGCAGTGCTTGGAGTGGAGTGCGCGCGGTGGTAACGTGTCGGCGTACCTCAGCCTACATTTCCAGAATCCTTTTGGCATGTGTCTGTCATGACGCTGTAGAGTGAGAAGATGAAGAGACGGAGGTGGTGTTAAGCTGGAGAGTGTGTTATGCCAATGAAATGTGTGGGTCTGATGAGCAATGCGTGACAGGTGGCAGGCGTGAGGGCTAAAATGGCAAATAGTGTAATGAGTAGCATAAGTGTATACTTACGTTGTGAAATACGTATGATAGTAAGGAATAGTATAAACAAGGATCCGAACCCCCAGTCACTGAATAAAATGACCGGCTTGCTAACCGCTCAGCTAACAACCCTCCGCATACTTATCTCACAGGAGCAGAGGATTTAATGCTGCTGTATGCCTGTACAGCACTGGGTAGTGAAGCTGCATACTTCCGGGTAAACGAGCTAATGCTGTGCCAAAACCATCATAGCTATCAAAAACAGGGTTGCACCGTGAGCATCCCAAGAATCTCCTGAAAAGATTGATGTAAGTTTCAAGTTCAAATGTTGACACAAGAAGAGTTTAAAAACGGCCTTCAAAGTGAGTCGATCAGCTGCCAGGACATTAAGATTTAGAATGGGAGCAGATGGAATAGTTTTCGGGATACCCGTGGCTCTGAAGTTCACTGAGACAAAACGATGTCAATGTAGAGTTTGAAACAAATTTCAGGTGAAAGAGGAGAAGTGTCCCTTTATTTTGATGTATAAATTATATCTGTGTATTAAAGTTTGAGGCTTCTGTTGTAGTTTGTCCACTACAAATTTTGGAATCTTTAGGCAAAGCTCACAGGTCACGTGACACGCTCAAAGAACAGAGAAATCCTTCAAACTTAGTGTTGCTTAAACAGTCATATCTCAAAAACTGTAGAAGATAGCAAAAAGCTGAACACATGGAAAAATAGTTGAGAGATCGACGAATCTGTCAAAGCAAGAATGTAGTCTGTAGGTGAAAGTATGCCGAAGCTGTACAGCCTGCAAGTTGAAGCACTTTTCAGCAGACCTGCAAAAATCTCCCATTGACTGGGTTTTTTTTCTGTGAAAATCCGTGCAAATTTGAAAGCTGTGAAAAGTTCCAAATAGTTGAGGGAAGAATAGTAATAATAAGAAGAATAAAGTCGGATAACAAAAACGAAATGCTGACTCAGCATTTCAACATAATAAATCAAAAGGTAAATAAAGAAAAGATGGTTGTTCTCTGTGTGTATAAGGGAGTGTGTGTGGGTGTGTGTGTGTGAGTGTGTGGCAGTGGTTGGGATGAAAAAACATTTCGGATGGGCGTGGGTGTGCCAGACTTCCAGGAGACTTTTTTTTTTAAGCCATTTGAAAATGTTGGACTCTGTGTGTCATTCTGCTCTGAGATGTGTATGTGTTGTCTTTGTATGAGAGAGTCGGTCTGTCCTCCTTTCAGAACAGACAAATGGAGCACTGGTACATCTTTTCTTTTTTAAAGCTATTCTTTGTGAACTTCTCTTTTTTTGCTCTTTACTGACTCCTAGAACACTCAGTGGCTGTAAAATGAGGTCTCATGGGTACATCTTATGTTATACCTCGAACTCGATCAGAATTTGGTAAAAATGTTTTTATCCACTTTTCAACGACTCCACCAAGCTCTATTTCGCTTCACTCATTGGCTCCATCAAGTTCTCACACTTCTCATTGGATCTGTCGAGTTCACATGTAGGGATATTCTCCAACCCTTTCTGTGTGTGTGTTTGTGTGTGTCTGTGTCAGTGTGTGTGGGAGTGTGCGTGATGAGACGCTGAATGGCTCCAACAGGAATGGAGGCTTGCGTAAACATTTTTTTTTTTTAAATGGTGTGAACTTTCCCACGTGATGTCATAACATCCGGTATATGAACTCATTACCTTGACTTCCCACGTGACGTCTCAACATCTAGTATTTGAACTCATGACCTCTGGGGGGGTCATCACTTTTTGACACAAAGTGGGTACCCGTATCTCTCTCACATCTGTGTCCAGCACAGGCAGACTGTGATCATGACAGACGCAGGTCAGTTTAGTCGGTGGGGACTTGGGGCTCTGGACAAAAACATCGGTATTTGTATCAGTTATAATGAGTTCAAAAAGATCAACATTTCAGATGTGAGCAAAAAATCTGATATCAGTCGTCCCTACTTTCAGTTTGATAAGAATGACACGTATTGAACCAGTGTTTCTCAAAAAGTGGAGCGTAACCCCCCAAGGGGGTTGTGGTCACATGGTAAGGGGGGTGTGGCTTGTCTGGACAGGGGTGTGGTCAAATTGGGTCCTGGCGCCCTGAAATTTTGATCCAGAATCCTGCACTGTTATTGGTTCTTTGACATGTCGGAGGTGTGATTTCTGTTACAATCAGTGGGGGCTGTCCTTCTTTGGCTGACGCTAATTTAATGTGGAACATGTTATTTTGGTAGAACTTTAAATTGAGACTGAGGGCTTAAATCTTTTCTTAAAGTCTGCAGAGACAAAAGTCTTGGAGTTGACACTTTGTTTCTTTTATATTTTCATGACGGGATGAGGGTAAAATTTGAGTTAAAGTCTTTGTTTGTATATAAAATGGACAAAATGACAGATTTCTGTGTTCACATAGTTGTACTGAATGGAGAAATTAGTTTTCAAAGGCTTGGATTGATATAAATATCACAACTTCACCCTGAACACCCATGATGAGAATCTCCTGTTCCACCACATCCTGAAGGTGCTGTGTTGGATTGAGATCTGTTGACTCTGGAGGCCACTGGAATTCAGTGAACTCAACTGTCATGTTCAAGAGACCAGGTTGAGATGATGTGAGCTTTGACCCCCTCTGTTTCCAGAGATGATCCTCTCTGGAAACAGAGAGGATCATCTTCTGTTTCCATCAGAAGATGATCCTCTATGGTCATACAGGGATGGACATGGTCAGCAACAATACTCGGGAAGGCTGTGGGGTTTGAACCAGGCTCAGTTGATACTAAGGGGCCCAAAGTGTGCAAAGAAAAATTTCCCCCACAGCATGGCACCAGCAGCAGTCTGAACTGTTGATCCAGGCAGGATGGATCCATGCTTTCATACCAAATCCTGATTTCTTGTGGCACAATTGCTCTGATTTCTCCTCATAAAACAATAAACTTCCTGCAGTAAAATGAAGATTTTGACCTTTGATCGGCTGCGGACACAGTGATAAATGGACTTTGGTATTTCCTAGTGTGTTTTTTGTCGTTAGACTGAATGCTACTGCTGCGTCACAGATCTGTCCCTGCTGTTGAAGGTTTGGTGAGAAACTTTTTGAATGTTTTTAGACCTTAACATGATGTTGGGGGGGGGGGGGGGGGGGGGCTCAGGGCTCATTCAAGCACGAAAACAGTGCTAATGCTATCAGTGCTAATTTTTATAGTTCAAATGTTAACAGGTCTAATGCTAAAAGTGCAAAGCTAATAGTAGGCTGCAGAGTCAGTGAGGGGCAGACTCCTCACCAGGCCTTACCTTGTAGATTACAGTAATTAAAATCAGCACATATGTCAAGGTTTCTATGTTGGTTTGGAGTCTGTGTCTGTGGAGAAGAAGAGGGTGTGGCTGGGGACATGAAGGCTTTTGATTTTATTAACAAATGGGTGGATTATTATGAGTTAGATTATGGATTACTCAGGGGTGGATTTTGGAGAAGGGGTCAATGAAGTGGTCCATGTGTTCTGTTGTTCTGTGGGACCCTGAACCATGGTCACTGATGATGAGAGCTAACAGAACAACAGAAGGTACCATCCATGTCTCCGGGGGCTTGTAGATCTTAGGGAGCAGAGGTAAGAGGCGGAGTCTGAAATTCATCTGGACCGTCCAGGTCTTGTTTTTGTGTTGCAGTGATGTATTTGTGTCTTTAAAGTGTGCCTAGCTAATGCCCGTGTCTCTAAGTGTCTGCTAGCTTAATGATTAGTCTGTGTTATGGGATATGGGGTGTGGTGAGGTGACTGTTGTCTCCATTTTGGAGTTCCAACATTTCAGCCACCTGGGCAGTCCAGAGGACTCTGTCCATGTCAGTCTGAGAGGACAAGGTTCACTTCCAGGAAGAAGTTGTATGTGGTGTTTTTATACGGTCACATCTGGATTTTCACTGGCTTCATACACTCATAACTATAGACATGCATGAATAAACCTGTTAAACCCAGATAGCAATCAGACCCTGCACCGAATCCATTCCAGGGGCTTCATAAGGTCCAGAACAGAAACACGAAACGCATTCAGATCGGAGTCCACTTGCATGGCGGACGGATCCAGATAGGATGAGAATCACGGATCCAGTCCAGCTCTGGCCCAGAACCTGTTTATATTCACTCTTGAAGCAACTCATTCGGTCTGGATCTGATTTGGATCCACTGATGATCAGGTACGGATCTGATGTGGATGTGGCTTAGCCAATTTAGATTTGATTTTAATCCGTTCATTCAGTTGTTAATTTGCATTACAAAGCCCTTGTTTAAAATGGCTCAACTGTCCAGCACAGTTACATAAATTTAATCCAACATCACACTGACCAAAAGCTGCATTTTTTATAAATACTTTTTTTCTACCACTGTGTGCCATGATAAAGCTTTCTGGTTCTGATAAAAGCTTGAATACTTCTTATGACTTTATTAATAAAAATCTGATTTGATTAACACTTGGAAAAAATAGAAAATATATTTGAAGCCACCCCAAGTTCAATGTCTTTACAGTAGACACTAGAAAGACTATTGTTTTTTTATTTGCAGTTGAACAGTAACTTACATAATAAGAGAACCACCACCTACCAGTGTGATGTCAACTACACAATAATTAGTTGGAGAACAAACAGTAATGATCTCTCGATTACAGAGATTTACAGAAAACTTAATTTACAGACTCTGACTACATTAGACTATGAATACATAAAAAAATTCATCAACTCTAAATAATTTTTTAAAAAACTGTGTTGTATTTCATGTAAAATTTAGAAATTTAAAATTGTAACATAAAAAAACATTTTCAGATACCTTCAGATACCTGCATACTAAAGCACTTTTTTCTTAATGTGGCATAACAGTCGACTGATCTTCAGGGGTGAGGATGCTGACAGTGGCGTGCCTCCTTGAACTTCCCCTATCTGCAGCAAGGTTGAACCACCATATGGCATGTTTCTGGATCTCATCATTGGTGGCAGAATGGGAGGCATCATTTTTTCGCACAGAATCTGCATCACACAATAAGATTTTCATGTAAATTACAAATAACAGAAAACCTTGGGAGCACATTTTTGTTAAAAGAGTTTTTCCCATTTATCCCTTTCCAATTTATCCTCCCCACAACATCATCATGGACCATGTGGGCAAGGATGTTCCACGTGACATGTTTTGTGTCATGACCTCCGATGGTTAAATTAAACACAAATAATCAATCCTGTCAATATCTTTTTTCAAGTCTCTGTAACTTCAGTTTTTAAAGAGTAAACCTCACAAAACTTAACAAACAAACAAAAAAAACTGCTCAGAGAATGAGGCAGGATACATTTTGCTCTGTAATATGGATTAGAATGCAGAGTGAGGGACAGTGTGAGCGTTTCACTTACATTTGAACAGGAAAAATTATTTAAAGATCAGATCAGAGCGCCAATCACAGTATACAGGGATTAAAGCCAAAAAAATCATTTCACTGAAAATTCTTGTCATATTAAACACGTTACAGAGAAGTTCTTGCAACTTGACATGTACAACATATATAATCAATAACAGTATACTGTATATCTTTCTTAACCTGACAGATAAATACTTGTGTTTTGTTTTTGTTTCTTTGAAGAAAATAAAAGCAAAACTTGTTTTGAGTAATTTCTTCGTTATTTATAGTTTGTTTTTAAGAAGAAAATAATGTATTTATATTTTCAAAGAAATTTTTCAGCACAGGTTAATTTGAAAGCACTTTATTTGGTCACCATGTGTTTTATTAAAAGTGTCTGTAACCTCCTAGATGCGGCTTTGACTTACAAATGAGCATTCTACTCACTTCAAGTTGGGGTGGTTCTCAGTTCACTTAAAAGTGATACTTAATTTTTTGTGTGTAGTTGCCACTGATGGATAGTGCATTACCTGCAGTAGTTTATGCTCTACACGGTCTCAGGTTTCAGTTTGGGGAAGCTGGTGCTTCTTTCAGGGCCAGGACTTAGGAGTGTACTGTTGTGGATGGGGACACTAGAGAAAAAAACAAAACAAAACAAAACACCACACCTCACTTACTTTTTCTACAGGTGTCCATATCTATATAAGTCTATATCCAGTTGAGTATATGCTATATATAGACTGTTTTCACCATTTTGTTTTGCTGTTGGATAACCCTTTTATTTGCAGCTACATTTTTCAATCATTATATAACGGCTATATGGCCATACTAATAAGCATAGGGTCTGTATTACAGTATATTATGTTAAAAAATAATATTAATGTTATTATTAACTTTAATATCAATTGAAATGAATAACAAACAATAAGCTGAGCAGTAAAAACAACCACTGTAGCTTAAAAATGAATGATGAAGACTTTTTCTTATGTAAATTTAAAAAAGCCTAAAACACTTTTTTAAGCCTACACAAAATGCAAAAAACACTACGAGCTTAAACAGCAAAAAATAAGTTAATAATTAATCCACTCAAAATGTCAGTTCATCAGAGGTCTTGAACAGGGTTAATATATTTGACTGACTTTTGATTGACTTCTTGGGCACATTTTAACCTGCTCTCATCTCGATGCTTAAATTTATTGTGAGGGGAGGTAGGGGCAAATATGTAGTAGGCTATTTAACAATAGCAAATTATAAGCATAAGACTCAGGACAAAACTGACTTGATGTTTTCTAGATGATCACTTAAAAATAACCTAAAGTGAATGAGAATATACAGGAGCATCCAGATATATATGTTAATATGATTAAATTATCTAAAAGAAACAGCAGACATTCATCTAACCAAAGCCCAGTTCAGAACAGCATTACAGGGGGAATATGACATTTTATACAAAGTGCTAACTCACTCAGTTGTTCATCTCATCTCTCAGAATGAACAGTTGAAGAAACCTCGCCTGCAATCGCAGCTTTTATTCCCCTTGAGAAAGCCAAAAGCCTCCACTCTGAATGGCAAGTAAACTGAAGGGGAAAGAGACATAAGGGGTGGATTTGAGTTTGAATCGTCTTGATAGCTAATATTTTGGTCAAAACTTAGACAAACTGTTACACATAACACTTCATGGAGGCAAAGTGGTCGACATGGTCTAACCTCCGCGTCTTCCATTAGCTAACGTTAATCCCCGATAAATGACAGCTCGTTGGGCATGATCCCTACATCCACAGTCACATTGCAAATAGGTGCATGGCTCATTCAGAATACTTTTAATGTAAATTCCATCAGTACGCAAGCATGCAGAGTTATTCATGTAAGTTTTTAGAAAGGGCTGAGTGGCCTGCATCCATATATTAAATAAAGTTAGTTACAATAGCCCATTGATTAAGGTCAGATGAAATCAACAATAATTTCACCAGCAGTTTAAAGGTAGGGTCTGCAGGATTTTGCTTAAAAATAAATTATCAACTTTTCAGAAAAAATCCTACTCAGTCGTCTCCTATGGGTCTCCATTGATGTGTGATGGTGTCTTTGTTTACCTCACCCCCTCCTCGGGCTGTATTTTGATGTTTTGGTTGTCTCAGGATGTTTTTGGGCGGAGAGTAAGCAGGGATACCCCAGCCAATCACAGCGCACCCAGTGCGCAAGTGACTTTGAGTGTTATAAAATGCATTAACAGAACGCTACGCAGACTGGCAAAGATGGCAGACACTACATCAAAGAAAAGAAGATACAATCAGGCAGAAGCAAAATGGCAAGCGGACAAAGCTTGGTCTAAAACCAGAGTGAACCTAGGGTTGGCTTTCACCCGCTTCTGAGCTCTGAAGGACTGTCTTGTGATGAAAAGAGCCGCGGAGTTAGCCGTCATGCTGTTGGACAAGTTGGTCATTTTCCTGCTCGGAGCCGGCTGCAGGGTTATTTGGCTGGGGGGGCGTGTTCTCCATATGCTGCCGAAGAGGGTGGGCACCTGCATCAGGCCACAAGGAGCTCAGGGGGAGGGGCTTTGTCTGATTGTTGTGTTTACAAACAGTAACAAAAAATCCTGCAGACCCCACCTTTAAGGAGGGTGGAAACGTTACTTAATGTGCCTGTGACTGAATTAAACTTAGCAGAGGATTCGACATTAATTAAGTAGATAAACAAAATCAAATGCTAACTTTAGCTAACTCAGATCCACATTAGACAATGTTAGCTTACATTAGGCAAATGTGAGCTAACATGATCATGTCAAAATTACACAAATATGATACTATGGGATTGATAAGTTTGTTAATTTTACTTTTACATGATTTTCACATAAATAAGACATGTTTTTATATCGTATTTTACTTATGGTATTTGTAGCCAGCGCTTGGTTGTCTTCTGTGGTAAGGAATCGAAGAAGAAAGTGCGTGTGAGTGGCGCGTCTGCCTGCTATCTGCAGTGAATCCGCCTTGAGAAGGTGCACTGTGTGAAGGCTGACCGGGTCATCTGCTCATGGCTGAAATGAGTGAGACCGTCAGGCGAATGTGCCGCCGTGAGGGCGGATCTGCTCCTGAGTCTTTTGCTATCTGGGTACCATCATGTATTAACATCAGGACTGTTGGTGTGAATATCTAGGTGGTTTCTGATTGACAGAACCTGATGATCTTCTAAAGACAGATTACTGTTAACCATCTAAGCCTCCATCTTGATAAAGATTTAACTCTTATTAACGTCTGTTCATCTGTAAGGATCTGGAGCACACTAAAGCCGGAGATACAGTATACTTGCAGTTTGTCCCTACGTTTGCGTTTGTGTCTGTTGGCGTCATGAGCATTTTTGTTCCTAAATTCACTTGTTGATGACATATGTTGCTTGAAGACACCACCAGAGGGCACAAACCCTTCAGGCTGTATGTATCTATCTGTTATGTTAGAACTGAACTGCAAACATGCTGTTAATTCTGAGCGACATAATGATAAACACCAATGATCTATATCAACATCAAATATTTGTTTACAACTGATGACCGTTGGTCAGACCATCGTAATCCTCTGAACTCTGTTTCTACAATATTTTCAGAGTAGTCTTGGTGTATGGGTGTAGAGTTACCATGTTAGCTGATGACTTGCTAGAGGGTGTTCAATGCTTCACTTTTATTTATCATTGTTTTGTAATACTTCATTAGTTTAAAGGTGAGAAAATACAGCCAAGAAACCAAGCTCACACAAACATGTCAACAGACAGAGTCAGCCATGACGTCGACTTCAAGTCACCGATGTACACGGTCTCCAACTGAATTATTACTCCGAACTTATTTCATTGCTTCTTGACCTTTAAAGGAGAATTGATCTGCTGTCAGCTGGATGATCAGTCATGTTTGTCTGTTCAGTCTCATTATTCGGATGTTAATGATCGTGGTCTTGATTTATCAGCTCACAAGATCATAGAAATACAATTTAATTAAAAAAAATACAGTCTTAGAAATACAATCCTACAAAAAGTAGATAAAATAAGATTATAGAAATATGACTAGATATAAGATCATGTCTTTAGACCATCAGAGTCTGTTGTTAATGCTCTGCTCTCTGACTCCTTCATCACAGCTGACAGACAACAGGGGGCGCTCTGCTATGGATCAGACTGAAGAACCAGAGGAGGGGGCCCCTCCATCTAAAACCTCTCTGAATGAAGAAGACCAGGGTCTGAGGTGAGATGAAGATCTGCAACCATCACACTCTGACACCACCATCATCATCATCATCATCGTCATCATCATTATCTTCATCTTCATCTTCATTATCATCAGTCCGTTATAGATAAATGTATTTATTAAACAGTATTGATTTAGAGTTCAGTTCAATAACAGTTCACTGTCTGATGATGATGATGTTTGTTTGTATCAGGATGAAGAGACCAGAGTCTCCTGAGCCCAGCTGTGTGTCCATGAAGAGTGACTGGTCTAAAGGTCTTTATGATAACTTTAAGGTGGATCGACCTGCTGGAGACAGGTGAGAATTCAGAGAAATAATGAACGTTGACCTCCAAGTTTTTGGTACTCAGAGGTGATGATGATGATTCTGTTTCATTTTGTAAGTCCTTGTGTTCACTTAAGCTGTGCAAATGAGCGATCAAGACACCGTTGGATTTATAAAATCACATGAAGTGACTGATGATCCCTCACTGTCCTCTGCACTGTGCGTCTTTACGCTCCCTGGAACACGGAGGAGCCAGAGCACAAAGACGCTGAGCGATTTAGGAGTTATTTAGATCACATGTTCACATGTTCTTTGGCTGCACTGCAACAGGACATAACTCAGCTGGGACTGCGCTACTGGTGTCTGACTGCTCAGTGTCCATCGTTTTTGTGATTGAATTAGCACTGATTCAGCTGCCGTAGTCATTCACTGCTGTATATCCAGTGTGCGTTTTTTTTTTTTTTTAACTCGGTAAGGGATGCAAATTAAAATTTAGCGAAGTACAATACTTCCAAGAATACATGCTCAAGTAAAAGTACTGATTTTTAAAAATACTTTAAAAAGTAGAAGTACACAAAAACGTACTCAGTTACAGTAATGCAAGTAAATGTAATTCATTACTTTGCACCTCTTCTTGTAGATGTTCTCTCACCTGAGCAGCTGGATGAAGAGAAATAACAGAAAGGTGCCCGCTGATCTCATCTTGTTAATTCACTTCAAATAATTGATTTCTTTGATCAAATATGAACCTTTACAGCTGTTATATTTAGAGTTGTCTATGCCTGATGTTGTCTGTGCGTTCGTCTCTCTCTCTCTCTCTTATTTTGGATCGCTGTGATTTTATGCATCAACAATAACCCTCATCCACACGCAGATCAGCTGATGTGAAAGCTGTATATTTAATGACACAGAGTTGTAATCTGCCTGTTCATGTGAGTTAGAAAATATAAAGCTGTAAAACATTTACAGATGATCAGACTGCAGCAGCAGCAGGAGGCGGAGCGGAGAACAATGTGTAAAAGCCAGACATGAACATAATTTGTGGACCAACACTTATTTAAGTCAGAGAAAAACAAACTTTAAATTAAATGACTTTCATACAGAAGAAAGATACTTTTCATCTCAAGCTCAAACGGACCCTCAGTTTTCTCAAGCAAAAGGAGCAAACAGACGTCACAGAAAGGAGAAAAAGATCAGAGAATAACTGCAGTTTAGGACTGGGTTACTTTATCATAGGATGTCTGTCAGAGGAAATGTGACTGCCCTCAAATTTTTATTTGATATTTTACATTTTCCAGTCACAGGATAAAAAACACAAACCTCCTGTGAAACACATGATCATAAGTCCACTGATGAGCTGTCACTGTGAGGAGGAGTCTCACCTGTGTGTGTGCTCATGCCTGAGTAGGCGGGCACGCCAAAGCCCACCTCCTCCAAGTGGGCCAGAGAAGTGAATCACACTGAAGCACGGCAAGGAATGGCTAGAGTGAGTGCACCAAGTTACTCAGAGGTGATGATGAGGACTCTGTTTATCAGGATGAAGACCTCCTGTGCAAACACCCTAACCATCAGACTGTCTTAACCCTTTAGCTCCCAGTTTGATGGTGGACAGGCTGAACGCTCTTAACCCTTCATGAGCAGCCTGAGTAAAACCAGTTGAGTCTATTCACCCTCTTTGGACCCTGGCACTCAATTAGGTTCTTTTAGCAATTTTTAAATTTTTAACAGTCAATAATTTGGCCTGCAATGCTAATGACACAACATTTTCTAAAGATTAATGGTTTGGACCAAAGTTAAAAATTCAAACCTCACTTCTCATCACACTCCCACAGTTAAAAGTTACACATATACTGCACGTTCAGGTCCCCTGGCCCAAGTGGGTCCCCAATGACAGCCATTCAAACCACATTTTTTGGAAATACTCTAAATTAGCCATCCCACAATGTGATTCCTGTGACTACCACTTCAATCTAAGCCTCTGGGTTGAAAATTAATTTTTTTGTCAATTTTCATGAAAGTGCATATTTAACCCTTAGGTAGCAGCAAAGCTAATGTAAAGGTCTACATTGGAGTCCCTCCATTATATTTTGTTTTATTATTGTGTGGCAGATAAAGGGGTGGAGTAAGACTGCTTAAATACTTATGCTTATACGTCTGTATAAATGTTGCTTGTTGCACAACAAAACCACCCTGGAGTTTCACCCAAGGAATTATTGTGTTCTAACAGACTAAGACACACAAGTTCATTTACTCAAGCTGAGATGTGGTTCAGGCTTTTAAATCAGTTTTATTTAACAATTTAAAACAAAAAAAAATTAGAAAACCATCCATACAGGGGGGAAGGGGAGCCCAATCAAGAGCTGAGGCCTACTGGGTGGGCAAGAGTCAGCGTCGGAGGGAAGTGATCCACCAAAACAGGAGTAAACAACTTAAATCACCCCTACACACACGTGACCTTCAGTGAATTGAACCCACATTCCAGGGAAGCACAGCACACGAAACAGGAGGGTGACACCACCACCACCACTGGCCTTCAGCCCTGAAAGGGGGAAGGAAACAAATTAGTGGGGTTGCAACCACAAAACCACAAAAAGAATGAGAAACAAAATAACAAATTTGCAGCTAACAAATATATACTTCACCAGCTAATAACAAACAGGATATAAAAGTAATAACTTCCTGATTAAGGCAAAATAATTCCAACAAAAAAAACCCTCAACCCAAACAAATATTTAAATTACATGAAAAACATTCCAGGAATTAAATCAGCCAGAAAAGCAAATGAAATAAACCATCAAGATAACCAAAATCAGCAAAACCAAAAGAAACTGTAGAGACTTATATAATAAACTCAACATATCAGGGTTGTGACCCACGTTCACTCATACTCAAACATTAAAACCTGATAAAGGGTATGCCCTGCCCGCTACATTCAGGGCATTTAATAATGGACAGCAGTGTGGAGAAAAACAGTAGCGGAGCGTCAGTGGAGACAAAGCAGCAGTGGAGCGTCACCCACAGCTGATCACAGCAGCCGTGATTTCAGCCTCACATGACAAAAGGCGGACATGCACGCTCACAAGGAGGCAAAAGAGAGAGAGAGAGCTCTGCACAGCGATTACCTGCGACCACACTAGCATTAGCCACAACTGTGCATATACACCATAACACAGAGAGGGAGGACACTTACCACCTCACACCAATGTCAGAGCACACATGGACAGCTCAGGGCAGCCCCAAACGAAACACTATGGAATACACAGACATTTAGAGCCCAGACAAAACAGCTATATAGCCAGTGAGGAGAAGCAGGGAGCAGCCCTTCTTGTCAGGGACAGACGAAAAAGGCCTCAGGCTCAGATTCAGGTTCGTGCTCAGGCCCAGGCTCAGGCTCAGGCTCAGGCTCAGGCTGAGGCTGAGGCCGAGGCCTTAGGCTCAGATTCAGGCTCGGGCCCAGGCCCAGGCCCAGGCTCAGGCTCAGGCTCAGGCTGAGGCCTCAGGCTCAGACTCAGGCTTGAGCCTAGACTCAGGCTCAAACGCCATTTACATTTGTAAAATACCTCTGAAATTATCTGAACTGTAAGCTTGTGAGGCTTACGTGTGTATGCAAACGGCTGCTCTAAATAATTAACACATACCAGGCTCTAATAACTTCACCACTAACAGTCCATTCTGCACTTTAAACCGCTGAGTATTTTACCTGGATTTAACCTGGTTAATTCCCTCTAGCCCCCTTAGTTTTTATCCATGTAAAGTCTGAGTGAGCCTATGTCTGAATGCAGCAGTGAATCGCCGGGTAATTCACTGACAGGACGAAATCAAAACACCCACTGTAGATGGAGAAGTTGATCTGATCGTAAATCAAAGTTCTGTAGTACATCTGCTCTAAAACTATCACCATCAGGTCTCTCATGCATCCAAAGAGCAGTCTTGCACAGCTGTTGTATGTGTAAGCTAAAACTGCATCTGGTGTAAATGTGCACACAGTGATACTGCTTCTTATTCACTGCTGCGTGCTACAGTGATCCTCTCAACTCTTTCTTCAATGCTGTTGAAATGCTTTTTAACATGTAGCACTGTTGTAAGCTGTGCTAGCATTAAGCTCTGCTCTGCCTTGCTGCTCTATTATGAATACCGACTTGTGCAGTATTTTGACGCGGTGATGACCAGTAAACTCCTCCCCATCCAGTATGGCATAAAGCAAGTGTGAACTGCCATGATATTATCCTGATAATATATTGTCCTAATAATATCAGGGTTGGATGAGTGAAAAGGGCTTCAGATTCAGGCCCATGCTCAGGCTCAGGCCCAGGTTAAGGCTGCACAGGAGCAGGCGGAGATTGAGAACACAGGAGAGGAAGAGCCCTTCAAGAAAAGAAAGCAGTGCTGCTTCAGCCAAGAGTGAAAAAGATTAAGAAGACAGTGCAGCATGTGCAACAATACTATTGCCAGCTGCACTTCCTTATGTGCACCTAATATTCACAGAGTGACACACATGCACATACACACACACACCTACAGACACACACACATGCACACCCGACACAAATATACACGCATTCACTCACACTAAAGTTTTACTTATGCAAAATGTTCACTTTTATATGATTTTTTTTTCAAAATTGTTCTAGTTTGAGATGTGTTTATTCAAAAAGTTGATCATAATGTAATAGTTCTGAATAGAGCTGAAGCTAGTTAAAGGGTTTTAAGCTTTGAAAATGGAAAAAAACATTAATTTAAATGATTTTTAGAGCCCCTTTTCTGCAGGGACCCACTTGGGTCCCAAGGGTCTTAAGTGTGTTTTTTTTTTTATGTTAACCTGTATTTCTCCAAAAATAATAATGTATCAAAATCAGTTTTGTTCTAAATAATTAACACATACAAGGCTCTAATAACTTCACCACAAACAATCCAATCTGCACTTCAAATTTAGAAAATATTTCATATTATGTGGTTTTCTCAATGTAATAGTGGGTGCAATTATGAAGAAATAGCCATAAAATGTAAAAAATATTCAAAAAATAAATACAAACTTTGTAGTTCTGATTTCAGCTGAAGCTAGTTAAGAGGTTTAAGCTTTGAAAATAGAAAAAAATAAAATGATTTTGATAGCACTTTTTCTGCAGAGCCCTGTTTGGGTCCCAAGGGTCTGAAGTGTGAGGTTTTTTTTTAAATAAACCTCTATTTTTGCAAAAATAATAATGCATCAAAATCATTGGTCTTATACATATCAACATGCACATGACTCCAACAACTTCAAACTAAACAATCCACTCTGCCCTTCATAATTTATATTTTTTTGTTTTCTTGTTGAAATAGTGACTGCTATTATGACACAAAATGTCATAAAATGGGGAAGTGGGAGACCACATTCAGAAGGTGGTTCTGGAAGTCGCAGATGACTTGTACATTTATTAAGTGGTATTGCTTGCTGTTGAGGTATGGGAATGGATCTGGAAAGGGTGCCTTAATACGCACGTGTGTGCAGTCTATTGCGCCGATGGTGTTCGGTAGACCAGCAATGGAATAGAATCCTGTCTTGATTGGGACCTGCTCTTCTGCTGTATAGGGGAATTTTATATATTGTGTGGCCAGTCGATTGATTCCTTCCAAAATGTGCGGGAGAGCGCGGCTGATGGATGACTGAGATATACCCACTCTGTCTCCTATCTCCCTCTGAAATGTCCCGGTGGCTAAAAAGCCCAAGGTGGAGAGCACCTGCACCTGCGGTGGTACAGGATTAGACCTTTTGGTGTGGCTCCACAGGGCTGGCTCCAAAATATTACAAAGTTCGATGAGCACAGGTCTTGGAAGTCTAAATCGTCTCATCAGATACTCATCACTCTCTGAAAACAGATCTGCGTGGTCTCGGAACATGCATTCTGATAATTGGATGGCGTGGTTCCAATTAACATAATAGATGTGAATTTTCCGTGTTTATGTTGTGCCATGATGATTTGTAAAATAATGAAAATAAATTATTATAAAACAGAAAAAATATGATAGAATTAAGATTTCAATTTAAATCCCATCTTGCACAACTGTAGAATGAAAATAAACACAATAATTAATTACTTTCCACAAGAATTTCAGCGGTCAAATGTGCGTAAGTGTGCTCTTGAGTGTGCGTAGATTTTGTTCTTACCTAAGAACAAATCCCAGGTAAGAAACTATTGGTAAATGTTGGAATCTTCATGAAACGTGCGTAAGTGGGCTTTAAGAAGAAATTTCTTCGTAAGAACGGTTGGTGAATGAGGCCCATTGATATTAAAATCACCTAAAATGAGAATTTTATCAGTACTGAGGATTATGTTTGATATAAACTCAGAGAATTCTGATAGGAATTCAGAATAAGGGCCTGGAGGACGGTAAATCATCACAAATAGGACTAACTGACAGGATTTTGAATCAGTATGTGATAAGCTCAGAACAAAGCTTTCAACAGAAGAGTAATTAGGCTTTGATCGAGGATTAATAAGGAGACGAACGATAAACAGCTGCTACACCACCATCACAGCCTGTGTCTATTGGTTCATGAGTATTAAAATGACTGGAATGAGTGGATCATTTAAACTGACATATTCATCCTGGCACAGCCACATTTCAGTTAAACAGAATAAATCAGTTTGATTTTCTGATGTAAAATCATTCACCAGTAAAGATTTGAATGTCAGTGATCTGATATTTAAGAGACCACATCTAATTATCTGATGTTTTGGTGTTCTACATTTGAGGTTTTAATTTTAGTCGGACAATTGTGATTGACACTTCTTTTATTTGTTTTTGTGTTAACAGCTGTGTGAGTTATCGGTCAGAGAACAGACACAGTCTCTGTGGAATAATTCTTATATTTATCATTATCATATCTGTCATAACAGTCATGGCCGGAAAACTGTCCTAAAACAAGCTCAGAGGAGTGTGGAGGACTGCAGCTCTGCAACATGGTCTCAACTCTGAGAGGTCATGATTTAGGGTCAATAAACTCCGCCATGTTTTTCTACATAAAGGAGCTGCACCACCCAAAGTGGGATGGATGTCATCTCTTTCTATCAGACCAGGCTTTCCCCAAAAAGATGTCCAGTTATCTCTGAAGCCCAACATAATGAACTGGACTCCACCTCCATAGCCAGCAGTTAAATTACCACATGAAGCTACACATGTCATCACTGGTCCGACTTTGGAGGGGGCCAGAGAAAACTACTGTCTGAAATCGTGCTGCAATCGCAAATGAACACACTGGGCTCTAATTTCGTAGACCAGGCGCAGGCGCAGGTGCAGATGCAGGTGCGCGCCAACGAGGTGTGTCCAGGGCATTTTGCAATTTTCCTGCATGGCGCAGTCCGGCGCAGCGAGGCGCACCCAAGCCTCTGTCCCTCCTACCGGCGCAAGTGGCAATGAGGGAGGAGAGAAGGCGTGAGTGGGTTTAACACAGCCAGTCAAATGAACGCCTGTCTTTGCCTTTGAATGAGCTGCGGGCGAGGCGAAGTGACAGGTTCACCTCATCATGGAGCTCCAGGTGGCCAAACTTCTCCCAAGAGGAAACTGATGTGCTGGTCCAAGAAGTCCAAGCTCACAGTACCAGAATATATGATGATGCGAACAGACCTCCACGGGCTGATGATGCAAAGGCAGCCTGGGAGGAAGTTACTAATATTGTAAATCAAGTTTTCTCACATATTCTGAGACCACTGCCCAATGTAAAAAACAGTTTAATGATGTAAGGAGAGGGGCCAAACAAAAGCTCTCAGATCAAAGAAGGCACAAGGTGGCCACGGGGGGCGGCTCCTCCACCAGCCTCACTTTGAGCTCAGCGGAGGAGATCGCGTCCTCCACACTCTCTGTAATAAGTATTGAGGGCTTTGGTGGGATAGAAGTTGGGATTATGGGTAAGGCAAAAGTATTTTTCTACTAATGAAGACACTTACATTTAGTAACTTATATTTAAACCCCGCATAATAAAGATGAGTGGTGTGAACAGATCACAACATGAATAAATTGTGTAATGGCAATGAAATCAGAAGCACCCGTGCTGAAATGACACATTTTCATTTTTTGCAAGTGAAATTAACTTGTTTTACCCTATTGAATCATGATCGTTTTGGCATGTAACTCCTGATTACACAAGATCAAAGATGTGAATACATTTGATTAACTGTTTATTGGCCGAACCGACAGTGGTCTGACTGACCACCGCCACCATGGACATGGTGTGCTGGAAAGACGGGTGGCGAAGAAGGTCAGAGCCGCTGTCACTTTAACAGCAACTAGGAGAGCGCAGGGGCCACCTGGCTGTGCATTGAAGGCCACGATGCGCGTCACCGTGTGGACCACCTCGCGGGACAGATGTAATCTGTTCCTGTGTCATGAAAAGGAGTACAAAATTAAGTGATAATTACATTTAAACACAGCAGCAGGCTAATCCATTCATCATGCTTGTGATCCACCTGCATTCCTGGTCTGTCATCGCCAAATGGCAGAACCTTTGGTGAAATACTCTCTCCCGGTATCTCTTCCTCATCCTCCTTGCAATAATATATTCCATCTTTTTAGATTACATTAAGAATAAAGATTAAAACAGAGAAATATGGGCAATCACAGGTAAATCCTTAAGGGGGACAAGAAACACTGACCCAAGTTATCATTATTTTTAAGAAAGGCTTCTCAACATAAAAATCGCTTTATTCATGACTGTCAAAATCTAATACAATTGTAGAAAACTGTGACAAAAGTTCTACTTTAGCAGCACTGTGGGGAGCTGTAAAGCCGTGCCACCTCGCGTGACGTCACTGGTTGTGTAGACTGCATACTGACAATTGATTGACTAGCTTAAACACCTTTAATAGCGTTGTTCAAATGACAAATCAAGAGCCAAAAACGAGCCAACTCAACAGAGGAGACGTATTTTGTTTTGCGCCAGGCTGCTCAAACCAATATTACAACATAAGAAATCTAATCAGTTACATTTTCATCATTTACTGCTGAAATGGCCGGTGATACTCCGACTTTGGCTAGCTGCTATGAAGCGTCAGGATCCTCCTGTTAGCATTTATGTTAGAGTGTGCAGCGAGCACTTTTTAGCTCAGGACTATGTGAAGGAAAGGTATTTTGATGAGACCGGTGCACTGGCAACTCGTTGGACCAATAGACTGGACCCCGAAGCTGTCCCCTCTGTGTTTTAATTTTTCCCGCTACAGTGCTGGGTCGACAGATCAGCCCTCCCAGTCCACACACCCTGAGTTAACTGTGCATCGTAAAGAGAGAGCGCGCCGGCGTGCCCAGCAGAGAGAGGCAACTACTATAATGATGATCAAGTCAGTTCTTCAACTATGACAGGATATGAACATATAAATATCCCCAGTATATCCCTATAATAGTCATCTGTGTTCATGACCTGCATTCTGATCCGCCTCCCATCACCCTAACATAAGAGGTGCAGCAGCAGTTAAATGCTGCATTGGTTGGCAGTTACACAAGGCCAAACATACATCTCACAACGTAACACAATTTACAATATGTATTCAGCCTATCTGCAATATCTCCGGTAATTAAATCAGTCCCTTTATCTCTTACCTTACATTATTGGACAAACTGATGGATCCAGGTGTATCTGGTATTTTTAGTCTGCTGCAGCACATCTGGATTCATTAATTTGTTCAGAAATATCTTAATTCTTTCTTTAGAATTTGTCAAACTGTAGATACAACCTATTGTAGCCTATACAATGATAGAAACAGGGTATATGCAGGAATCCTGAAGTTCTTTTCATATACATTTTTCAGATTTATTTTATGACCCCATCACCACTTCAAACTAATCAGTAACACAAGTGGCATCTTAAAGTAGTCTTTATGTGAATGACAATTCTTCCTTAATTTTTAATTGGATTTAACTTTATTGTTTAAATAGTTTCACAAATAAACAGGGATTCAGAGGGCTGAGTCCTCCTTCTTCATTTGATCTCCTTCAGGATCTTTCCTGTTGTTCATGAGTTGCATTGGACCATATTTCAAGCCTGTATGACGCACACTGGACTGGAGTCACTTGAGTCATGTTTCAGCTTTTGCTGAGATGAGGATGTCATGTTTGGATGTTGGAGTCTTCTTAAGGTTATCACCCTCCTTCCTCAGTCATGTCATGAGAGATCTGTAAATACATGGGGAAACTCATAAGCAAGAATGTTACATGTTGCAAGTATTTCAATTTTAGTCTAATATCACTTGTTCTTTATTTTAGGCATGACATCATGTGAACAGAGTTGAGTTGATGATAACAAATTTTCCAGAGAATAAAGACTAATGTACAGTAGTGTAAATCACATAACACTGTACATTTAGCATTGTCTAATTATCACCACTCACTGGTTACTTGTTCAGTACTTCTGATGAGAGAATAATTGAAATGTGAAGTAATTTTGTGATACATAGACAGAAAAAGGAAATGTCTGATTTGTGTTTTATAATTTGAATATTTGTGACAAAACTAAATGGCTAAATAATAATTAAGTTGTTATATTGAAGAAGACATTGTTCAGAGCTTTCATTTGGTATATCATATGTTTAAATCAAACAAAAATTGAGCATTTGATGGGGCAACATATATATATATATGGTGTGTCATGTATCATTAAAATTCAAAATCATTTTCAGTCAGATTATGGGCTTCAAAAAAAGTTGGTTTGGTTTAGTTGTGGTGGGGCTTGTGGGCCATGGCCTATTTGGACCTTCACTGCCACGAGATTCCCTAAACACAACAGACACACAAGTTGAAATGTACTGTATATACTGTAAATAGTTTGTCACTTTTTCCTCGTTCTTGAAAACAGTTCAGTTCTGTTTCTCTTTTAAATTGAGGATATTTCATTTGTTGGAGAATTATCAGTTTGCAACATTATTGGCCACAGTTTCATGTTTGCTCTGCAGCTGTAGTGCTGCTTTGGTTTGGTGTCCCAGTAAAATAAATTAGACAAACACATAACATCTAATACCATGAGAATTTACAATATGTATTCAAATTTCAAAATAAACCATTCTTATTCTGCTCAGTTTACAGAGAACAAAATTGCTAGTTATCCTCAAGTAATATTCATAGTCAAATGTGAGCACTGACTTATCTCTGTAAACTAGAGTCATGCAGAGTTTTATCCGTATAACAGGCCATAACTAAATGAAAACCACACTTGAAGACTTACCAACATTAATGATCATCTTCTTATTCAAAGCCGTGGTACTCTGAGGAGGGGAACTCAGCCCTGACGGAGGAGACCACACAGGCAGGGATTCTATTCCTCCTCCCAAGGTAACCTCTGGTCCAGAGACTAAACTGCCTGTAAGCAGTTCACCTGAACAGACTGACAAAACAGCTGTTGTTCAGCACATTGATATCTTAGACAAGTTGCCCTAGAAGTTATGACATGGCAAAAATAGACAAGTCTTAACCATTGAATGATTATTTGCGCCAGCAGCAGACACGGCACAGTCCTTATTAGAACATGCACTTGGGTGAGAATGATAGTAAGTAAATGTGCATCACTTTGATTTGACTGAAAGACTGGAAAACTATAAAAATATGTTTCGCTTATAATGGCATGCTCTCCAATCAAAGCCTTGCACACGTTGAAATACTGAAATGCCTTTACTTCAGACTTTCTTAAGCTAGATTTTCGCATTTACAAACTGTCAATATAATTCAATACTATGATAATTCACAGAGAGGGAGAAAAAGAGGGAGTGAGAAAGACCGCAGTAACACAAGCAGAAAGCTTACCTGCTGTTAATAGGCCGCACCAATGTCTCCGCCCAGACTTCACGGAGGGGGAGCATGGCAACCTCCAATACGCCCCTCTCACAGCACACTATCCGATACATCCGGGACAGAGTCACGCACTTTAAACCGCCGACCACGTTGTCAATGTTTGCCTCTTGGCAACAAATCAACTCCATGGCGGACGGCATAGGAGAGCAGTTACCGCACAGGCATCAGGCCGTATTTCCAGCCCTATGCTCACCGGGGGCCTGAGGCTCAGCTGCTGCCTCCTCCGCTGCAAAAACTTCTCCTTCTGCTGGCTGAAATGGTCTCTTCCTCACCGGCTCAAAGGCATACGCCATTGGGTTGGCAGGATAAACCTCCACCATGTCCATGTCAACCTCGTCCTCCCACATTTTACTGCTCAGCTGGATCACACATAAACTACTACTTCGACGCTCTGCTGTTCCTGCACAACCAGTGATGTCATAACTGTCGTAAAATCAAGATGGTGCTGTGCGTGTGTCATAAATACATTCTTAAAAGTGTTTTTTAGTATTAAACGGCTGATTTTTTTCAAGATATTTTTATTTTAGACTCGCTCCTAATTAATTTCTAGCTGTATGTTGATGCCAATATGGAGTGTTTCATGACCCCTTTAAGACACCGAGTGACTTACATTTAGTCAGCGAGCGCCTCTATCTTTTTTCTTTTCTTTTGAATTTCTTGAGATGAGAGAAGCCGGATACTCCATATCAAATGATGTGGCTGTTTGTAGTTGGCTGAGAGATGTAACACTTCCAGCTGCCGTCAGGTTGAGTTTCCATTATGACAAACAAAAATGTAGTGTATGAGCTGGTTCAGACAGTTATATTAAATAGTGGTTACTGTGATTGTTCATTGCATTGAAATGTGCCTGACACTCTGGATACCTGCCTGTGAGGTTTTGGTGACGTGTGCACACTATGCGCCTGTCAGCCAAGTTACCACTGCACTGGGTGTGCTTCGCCTGTGCTGAGAATAGACCAGGCTGGAGCTGGTGAGCTTTCAGCACACCTTCCGCGCAGTTTTTTGGCACGAAATTGTCACTGTGCCAAGCTGAATCTGTCAACACCTCCCCCTGGTGCGCCGCCACACCCATCTCGGTGCAGCCGGTGTACCAAATGTGCCAAACTGGCTGTGCACGGTGGTGCGCTTGACAAAATAACCACTGCGCGGGGTGCGCCACCCTGCACTGTGCCAGGAATTTAGAGCCCGCTGACTCCACATTAATTTTACTGACTTCTGACTGATGAAGCCAGGAGTCATTAGTGCCAACATGAAAGAAAATCTTTTTTCTTTTCAGCAACATTAAATTTGATTTGATGTGGCCTGCTCTGACCCCGGGGATACACCTAACTATGCCAGATGACTTCGCTACCTTCGCGTTTCTCACTATAGAGTCACCAACAATCAGAATTCGATGCTTTAACTGAACCATAGTATGTTTGAGCATATGTTAATCAAACAGAGCAGGTATGCTTAGGAGTTAATTAACAGTAATTAGCATTAGCAAAACAAGACTACAGGCTACACACAGCCGAGGGGGGCAAATAGCCAGTGTGTCCATCAGATAAAGATCATGTTATAACTGTTAATACTGAGTCTCTCTGATTATCTTCATGCTGAGTCATTAAATCTCCCTGTTGTTTTAATCCACAGAGTTCAGCAGGAAACATCTGGACTCCTCAATGATGGAACCAAACAGCCTGAATCAGAGCTGGACTTCATATTTATGGTGATAACATCACACTTAAACATACTTCATGATCTTCAGATTTGATGGTCCAGCATCATCATCCAGTCTCTGTGCTGGTCTGTTTTGGAAGACTTCAGACTGTCAGATTATTCAGGCTGTGATCAACACATTTAATCTCCACTCTGTCATTGTTCTCCAGCTGCTGGAGAAGGACATCATCACCTTTGTGAAGAACCAGCTGAAGAGAATCCAGAGAGGTTTAAGTCCAGATTACCCAGAATACTTAGAGGGTCAGAGCGAGGATGTGTTGGTTGGTAAAGATGAGGAGCAGAGGAGCAGCAGAGAGGCATTTCTGGAGATCACAGTGGACTTCCTGAGGAGGAGGAATCAGAATGAGCTGGCTGACCATCTGTGGAACAGTAAGAACTTTTTTCAGATTTAATACGATGGAGAGAGGTGGAGGTTCACATTTTTAAATCTGCTCCACTCTGATGTTTATAACCACCATGTTTCCAACAAAGTCATTTTAGTCCAATCTGAAGATCTGAGCAACCCTCTGTGATCTCAGGACTTTGTCCAGGGTCCAGACCTTAATGTCATTTGTCGGTTTTTCCTGCAGGATCTCAGGCTGCACTGTGCCAACAAAAACTCAAGTCCAACCTGAAGCAGAAGTTCCAGAGGGTGTTTGAGGGGATCACTAAAGCAGGAACATCAACCCTGCTGAACCAGATCTACACAGAGCTCTACATCACAGAGGGAGAGGCTGGAGGGGTCAATGAGGAACATGAGGTCCGACAGATGGAGACCACATCCAGGAGACAATACAGACCAGAGAGGACCATCAGAGGAGAAGAAATCTTTAGAGGACCACCTGGAGAAGATGGACCAATCAGAAAAGTGATGACGAAGGGCGTGGCTGGCATTGGTAAAACAGTCCTCTCTCAGAAGTTCACCCTGGACTGGGCTGAAGACAAGTTCCATCAGAACATACAGTTCATGTTTCCGTTCACCTTCAGAGAGCTGAATCTGCTGAAGGAGCAGTTCAGCTTGGTGGAGCTTGTTCATCACTTCTTCAGTGAAACCAAAGAAGCAGGAATCTGCAGGTTTGAGGAGTTCCAGGTCTTGTTCATCTTTGATGGTCTGGATGAGTGTCGGCTTCCTCTGGACTTCCACCAAACAAGAACCCTGACTGATGTCACAGAGTCCACCTCAGTGGATGTGCTGCTGATCAACCTCATCAGGGGGAACCTGCTCCCATCTGCTCACCTCTGGATAACCACACGCCCTGCAGCAGCCAATCAGATCCCTCCTGGATGTGTTGACATGGTGACAGAGATCAGAGGGTTCACTGACCAGCAGAAGGAGGAGTACTTCAGGAAACGGTTGGTAGATGAGGAGCAGGCCAAAATAATCATCTCCCACATCAAAAAGTCCAGAAGCCTTCATATCATGTGCCACATCCCGATCTTCTGCTGGATCACTGCCACAGTCCTGGACCATGTGCTGAAGACCAGAGAGGAAGGAGAGCTGCCCAAGACCCTGACTGAGATGTACATCCACTTCCTGGTGGTTCAGTCCAAACTGAAGACCATCAAGTATGATGGAGGAGCAGAGACTGATCCTCACTGGAGTCCAGAGAGCAGGAAGATGATCCGGTCTCTGGGTAAACTGGCTTTTGAGCAGCTGCAGAAAGGAAACCTGATCTTCTATGAACCAGACCTGACAGAGTGTGGCATCAACATCAGAGTAGCCTCAGTGTACTCTGGAGTGTTCACACAGATCTTTATGGAGGAGAGGGGACTGTACCAGGACAAGGTGTTCTGCTTCATCCATCTGAGCGTTCAGGAGTTCCTGGCTGCTCTTCATGTTCATCTGACCTTCATCGAGTCTGGAGTCAATCTGATGAAAGAAGAACAGAGAACATCCGAGATCTTTGTCAAACCTCATCTGAACTACCTCCACCGGAATGCTGTGGACCAGGCCTTACTGAGTCCAAATGGACACCTGGACTTGTTCCTGTGCTTCCTCCTGGGTCTTTCACTGCAGACCAATCAAAAGCTTCTTCAAGGTCTGATGATACAAACAGGAAGTAGATCACAGACCAATCAGGACACAGTTAAGTACATTAAGTCAAGGATCTTCGAGAATGTGTCTGCAGAGAAGAGCATCAATCTGTTCCACTGTCTGAATGAACTGAAGGATCATTCTCTGGTGAAGGAGATCCAACAGGCCCTGAGATCAGGACGTCTCTCCACAGATGAACTGTCTCGTGGTCAGTGGTCTGCTCTAGTCTTCATCCTACTGTCATCAGAGGAGGACCTGGACGTGTTTGACCTGAAGAAATACTCTGCTTCAGAGGAGGCTCTTCTGAGGCTGCTGCCAGTGGTCAAAGCCTCCAGCAAAGCTCTGTAGGTGCTCCTACCTGCACAGGTTACATCAGATTATTGTATCTTTACAAGAATGATCGTTAACTAGTTGCTCTTCATGCTCTTCTGATTCTTTTCTCAGGCTGCGTGGTTGTAAACTGTCAGAGGGGAGCTGTAGAGCTCTGTCCTCAGTCCTCAGCTCACAGTCCTCTGGTCTGAGAGACCTGGACCTGAGTAACAACGTCCTGCAGGATTCAGGTTTGAGGCTACTGTCTGCTAGACTGCAGATTCCATACTGCAGACTGGAGTCTCTCAGGTGAGAATACGTCAGGTCTTTAACTCCAGGATGTCTGAGCAGGGTTTTGTAAAAGCTCTGCAGTCCACACCTGAACCTTTATCTTCAACACAATAACATGTCAGTGTTTGAGTCCTGTGGATGGTGAGTGAGTTCTTGAGACAGCAGACTGACATATTTCATGTGAAATTTAAGTCCAAAAATCCTCGACCCACTTTTCCCTCAGGTGATTTGGGGAAGGAGAAGACATATCTTGAATTTCTGACCCACAGCTGAAAGGCAGAGTCCAGGAGAGGTGGTGGGAACAGAGCATTACCTGTAATGGGCATTAGAGACATTGCCTTTGTATATTTAAAGTGGACCTAAATCGAGACCATATTTTCATGCATAAATAACAACAGGGTTTGTCAGACTTTTCTTGCTGACAGTGGTGCACAGAGCATAGATATTAAAGACACTGGACTGCTTGAAGCCTGCTCCATCTCAGCCCATACTGGTCCAACCATACAGCCCATAATAGTGTAAGAAATCTGGCAATGCCAAGCCCCGAATAGCCTTCTTTCTTTCCAGACATGATTCCCTTGTCCTTGGAATGAATTTTTTCCAAATAAAGTGTCAAATACATTGCTCCAACTCCTCGAAAAAAGACTTTGTAATAAAAACTGGTTTGTTTGGGAGAGACACAAAAAAGTGGCAAGATGGTCGTTTTAACAGAGTTAATTCTACCAGCTAGAGAAATAAGTAGTGAAGATCACCTATTAACATCCCTTTGGCCCTATCCAGTGCTGGTTTCTGATTGTGCTTTCATAAATCTTTGAACTTGCATGTTCCTGAGACTCCCAGGTAAGTAAAGGCACCATGAGCTATGTTAAAGGAAATTGGTCAAAATCCATACAGAGTGCCAGGGTGTTAACTGGGAGTAAAATGCTCTTCAATAGGTTGATTTTGTAGCCAGAAATTCTACCAATACCACGTTTTATGTCCATGGCCTTAGGTATTCAGAAATCCGCTTGGGAGAGATAAAGAACTAAATCATCAGCATACAATGATAGTTTGTGGGTTTGCCCTCCTCTACTGATCCCCTTCCATCCTGCCTCAGTCCTCATTGCTATAGCCAGGAGCTCAATACCTATGTCAAAAAGAAGTGGGGACAGGGGACAGCCCTGTCTGGTCCCTTGGTAGAGAGTGAAATAATCAGAGATTATTTTATTTGTTCTGATAAAGCTCTAGGTGTGGCATACAAGATCTCAATCCAGGAACCAAACAATGGGCCAAACCCAAATTTATTTAGAGCTGTGAGACCCTCTGTGTGAAGTTCATTTGGATGCAGAGCTGGTCTCCATCAGGAGGAACTATCTCCCTTCTCTGTTTCCTTTTTCAGTAGAAGCTCTCATTTGTGAAATTAATACTGTAGTGTCTCATTTTCTCAGTAAATACCGAATGAGCTGGCTCGTAACTTCTGCGCAGGAATGGCAGCTAAGATGAAAAACAGATGTAAAAATTTGTCCTTTCGCTCTTCAAGGAAGCACGAAAGCAGGCAAAGTCAACTTTCCAGAAACTTGTTTATTACGGTCACAAGGTGAAAAATAACAAACGGGAGATGATTTGTGTCACGACACCCCAATACAACAACTGAAGCTTGAGTTATGGTATGTACGTTATATAGCCGATGGGCGGGACTCCTCCCATCTTCTCGAAGGCTCCAGAAGGGTCCCTCCCCCTCTCCTTTTAACATTCACTTTCTTTAATTGTTAATTATAATTTTGTAATTTATCCTCCCATAGGCCTTTATACAATCCCATGGAGTCCAGAAGTTATTTATATTTAGCTATAAGGCACAACCAGGCATATTTCTTTCTTAATTCTATGGTTTTACACAAAATGGCTGACATGCTCCAAGATGGCTTCCCACTTAGTTCCAAATATGGTCGTGCTTTCCTGACCTGAGATCTGTTTGCTGTAGGATTATTCAGTACATTATGTTCTTTCTTTAAATACTTGTTTTTGGTTTAATATTTGCAACTTTGAACAATGGACTTCGTTAGATATGTATTCAGGCTCTATGGTGTATGACATATTCTGTTAATAGTGTTGTGAAGTCATTGTATTTTGACACTTTTATAAACTTATCAAAAGTACAACAAATAAAGCCCTTTATGCATACCATTTCTGTGAAAATTCTAACTACAGTGTGAGATTATAAAATATTATTAAAACAATCTTGAAATGTACATTCTGTGGTCATTTCTAACTATTGTAAGACCCTGAATAATCAATACATTCTGAACCCATTTCTACATTCAGTAAGGACCTCTCAATAACATGAAATGCTGGCGTTTGACATGTATCTGTGACTAAATATTCAAGAGACTATATAAACAATATAAAATGTAAATGTAGGAATATTATAATAATATTATTATGGATGATATAAAAGCATGCATAAAAGGCTTAGGTGTCGTACAGGCCCAGTATATAAGGTAACCTGTCCTTGAATGCAAAACCCAACATAAGGCAAAATATGTGCCTGGTAATATCAACAATGTTACAAACGCTGTATTTGTATGATACTATATAACTACTACTCCCAGCTAATGCTAAAAAAAAGAAAGTTACTTGAGTTACTAAAATGACCAACATACCAACATTCAACATTCCATTACTGAAAGTATGTTAAGAAAGATAAAAACATTAAAAGTATGAGTAAAGTAAAACTCATTAATAAACAGTGATACCAACAAGACATCGTACGATAATTTTCCACCACAATACCATTTCACAACTAATACTCTAGCAGACTGGTAGTCTCGTGGCCTCTCCCTCAGTGTTTGGTGAGCCCGGTCCAGCACAGGTGTTTTCTCCAGACCCAGCGACTCTTTGAGTAGATGCTCTACATAATCTGTGACATTTTTTCCATTCTCCCGTCTCCCCTTCACACTGAGTATGTGCAGGCTACATTGTTGGGACCTCGCCTCCAAATCTTCACCTGGAGACTTCATGCATACGGGAAATATGAATTAATGCCAGCAAAGCAGTTATGTCACTGAAATATATTGATCTGGTGGAGCTCTAGCCTCCCACATGTTTTCACATGATGCTGCCTCAACTGGAGGTCCAGCAGCATCATCTTAATGAGTAGTGTTATGGCCTCCATACCACTGGAAAAATACCTGGCTCAGCGTTGACCAAAGGAGACCAGAAACATATTAAAGGACGCCACACAACGGAGAAAGTTGATGTTTTTTTTATTGAAGTAAAATATTCAAATGAGAAACAAACTAAATGAACCAAAAGGGCTGGAGTTGTCAGCAAAAATGAACAGAACAGGAGAAAATGATCAGGCCAACCCATAAGGGGCCGTCGCACCCAACACCTCTCCATAAGCTGCCTGACCAAAAACGAACTAAACCAAGGAATAATCAAAACTGAGAAAACAGGACCATTGACAATCTCCAGCCCAAACTCAAACAAGGAAACCCAGCAACCTAGTGCTGCTGAGGAACAAAAGAGGGAAAAGGAGAAACAAAAATACCTGTGAATCCAGGAAACCAGAAAACAAAGGAGGAGTACACAGAAACCTCCTGCTCCTCAGGTCTGTGTGTGTGCCGACTATTTCTCCTCTCTCAGCTCCTCCAAATAGCCCTCCCCTCCCCGAGCGCGGATTGCTCTCAGGTGCGCAACAGAGGAGAGGAAGGAGGAGAACCAGGGAGAGACAGAGAGAGAAACGAGGAAGGAGGAGGACCAGGGAGAGACAGAGAGAGGGCCACACGTAACAAGTAGATATGAACAAGGCAGAGGATCTTCAAAGACTCATTAAAGGAACTTTCTTTAAATAATCAGGTTGTTGTGAATCTTTTCAGGCTGAGTGGATGTAGACTGTCAAAGGAAAGCTGTGAAGCTCTGTCCTCAGTCCTCAGCTCACAGTCTTCTGGTCTGAGAGTCCTGGACCTGAGTAACAACGACCTGCAGGATTCTGGAGTGACGCTTCTGTCTGCTGGACTGAAGAGTCCAAATTGCAGGCTGGAGACTCTCAGGTGAGAATAAACATGTTCAAATTAAAATCAAAGCTCTGACCATCATCGGAGGACCTGCACACCTTCAACATGAAGGAGCTACAAATGTGCACGAAACAGACTGAGGGTCATGAAACAAAGCATATTCAGGAAGGAGACTGTCATGATCCTTACAGTCTCCCTGAAGGTCAAAGGTCAGAGGAGAGATGCCTAACCTCAGGGTGGATCAGGTTCCTCTAAAAACTCCACAAGGAAAGACCAAAGGCTCTGAAACCCTTCAGGTGGGGTCAAAGCTGTTAGACCAGAACATGTCTGAGTCTTTGAAATGATCGACCCAATCAATCAGCAGCACATCCAAACCATTCATCATTTGATATGAACCAAACTAGGACAGAGTCCTTAAATCATTGGTCTTCAGCCCAGTCCCTGAGGGGTCTACGCTCACAGCAGCACCTGGAGCTGGACTTGTTCTGATCTTTATCTGAAACAGAGGAGGTTTTCAGCCTGCTCTCAAAGAGGGGCTCTCCCTCCTGAACCTGGACTATAGAAGACTTTAAAGGTCCTGATGATTAAAGGCTCCTCCCATACTACTTTAAAGCCTGAAGATACCACAGACAGGCCTTCATTCTGGACCTGATACTGTGATGTCAATCTGTGGATTTACCTGTCTGTCTGTCTGTCTGTCTGTCTGCAGTCTGTCCGGCTGTCTGGTCTCAGAGGAGGGCTGTGTGTCTCTGGACTCTGCTCTAAGCTCGTCCTCTCTGACAGAACTGGACCTGAGCTACAATCATCCAGGAGAACGAGGAGAGAAGCTGCTGTCTGCTCGACAGGAGGATCCACGCTGCAGACTGAACATCCTGAGGTACATTGACACCATAGAAGAAGAAAGAACCACATGTTGATGTTCAGCAGCCTGAAAAGTGAGATTAATGAGAGTCAGAGACGTCAGGGCGGCAGAGAAAGAGACTGGAGACTCGTTTGAGTTTGGACAGGAAGTCAGACTGTCACTGCAAACACTGATTTAGTCACGATTTTAATTTTTATTTATGTTAAAGTGTAACAAAGGCACATTTATGATTTAACAGGCAGGAGACAGAGAGGAGGTTTATCTGAGTGGTCAAAGGTTTAACATCATCAGAGTGGGGGGGGTCTTAACTGGAGCAGATCTGAAAAGTAATCTGATTACAGACTGAAACAACAGACTGCAGAGTGATTCAACAGTTCAGTGATAAACTTGAGTTACACCCCCACACATCAATTATTAAAGTTTTAACCCCTTCATCTCCGAGGGTAACCTCTCCCTCACCCTCGCTCGCCCCCCTCTTCTCAGGCTGCAGCTCTCTCTCTCTCTTTGTCATCATCATGTATTTAAAGACCACGTGGCCTAAAGTTTCAAAGGTCTCCCCCGCCCATGCTCAGACTGATAAACGCAGGTCTGTGTGTGGAAATGAGCGCACACAATGAGCGCATGTACTAACAGGAGAAGTAAACACATAGATCCTGTTTGTGATGCAGAAGTCTGAAAATAAAGAGCCATCTTCGGGCCGGTCTCACTGAAACCATGGTCTGACCTGGTTAAGAGGATCCACTCAGAGCTCTGAGCCCAGACAGACCCTGGATGGAGACAGAGGGGAAGGTTTTCTGTAGAAACCTCCTGATTAGTGTGGGCTGGAGAGGGGGGCTATCTCAGGACCCTCATGAATGAAGAACTGATCACAGCTTTGGTTTCTGTCTCCAGGTTGGACCATGGTGGACCGCACAGACTGAGTCCTGGTCTGAAGAAGTGTGAGTGTTTTTACTCTTTGATTTGATGATGATTATTCAACTTTTTACTCCTCATGAACTTTTCATTTGAAGGATTCTCTCAGAGCTCCAGAGATAAAACACCATCAGGAGGATAAACCATGGAGACATGAAGGTCAGAGGTCATTAGTCTGAGAATCAAAAACATGATCAAAGTGAAGATGAGGAACAAAAATCAGCAGAGATGGTGTGTTGGTGTGATCAGAGAAATGTCCTCCTAAAAACAAAGCTCTGTGGTCCTTCTTCAGATGTCTCAGCAGGCTGTGGGGGCCTCAGGTGGTCAGGGGGGTGTCCCTCAGCTTTGGAGCAGCAGACTGGAGGGCCTGATCTCCAGAGTGTGGAGTTTGGAGATGCTTGGTGTTTATGGAGCAGAGGTTTCTGGTGGTGGTCTCTGGGGTGTGTAGGTCCTTCAGGTCTGAGGGAGCGTGTCCATGGATGCACTGAGGGGTGAGCAGAGGGATTTTAGGTTCAGTCTGGACCTTGGACTTTGACCACGGTGTTACATGTGTGCATCATTAGCTCAGGCCTTCTTCTCTGGTCCAGAATAAAGACCATGGTGGTTCAGGTCTGGTCCGTGTCCACATTGGAGCTTTTACAAATGGACCAAACTGAGTGACATGGAGAAGAAATGCTCCTCATTGGTCAAGATCTCTGGAGAGACTAGTGACTCCTCTGCTGCAGCTGCTCCAACATGTTAGAAAACAGTCTGATTATTAAATCTATTTATTCTAAATCTATACTGACTATCAGTCATGAGCTCGTTTGAGTTTGTGAGCGGCCTGATTCAATACAAAAACTTTATTCAAAGAATGATTTTGATTGTTTCCTCAAATCTTGTTCCAAATGATTTGATTCTCTATTGTAGTTTTTTTCTTCTCCAGTCAAAACCATCAATCTGTTCATTTTTCCTACGTGTTGACCTGAGGTCTGATTGGACAGCAGCTGAGTCATGTGAGGACGAAGCTTCATGTTTAATCTGTCAGATAGAGCAGGATTTAAAGCAGCAGCACAGAGTTTCAGAAGACATTGTGTCCATCAAAGTCTAAAGTTGTCTAAAATCTGAAGCGTCTTCTGTCCAAACTCTGACTGATTTGAGCGTCAAATGTGTGAACTGTAAACTGTAGAGTGTGCTGTCTGTTAAACAGACTGATTCTGTCTCAGTTCAACTCCTGTGATGTGTTTTAGGCACTAAAGTGTCTTGGCACAGCCGTCCTCTCATTACATGAAGACCTCCATACTGTTCATTCTCAGTCTAAAATCAGAGCACTGATGTGAGAACTAAGGAGAGAAGATCTGTGGAGACTGCTGTCCTTACTCTAGGAGAGCTTCTCATTGATTATTGACGGCAGAACTAATATCAGCTCTGATTATCAGCTGATGAAGGATTCTTGGAGCTGAAACATGTCTCACTGCTTTAATCAAACAGAGTTTTCTGTCTTTTGTGAATGAACTTGTTGTTTTGGATCATCCTGTTAAATCCCGTCTCCTGCTGTTGAATAAAAATGCAGTTTGATGAAGACGATGTCCTCTGAAACTCTGTGCTGCTGCTTTAAATCCTGCTCTATCTGACAGATTAAACATGAAGCTTCGTCCTCACATGACTCAGCTGCTGTCCAATCAGATCTCAGGTCAACACGTATGAAAACTGAATTTGGACGATGGAACCACAAACACAGAAATCAAACTTGTTCAGATGGAGAGATGGAGCAGAGTTTGGGGTCAGAGGTCAAACATGGCCGACTCAGCAGGAGATAAAAGCTAAAACCGTCAGAGCTGACTCTGAACCCTCAGGCTGATGGAGCGTCAGCTCAGATGATTGTAGATGATCAGATGATGACCTGCTGCTGTGATGTTTCTCCTTCTCTCCATCAGACGCCTGTGAGCTGGAGGTGGACACAAACACAGTGGACAGAAGACTCAGACTGTCTGAGGACAACAGGACAGTGACACGTGTGGAGGAGCTTCAGTCATATCCTGATCATCTAGACAGATTTGATCCTCATCCTCAGCTGCTGTGCAGGTCTGCTCTGAGCAGTCGATGTTACTGGGAGGTCCAGAGAAGAAGAAAAGTTTATGTATCAGTGAGTTACAGAAAATTCAGGAGGACAGGAGACAGTTCTGAATGTTTGTTTGGATTTAATGATCAGTCCTGGAGTCTGAGCTGCTCTGATCGTGGTTACTCTGTCCTTCACAATAACAGAGTAACATTCTTCTCCTCCTCCTCCTCTTCATCCTCTCCACCCTCTGGTAGAGTAGGGGTGTATGTGGACTGTCCTGCTGGATCTCTGTCCTTCTATGAAGTCTCCTCTGATGGACTGATCCACCTCCACACCACAGAGACCACATTCACTGAGCCCCTCTTTCCTGGGTTTGCGGTATGGTCTTGTTCCTCAGTGTCTCTGTGTCCTCTGGAGTCCAAACCTGCAGATGATTCAAACACCTGAGACGTCTTGTCCTCTGCAGTGTCCCCTGAAGAGACGTCTGACAGGAAACAGCTGATCATCAGTCAGCTAATGTCACTATGAACAGCTGATTGTTCTGAACAATAACAGGCTGAAATAATTCAAATAAAATGAAGAAAATAAATGTTTCATGTCTTTATTTACCTGATGAAGAACATCTGAACACCAAGAACCAGCTGCAGACTCATCAATACATTTAAAAAAACTAACAGATATATGTTTTAAACTGATCAATATATTTGTTTATGTGATAAATATATTAATTATACTGGTCAATATATTTATCCAGTTTCCCTTGCCCGGACATGGGATAGAAGGTAATTATCGTATGTAAAATAAATCACATTTTTGCCATATGTTTTGGTTTTATATTAGGACATAACATTTTGCCTTATATACTTGGATAATAATACACCTATGCCTTTTATACTTATTTTTACATTATCCACAACAATTTTCAAAATGTTACATTTCATGATGTTTTATATTTTCTTAGATATTTTGTCATATGTAAACATCAACCAGCAGCATTTGAAGTTATTTAGAGTTCCACACTGAAGGTAAAAATGGGCACTGAATGTATTACCTATTTAGGGTCTACAAATGACCACAGAAATGTATGTTTAAAATTGTTTTCATAATGTCATAATCTCACAATGTATAGAATTATGATATGAAATATTATGCATGTAATGGTTTTTTGGTCATATTGCAACCAAACTGGACATCAAGGAAGTCCACAAACATGACACAGTGGAAAAACCTGCTCATAAATTACACCTCCTTGGAAAATACAGACTCCTCTTTCAATAAAAAATAATCTAAACTCTACCTGGCTACCATTCATTACTTTTTTACAACCATGACCCGCTCCCACAGTTGATCATTCTTACAGCACACTTTTATCACATCAACAATTACAGTATAAAATCAACTTCATCTCCATCCCTCCTAATTCCTATTTTCTTTCTTTCATTTTTTTCTTTCTTCTTCTCCCTCTTTGCCTGATTACCAATAAGTCCTTCATGATTACAAAATATCAAACAACTCCTGTGACTCTTTATTTTGTTTCCCTACACACCCACACTTGGAACACAACTATGTTATAAACAAATGGGTAGAGGTGCAATCATTTCCTGACTATTGGTCTATCTGTATATTTATTATCATTTTGATGACAATATAACTATTTGAATGCCTGTCAAAAGGAAGCCACAACAATACATGAACATGACTCATTATTATTATAAGTAAAATGGTTATAATTATTATTATCGTTGTTGTTTCTTAGCATTTGAAATAATAATAATAATAATAATAATAATAATAATAATAATAACAATAATAATAATAATGTGTTATTGCATTAAATATTGTTTCAATATATATTGTTGATTTTCATCATTAGTTTTATACTGTTATTAGCATTATTATTTCTTATATTACTTCGTAATGGATTAAAAGCTTTATTATGCTGAAAACATTAATAGATACATTAGAAATAAATCTAATTCTGGCTACAAGGATTTTATTTTTGGCGGGAACACCATTTTTTACCCCTCTTTTTACAGTAAAATATTCATTTGTGGGAAACAATAGTTTGTGTAGTTTGTGTAGTAGAGCAGCATCAGATCCTCTTGGTTTGGGGGAACAACAAGCCCAAATGAGAAACTGCACTTTGGGAAAAAGCCCAAAAATAGGCAACCTGCAACTGCCAATATTTACAAGCAACTTTTCAACAAAAGAAGCACAACACTGCTTATAATAAGCAGACCTGGCAACTATGTTTATAAGCCACACTTCTTAAATCAAACTAAGACCACTCTGCTAAGGTATGAAGAGAACTAAAAAGGCTGCTTCTGAATGACCAGCTCCTTGAAGACTTTCTTCAAGATATTTCTGTGTCCTAACACTTGAGTGTAAAAGTGCTTAAACTTGCTTTTTCACATTCAGCTCCACAACAAGAGGCTCAGAGATGAGCTCACTGTCTCTGCTGATGGACATTCACTTTGACTTTGGCCTCATGACTCGAAAGGCCATTCTTGGTAAACAGCGCCACCTCCTGTCAGACACTGGAAATGCACCCAGAGCACAAACAGGGAGGATGAAACGTGTACCTAATAAAGTGGCCTGTCAGTGTACTCTATATATTTCATGTTTCGATAAAAATGCTGTTTTTAATACAATAATGCTGTTCTCATGCCTCTCTTCCTGACATCAAGGAGCTAAGACGCAAGGAAAGGACACAAGTGAAGGAGGTAGGAAGGACAGAGTGATGTTGTGAGAAGCCCCTCCCTCTTTATTTCTGTGGTTGAACTCAGGATCTCAGAGTTCTGCATGAGTCCATTAGGGGGCGCTGTGACCTCATGTCTTTGACAGGTCAGAGCAGTTGGTAATATTGTCGTCCAGAGGAGTCAAACTGAATCTCCTCCCTGTTAGTAAAGAAGCCTTGGTGTGTAAAAAAGGCCCGGGATTTAAAGCCCCCCTCTTATGACACACTGTGATGTCACAGCGGTAGAGCATTGTGGGAGCTGCCACAGATAAGACGAGCCAGCATCCCTAAAGCCCTTTTCACACATGCAGCCCTCATATTATCAGGATTATACCGGCTCATTCACTGACATGGGCGTTCACACATGTCCTCTCAGCAGGGACTATGTCCTGCTGGACGGGGAACAAGTGGTGGAGGGGAACAGGGGGTTCAAACATACCTCCTATTATTATATTTATTTAATAAATAAATTTATCAGTGAAATAAATACATGGATCAGTGTGCAGCTGGTTCTTGGTGTTCATCATTCATGTTACATCACATGCTAACTATGCTCGGCAGGAGAAGCCTTGAGACCTGAAAATAAAAATGTACTTCCTATTCGCTGATCTGGCCTTCAAAATAAAAGTGGAGTCATCTGCTCTACCCAAAATTTGGATCAATTAGAAAATTGTCTTTTCAAACTTTCATGTACACATTTCATCATGATAGTCCACTGAGAGGGCTGTAACCATGACAACAGACCTGCATTTGTGTTTAATCCAGGCAGCAGTCAAGTTTGATGATTCTTCTTTCATCCACAGAAGCCCTGAAGTCTACTGACTTATTTACACACAGTGTCACTTGTTATCACTCAAAATCACTCCTCGGTCATTTCACTGAACATCAGATCCAAGATGAAGCTCTGATTTCATGTTTCAGCTCTAAAGAGCTCAGCTTTTGCTTTACCTCTGGTTCCTTAAGTCTTTACTGATGACTGCTCAAGCATGTTCACAACCTAATGTTCAAAATACCCTCCAGTTTTCATTCACTGTTTGCCCCTGATCCACCTGGATTCTCAATCTGTCTGTGGTCTTGACGCTTTTAGTCCATCTTCCCCATACGGGTCCAGTCGACTCTGATTGGCTGACAGGTGTAGCGATAATTTTTCTGGATATAACTGGATATTAATTAAAGAAATTAAGATTCATTTAATAACAAATTTCACTCGTTAATTCAGGGGGCACCATCCTTTTAAAAAGGCAAATTTTTAATTCATTTGTTGATTACATAATTATTTCAATTAAATCAAATAAATCAATTAAATCAAACTTTATCAATTTCATCAATCTCAAGTCTCAAGACAGAGCTCTCATACAGTGATGTCAATCTTCCAAATAAAATACCAACAGACAGAACTTTAAATTTAAGGGGGATTAATTAAAATGTATAGGATAGATGTATAGGATAAACTAAAGTAACATAAAATAAAACACTTAAGAAGGAATAACTGTCAGTCATACTGATCAATGATAATGTGAATAAGGAAAGAAGTTATATACACTAAAGAAACATGTTAGTATATTGAGTGGTTATGGAGGACTAATTTAATGAATTAAACTACTTTAGAAAGGTCAAATCAGGGGTAGTTATTATGAGAGTTAAACCAAGACACTCAAGCCCGTCTGGAGGACTTCAGAACCGCAGTCTTACTATGATGTTGTTTTGTTGTTTCGGGATTCTCAACTGGTCCAGGAGCTACTGGGGAGTTGAAGGACTATTTTGGTTCCGGGTTGTCCCAAAGGCACGTTAAGAAGTCCACACTCGACCCAGCGTGATGGATCCAGTGAGATGATGTCCCTAAGCGAGCTGGTCCCGGGTTTCACAGGAGAAAGGTGCCGGCTTAGACTGGACTGAGACGGGTTCTGTTGTCCGGTGAACTGGAGCTAGTAGCTTTGAGGTCTCGATTAGATGAAAAGACGATTCGTGATTAATTCCAAAATTAATTTGTTGGCCAGACAAATACTGTTTCCATAATTGATAACAAAAGTCCATTTGCTATGGAACAAATCTTTAGAGTTTTATAGCTTACTGGATTATAAAGAAAACTGGCAGGCGTGTTACCTTACTTAGACAAAACTTAGACAAAAACGATACAGGAGAGCCGTGTTGACAAAAAGAATAACGGATGATACCGTAGAAGAAGACGTAAAACAAAGCGTAGAGATGAAAAGTCAAAGAAGAAGAGAGAGAGAAGAATGTGTCTCTCTAGTTTAACTTCTTAGGGCTGTCACACAGTAGGAGGGCTCTAGATGACTATCAAAGACTTTATCAACTTACATTTTGCCAAAATATTAAGTCGTACTTTGAAAACCACCCAATATAAACACTCCAACTGAGTAGGAAATCCTAAGATGAATGTTTTGATATCAAACATGTCTATATTTAAACAATAAGAAAGAATAAAACGTGAAATTCTTCTACAAAATATGAACAAACAAGATAAATGTGGTTAACATTTAGATATCCAAGTTTGCATGCCTCTGAGATGTTATGCTACCAAAACTTAATGTATGGAAATCCTATAATAAACATTCCTTCAATAAAACAGGAAATAATGCAGAGTACAGGTGTATTTCTGGAAGAAAGTTCTCTCCTCAGTTTTCCACTGAGGGGCGCTCTTGGTCCATCAGACGGCTAAGCATCAGAAGAGGCTTTAAAAAAATAATGCAGCATATTCATAGCTTTGGCATTTGTAAGACTAGAAACACAGAAGTCACATCATCAGAATGCATTTTTCATGACAGAATCAAATATCACATTGTTCGATGTGTCCATTGTTTCGTTAAAGAGTTTATGGGTTTGTGGATTTCTGTTGTCTGAAAGACATGTTTTCTACATTTGGGCAGAGATGAGGAGTCCAAATAACCAGGGAGGTCAAAAGTTATCTTAGGTGTCACAGAAGAATCTCTGGGAGTAGAAAAAGGTTATTTAAGTCTCCGGGAATGTAGTCGGTTCGAACACCTTGTCAGGCCTCAGCCAATCAGGAGTTAGGGAGGAAGTCCGGAGTAATAAATACAATATCTGGAATCAACAAAGGTGTCTGCTCGTTGTAGATGGCAGGAAAGAAGAGGGACTTTATGGCTCCACATGTCTCTAGTGAGTTACAGTGGGGTCTTCAGAGGAGAAGGAAAAGGGAAGTGAAGAAATTCTTGTCCTTTTAATATTTGAGGAGTTCATCTTGCTACACAGGTCACCTCCATGGTGACTGGTTTAGGGAGTAACAACTCTGCAGTCATTAGCCCAGTCCAAATGCTCACCCTTGGGACACACTTATATGTCATCACTCATCACCTGAAAAAAATACTTAGGAATATAATCTCAAAACATTTTTGTTTAATATTTTTGTTTCTCTCACTGAAATAGTGATTTATGGCAACACATTATCAAACACAAAAATGATAAATGTTCAGATTTTGTGACTATTAGACTAAAAACAGGTTACTCTTTGAATGATCAATAAACAACCATGACATAAATATACTAAAATGTTAATTTTCACTGATTGTTTTACCATTGCAGATGCACTTGCATGAATTATTAATATAATTATTTTATCAGTCATATATATTTGCAGCTACAATGTCCACATCAGGGTCCTCATGGACTTCAGGATTCCACAGTGGAACAGCACGATGCCCTCACACTCTGACTATGGAAAGGGATAGTTCAGTTTTTTGAAGTGGGGTTGTATGAGCTCCATATGTCCACTAAGTACCTTAGATGCAGTAGAAAGTTCTCTCCTCTCCCTCAGTAAGCCACAGTCTGTAAAAGTCTGTTACACAGAACCAGCCGCAAACAGGGAAGTAACGTAACGGGAACAAGGGTATTTTCGCCACCTACAAGAACTCCCATCAAAAAATAACACCACAGTTTAAGAGTACGCTACCTAGAAATGCTTTTAAGTGCATTAACTTTTCGGAAATATAAATTTTATCTGGAACTAACCAACTCACATGAGCTGCTGAATCACTCCTCCTCCCTCTCAGCTGTTGTAAACATAACAATCTAGCGGCTTCAGGCGTCGGTTGAAGCCTCATTGATAGCAGATTATTTGACAAATATTTTGGAGATGGGGTTTTTGTGTTGCTTCCCTCAATGCATATGGAGCTCATACAACCCCACTTCAAAAATACTGAACTATCCCTTTAAAGTCCATGAGTGTGCTGTTTGGGATGGAGCCATTTTACAGTCTGTGCTCTGGAGCGGCCATCACACCTCCACCTAATATGCTGGAAAGACTGATGTCACAGTGGTAGGACATCACAGTGAAAGGTCTACTCAGGGGATCCAGGATCAGACATTTCATGCAGCCACTGGTTCACAAGAGGAGAGGGAGAGGTCCAGATGCTGTGGACTCTGCTGTCTCAGACTTTAAGAGGAGATCATTGATCAGAGTCTGACCTCACCTCTCAGAGACTTGAGCTGCTCTCATTACATTTACTTGATCATCCTTCAGTCCTCTCTCCTGGACAGCACCAGCCTTTAAGTCTCAACACACAGAATTGGTGTGGAGGTGGAGCATCTGCAGAAACGTCACACTTCCATACAGTTTGTTACTTTTTCCACATTTTATTCTAAAAACACAGATCTGCTTCAAATTGTTAATCACACCATTAAATTCAGATACAAGAACATGGTACAACTTCATCCAGCATATTTGAAGGTCAAAGGCACAAAGCTGCAGACATGGATGTAAGTTAGATTTAAGAGGAACTGTTGATCAGTTAGGCTGCAAATCTCAGCACTTGAGGACAAAGTCTTGGACTGGATCAGTATCAGAGAAATTTTCTTCAACAAGTTGATATCAGGATCCTTCAAATCAGTTTTGAAGAAACAACTAACAGATGATGTTTGTGCAGCTTTGGTCACCACAGAGCTCAACAGTGACCATCTAGATTTACATGCAGGCTAAAATCAGCTGTAGGTGCCAACAAGGGCTGTAAAAAACAGTTACTGAAAAATAAATGTAAAAACCTTTCTTCTTTTCCTTGGCTCTCTAAGTCACTTACTTTACCCCATCTCTGGACTCCTGCAGTGAAAACTATCCCTAAAACTTGGAGGTTGTGTCAATGTTTGAAGATAAAATACTGGAAACTGTCACTGCTTTCATAATGGTAGAGTCAGCCATTTTGTGTACAAGAAAACTTTGAGGACTGATTTTTTTTAGCTCAAAGTATGATAAGAGAATTCCATATTAGTATGTTGTAAAAGCTTAAAGTGTCAACATAGACAAGTCTGCCTACGTCCAAACTACACAGTGTAGCTTTGATGACAACACTGCAGCAGGCAGTTTAATTTGCAGACAGAAATTTAATTTAGCTCGGGACAAATTTTTATAGAATTAAGGCAAAACTTGGTGAACACGATTTCTGTGTCCTTTGTAGTTTATTTCTTCTGTGAGAGGGAAAAAACTAACAATCAAATATAAAGTGTTGTAGAAAAATCAAGAACCTTCTTTTAAGGACATATTGCCCAGCTCTGGTGTCAGCAAGGAAGCCTGCAGATAAAGACTAGCTCCTCCAATCAGAAATGTCACTGTGATGAGCTAGAATTGTGTGAATCAGCTGTGCGGCTTGTCATCAGTACCTCAACAGCATTGTGGCCAAATGGAAATTCAGGATTCTTCCAGGTTAAAACATGATGTGACGATGCTCTCTGGGCTCCAGCCTAAAATCTCAGTCTTTGTCTTTAACATCAGCTTCAGAAAAGTCTTTAGTCTTGTCCTCAGTCTCTGGTTGTAAATGTCTCTTTGGGTTCGAGTCTCTGACAGATTCAGGTCCTCCACAGTCCTCTCCATGTGCTCCTGTCACTGCCCCTGTTTTCATCACTTTGGCTGTGACAGAAAGACTGACCTCCGGCACAACCGTCCTGTCAAATAAGAAAAGCAAGAGAATCCTTTGCTCCTGCTGAAGGGTCTCTGTTATCTCTAAGGAGCCATGAGGAGGGTCCACTTCAGTTTTTATTTCAACGGCAGGATCTAAAGGTTTCACTGAAGTGTGGACTCTCATGTGACAAGTCAAATTCTCTCTTTGACTAAATATTTACAGGGGAGCTGAAGGGTTTCTCTCCAGTGTGAACTCTCATATACTTAGTCAGATAACTTTTTTGTCTAAAACTTTTACAACACTGTGAACAGCTGAAGGGTTTCTCTCCAGTGTGAACTCTCATATGCTTAGTCAGATTATCTTTGTGTCTATAACTTTTACACCTCGTGAGCAGCTGAAGGGTTTCTATCCAGTGTGGATTGTCATGTGTTCAGTCAGATTTCCTTTTTGTCTAAAACTTAAACAACACTGTGAGCAGCTGAAGGGTTTCTCTCCAGTCTGATTTGTCATGTGTTTAGTCAGATTACCTTTTTGTCGAAAACTTTTATAACACTGTGAGCAGCTGAAGGGTTTCTCTCCGGTGTGAATAGTAATATGCTTAGTCAGATCACCTTTTTGTCTAAAACGCTGACAACACTGTGAGCAGCTGAAGGGTTTCTCTTCATTATGAATTGTCATATGCTTAGTCAGATCACATTTACGTCTAAAACGTTTATAACACTGTGAGCAGCTGAAGGGTTTCTCTCCAGAGTGAACTGTCATATGCTTAGCCAGGTTACCTTTGTGTCTATAATGTTTGCAACACTGTGAGCAGCTGAAGGGTTTCTGTCCAGTGTGGACTGTCATATGCTCAATCAGATTACCTTGTTGTCTAAAACTTTTACAACACTGTGAGCAGCTGAAGGGTTTCTCTCCAATGTGAACTCTCATATGCTTCGACAGATCACCTTTTTGTCGAAAACTTTTGCAACACTGTGAGCAGCTCAAGGGTCTCTCTTCATTGAGATTTGTAATATTCTTGGTCAGATCACTTTGTTGTCTGAAACTTTTACAACACTGTGAGCACCTGAAAGGTTTCCCTCCAGTGTGAATCACCTTGTGTTTTTTCAATGGCCATTTTTGTACAACACTTGCATCACAGTCACAGCAGCTGATCAGTTTTTCTCTGGTTCTGATTCTCATACAAACTTTTAAAGCACTTTTGCAGGTCAGTCTTTGACTGCAGTTACACCTACTGACTGTTTTCTCTCCTGAATAACTTCTCTCATGGTTTTCAAGAGACTCTTTAAGTTTGAATCTTTTCCCATGCTCAGAGCAGCTATGTGATTTGTGTTCTGTAACTTTCCTCCAATCAGCACTGTCATCAGTCTCTGCTTCAGAACAGTCTTCAGTCTCTGCTTGTGAATCTCTCTCATGGTCAAAGTATCTGTCTACCTCTGGTCCACGGTCCTCTCCATCAGCTCCTCTCTCCATCTCTTCAGTTTGAATTTCATGGAGCTGTGAGAACTGAGGCTCCTCTCCATCATCTTCACCCTTCACAGGAACAGGAGCAAAAGGGGATGTGATGATATCAGCCCCCTCTGGTCCTTGAAGCTGCTCTCCCTCCTGACTGCTCCAGGGTTCCTCTGGTTCCTCTTTAATGTGCAGATGCTCGGTCATCTTCTGGTTCAGACTGGAGCTCCTCTCCTGCTGCTCTGAAGGAACCTCCTCTTTACTCTCTCAAGGCTGCTGGACCTCCTCACAAACCTCTAAAGTACAAAAGCACAGAATTTTCAGAGAATGGTAAATGGACTTGAGCACAGAAAGAGCTTTCCTTGCCTTTCTGAACACTCAAAACAGTTTGACACCACAGGCCACATCTACCCTTTCACACCCATTTCAAACCCATTTACACACCACTGAAGCAGCAGTGGGAGCACACTGGGGTGAAGGGTCTTGCTCAAGGACACACTGACATGTGACAGACAGAGCTGGGCTTGAACCTGCAACCCTACAATAATTAATAGAACAGGTCAGATTTCACCAGTGATCTAAAATCAGGATGATTTTTTTTATTAAAGCACTCAAGGCTCAAAATAATCTTTTAAAAGCTCTGTTTTTCTCTCCCGACTGTGTGAAGGGCAGAGTGTGTGTGTTTAATAATCGATTGTGTCATCATTTCTCTGAAAATCAATAAACATGCTGAACGTTTTGTGCCTGGGTGTGATGCCCTGATGAAGTCCATGTGTGTGAAATGCTGAATGTTAAATTCTTCAGTAATATGAATCTATGAATCCTAGAAAGAACTCAGCAAAAGGTAGGGTGATGATGACCACAATGTGCTACAACAAAAACACTGAAGTCATTTCAAACATCAGTTCTTATAGTTTTATGAGTTTGACTTCAAATAAATAAAATACAACATGACAGTGAAATGACAGAGTCCATAACTTGATATTTAGTAAAGGATGTGATGCATTAAAACACAATAATCAAAATGTTTCTGTAAATCTGGGTCTGACTTTGCTCATCAGGTGGACTTAGTGAACTTTTTAATTCACAGCTCTAAATTCCACTCTTTTGAAAAAATGACTGCAAATCATTGAACAAAGTTTGTAAACCTGCAGACACTGACAGACTAGTCTGAAGACAGAGCAGTGTTTTAACATTTAAAGGAAAGTTACAGAAACTTTGGAGCTAAAATTACCTCTTCACACATTTATCGATCTCAAGAATTATGGTCATTGAAATATTGAACAGTGTCATCACACTTCTGTTTCTCAGATCCTGCAGGCGGAGTGTCCTGTTGTGTTATGATTCAATAATCCATCAAAATTCAGGACATTTGTTTCATGTTCTAGTGAAGCCTCTGGCTGCTGTTGGGTGCAGACATTCTGCCATTTCACTCTCCCTCTCTGTTACATTTAGAATTATTTTGATCACAGGGACAAACATAAAGTTCATAAATGTAGCAGGGACTGTACTTTATACAAATAACTCTGGGGAGAAACTTGGTCATTCCATATGAACTCAACCAGTATGGAATCCCAAAAGATTCATAATTAAATAAATAAAAAAAACATTTTGAAATAAATACCATTTCGACGTTTCCCAATCAGAGCTAGTCCACTTGTAAGACCAGCGTCCAAGTCTTATTCTGGTGATGACTACATTTCCTCTGCTACCTGATTTATAACAGTTGAGCATTCTGGCGGACCAAAAACCTCTCCCTGTTTTACTTTTTCCTCCTTTACTTTTTCCTCCTTTACTGCAATTTTAGCCATAATGTCCGCTTCCTCATTCCCCGTATACCCACGTGTGCTGGCATCCAGATGAATCCTACCTCACACCCTATTTTTTTAATTCTATACAAAATTAGTTGCATTTCCATTATAATGTAAGGTCTGGATTTGGAGCGTGCCTCTTGTAATGGAGATTTTAAATCCCCCATTTTTTTTTTGTCCAATCAACCACTTTATCCAGGCTTTTCTTCATTTTATTGAAAATGTAAGTGAGATCCCTTCCTCACTTCCAAATAGTGCCATCATCAAATAATAACAAACCATGGTCTCTGCTCACTGTACTAAATATGCCATCCATCCATCCATCCATCTTCTTCCGCTTATCCGTAGTCGGGTCGCGGGGGCAGCAGCCTGAGCAGGGAAGCCCAGACTTCCCTCTCCCCAGCTACTTCGTCCAGCTCCTCCCGGGGGATCCCGAGACGTTCCCAGGCCAGCTGAGAGACATAGTCCCTCCAGCGTGTCCTGGGTCTTCCCCGGGGCCGCCTACCGGTGGGACGTGCCCGGAACACCTCACCAGGGAGGCGTCCAGGAGGCATCCTAACCAGATGCCCGAGCCACTTCATCTGGCTCCTCTCAACGCGGAGGAGCAGCGGCTCTACTCCGAGCCCCTCCCGGATGACCGAGCTTCTGACCCTGTCTCTAAGGGAGAGTCCGGACACCCTGCGAAGGAAACTCATTTCGGCCGCTTGTACTCGGGATCGTGTTTTTTCGGTCACGACCCAAAGCTCGTGACCATATGTGAGGATAGGAGTGAAGATCGAGTGGTAAATCGAGGGCTTTGCCTTGCGGCTCAGTTCCCTTTTTATCACGACGGACCGGTGTAGAGTCCGCATCACTGCCGACGCCGCACCGATCCGCCTGTCGATCTCCCGGTCCATCCTTCCTCCGCTCGTGAACAAGACCCCGAGATACTTGAACTCCTCCACTTGGGGTAGAATCTCATCCCCGACCCGGAGAGGGCACTCCACCCTCCCCCGGGTGAGGACCATGGACTCGGATTTGGAGGTGCTGATTCTCATCCCAGCCGCTTCACACTCAGCTGCGAACCGATCCAGTGAGAGCTGTAGGTCTCGGTCTGACGAAGCCAACAGGACCACATCATCTGCAAAAAGCAGCGACCTGATCCTGAGGTCACCGAACCGGAACCCCTCAACACCCTGGCTGCGCCTAGAAATTCTGTCCATAAAAGTAATGAACAGAATCGGTGACAAAGGGCAGCCCTGGCGGAGTCCAACCCTCACTGGAAACGGTTCTGATGTACTGCCGGAAATGCGGACCAGGCTCTGGCACCGGTCATACAGAGAACAAACAGCCCGTATCAGGGTGTCTGCTACCCCATACTCCCGGAGCACCCCCCACAGAATCCCACGAGGAACACGGTCGAAAGCCTTCTCCAGGTCCACAAAACACATGTAGACTGGTTGGGCAAACTCCCATGCACCCTCGAGGACCCTGTGGAGGGTATAGAGCTGGTCAATAGTTCCACGGCCAGGACGAAAACCACATTGCTCCTCCTGAATCCGAGGTTCGACAATCCGGCGGACCCTCCTCTCCAGTACCCCTGAATAGACCTTCCCAGGGAGGCTGAGGAGTGTGATCCCCCTGTAGTTGGAGCACACCCTCCGGTCCCCTTTCTTGAAAAGGGGAACCACCACCCCAGTCTGCCAATCCAGTGGTACTGCCCCCGATGTCCACGCGATGTTGCAGAGTCGTGTCAGCCATGACAGCCCTACAACATCCAGAGCCTTGAGAAACTACGGGCGGATCTCGTCCACCCCCGGAGCCCTGCCACCGAGGAGCTTTTTGACCACCTCGGCGACCTCAGCTCCTGAGATAGCAGAGTCTACCACAGAGTCCCCCAGGTCTACTTCCGCACTGGAAGACGTGCTGGTAGGGTTGAGGAGGTCTTCGAAGTATTCTTTCCACCGATCCAGGACGTCCCGAGTCGAGGTCAACAGCGCGCCATCCCCACCATAGACGGTGTTGACAGCACACTGCTTCCCCCTCGTGAGACGCCGGATGGTGGTCCAGAATCTCTTCGAAGCCGTCCGGAAGTCGTTCTCCATGGCCTCACCGAACTCCTCCCATGCCCGGGTTTTTGCCTTGGCAACCACCGAAGCTGCATTCCGCTTGGCCTGCCGGTACCTGTCAGCTGCCTCCGGAGTCCCACTGGCCAAAAAGGCTCGATAGGACTCCTTCTTCAGCTTGACGGCATCCCTCACCGCCGGTGTCCACCAGCGGGTTCGGGTGTTGCCGCCACGACAGGCACCGACGACCTTACGGCCACAGCTCCGATCAGCCGCCTCAACAATAGAGGCCCGGAACAAGGCCCACTCGGACTCAATGTCCCCTGCCTCCCCCGCCACATGGTTGAACTTCGCCCGGAGGTGGGAGTTGAAACTCTTTCTGGTGGGAGACTCTGCCAACCGTTCCCAGCAGACCCGCACAACACGCTTGGGCCTGCCAGGTCTGACGGGCATCCTCCCCCACCATCGGAGCCAACTCACCACCAGGTGGTGATCAGTTGACAGCTCCGCCCCTCTCTTCACCCGAGTGTCCAAAACATGCGGCCGCAAGTCCGATGATACGACTACAAAGTCGATCATCGAACTGCGGCCTAGGGTGTCCTGGTGCCAAGTGCACATATGAACACCCTTATGTTTGAACATGGTGTTTGTTATGGACAGTCTGTGACGAGCACAGAAGTCCAGTAACAAAGCACCACTCGGGTTCAGATCGGGGGGGCCGTTCCTCCCAATCACGCCCCTCCAGGTCGCACTGTCGTTGCCGATGTGAGCGTTGAAGTCCCCCAGAAGAACGAGGGAGTCCCCAGAAGGGGCACTCTCCAGCACCCCCTCTAGGGAGTCTAAAAAAGGTGGATACTCTGGACTGCCGTTTGGTGCATAAGCACAAACGACAGTCAGGTTCCGTCCCCCCACCCGAAGGCGGAGGGAGGCTACCCTCTCGCTTACTGGGGTGAACCCCAACGTACAGGCGCTGAGCCTGGGAGCAATAAGTACTGCTACCCCTGCCCGGCGCCTCTCGCCATCGGCAACTCCAGAGTGGAAGAGAGTCCAGCCCCTCTCAAGAGGACTGGTTCCAGAGCCCAAGCTATGTGTCGAGGTGAGTCCGACTATATCTAGTCGGAACCGCTCGACCTCGCACACCAGCTCAGGCTCCTTCCCCACCAGAGAAGTGACGTTCCACGTCCCTAGAGCTAGCTTCTGCAGCCGGGGATCGGACCGCCAGGGTCCCCACCTTCGGCTGCCACCCAGCTCACATTGCACCCGACCACCTTGGCCCCTTCCATGGGTGGTGAGCCTATGGGAGGGGGGGTCCCACGTTGCCTTTTCGGGCTGTGCCCGGCCGGGCCCCATGGGCGCAGGCCCGGCCACCAGACGCTCGCCATCGAGCCCCATCCCCAGGTCTGGCTCCAGGGTGGGGCCCCGGTAACCCGCGTCCGGGCAAGGGAAACTGGGATCCAATGAAATTATTCTCCATAATGGTCTTCGAGCCACGCTTTGTCTGACCCCTCCCCCAGAACCTGTTTGCCTTGGGTGACCCTACCAGGGGCATAAAGCCCCCGACAACATAGCTCCTGGGGTCATTGGGGTACGCAAACCCCTCCACCGCGGTAAGGTGGTGGCTCCAGGAGGGGACTAAATATGCCATTGATTAAAATGTTGAAGGTGATCTTCCCTGGAGGTGCCATTCTCCACTTCTACCTCTGCGGACAACACACTACCAACTTTAACCTGTATTGCCCTGTTGCCTAAAAAATCCCTAATCCAGTTAAATAGTCTCCCTCTTACTCCTGCATCATGTAAGGTGACTAATAGTTCCTCTCTCCATAACATATCGTATGCTTTTTCAATGTCAATAAATACTGTGACAACTGCTTCTTTGTTTGCTGTAGCTCTCTTTAAATCTACACTACCAGTCAAAAGTTTTACAACACCCCAATTTTTCCAGTTTTTCACTTAAAAAAATAATTTATTAAATTAATTTTTAGGCCAAAATATACTCTAAACTCCTGACTCATCAAAGTAGCCACCTTAAGCAGATATAACAGCTGAACACACTCAAGGCATTCTTTCTACAATAGAAATCAAATATTCTTCAGAAAGTTCTTCCCACGTCTGTTGCAGAAGTTCTCATAAATGTTTGGCACTTTTAGGTTGCTTGCTTTTACTCTTCTGTCCAGTTCATCCCAAACCAGCTCAATGGGGTTCAAGTCTGGAGACTGTGCTGGTTTTCAAGCTTACCATCTTGTTCTTTTTACCTGAGGTAGTTCAGGCATAGCTTGGACTTATGTTTTGGGTCATTATCTTGCTATAAGATGAACTCCTGACCAGTAAGGCGTGCTGCAGAATGCTGTGGTAGCCGTTTTGGTTCAGAGTGCCTCTCACTCTGTACAAGTCACCCACCCTGGATCCAGGAAAACAGGCCCAGACCATCACACTTCCTCCTCCATGTTTGACAGTTGATGTCACACACTGTGGAACCATCCTTTCACCTACTCGACGGTGTACAAAGATCCTGCGTGATGAACCGAAGATTTCAGATTTTGATTCATCAGTCCATGATACCTTCTTCCAGTCTTCAGTAGTCCAACGGCGGTGTTTCATGGCCCAGGTAAGCCTCTTTGTCTTATTCTGACATCTTAGCAATGGCTTTCTTGCTGCAACTCGTCCTGTCAAACCTGCAGCTCGAAGTCTTCTCTTCACAGTTGAAACTGAGATTTGCTTACTACGACCACTATTAAGCTGTGCTTGAAGCTGTTGTCCTGTGAGCCGCCTGTCTCACAAACTGTTAACTCTCCGAAACTTGTCCTCTGATTTAGCTGTGGCTTTGGGTCTGCCAGACCTCTTCCTGTCAGAGTTTCGTCCAGTTTCTGAGTGCCTTTTGATGGTGAAGGAAACTGTATTCACAAACAGCTTGACTTTCTTTGCAATTTGTCTGTAAAGAAAGACCTACTATTTTAAGTGTTATGATGGTCTGTCTCTCTTCCATTGTTAATTGCCTTTTTCTTGCCATTTTTGTAGCAACACACGACTTTCTGCAGTACAATGCAGTTCAACTGATGCTCACAAGGGTATGGTACCACAGGGTATGCTTTTATGCAGACAGCGGGGGCTGCAATCAAGAAAAGTTGGAACACCTGTACAAATTAGTAGAGCCAGCTTTCAAGGCTTGATCAATCTTGTTTACTGCAGAACAGCTTTAAATTGTTAACCCATTTCATGTTCCCTGAAAGAGGCCTTTTTTGTATAATTCTGAGATGTACATAATTTTTCAGTTTTGAGTAACTTAACCTTTCTTTTATGCTATGCCAGTACAGCACTTACCTTTGTGACATTTCAAGCAATTCACTGGACTTGTACGACTTGAGCTGCAATAAATAACTGGAAAAATTGGGGTGTTCTAAAACTTTTGACTGGTAATGTACATCCAAGTTCATGACTGAGTCTATTGTTGAACAACCCTGCCTAAACCCATTCTGGTACAGCACAAAGTATCCGCTTTCTTCCAGCATGTACACTCCATGATTTTACATAAAACTGATGTCAGGGCTATTGGTCAATAAGAACTGGGGTCACTTGGCTTTTTCCCCGGTTTCAACATTGGGATAATAAATGCATGTTTCCATTCTTTGGGTAATTTGCCAGAGTCCCACACACTGTTAATTAATGCTAGCAGCTCCTCTAGTACGCAAACTCCTGCATGTTTGAAAAGTTGGTACTCTAGTCCACCTCTACCTGCACTTGTGCCCTTGCCTTGGTTTATCACTCTTTTTAGCACATATAATCTAAAATAATTATTAATTGCATCTGAGTTAGCATTATTTTCCTGCAGCTTACTAATTTGTCTTGTTATTACTTCTTTTCTTATTATTTTATTTCCCTCGCTTACATTGTCTAGCTATGAACTTTTTGAAATTGTTTCACTAACAAATCTGCTTAATCTTTGCTGTTTTTTAAAGACCACTTAGGTCCATACATAGCCCTGTGTCACTCAGTAGGGTGAAACTTATCTGTTGCCAATTTTTTTTGTGGGTAAATACCCTCCGTGGAAGCTGCTGGGTACATGAATCATCTCCAGGCGGACCAAGGTGTTTAACGCGTGGTGCCTTGAGTACAAGCTGCAGCGCCCTACAAACTGTAAAAACCGCGGCTCTTTGCTTGCCGTGCGTGGATAAACTTCGGGAACTTTTTAAGAAGGTGTGTGGGGATTTGTCTTTTGTGAGATGGACACTTGGGTTGATGATACTGTTGACGGTGTGTAAAATGGGGATGCGCTCGAGTGTGGGGTGGTGTTGTTGGCTTTCATTTACCCGGTTTTTGAGGCCAAAAGCATTTTTTTTGTATATCATTATTTCACCCTGCTGATGTGATAGGATCCTCCCATGACCTGATAGTTCATTGTAGCTTTAATCTCCTTGGAAAGAACAGGTAGTTGTTACAGTTTATAGCCTCCTCTCCACTATGACAGAGGACAGGCAGACATCAGATATTATATGAAGTAAGTTCCACATTTTCTATGTAGAGGTCTCAGGCCCCAGTTTAGAACAAAAATCTCTCCAGCTCATTTTCTTTGACTCTTTTATGGTCTTTCTAGCTCTGGCCCTCAACTTCTTAGCTTTCTAATGGATATCTTTTCAGTTTCTTTTCATACTTTATTCCTGGCATGAATAGCTTTATTGCACATTTCATTCCACCATGGAACCATAGAGCCTCGTTTAGTGACATTCTTCATAGGGATCGTCTCTGCTGCTGCTGACCCTATGTATGTGGAGATTGATCTGTTCCATTCCTCTATACCATGTTCATTATCTATCAAGCCTATTTCTTCATTAAATTCTTCTTCATACTTTATCCAATTTGCTTTTTTTTTTTTTAAATTAAATCACATTGCTAGGTTATCTGGTTCCTCAATCAAACACCTTCCATATTTGCTCATTATAGGTATATGATGACTCCCCATGGTATACTGGTGCAATTACTTGACATCTATTTACTGCTGCTAACTCTGCTGATACCATTGTGAAGTCTATTGCAGATGAAATGGATTGCCCTTCCCTAAACCATGATGGCTGACCATCATTCAACAATACCAGGTTATTTTTATCCATAAACTCCTCTATCATAATTCCCTTCCTGTCATTTTTCTGTTTTCCCCGTAACTCATTATGAGCATTGAAATCCCCTACCCAGACCGTTGGTGCACTGATTTTGTCCATTACTTCCTGCAAATGGTAGTGCACGTGCTTCACAGCAAGAAGGTCGCTGGTTCGATCCCCGGGTTGGGCAGGGCCTTTCTGTGTGAAGTTTGCATGTTCTTCCCGGGCATGCGTGGATTCTCTCTGGGCACTCCGCTTCCTCCCACAGGCCAAAAACATGCTCATTATGTCAATTGGTGACTCTAAATTGTCCTTAGGGTATGAATGCGAGCATGAATGGTTGTCTGTCTCTCTATGTTGCCCTGTGATCGGCTGGCGACGGGTTCAGGGTGTACCCTGCCTCTCGCCCAATGACAGCTGGGATAGGCTCCAGCACCCCCACAACCCTGAAAGGGATAGCCGGTATAGAAAATGAATGAATGAATGAATGAATATTTCCTGAAAATGCTTCCTTTACAGATTATTACTTGGGTTATATAGGTTGATGATAGTGATTTTTCCCTGATTGGTCCATGCCTCAATAATTACACATTCCAGATCTGTCTCAGCTTCTTTCCTTCTGTAATGTCTTCCCATCTTAACAAAGGTAGCACAGATCCCTCCTGTCCTGTTTTCTCTATCTTTCCTTCACACTTATGTCCACTGATTTTAAAATCCAAGTTTGGTTTTAACCATGTTTTCTTGAACACAGATGATTTCTGGCTTTTCCTGAATTTTTCTGAACTTTTTTAAAAATTCCTGACCATTTGCTGTTAGACTCCTGTTTCCATTGTAGGATGAAGAACATTATGAAAAGGAAGTTAATCCTCATCATAATTGCCATCTCTGCTGTCCATCTCTTCTTCTCAGCAGTAGTTCCTATCCCCCATTTACAGTGTGTCCATCTTTATTTTGTAAGTAGGTCGTAAGTAGGTAGTCTCCCATACCTCTTTTGGATCTACACCCTTAAATCCCAGCAGCTGCTCTGCTGCAGCAGTGATTTCTCTTGCCACATTTGATTTTTTATTTGCAACAATTTTTACCCTCCACATTGTTTCGACCATAAATGCCAAAAGTCTTTTCTTATTGACCACAACCATGACAACATCACTAGCAAACGGTGACCCCTTGATGAACCTGAATCTGGCAGGTTTCACATCACGCCCTCGTGTGACATGTTTTGAAGGGAGCTTGTTTCACAAAGTGGCTCACATTTTGTCCTTTACGCCGAGGCAGTACTGCCTTTGAACAACATTGTCTGATTGGCCCATAATGAATATCACTGACAGAAAGATCATCCAGTCACCTGCTGGATCTGCATCTGAAAGGTTCCCAAATACTTTTGAATGTGTGTTGCCCAGGAGGACTAGTGAGATGTATTGAACGGTCCATGTTGGGTGTCAGATTAAATACTTAGCAAATAAATATTGTAGTATCATTTTACTCTAATATAGGCCTACATTTGACCTTGAGAGTGTATGTAAAGGAGTAAATCATTTAGGGTTAGACCAGCATTACTGTAGTCATTCAGCAGGACAGCATTGACTGTTAGTTTTTTTCTGATGACATCACAGAGCAGCTGGTCGATGTTTTCATGTTTTCTGGTTTTTATATAAGGACACAGCAGCACATGTAGGCCTAACAACACTGTCAGCTCTGGAGAGCACAGATTTTCCCTTTAAGGATACATTTCTTTGATGTCGTTGGCTGAACTTAATCTCTACAGTTTCCCTAAGTATGAAGTTTGATCTTAAACTTTGGTGTTTTGTGATAATTATTCCCAACAATGCAGGAGACTGTGAAGGCTTCCATGCTGGGAAAACAAAAAGACGCCTGCAGGACATGCTGGTAGAGTGCAAATATGCAGTCAGACAGGAAATATCAACCACCTCGTAACAAAACATCACCTTGAACTTCACAACTGTGTCCCACTTTCATTACAGGCAGTTGGCTCTGACCACATTCCACTGTCCATCAGCGAAGGAGACAGACAAAGGAAGAACGGAAACTTTGATAAATAAAAGGCCACCAGATACCCTAGACTTAAGAAGAGCTGGATTTGACTGTTTTCATAAGATTTAAATCAGTAGACCATATTAAGATAGGAGTGTGTTTTTAACATACTGCAAACCAATGTAATGGTGCTTTTCATTTTTATCTGTTTTTGGTCATGATTGAGTAAAGCCGCACTAAGTAAGATTCCAGCTTTCAGCTCTCTAAGGGTCTCTGTGGTCGTTGAGTGTAACTGCACGGTCGTAAAACAGAGCGCCTCACACCAACGGGCATTTGTTGACATACAGACGGAGGAGAAGCGAGCCGACAGGACGTCCCAAGACAAATAAACCTTGTGGACTGATAAGGTACAGTCTGTTAATGTTTCTTTTCAAATAAATCATCATGTACTTACAAGTCCAACAATAACAGGGCAAAATCAGCATCGGTCGGACATCCCTCCTCCTCTTTCAGCTCACGCCAGCAAGTGAACACCGGGCCAATGTTTATCCCTGTCCGGGCATTTAGCTTATTACTTTCCAGCTTTCTTTTTTTCGTCTCCTCCGATAAAAAAATTCCTTCCTTCTGGTTTTTCGCTGCTTCCACCATGATAACAACTCTACATTTAGCTTTCTTCTTCTTGTTTGCAGTGGGTGGTATCCAGCGTCAGAGGAGCATTACTGCCACCTACTATGCAGGAGTGTGAGCCAGAGGTTTACATTAGGAAAATAAGTGGATATTTACCTTAAACTAAATTCTGTTCATTAAATGTGTTTTAAAAGTTCAAAAACTGTGTTATATTCTCCTTATCCTTACGTTTAGCTTTCACCTCGAGGGGGAAGTGACGTATGAGTAAAGCAGTCACAGCAGTAAAAATTTGTAGTTTTTTAGTGTGGAAGTGTTCCTACCATCCACATCAAAGTTACAAAGCGTCAGTGAAGGTGATACAGACCCCCTCAGACCACGACAGAGGTGTCATTCAACATGTTGTAAGGTGATGTACCATCACAGTGACTCTAGAAATATTATATTTGGGTGGAAAAACTACTTAAGAGTTGGTTTAAAGGCATACCTGTTTATAGACCTGAACAGCACCATCTGCTGGAAGTTTTTATGTTGTCACTCTCTGCATGCTGAAGGCTCCCTGTTGGTGGAGCAATACGTTCAAAGAGCCGACTGTGACCCAGCACCTGTCTATTAGTCTTCCGATTTTGATGTTTTCATCTGGTAAAAGATGCGTGACCCAGAAATGAACTTTACCGAGACATCAAGAGAACGATTGCTGTCGTGCTGCTATGGAGACAATGGACATTTTTTTGATCTTCAGTGGCAGTAAGAGGATAACGCTAAGGCCGGAGGACATGACCATAGGTAAAATGTCTGTCTGTCTTCCAGGTATGTTTGTTGACTTTTCTCGCAAGTTAAATTTTTACCTGAGTTGTTAGCCGAGAATCAGCTAGTAAACAGTTGCTATGCAGGTTGCCAAGGATGCTTTGGCTTCATTCCTCTTGCCTGTGACCAGGACGCCACTGTGACTATACTCTAAATAGCTCAATTTTTCTGCATCCACAATGTAAATAATTAAGAGTGAAGGCCTTTGTGTTTTCCTTGTTTAAATGGAAAAACATGAAGTTGTCTTTTCTATTGAAGGCACGATTGCCGCCCAAGCCCTCCGTCAGATGTTTTCTCCTGAGCTTGTTTTGGGCAGAGAACCTTCTTAAGGACATTTCGGCACTCCTACCTCCTGCAATGCAGTAGAAATCTCAGCATGGGTTTGCAATCCCGAAAAGTGCTGTACAAGCTCTGAATAATTCTCCAGTCCAGTCATGATCCTAAAGCCTGTTTCTTGTTTTCTTTCTTACATCTGAGTAAAGTTCACTTCCAGGTCACGCAACCACTAAAACACTGAAATCAACTAAAAGTCTCATTATCTATTTTTCCCATTTATCATTTGAGCACAAAAACAGAAATTCGGAAAATGAGTTGTTATGAGTGTTTACATTTTCAATTTAAAGGTAAATATGCAGAAAACAATGGATTCACAAACCAGTTGGAAAACTGAATCACGATTTTAAAGAAGCAGAAAGACATGAAAACTTTAAACTGGCCAGTAAAACAAGTCTGTTTACAACACATGCTTGAAGTCATCAACACAATAAACACAGAATCATTTTCATAATGCAGATGTGAAATCAGGCTCATTCATGCTAAACTGATTTAAGAACAGTAGTAATGTTCAATCATGAATCATAAGGCAGTACACAGCAAAGTTCTGTTTAAGTCTGAATGTTTAAAAGATGATTTTCTCTCTAAAATGGAAACACTTCAGTGCTGAAATGGTCTCAACTCTTTGTTCTTCTGATTAAAAATGTTGCTGTCTTCAATCTGGGCATGTGCTCGTCCAATATTGATCCCAGGCTCCTAAATTGTATCGATATTCAATCATGGCAGAAATATTCAAAAATATCACATCACTGTCCAAATAATAAAATTGAATTAACTAGGCTGATTTACATCCCCAGTATCTACACACAAAGTTATATTTATATGAGTACAGAGATTTATCTGGTGAGTTTGTCTTGTCCTTTATAAACTTGTCTCACTCTTACAGGAACACACCAACATTTTTTTTGTTTTTATGTCTTGCCTCACTCCCAAGTCCCTGACATGCAGGTAGACTCCATTCTTTCAACTGTGCGTCCAGTAACAAGGAATAGACAGACAAAGATCATCAATCACCAGTTAGCTTAGCTCAAAAGCTAGGAGTATATGGGTAATGCTTTAGCCTGTTTCTGCCTACAGTGATCAGATAACTCTAGATGGTACTGTGTGCTTGTTGTTTCTCATTTTTTGCCCTTTTATGTTACTGTATTTTCTACTATCTTAATTTTAAATTCTTCTACTCCTAAACAGGCTTTGTTTTGTCGACCTACTTCTGCAGTGGTTTTCACGAGAGATGTGGCATTTTCGAACGAGTTAAGTCTTTAGAACAGCTTTTTAAAGTGAATGATGAGAAGCGATTCGCAGTTCTGAGTGAGCCGTTCATTTGTGAGTCATCATTAAATGCAAATTGCCTGCAAATTTCTTGTTACTGCATGCACAGTCTAAAGAATGGCATCTACATGCTTGTCATGGACTCGGGCTTGAGGTAAGACACAAAAAAACCCAGAAATGTTGGAGTGTTCCTTTAAGAAAGGTCAAACGTCATTTCTCTTAAACAAATATTTTTTCAGCCTGCACATGAACATCTCTCAAATCTGCTGCAAGCTACAGAAGAGTGAGTTTAAGTTAAAACCATACCTCCATGGAAGCAGATCTGAAACCATCACCATCACCATCATCTCGATCCTCACTATCCCACTGATACAGAGACCATCAGTGGTGATATCTTCAGAGGAAGCTCTTCACCAGTCCAAATGTATGGAAAGAGCTTCTGAGTGAAAGTGTGTGTGAAAGTGTGTATGTGTGTGTTGGTGTCAGGATCAGAAAACGACAGCAGTCCTTCAGGCAGACATGGATCCTCCAGCAGGAGACGCTGCTGGACTCTCTCCACGGCAGCCTTGAAGTTTTTCAGGAATGAGACGCCTGCAGCTGTCAGGTGGTCCTCTGTGGCTCTGACTGTTTCTGAAAGAGCTGCTATCTCCACACTCAGGGCCTCCATCTGCTCCTTCACCCTCCGGCTCTTCAGCTCCTCTCCCTCCCTCAAAGCACAGTTTCTGGCCTCCTCTTCCTCTGACAGAAACTGATGAAGCCTCTTAAACTGCTCCTTAATCTGCTGCTGTGTCTGCAGCCTCGGACTTGATGTGCCCTCCTGTTTCATCCCAGTTGTTCTTGATGTCATTGAGATTCTCCAGTTTGTCCTTCAGGAGCTCCAGTGATTCCTGGAGCTTGTCTCTGAGATCTCGAGCAGCTTCATCGATGGGTCTGAAAGTGTGGTTGGTGTGTTTCTTAGAATCCTTGCAGATGACACAGGCTGGCTGCTGATAATCCAGACAGAACAGTCTGAGTTTCTCTGGGTGCAGGCTGCACAGATTCTCAGAGTCTGACCTCTGATCTCTCTGCAGTAAGAAGGCCTCACACAGGTTCTCCAACACCAAGTTACGTTGAGGTTGTGACTTTGAAGATCGTCTCTTACAGAGAGGACACTCCTTTATCTGTTTGTCCTCCCACCAGCACTGCTTACAGACTTCACAGAAGCTGTGGCTGCACGACAGAACCACAGGACTTTTGAAGATGTCCTGGCAGACAGAGCAGCACAGATCGCCCTCTAAACAAGAAGAAGCCATTGTCCTCTGAATGAGACGACAGGCAGACAGCTCAAACTGCTCAGACTGCTGAAGGGACACTCCCTCCTCCACAGTGTACTCAAACTTACTTTGAGGCCTGTTTTATAAAACTCCTCTCAGTCTGCAGGCAGGAACTGGTCACAGTGGAAGTAATCCCAGTATTCCAGTACTCCATCTTGAAGCTGTCGTCTCTGTCTGTCTTTTTGAATGTTCACAGTGAAAAGTTCCTCCTGTGTGTGTCCTCAGAGATAGAGACTGGTCTGTCTCACCTGAGTCATCAACAGAGTTAAAAACAAAAACATTATGGAATTAAGAGCATTAAAGATGTAACATGGTCAACAATGAAGCGATAAAACATGAAACATGGAAAAACCTGAAGAAGCAAACCAACCACAACAACAACAAATATAGATCGTTAGTACTGACATCACGAAAGCCCGTGCAGAGGTGGAAGAGGAGAGGCGCAGCAGGACAGTGGCCACATGCCAACAAGGGGCTTGGGTTAAATGGGACCATGTCTCTGCCTGGGAGATCACCTAGACAGAACTTTGGAAGTCAGAACCAGCAAGACTCAAGTTTCTGATCAAGGCACGTATGATGTACTCCCTAACCCATCCAACCTGTATTGCCGGGGCCTAGCAGAAAGACCAGCATGTTCACTGTCCCTGACAAGAGGAAGCACATCCTAACCTGCTGCCCTAAAGCTCTGGGGGAGGGGAGGTACACATGGAGACACGACCAGGTGCTAAAGTCAGTAGTGGACACAATGTGCACCGGAATCCAGCTAAACAAATATCAGCCCATAGCAAGGCACAACATCACCTTTGCCAGGGCAAGGGAGAAGCAGCAAGTGCAGTGCAAGGTTGCAAGCCTCAGCTCATGACTGGCAGCTGAAAGTGGACCCTCAGAAGCAGCTCGAGTTTCCAGAGCACATCGCAAGGACATCTCTCAGTCCAGATTTGGTCTTAACACCTGAGTGTTCAAAGCCAGTGGTAATGCTGAAACAGACAGTACCGTGGGAAGACTGGATGGAGGAGGCCCACGAACATACGAGGGCCCAATATCTTGAGCTGGGGGAGGGCTACAGAGCGAACAGTAAGAGGTGGGCTGCAGGGGGTTTCCAGGGCAATCTCTTCACCAAGCACTGAGGCTCCTTGGCATCAGAGGGTAGAGAGAAAAGCCATCAGGAACATCAGCTTAGCAGCAGAAAAAGCTTTCAGGTGGTTGTGGATCAGGAGGGGCAAAGTATGGAGTAGCACACTGCTTGGACACAAGCTGGGGCCTGATTAACCCCCGCTGGGTCACCCAGTGCCTCGTGACTTGGGTTTTTTTTTTTTTTTTACCACGTTATGCCTGTTTCTTAAATTTGCAGGCAATTTACATTTAATGATTGCTCGCAAACAAACGGCTCACTCAGAACTGGAAAAGAACGGCTTACTGGAAATCAGTTCTCATCCCTCACTTAAAAGAGCTGTTCAAAAGACTACTTGTTAGAGAATGACACATCTCTAGCACAAACTGCCACAGAAGTAGGTCAACAAAGCACAGTCTCTGTTTAGGGGTAAAAGAAGATAATATGAAGATAGTAGAAGATAACATAACATAAAGGGCTTGATATGGGTTAGTCTGTGATGAGTGTGACTGGCAGACCAATCGTCCAAACACCAGCTGCAGTTTTTTTGAAGGTTTTGCCCTCTGAAAACATTTCCTATAGGCTGTTCCCCAGATGGACTAGTGAAATATTTTTGTGGCGGATATATGGAACTGTCCATCTGGCATGTCAGGTTAGTTCTGCTCTTGAAAGGATCTGTATTAACTAACCTTATTTACTTATTTAATAACTTATGTCCATTTGAAACAAGTTTAATCACATACAAAAATCAACCTTGTGATGGAGGTAATTAAACAGCTGCTTAATGTCCTAAATCATCTGGATTTAAATGTTTTTCTCTTGATAAACGCACTGAAATCATTTTCTAAGAGCTGAAATCATGTTTTGTGAGTTAACAGCCTGAACACTGTCAAATAAACACAAACAAGCTCAGAAACTGACTGATAATAACATGAGTTTGCCTACCTTACCTGGGATGCAATGGCAGACCCAGGTTATTTAAGAAACCTGGGTCTGCCATTGCATCCCAAATCCTGAGCCTCTGGTGCGACAGTTAAACTGTTGACACTGTTCAACTCTGTGCTGCTTTTACTCGAGTGTGAACGCATAAATGTCTGCTGTCAGCCGCACAGTGTGAGTCCATGTCACATCATGACTGACTGTCAGCTTGAACAATAAAAGTGTATGGGGACCCCGCAGGTTTTAAGACAGACTAACTTACATATGAAAGACTTTGCTGACAGATTAATGTTAACGGAGTGGAATTTTTGATTAATAGTGCCCACCTCTGTTGTTCACAAGTCAGTATGACTGATGTTGCGTTCGTCCAGATGTGTGCACAATATCAGGGTGAGATGGGCAGCTTCAGCAAAAGAGAAGGCAGAGAACGTCGGTCATGAATCCAAGATGTTTGAGGTCATGGCTGCTATGATTTTGTGGTAAATTCAAAATATAATGTAGACAGTATTTTGTTCAATATTAAGCTGATCATCTTCAGAGATCTTCTCTATCTTGGCATGACATGCAGCGTTTCATCGGAAAATGATCAGTATCCACAGCCAGGAAATGGAATTATTAATAACTCTAGAGGAAAAAAATTAATGCCAGTACAATCCACATCAATATGACAGGCATAAAAATTAGCCGGGGATTTGTATTTGCAAGAATCTGGCAATACAGGGGTTGTAATATGATGCACCAAGATGCATTGGTATACTACAGGCAGGCAGGATGTTACCGTTTTTGTAAATCTATTTTTTGAACATTTTGACAGCATTAAAATGATACAAAAAACATAAAACAATAATTTTAATCAGTCTTTGATATAAAGCATGGTCCCTGCATCAGGGGGACTACATACAAAACAAATCTCCAGCACTGTATTGAAACAGATTTTTGCAACAAATTATAGGGATATATTGGTGCATCAGCATTGCCTTACATCCTTTATACTGGCCACAGACAATCACAGGCCACTTTATTAGGCACACCCACCTAGTGCCAGGTTGGACCCAGTTTTGGACAGAGCAGCCTGTCTGGCACCAACAATCATGACACATTCAGAGTCACATAAAACACCTTCTCCATTCCGATGCTTGGTTTGAACTTTAAGAGGCTGCTTTACCATGTCTACATGCCTAAATGCATTGAGTTGCTGCATTGTTAATGGCTGATGGCCTTTTATTGAGCAGTTGAATGGAATTTACTGATAAAGCACCTGGTAAGCAAATATCCGGTAACATCAGATATTACATTTGCAGAGTGAAGAAATATGTGGTATTTCTATAATTAAATAATGTTTTTCCTCTTTTCACGTTAGTTTTTAGAACAAATTGAGTGCCACAAAGGGGGACAGGTCAGATCTACTATGGAAACACTTGATTCTCTAAATGTTTACATACTGCTGTAGGTTTAGATATTGTCTAATATGAGTTTGGAAACATTGGCATATTGGATGTTGGCAAAAATCCCATACTGTGTCTCCCCTATGTAATTGTTACAGTCTAATAAAGTTTGGTTTGTTTGAATGTTAAGGATGTTCTCTGCTTTCTCCTTGATCTACAAAACTCCTCCTTCTGTACTTCAACATATACATTGGATCAAATCTTCTTTCAAACTGTACGTTACTTCAGGAAACATTGTGTCATTGTTTCCACAAGAGTAGAAACCCTGCAAATATATCGTTTGTAGTAAAGAAACAAGTAACATGAAAATATTTGACATGGCACTCACAAACACACAGCCAGAGGTAACGTCCCATCCTGAACGACACGTCAGCAGATATTTACAGAGTCACAAAAACCATGGGGGTAAGCCATGTTAGTCAGACAGCGGATATTTACACAGGAAGGTCTCGGTCTGTTTCAGAGGTCCACGTAAGAGGCTTCAAATTCCTTTGAAATCATTCAACTCATATATACTTATATATGTGTATATATATGTTTGTAGTAATTATAATAAGTTTACACAAGAAACTTGTAAGGAGTGTAAATGCAAATCGACTGTCAGGCTTCTTAACACAGCATCAGTAATTCATGCATAGAGGAACGAGACTGAGAACACCATGGCTACATAACATACTGATAGAGAGCACACTGCTGCACGGAGGTCCTGATGGTCTGAAATCCTGTTCAAAAAGCTGAAATCTGCTGCAAATTAAAGAAACAAGATGATATTCCATGAAAATCTCCCAATAAACTGGTTTAGTTACTCTGCAGGTCTTTAAGGTCGGATCAGACAACACTGATTCGGACAGGTTTTGACCTGACTGCATCATCACAGGTCATCGCCAAGTGTTGGGCCTGAGTATGAGTGCCATAAACAAATGCTCTTTCAGTGTGATTAGGGATAGGGATCTAAAACCAATCCCAGCTGAGAATCACTAACAGCTAGACTAAAGTATCGATAACATTAATATTTTGATTTTTTTCTTTTTAATTGGTTTATATGTATGTTTTTGTGTCTGTGATTTTTTTTTTTTTTTTTTGTCTGTAACTTTGTAAATGTGCTGCTGCCTGTCTTGGCCAGGACACTCTTGAAAATGAGATTCTTAATCTCAACTAGGCTTTTCTGGTTAAATAAAATTCATTCATTCATTCATTCATTCATTTTCACTCATCAGTTCCTTCCACTTTGTCCTGCATGTCTTGCTCTCTCTCTCAACAGAGCAAAAGCTGCATGACATCCAGTATCTGTGTTTGCAGCTGGAGTGGAAACACCAGAACCCTGCAGCATAACATTACATATCCAGAGGGCATCGTGTCTGGCATTGTTGCCACTTCCCAATAGTTCTTCCACAGGAATCGTGAAAGAATTGGATCAAATAAGTTGGATCGATAACAGCATTGGCATCCATAAAATCTCATCAATTCCCATCCCAAAGTATGATATGACTGAAGTGCAGCTAAGATGACCCACAACCCTAATTTAGAGAGCCCATATTCTGCTTTTCTGAGTTTTATTTGTCCTTTAGTGTGTCCTAAAAGCCTCCTGTGCATGACAGAAGGCATTGGGACTTCTCCCCCTCCTCTGTCTGCAGCACCAGTAGCTGCAAAAAAACCTGTTTTAGGTTTTCCTTAGTTTTAAAACAAATCCTGTCCACACACAAAATATTCAAAATTTCTTCGCCCACATGAAAAATGCAAACATGCATGGACAAATGCATTCTGCGTAAGTGGCTTCATTTCAAATCTTGTACAGTCACATCTGACCAGTGTTACAGTGTAGTTTGTGACCTTGCTAACAGATGTCAGCAGGCAGTTTTGGCAAACAATTCTTCATTTGGATTTCAGCCCAAAACATATCTGATCAGCTTGATGATGTCCTCTTATTAAAAAGGATTCATGAGTACTTTTGTTGGTTTCAACTACAGCAACCAGGAACACAGGCAGCCATGGTTTTCCAGTCAACATGGGCACTGGGTTCTCATCCAAAACCTCAGCGGTGTTTGTATCATCAGAGTTTTCATAATGAGGAGGCTACTGAATGTCTGTGTCAGCAAAAGTTTAACAACATGTGCTGCAGCACAAGTCTGGTACAATCATCTGACACCAGGAAGTTAACTAAATAAAATTTTGCGTGTGTGTGACATCATACTGAGGAGAAATCCGTAGAAAGTGGCATTTGGGCCCTAAAGAGTTTTCCCTGTCCAGAGATCATGAACATCTTCACCATTTTCAGTGACGTAAAATGCTGACATTGAGTGGACAGACGGTCAAAATGCATAGAAAAGCTGTGCTGTCAAAAATACCCACATAAGTGTGGACATGGCCTGAGCCCATTGACTTTAGCAGGGAAGGCACCGGTTGATAAAACATGGTACCGGTCAGCCAATCAGAGTGAACTAAGCCCACGTGGGGAAGGAGGCCTTAAAGTGGCAGGGGCTCCAACAGAGTGTTCCAGACGGAGTGAGAATACAGCTGGATCAGGGGCACTGGATGCTCTTTTGAACATCAGTGATGGTGAACATACTCAAACAGTCATCAAGGATGGCATCACACCTGCTGCAAGTCAGTGGGCAATGACATGAGGAAAGTACTTTGACATGATGCTTTTGTAATAGTCAGACAAATGTGTGGTCTGATCCGGCCTTTGGAAACAGATATTCAAACCGTGAGTCCATTGATTAGTGTAGAAAAAAAAAAAATAAATAAATGAAGTGATGACAGAAATAAAAAACCAGGATAAGAAAGAGGATGTAGCTGTAAGATGGGAGACATTGGTCCCAGATTGAATCAAGCCTCAAGCAGCTGTGACCCTTTCAATAAGGGGTCACAGCTGCACAGCAGCAAATAGGTCCTCCTCTTCCTCACATGAACCTCAAACGCTTCATCTGGTCCATTTTTAAAGGCTGTAATGTGTGTGATCTTTGTTTTTTAATCACACAGATATGCTGCATTTGGAGAGTGAGCATCTCAAAGTCCAGGGTTTACTTGTGGAACCTCTGGAAGTAAAGGGTGGAGTCGTCAAACAGCGGGTTCTTCACCTCCATCCTCCCCGTCTGCAGAAGGAAAGAGAGAAAGCCTGTGAGAAACATCATTCTCTATCAGAAACAACACATTATCTTTGCTTTAGTTTGTGTGTGTTGAAGCTGTGGATGTAAAGTGCACATCGTGGTTTCTCATAAATCCATCCATGTCTCTCTGTTGGAGTTTTAGGCCTGAAGGAAAACAGCTGTTCTGCTTCTGCTCTTTTCATTAATATCTGATTTGTTTTGTTTAAACATAAGTTTTGAGGAAAGGTGGTGAAAGCATCAGCCCATCTGGTTTTCATATGCCATGATTAGACTACATGCACAGTTACAGCACAGCCTGACAGTCAGGATCCATCGGCATGAAAATCTGTCATTTCAACTCCCACAGAGCAAATCCAAGACCACCAGGCTGCAGACTGGGACTGAGATTATTTAGTACCAGGCTGTAGAGAAACAACAATAACAAAAAAACCTTTTGGAAAAAATGTGACTTAAGTCTGTTTTATTTTAACAGGATGGCCAGACCCTGGCGTATCTTTCTGTCAATAAACTCAAGCTCTCGGTCTCTGTCACTGCTGTGATGAAAGAAAAAGTACAATCTGAGATAAACTCACTCTTAAACCTTGTGCTCATGCACTCTTCCACTTGTGATCTGGATGTAGTTTTATAAATATCTGACTCAAAGGACACTTCCTGATGTAGAAGGATCCAGTTCAGAGGTTAGAACTAATAAAACAACCATCAATAATCAATAGAAACATCAGATCAGATTGATGACTGTACCGAAAGCTATTTAATCATTTTCCTCCATGCTCAGAGGTGTAGTGGTGTAATTAGTTACCATGTCAGCTTGTGAATTTCAGCTGAGTGTGTTCATAAATGTCATTGTTCAGCAGCTGATCAAAACAGAGCGAGCACTCATGAATGTCCCTTCTAACTTTCACACACACCTCATTTGGACTTAACACAGCAACTGATCCCTGTTGCAATACAAACAACTGCACCAAGCTTATTTAAAAAAGGTGGTCTTTGCTTGTTTCCATTTGACCCCTTGTATATTTATGTGAGGTAATTTTATGATGGTCCTTATGAGGCTCCAGGATGTAATCTAACCGTTCTCCAGCTGCAAACACTGGGCAAACCTCAGTGAAGTCGAGCCTGGAACCGGAGTAAATATCCATATGTAGTGTGAGGGTCAGGTTAAAACATGTAGTTTTGCTGCGACAACACCACCTGGGGGAAATTTACCACCAGGAAATCCTAAGCCAGAAGTAACTGAATAAACATATAACCAAGGTCACACAGGATCGTAATCACCAAGGGCTGAGACGGTTTCAGTTTAAAAAGAAAATAAATTTTATTGACAAAATTAACAAATTCAATTTATATCAACACAAGCAATAATCCCCCAAAACAACCCCAATCTTTAATTAAACAAATAAATGTTCCAAAATTGTAGCTAGTGCATCAATACCTGATTAGTTAAAATAAGCACCTCGCAAAAAGAGGTCCCAAGACAGGGCTGAGGCTTACCATGCGGCAGGGAAGGGAAGGGGTCTTCAGACTAATCACCCGTGACACTGCACACCAACAAAAAACAGGGAATCGTGAAAGCACCGCCACCAGGGAACCGGACTGCTGCTATGGGCCCTCAGCACCTGAACACAAGGGGAAACATGTTAATACCAAGCAAGTGCTACATTAAAAATTGATGCACCAGTAATTAAAGGATAAGTTTGTTTTTTTGACACCTGGATCTTATTTTTAGATTTAAATACGCTTGTAGACTCACCCAGACAATTTTGGCGGAGCTCAGAGCCATTTTCGAGCAATTTAGATCCATTCAACGGCGTTTTTTCTCATGCCATAGCAGCGGACGGGGGCCAGAAATTGAAGCCCCTAAATTAGACATTATCTGCTGCGAAACTCACTCCTCCTCTGTTTCCATTGCCGTGCAATGTCCACAACAACACCACCAGTTAGCCCCCATTCGTGGACGTGCAGTGGTTACTTGTTCTCTGGCCAGCTGTTCAGCTCTTTCCCTCTGCATCCTCCTTTCAAATAGCTCCTCGTCTGTATATTCTGGCTCAAAACAATATGGGCATCCATTATACTGAAAGTCGTCGTCAGACACTTCTACATCGGATAAATATTCCGCCATGTTGTACAAAAATAGCCATGTAGCCGTGTAGCCTAGCAACAACAGCGGCTGTACTCAGCTGCGCTCTTGCGGCGCATGTCTATGACGTCACCAAAAGTTACCCATCCTTGTAAAGCCCCGGATGACCATAACAACAAAGTTGAGCTGACATGGTGATAACACTGGCCATTCATTTATAAAATGTAGCTGAAATGAGTGAGTTTCGCAGCAGATAATGTCTAATTTAGGGGCTTCGATTTCTGGCCCCGTCTGCTACTCTGGCATGAGAAAAAAACGCCGTTGGATAGATCTAAATTGCTCGAAAACGGCTCCGAGCTCCGCCAAAACTGTCTGGATGAGTCTACGAGCGTATGTAATCCTAAAAATAAGGTCCAGGTGTCATAAAACCGAACTTATCCTTTAACAAGGAAAGAAATTAAACACAACAATAATAGTAATATAATTATAATAATAATAATCCCCAAAATAGTCAAAAACAGGAATTAACGAACATAATCCAAACTAACTCAACAAACTTTAAAATATGAAGTCCCCTTTAACGCGTTCACACACAGCCCTACTCCTCCTGTAGCGCATGCACGCGCAGGTCAGTGTTCATGACCGGATTCAGACTGACACCGGAGTGAGTAGAGGCCCAAAAAAAGGCAAGCAGCAATAAGGCAGCAAGGTGGGGGGCCAAGCTTTAAACCCACAGGAGAAGGAGACTTACGAGCAGAGCCAAAAGCAGGAACGCGTACAGAAGATGAAGGAACAGCAGAAGAAGCCAAAACAAGCCAAAACAGCAGTGATCGTTGGGAGGCGATGGCAGACCTGATCGCCTGCAGTTATTTCTAAATGGAAATATTAGATACTTAATTAAAGTAGCATTAAAATGTGTCAACAAAGCTAAGTTAGTTGCGCTTAGGCAGATATACATACCACACAGAGGACTGCTGACACGGTGCAAACAGCGCGCACAATGGAGAGAGCACGGAGGAAGAGGGCTTCTGGAACCGCAGCTCCACCTCAGTGTATGTGGATGCACCACCACCCCGACGAGCCCCCAGCAGAGCAATCCCACGACGCCAGCTCCCAGTCAGACACACAGCAGCCGTCAGCTGCGCTAAAACACGGAGACCATGTCACTTAATGCGCAGACCATGCACAGCAGAGACCGAAGTAAGTGCGCATTACCTGCAGGCAAAGATGAAAAGTCATGTGGCAGCCACGCCACACATGGGTCCTGCCACGCCAAACAAAAGGGCTCCACGCCGTGATCACCTCAGGAGAGGAGCGGAAGGAAAAAGAGAGCTCAAGGTGTGGCACACCTGCCCAAGTGGCTGCGCAAGGTGACGCCCTGCGCTCAAAGTAACGCCCTGCGCTCAAGGTGCTGACAGAGCCACACAGTGCCGTGCAGCGGCAGGGAGGTAGAGGGCCTCCTGCCACACATAGAATATCCAACCTAAAAGTAACTTCACCTCAGTATAAATTTTTTGTTTGATCATAGACCCACTACGGTCTCTCTATATGGGGGGAGACCCAAAGTTGTCACTGGGGGAGTATACCGTATGGGATGATGTCCCAGTGGAGGTGGACGGTGTGGCTGGTCCAGGAGTAGCATACTTCCTGGCAGCCTGTAGAGACATTGGAACCGTATTAGCTACATTTTCTGTAATGTGTTCTGACGTTTTTATGCTCAGCAAAAAAAACGAAGCAAATATGCTAAGCATGAATTGCACTGATGCTATTAACAAATCTCCTTTTGGCTAACAAGCGCCATTGTGGCTCTGCAGCGGTCATTGTAACTGACAAGAACTCCCCGAGCTTTTATTTTGGTATTTCCTATTACCAGGAGTGTCAATTTGTATGTTAGCTAAATATTTAGTTGTGCCTGAGAGATTTATATTTAACATTTATATTTTTATATAATATTTATATAAACGGTCAGTAGAAAAAATTCACACCAGTTGTGTTTACATGGTTTGAAGCTAAATGTGACAAAATGTTGCTGTTTTTTTCTTTTTTTTTTTAGCATGAGCTGCTTTACAAACAGCATGCCATAGAAGACAACTCTGCTCTGCATTGCACAAATAAAATTATGCCTCTTTATGGCCTTCAAATGTAACTAAACTCTTAATAAAACTGAAGTTGTGAAGTGTGGGGCCCTGAGACAATCCCATTAAAGTGCTTGAAACGGCACAAAAAACATTTTCTCAGGAGAAAAAGTTAGATTAGCTGTAGCTCAAACCTAAAATGTCAGTCCTCTGTAGAACACTAAAAATTTACTGAAAAAGTACAAATATTTGCTTAGGTATTTTTGTTGGCATTGTATAAATCTCTTCAAACTAAATGTGGTCCATTTGGATATTCTTAAGAAAAGGGAGCTTTATAATCACATCACTTTGTCTCTGTGAGGGTGCAGGGCAAGTCAAACAACACCAGCAAGAGAAGGAGGCTATGCCTGCACACATCCTTAAAGCTGCAGTAGGTAGAAAGCCAGAAAACGGTTGATTTTTGAGTCTCATTTGAGTTAGGTTTCATTCATCTCCGCCCTGAGCCCCTCCTACCAGACGAGCATGTGCACACAGCATTTTTTCGACAGAGTCGCTATCGAGCCGCTGCTGGAATTCACCGGTCAACTTAGCACAATTTTGAGTAATGTCCGAGTCAAGCTTCAACCGTACTCTTTACTAATGGTTAGCAGACTGCTAAACTGTTAGCAGCATTCAACTTACTGGTAGCTGTTTGTCATCTGCTTTCATGAAATCTAACTACACAACACAACTATCACCGCAATGCATTACAACAAATATTACGAGGTTATTAATATAGCAGCTTACTTGTCCAAGAGAAGAGTGGCCAGCTCTGAATCCAACTTCAGACCTAGGCTATCCCGCAGTTCTCTCCATTTCTGGAATTCTCTGCCAATATTCTGAAGATTCAAAAACAAGGCAACTGGACTGTGTAGAGTTTGTTGGGAAGACGTTTCACTTCTCATCCAAGAAGCTTCTTCAGTTCCAAATGGCTGGTGATGGAAGCAGATATTTATCTTGCTAGAGGAGAAAACAACAACAAAGGAAGGGAGGAGTTGGAGAACGACTCGTAGAAACTTATCACAGGGTGATGTAACCCCTGAGAGTCATTACCCTGAATGGGTCATTAACCCCCCAGTCCTGTGAGGTGTTATGGTCACATGTGCCCAGGTGTGAATGTTTGGAGAGCTTCCTGGGGAGAGAGCTTAGCACTGCATTATATGTGGGTGAGAGGTTGTGTCTGAGTCCACCACCTCTGTTAAGAGAAGGCTTCTCTAGTCTGGTGAAGATGGCTTCTTTAACTCCTCAATATTATATCTGCCAATATTAACACGACTTTTGTTCCTTTTTTGGTCAGCCTCTCTTTTATATTCTTTCTTTTCTAATTCTGTCTTCCTTTTCTTTTTGGATTGTTTAGCCGTGTAGGCAGTTGTAGCCAATGCTGGAATAGCTATTTTACCTGGTGCACTGTCTGCCATTGCGCCTTGCTCTGTCCTTCTGCCTGCGGCACAGAAACACACATATGCAGTAGAACAGCCAATAGGAATGCAGTGGTCTGAGCTGACCTTTGATTGGTTGATTCACATTGTCCCGATACTGATTCTTTAGAGGCTGAACACAGAGCCATGGTGAGGTTCAGAAAGCTATTGCTTGTCTCAGACCACTTGACTTACATTATGCTTGGAGGATATTATAAAATTTTTACTCAATTATACTAACACAATGTTGCCTACTGCAGCTTTAATGCCAATGAAAGTTTATTATTCAAGATTTTATTTGGAGATCTTGTTTAGGTGATGGCTGTGAATAATAATCTTTTTTGTGAAATTGGGAAGTGTGATGTCATACTTTTCTTCTCTTTCATAATTTGATATTCAGGCTGACATGTCACCTGTAAATGTAGGCAGAACATTTTACATATGCCAGAACTGATAACTATAACTATTATAAGCTATTATCTGCTGATCCTGATATAAAGCAGAAATGGCAGTATTGGTGCATCCTTACACTGATGCACAAGTCTCTGAAGGATTTAAAGACAAATCATTGTGTTGTCTTTGTTGTCTCCAACAGGAGCATGAGGACTATGACTGTATACTCAATCAGACAAAGTTTGGACTCAACAATAAGTTCTTTGTCATTCAAGATTTTAAATCTGGCAGCACATATTATTCATGGAACAGGTGGTAGAGTGGTGAGTGCCTCTGTCTAAAATAATATATAATGATTTAGTTCTGTTTTTATCATTAACCGCTGCAGTTTAAAGGTCTCATATCCTGGAGTGTTTGATCCTTTTGATTCATGTTTCCATTGTCTGTTAAACCAGGATTTGATTTAAGTTGAATAAGAATACGAAAAACTGCATCTCTGCAGAGCATAGGTGGGCAACTACAGGCCACATGCAGCCCTCTTCATTACTCTATGCAGCCCCCCAGTCAATTCCAAATTTCCAGAAGTTGAAACCACAAAGGTAAAAAATCTGCCATGAAGTATTTTGGTCTGATTTGTCTCTCAACATGTGCAAAGGTAAAATGCATTACAACATGCAAAATGGAGACTATTATTAAAAAGCTGGGTTATTTTACTCTTTACAGAAAATTAGTAGATTAAATTTGTTATGATGTTTTTTTGTAAAGGTCACTTTTTGAAACATAAGCAATGCTTCAATTAAATAAAAAGCAAAGCAGATCAAATAAACAGGAACTGAAATATTTTAATTCTCATTTGAATTAACTAGTCAAAAAAATTAAAGCAAATTAATCAATAGACTATAAAAAGCATTCAGAATGTGCAGACATCCACATACATCATTGCACTGAGAAAATATTTTTACTTGGCTCATATCCTGTGTTTACCTCACTGAACTGAGAATTACTGTTTGGTTTGCGAGTTCGAGAAGCTAGAAAAGTATTGTTTTGTTAAATTACAGGTCGTTTCATTGTCTTATTGGAAGTTTATTTTTATTTGTCACAATTTGGCCCCCTGGAATTAAGAGTAAGATGAATGTGGCCCTTGTGGTAACCAAAGTTGCCCTCCTGTGCTGTAGAATATCAGATACAGCTCCCTTTTCCTCTCTGTTGGAAACTCTATGGTCTGAGGGGGCAGGAAGGCTGTGATAATGAGCTCTGTGCTTATTGGCTGCAGCTGACCAAATTGGGGTGGGGTGGGGGGGTGGGGGTGGGGTTGCAGTCAGCTGATTGGACTTTCAAAACAGTCATGGCTTCTGCTTGTGACGAGCAGAGGACGCACTTAGGTGGAGACTGTATAACTATGACATCATAAACCGCAGGAAATAATAACAGAGCGTTTTCAGGGGCGTTTTCTTCAAAGAGGTGTAGAGCATTTCTCTGTGAACTGAGAGTTTAGTAAAAGGTGTTGTGTTTTTCTGCTCCCCAAGCCCCTTCTAACAAAATTAAAAGCAAAGAAAATTAATTTTGCAGCACACGGGACCTTTAAAATACTTGTAACTACTGATCTTGCACATTTATTTAATAAAATTCAAATAACTTAAATTATCCTTTTGGACCATAAGTTTTATAGAATCAGCATGTTTACCATAAACATAAATAGAACTGCCGCACAAGACTTACCCCACACATCAAAGTCTGTGAGTGTGAGTGGGAGACTGTTCCAGATCTTTCTGGCTTTACAGAGACAGAGAGTTTTGTGAAAACAAATAGTGACAAATGATCACAACATATCATCAGGTAATGATATGTCATTATTTCTATCATGTATTTTCCTTGATGATGCAGTCAAACAAATAAATCTTTAGTTACTTTTAAATATAACTTGCAATGTCTTTAACAGATGAAATAAAAGTGCATTTTTGTGCGCTTTATTTTCTTTCCAAATCTGATTTTAGGGGGAAGGTGAAAAAAAAAAAACTTAGCCCCTTTAGTAAACTCCAGGATGTAGTGAAGAACTTTGTAAAAAAAGAAAAAAAAAAGTTCAAGGATAAGACAAAGATCAACTGTGTAGCAAGATGAACTCCTCAAATGTTAAAAGGACAAGAATTTCTATACTTGCCTTTTCCTTCTGTTCTGAGGAACCCACTATAACTCACTAGAGACATGTGGAGCCATAAAGTCCCTCTTCTTTCCCGCCATCTACAACGAGCAGACACCTTTGCTGATTTCAGGGGTTGTATTTATTACTCTGGACTTCCTCCCTAAGTCCTGATTGGCTGAGGCCTGATAAGGTGTTTGAACAGAATACATTCCCAGAGACTTAAATAATCCTTTTCTACTCCCAGAGATTCTTCTGTGACACCTAAGATGACTTTTGACCTCCCTGGTTATTTGGACTCCTCATCTCTGCCCAAATGTAGAAAACAGATGTCTTTCAGCCAACAGAAAACCACAAACCTATAAACTCTTTAAAGAAACAATGGACACATCCAACAATGTGATATTTGATTCTGTCATGAAAATGCATTCGAAGATGTGACTTCTGTGTTTCTAGTCTTACAAATGTCAAAGCTATGAATATGCTGCACTATTTTTTTAAAGCCTCTTCTGATGCTTAGCCGTCTGATGGACCAAGAGCACTCCTCAGTGCAAAACTAGGGAGAGAACTTCCATCCAGAAATGCACCTTTACTCTGCATTATTTCCTGTTTTATTGAAGGAATGTTTATTATAGGATTTCCATACATTAAGTTTTGGTAGCATACCATCTCAAAGGCATTCAAACTTATATATCTAGGTGTAAACCACATTTATCTTGTTTGTTTGTATTTTTAATAAGATTGAAACCGTTTTATTCTTTCGTATTGTTTAAATATGGACATGTTTGATATCAAAACGTTCATCTTAAGATTTTCTACTTAGTTAGAGTGTTTATATTGGGTGGTTATCAAAGTACGACTTAATATTTTGGCCAAATGTGAGTTAATCAAGTCTTTAATAGTTATCTAGAGCCCTCCTTCTGGGCGACGCCCCTTAGAAGTTAAAGCAGAGAGACATTCTTTTCTCTCGTCTCTTCTTCTTTGACTTTTCATCTCTACACTTCGTTTTATGTCTTCTTCTACGGTCATCCATTTTGTCAACACAGCTCTTCTATATAATTTTTGTCTAAGTTTTGCCAAAGTAACATAACACACTCACCAGTTTTCTTTATAAGCCAGTAAGCTATAAGACTCTAAAGATTTGTTTAATAGTAAGTGGACTTTTGTTATTAATTTCAGAAACAATATTCATCTGGCCAACAAATTATTAATTTTGGAGTTAATTACGAATCGTCTTTTCATCTAATTGAGACCTCAAAACTCCAACTCCACCCCTGACAGCAGAATCTGCAAGTCCAATCTAAGACGGCACCTCTATTCCGTGAAAACTACGGGATCAACTCATGTCGGGACATCATCTCACTGGATCCATCGTGCTGGGTCGAGAGCGGACTTCTCAGCTTCCCTTTGGGACGACTCGGAACCAAAACAGTCCTTCAACTCCCCGGTAGCTCATGGACCAATATGAAAATCCCAAAACAATGAAACAACGTCATAGTAAGACTGCGGTTATGAACTCCTCCAGACAGGCTTGAGTGTCTTAGATTGATTCTCCGTTAATTAACTACTCCTGATTTGACCTTTCTAAAGTAGTTTAATTCGTTAAATTTGTCCGCCATAACCACTCAATATACTTAAGAATGTTTCTTGAGTGTACATAACTTCTTTTATTATTCACAGCATCATTGACCAGTATAACTGGTATTTATTTCTACTTAAGTGTTTTATTTTATGTTACTTTATTTTATTCTGCATATCTATCATATCCATCTTAATAAATTACCCTTAAATTTAAAGTTTTGTCTGTTGGTATTTTATTTGGAATATTGACATCACTGTATGAGAGCTCTGTCTTGAGACTTGAGATTGATTAAATTGATAAAGTTTGATTTTAATTGATTTGTCTGATTTAATTGAAATAATTAATAAATTAATGAATTAAAATTTGCCTGTTTTATATAAAAAGGATGGTGCCTCCTAAGTGACGAATGCAAATGGGTTATTAAATGAATATTAATTTCTTTAATTAATATCCAGAAAATTATTACTATAACTGGAGTGAGAAGTTAATTCTGTGTCTCACGCTGGGAAGTCCACCCCGATTGAAGTGGATGGAGAGGAGGGTGCTAAGGTCAAGGTAAATGTTAAACTATCACTCTAACAAGTTCCATTAACTAAGAAACCTTGACACTTTGTATATTAGTTGCTGGAATAAGCCATAAGAACCTCCAGTAGAGTAACTGCATTAAAGGGTTAGTTTTTTGTTTTTTTTTAAATGGTTGAGGCTTTCGGTTGCACCATGTGCTGCTATGTTACAACAAGCGCCCGGCCCCAGATTTTCCCCCCAGGGACAAAACTTGCAAGCTCCTTTATTGGCACTCATATTTACTAGTGTCATTGGCCTCTAGCAACTCCACCTAACAAAAAGTTAAATGACCCTTTAAAGGTATACGCCAACTTTTTTTATTTATTTTTGCCTCACTCCTGAGTCCACGACAAGCAGATAGACACCATTCTTTTGACTGTGTGTGCAGTAACAAGGAAAAGCTTGCCCCCTTCTAGCTAGCTTAACTCAAACACTGGAAGTCAGTGGGAAGTGTTAGCCTGCCTCCGCCTACAGTCATCAGATAAACTCTTTAGCAACTCTAAACAGTCCTGTGTACATGCTGTGACTTGTTTTTTTTACTGTGTTATGTTACATTATCTTCTACTTTAGTATTAGTAACTATAGTACTATAGTTTATTTAAACCCATTTAAGCAGCATAGTAGATTACTGCAGCCAAAAGAATGCCCTGCCATACTGCCATTCATGGTCCATTTCTGAGAGAATAAAAAGAGACATAAAAATTTGTAGATCACATGAAGAGGAGTCTTTAAACCATACATTAGTTTTTGTTTGAAAAACACTGGCCGGAGTCACATGGAGAAGACCTTGGTAATGGCTGCATTCTAACCTAGCTCCAGAACCCCGCCGACATATTTCGACATATTACTACTTTTATTCGCCGTAGTGTCGGTCTCCTGTTGAGTGAAGTTGTTTTATGAGTTATACTCAATCAAACATCTTCCATACTATAAAGAATAATTCAGGATGAGCCAGCAGAAGAGAAGCGTGCAGACCCGCCTGAAAACAACCACCATGGATGCCAGCTTTGCTAGCTCAGCTAGCCCCGCTAGCCCTGGAACAAGCCAGAAAACTAACATTGAGGACCTCTTCATAGAGATAACCAAAATCGGCACCACTCTGAATGGAGTTGCAAATGATGTAGCGATAATTAAGTCAGACACGTCGGAGCTGAAGAATACCGTTAGTGTTTTGCAGACGCGAACAGAAGAGGCGGAAGCTTGTATTGCTGTTATTGAGGACGAAACAGCTAGCATCGCTAACATAAACAAAGTGCTTGAGAAACAAGTGGAGCAACTTTGGAGCCGAGTCGACGATCAGGAGAACAGAAATAGAAGAAATAATATCAGACTGATCGAGCTTCAGGAAGGGAAAGATGCGGGTTCTGAGATGAATGTGTATATTAAGAAGATTTTATCTGATGGCCTGGGGCTAACTGGGGACGAGTTTGAGATCGAAAGAAGCCACAGAAGCTTCGGACCCCGTCCGGAGGGCAACAGACCACCCCGGATGATTCTGGTCAAGTTTCTACGTTATACAGCCCGACAGAAAGTTTTGGCCGCAGCAAAGAAACGGAAGGAGATACCATGGGAAGACTGCATGCTGTCCATTTATGAGGATTTGACTAAGGAGCGTTCAGACCTGCGAAGACAGTTTGCACCGGTAATGAAAGCACTGTGGCAACATAATGTGAAACACATGCTCGCACATCCAGCCACCCTCAGCTTTATGTGGAAAGGGAAACGACTTAACTTTTCTGACCCTAAGAAGGCAGCAGATTTTGTTGAAGAGACGTTTCAGACCACGGAGGAGGAGCACTGAATGACCGACATCCGGCGAAGAGATCAGAATTTATTTTGAAAGGTACGGCGGGGCTGGCGGGGATGGGATGTTGTCAGAGCCAGGACAGCTGAAGGGGAGAAGGGGTTCGGCTGCTTAAAGGATTCTCCCAGACCATAGTAAAAGAACTTAAGCCAGAGAGGCTTACTACACTGTTATGTTCATTTTAAAAACAGTGTTTCTTTTGTTTTTGTTTTTATGCTCTTTTGAGAGATGTTATCTCGGATATTTGTTTTCCATTTGTTCTAATTTCTATAATGGCAGGAACATGGTATTGACATATTATATAAAAGATGCAGTTATGGCAATGATGTACAAGTTTTGTCCTTTCAACAATGAATAGTGGATATGTTAACATAGTCTCTTGGAATATTAATGGCTGTGGCTAACCAATCAAACGTAAAAAAAACTCTTACCTACCTGAAATCAAAAAACACAGACATTGCTTTCATACAAGAATCTCGCTTTAGAAATGAAGAGGAAGCTTTAAAAATGAAACGTGATTGGGTTGGTAACGTGTTCCATAGCTCCATATCCAGTAAGAGCTGTGGTGTTGTTATTCTTGTCAATAAGAAACTAAACTTTAAACTTTTACAACAACTTAAAGATAATGATGGTCGTATAATATGCATAGAGGCACTTATTAATGGAACAAAGGCTGTATTATGTAACATTTACGCCCCAAATAGAGACGACCCTACTTTTTATCACTCTGTCAACGATATGCTGGCTAAAATGGAGGGTCAAATCATTCTAGGGGGAGATTTCAATCAGTCAACAGACGACTACTTGGATAGAAGTAAAATGAGCATAGATCTAAGTTCTAGAAACAGGAAAGCCATACATTTTTTGAGGGAAGAAACAGGTTTAGTGGACATCTGGAGACTGATAAATCCCAGGGAAAGGGGATATACTTTTTATTCCCACCCCCACAAAACCTATTCTCGTATTGATTTTTTTCTGATTTCAAAGCCACTTGTTAACTTGGTCATAGATTGCATTATAGGCGTAATAGCTCTAACAGATCATGCACCTGTAGAGCTGCACATTGATTTACAGTCAGAGAAGGCAAAGGGGGAAGATGGAGGTTAAACACAAGTATTTTAAGAGACGAACATTTTGTTACAAAACTGGGAGAGGACATCAAAAATTTTCTAGACATTAATATCGGATCAACAGAGAGAATAGCAACTGTCTGGGATGCACTAAAAGCATTTGTTGGGGGGAGATGTATAGCTCATAGTTCCTGGAAGAAAAAAGAAAGTAAAGAGAAGATAAAAAATCTGGAAGAAGAAATATGCGAACTGGAGAAGCAGCTGGCAGAACAAATATGAAGAGGACAAATTTGGGAAAATTTGTCAATTTAAATTTCAGTTACATGAAATGTATAATGAAAAAGCCAAATACACATTATTTAGGCTGAGAACTGGCTACTATGAAAATGGTGAAAAGACTGGAAAACTGCTGGCAAGACAACTTAAAATTTAAGATGCAAACAGAATAATTCCATCTATAAGCAAAGATGATGAAATAGTTACCTCTTCAAAAGAGATACTATCTGTCTTTAAACACTTTTATCAAGACTTGTATTCATCTACAAATACAACTAGCTCTGAGGATCTGAATGTTTTTTTCCAAAATATAGAGTTACCATCAGTATCCCAAGAAGATAAAGATAATTTAGAGACTCCTATAACTGAAACTGAGGTAAGAGCTGCTATTATGTGCATGAAAACCGGAAGGTCACCTGGTTTTGATGGTTTCCCTTCGGAATTTTATCATAAATATACTGACTTACTTTGCCCTATTCTTACAAGAGTCTTCCATGAGGCATGGCAAATTGGTTTCCTCCCAGACAGTTTTAATGATGCCATTATTTCATTTATACCCAAAAAGGATAAAAATTTGACAGATCCAGCCAACTATAGACCAATAAGTTTAATAAATGTAGATTGTAAAATATTGTCGAAAGTGTTAGCATTAAGGTTATAGGTTTTACTTCAGATCATTCATAAAGACCAGGTAGGATTTATAAAGAAAAGGTCATCAAAAGATAACATGAGGCGACTTTTGCATCTTTTCTGGATGAATAGAACAAATGTATGTGTCAGCCATATCACTAGATGCTCAAAAAGCATTTGATAGAGTCGAGTGGGCCTTCTTATTTGCTGCTTTATCAAAATTTGGGTTTGGTGTCAATTTTTGTAAATGGATAAAAGTATTATATTTTCGCCCTAGGGCTGCTGTTTTCATTAATGGGATGATTTCCCAATTCTTTAACATATCCAGATCAACTCGTCAGGGATGTAGCTTAAGTCCACTACTCTTCACAATTTATCTTGAGCCACTGGCTGCACTGATTAGAGATGAGCCCAGAATTAAAGGAGTTATGGGAGGCAATAGGGAACACAAGTTGTTTCTATACGCAGACGATATTTTGGTGCTGAATTAAGAACCAACCTACTCTATATCTGCACTCCTGGAAGTTATTGAAGCATATTCAAAAGTATCTGGTTATAAGATTAACTGTCACAAGTCAGAAGCCATGCCTGTTTCCCGAACTTGCTCTCCTAACCTTCTCGCAAAATTTAACTTTAAATGGTTCCCCGTAGGCATGAGGTATTTAGGTATAGAATTGAACCCAGAAGTTGAAGATATTATTACCACTAACATGGAATAACTATTAAACAAAATTAAACTAACTTTGAAAACTGGAGCAAGTTACGTTTGACTTTGTGGGGGAAGGTAAACATAATAAAGATGGTAATTGTTCCACAGATAAATTACTTAACTGGAATGTTACCTATATGTACTCCAAAGCCATTACTGCACAGATATAATGACATGATAAAACATTTTCTTTGGGAGAGAAAAAAGCCTAGAATACATCTGGATAAACTTTACCAACCTAAAAAAACGGGAGGTCTATCTCTTCCGAACTTAGAATATTACAGTGTTTCTTTCGAAATGGCTCAACTTGCAAATCACTGGGTAGAAATTAATCCAGAAATGGACTGGGTTCTGATTGAAAAAGAACTTACTTTTCCATTTAAACCTGTTGAGGCCCTTTCACAAGCATTAAGGAAGACCCAAAATAAAAGGGTGAACCCCATCTTGGCTTACTCCAGGTCAGTATGGCAAATGTTTCATAAAAAATGTAAAGTCTCTGAAAATAGCCAAAAATATGCATCATTATGGTATAATTCTAATATAGAAATAGGTAAACAAACAATTTACTGGGCAAAATGGCTAAGACATGGTATTAGATTGATTGGGGACCTATTTGAAAATGACCAATTTCTTTCCTATAATAGGTTGAGAGAGAAATTTAATTTAGAGGGCCACGGTCATCTCTGGAAATATTTGCAAATTAGACATTGTATAAATAAAAGGTTTCACTTACCTAAGGAAAAAACACAATAGAGCAATATTTCCAGCTGCCGGTAATGTTTCTTAAAGCTTCAAGGTGGTACGTTATGTGTCCATGGTTAAACAATAATAAAGGTAAAAATCTTCAGAAGATTCGGGAGAAAGATTTGGGTTACACACTAGATGACGAGATGTGGGAGAGAATTCTTTCACAGAATGGGAGGTATATCAGAGAAGCAAGAGGCAAATTTATTCAATATAAAATACTGAATAGATATTATTACACCCCTGCAAGGCTTAACAGTATGGGTTCAATCCAAAGCAGTTCATGTTGGAAATGTAGATCAGAACGTGGTACATATATTCATGTTTTGTGGGAATGCCGAATGGTTTTCCCACCATGGAACAATGTTCTGGCACGTATGGAGGACTGGTTGGGATGCCAACTTCCTAGATCACCTCAGCTATGTCTCCTGGGGGATAAAGGCGTAGTACCCTATTTAAATAAATACTCATTTAAAGTATTAGCAACTGGACTAACAACATGTGCTCGGTTAATTCTAAGATATTGGAAGGAACCAAGTATACTGACACTGAAGATGTGGAAAGAAGAAATGATGACAATAACTGCTTGTGGAAAAAATGCTTGGACAGCTGAACTGGAAAACTGACATGTCTAACGAACAATGGAACAATTTTAACCAGTTCATTTCAAGAGAATGCAACACATCATAGCTAGGGTGTTGACATGTCATGTGCCCTGTGTTTGGTGATGTAACTGATACCCTCTACATCATTGTATTTAATTTTTGTAATTTGTTTACTGTCTATTATGTTTCCTGCCTGTTTGTTTTTGTTTTTGTTTTGTTTTGTGTTGTTGTTTATCTGTCTCTAAAGATGTTTGTTATCATAGTTTGTTATAAAAATCAATAAAATATAAATTACAAAAAAAAAAAAAGAAAGACACTGGTCCACCAGAAGCCAGGTAATGCCACTCAGAAGATTGACTGGAAAAAGCAGGCTGCATCTGGAGTCACCAGGTGGCCCCAGGCAGCCTCTTTCAGCTTCACCATTTGGATAGCACAAGTCTTCTTCTGTTGGGCAAATTTCTTTCAAATAAAAACTAATGTAAAGATTGAATTCTCCTCCTCATTTTTTTTCTGGAACTTGCTTTTATATTCTTGGATGGTTATTATCATTAAGCATAACTTGTTATACTCCAGGGACCTCATGTACAAAAATGGTTTTCCTACTGAGACAGGGTGTATGTTCAAATCCAGAAAATGCCGTATGCACAAAAATATCTAGTTGTATGAATCTGTGCGCACGCATGAATCCAAGTACATTTCCTTAATCAACATGGAATTGAGCGCGCATGTTGGAGTACCCAACATGTGCATACACAACCTTTGTACATGAGGCCCCTGGTCTGTATCCCAGTCCCAATTCTGCCCTTGTCAGGTAAGGGTCAGCAAAGTGTGAGAAGATGGTGGAATTTTCCGTCTTTCACTTAGAATCACATGTTTGAAGTGTTTTTACACCGGTGTGACCCCTTACGTGAGAGACACAATATTTTTTTGCTCTGTGGCAAAGGAGTCAAAATCGATGGTTTTTCACTTCCATAATGGGGACTATGCAGAAAAAGTGGACTGTTTGGACCCGTTGTGTGACAAATGTAACTTTTTGTTTTAATCCCAGCACTGGAATCATTTAACCAAATTAATAAAGAGGACAAATGGACCTAAACACTCCAAGTAGGATCACAAGGTTATCTAAATACATTTTGGAATGTAGCAAAGCCACAATCTACCCATGAAACACTCACCATGTACTCCTGCACCAAGACCCCTTGACAGCCAGCAGCTCACGATCACCAATGCTGTAGTTTTTCTTCTGCTGGGGACAGCTTCCTGGACAGGAAGGCACAGAGATGGGTCCTGCCATCCTTAGGGGACTTTTGGTATAGGATCGCTCCTATCCCAACATCGGAAGCATCAGCTTTGACGGTAAACTGCTGCCTGAGGTCCAGAAGAGTGAGGACAGGTGCAGAGGTGAAGCTCCTTTTCAGGCTCTGAAAAGTAGAAGCACAGGCAAGGCTCCACACAAAAGACTTGTGTGGAGTGGTTAACTCATGAAAAGGGGGGTTAGGGAGCAGAAATTTCAACATTTACAGAATACATTTTCTGTAAATGTTGGCAAACTTCAAAAACCTCTGAACATCCTTACAGGATGAAGGCGTAGGAAAATAACAGTATACAGACAGTAAACCTTAGACGGGTCCATATTGACTTCCCCCTCAGATAACACAAACAGCCTTCGCATACAGCTGGTTTTGAAGCAGATGCTGTAGAACAGAGGTAGACAAAGCCATAAAGATTTAACATCGCAACATAAATTCTGAAAATCAGCTGGGGAGTTAGTGAGTCCAAAAGGAACAACCAGATACCATAAGGTTTTGTGGGCGTATTAAAGGCAGTTTTCCGCTCATCCCCCTCCCTAATACTGACAAGATGATAAGTATTTCTTAAGTCTAATTTGGTGAAATTCTTAGCACCATCTAGAAGCTCAAAGGCAGTAGAGATGAGTGGGAGGGGGTAGCTCTTTATGACAGTGATGTTGTTAATTCCTCAATAGTCAACGTGGGCTCTGAGTGAATTTTCCTTCTCAATAAAGGAAAAACCCACACCTGCTGGAGAAGATGATAGATGGATTACTCCTGCTGCAAGGGACTCCTCAATGTATTCCTTCATCGCCTGGTGTTCTGGAGCTGAAAGAGAATAAATCCTCCCCTTGGGAGGAGTTAGGCCAGGGAGAAGGTCTATGGCACAGTCATAGGGTCTGTGAGGGGGAAGAGATTTGGCTCTGCTTTTACTGAAAACTTCCTTTAGGTCACGATTGCAGATGAGAACCAAAGAGAGGTTATTCCATACTCAATACACAGCGCAAAGTTTGTGGGTTTTGCTGGAGGTGCCCAAAGGGTAACAGACCTCAAAGTCATCAGCATACAAAGTTATGGATAAAAAACTTAGGTCCCCTCCTGACAACAAACTATTTTCCTTACAATGCGGACCATCCTTCTAAGACCTCTACACAATTTCTTTCCCAATCTGTCTCTCTCTTTATATTTCGTGATTACTAACTATCTTGTCAATATCTTTTCTGCTCAGCAGCACTTGTAGGGATTCTAGGATAGGGATAAACTGTAATGTTTTGCTCTCTCTTGCATCCATTTTTAATTCATAGGATGAGATGGTTAGTATCCCATTAACCTTTGAAGGTCCTCTGCACAAGATTAGCCAATGATGTCCTCTGCCAGTAGAAGCTAGATACACATCTTCAGTTGTGTACCTTAGCATCATTGGGTGTCGGCCTTTTTCTCACAATACACCCCCTGCTGAGGCAAGCCCACCACAGGCTGATCAGACCTGGGTGTGTGTTCCTAGCTTCTCTGGGTCGAGCTGGGGTCTTTCCTCCTGATCCATAACATTGACTGCAGTGCTCAGCAGCCCCTGCTGTTTCCTTGATGGTGTGGCGCAGGGCTTGGCCGCAGATCCCCAGGTCTTTGAGGAGTTTGATGGTAGATGTTGTGATGAAGCCACGGCAGCCAACCTCCACTGATTGGACTGTTGCTCTCCAGCCTCGCTGTTCTGCCTCTGCCTTCAGCTCTGTGTAGCGCAGCATCTTCCTCTCATGGGCATCATCCATGGCACCCTCCCATGGTACTGTCAGTTCTATGAAGTAGACAGTGCACAGAGTCTCGGACCAGAGTATCATGTGTATATATATATATATATATATATATATATATATATATATATATATATATATATATATATATATATATATATATATATATATATATATATATATATATATATGTAGCATGAGACTTTGACAGACAGCCAGTTAAGTGGTGAAGTTCTACCACAAAATCATTGATTGCTCTGCTTGGTAAATGGGAAAAATGTTCTAATTTTAATAAAGCTGCTGCCAAACTGTGCTTAGTTACATCTGGGAGGTCGTTTAGAGCATCAGGCTGCAACTGGCTGAGCATCATCACCAATGTCATCACCAGAAATACTGGAAGCAGATTCTGGGGAAGCAAGGGTGGCTGATAACACAATTCATGGTTTAAAATCTTTTGGTGAATAAGACCTGTGTTTCTTGTTCTTGTGGAATTTAAAAGATCCTAAAATTTGTAATCCAAGAACATACAAGTTGCAACCTCGTTTATTCTTCGAGTGTTCATTAACATGAGTCCAGTAACCCCTCTTAGACACAAGATCCTTACAAGGACACAAATGGCAGCTAAATGTTCATCTCTCTGACTGATGACGACTAGTTTTAATAAAATGACAGCTATTCAAATGAATTAATAGTGCATTCCATGTTCTATAAGTGCAAGGGCAGCTTGATACACACATGGAATATGATTGTTATTCTGTAATGTCTATCTCTCACTCAATAATGCTTCAGAATATGGGACCTACCTGGAAAAACTGATTGGCAGGCCTTGCATTCTCACATACACCTGTGTCACTGGAACACTTCCAGCACTGTTCACTGTAAAAGTGGAAACAAAGAAGGATTATTGTCTAGTGAGGATAAAATGGTGTTTGATTTGAAAATGCATTCTTGAAATATCAAACATAGAGAACAAGGTATAAGGTAAGGTATACACAACAGTAAGAGGGTGAACCTTTAAGTCTTATAAGGATTCCCTGAACTACTTATGACCATCAATTCACAAGGTGTGACACAAGCTCGTGGTTAAACCAGTTAATGACTGCAAAAGGTTAAATAAATGATAGCTATACTTAGAGTTACTATTATGCCGCCCATTGATCACTCATGAGACTCAGGTTCTTTTCACTGATGTTTACTTTGTGACTTCATAAGCACTGTAGAACTATAAATACAAATAAACATAAACAAACAAGATATTCATTCTTAAATTAACATCTTTGTTAAAGAAAACATTTACATTGTAAACAAATAAGATCAAAATCAAGTGCAAACAAAGACAAATAGACTGACCACTTTGCCTGCTTGTAACCAATGAGAGGGGTTAGCATGAATGCTCTTGAAGAATCTTTGTACTTCTGAACACAAAAAAAAACATTCATGGGTTCATATTACCTTGTACACAATCTTATGTTGCAAAGAAAATGTCTGATTTGACTACTTTACTTACTGTCTTGAAGCACACAGTTCTTCAACTTTAAACTTCTGACTGCTTCTGGCAGAAAAACAGGAGTCTGCTACCAGCTTGTGAACCAAAACAGGAAAAAGCAGTAGAAACTGCAAGACAATGAGCTTAAACTTCCAGAGTGATTAGAGCGCCCCCAAGACAAGTGGTCAAACACTGTAACTACATCAGAGAGCTGACAGTTTTAACTGTAATTCTTGCAAATGTATGGATACAGGGCAAACACAAAATAGTCTATTTAAACCTTGAAAATATAAGATTCAAAGTGCAAGTTGTTTACAAAGAAAAGTGAGTACAAAACATTCTAAATCAGTTACTGCGTTTACACTCCCACCAGTCGCACAATGTGTGATTCTAAAAAGAACAAAATAGATGTCAGCTGTGTGACAAAAAAAAAGTCTAAGTACTTGGTTTCTTATAAACTAGATAAAATAAAACTAGTCCAAAAAGTTTGCTCTCTGCAGAAATGTAGATTCTACTCAGCTTCAAGCAGTAGTATGGTTTGGTGTATGGACCTTTCTAAATAAACAGGTTTTGTGGTGCGTGTCCCCTTACTGTCTAATGTTTTGTCGCTGATCAGTAGTTTTAGTCTTCTGACCTTTCCATCAGCTCCGGGGAAGACTTCAACCACCTTTGCCATCTTCCACTGATTTCTTGGTGTGGTCTCATCCATCAGAAGGACAATGTCATTCACTCTAGCGTTCCTTTGGTCCTTGTTCCATTTGTTTCTTTGTTGCAGATTCAGCAAATATTCTTTCCTCCACCTGGTCCAGAACTCATTAGACAAGAACTGAACTCTCTTCCATCTGTTCCGGAGATAGAGATCTTCTCTCACAAACTCTCCTGGAGGTGGTGCAATGATTGACGATTTCATTGTCAGTATGTGATTTGGTGTTAAAGGATCTGGACCCAGGGGATCATTGAGATTTTCTGTGGTTAATGGTCGACTATTCACTGTAGCCATTGCTTCATACAAGAAGGTTCTCAAAGAGGAGCTGTCTAACCTTGCTGCAAACTGGTCTAGGATGGATGCGAGGACACTTCTCACAGTGCGAATCTGTCGCTCCCAGACGCGGCCCATGTGACTGGAATGAGGTGGATTCATGACAAAACTGCATCCCAGTTCTTTAACATGTTCTTGATTCATTCCCTTCATCAGTTCCTGGAACTCATTTCGTGCACCAACAAAGTTGGTGCCTTGGTCGCTCTGTAGCTGTCTTACATTGCCTCTTATAGCAATAAAACAATGCAGTGCATTAAGGAAGGCATCAGTGGTAAGGTCATCCAATACCTCAATGTGGATGGCCCTTGAGCACATGCAGGTAAAAAGGAGGCCATATCTCTTCTGCTCTTTCCTTCCATCTTTGACATAAAATGGTCCGAAACAGTCCATGCCACTGTATGTAAATGGAGGTGTGGACTCCGTCCTCTCTGGTGGAAGGTCGGCCATTTTTTGTCCCTGATTGTTCTTTCTGAACTTTCTGCATTTAATGCATTTGAAGATGAGAGATGACACTTCACTACTACATCCAAGCATCCAAATTCCATTTGAACGTAGTTCGTTGATAGTAATTCCACGTCCTTGATGTTTTGCCTTCTCATGGTAGTGCTTGACTAGTAGACGAGACACATGGTGGCCTCTTGGGAGGATGGCTGGGTGTTTGACATGGGGATGGAGTTCAACTTGCGTCAATCTTCCTCCCACCCTCAGGATCCCATGGCTATCAATGAATGGATTTAACTTATACAGCTTGTTTGACTTGTTCGTTTGCATATTTTTCCCTTCATTTAGAGATTTGATTTCTTCACTGAATGCTTGTTGTTGTACTAAATGGATTATGAACTGTTCAGCATCCTGTCTTTCCTCAAGTGATGTTTCCTCATTTGATCTTGTTATCAGACCTTTTGCCTCTCTTGCACAGCGTTTGAGTCTTGCTATTGCCCTTACTGCTCTCTTCCAATCTGAATACTTCTGTAAGCGATCAGCGAGAGTCCTCTTCTCTTTCGCTTTGGTTGTGTGAACTTGTGCTCTTTTGAGTTCAGGGTCTTCATCATCAAGCTCTTCCACTGAAGTTTCTACTCTTTTAGGGAGTTCCTTTTGCCAGAGGAAACTTGGGCCTGTAAACCAGTTTGATTCAACCAGCTCTTTTGCAGTGAGCCCACGAGAGGCATGGTCAGCTGGGTTATCTTCTGAGGCAACATACTGCCATTGACTCGGCTCCGTACTTGACTTTATCTGCTGAATTCGATTGGCTACAAATACATGGAACCGCCTCGCATCATTATTAATATAACCAATAACAACTTTGGAATCGGTCCAAAAGTGTTCTTGTAGACCATCCAGTTCTAGTTCTCTTTTAAGCAAGTCACTTGTTCTTGTAGCTACTACTGCTGCTGAGAGTTCTAGTCTGGGGATTGTTGTTACCTTTGTTGGAGCAACCCGTGCCTTTCCCATCACAAGAGCACAATGGACTTCTCCAGACTTGGAAACAACTCTTAGATAGGAACATGATCCGTAGCCAGACACACTAGCATCAGCAAAGTTGTGTAGCTCATATTTCTGTACTTCCTTGAAAGATGATGGCACATAGCATCTGGGTATCTCAACCAAAGACAGGTTGTGAAGGTCTTCCAACCAAGCTTCCCAGTGTAGCTTAAGGTCTTCAGGAAGGGGCTCATCCCATCCCATCTTATCTTGACACATCCTTTGCAGGATCTTCTTACCCTTCAGAATGAAGGGAGCGACGTATCCAAGAGGATCAAAAATGGAGGCCACTGTTGACAGCACTCCTCTTCTGGTAAAGGGGTTTTCCTTCACCAACACTCTGAACTGGAAAGTATCTGAGCTTATGCACCATTGGACCCCAAGTGCCCTTTCTATCTTAGGTTCACCTAAGGCCATGTCCAGGTTTGTTGCACCTGCGGCACATTCTTCCTTTGGGATGGTTGCATTTACTTTCTTGCTGTTGGTGATGAATTTGTGTAAGCGAAGCATACCAGCTCGACAGAGCGTCCTTTGCCTCTCTAACAAGGTGAATGGCTCTGGCTTCATCATCCACACTTGTCAATCCATCGTCAACGTAAAAATTACGTTGTACAAACTTTACTGTGGCTTCACTAAACTTGCCTGCTCCTTCTGCAGCCAAGTGCTTGAGTCCATAGTTCGCGCATCCTGGCGAAGATGCCGCCCCAAACAAATGAACTTTCATGCGGAACACTGATGGTGGAGCTTCCATGTTGCCGTCTTCCCACCACAAGAATCTGAGGTAGTCTTGATCATTTGGTGCAACATGGAATTGGTGGAACATTTGCTCCACATCACACATGATGGCTACCTGACCTTTTCTGAAACGACACAAGACCCCTACAAGGGTGTTGCTGAGGTCTGGTCCAGTCAGCAGATGTTCGTTCAGGGATGTGTTCTGGAACTTCGCTGAGCAGTCAAAGACAACAAGAATTTTCCCTGTTTTTTGGGGATGATAAACCCCATGGTGTGGGATATACCATGCTGTCTGATTGCTGATCTCCTTCTCCGGATCCTTTTCAGCATCGCCTCTTGCTATCATGTCTCTCATGAAAGCTACATAATCTTTGTAGTATTGTTCATCCTTTCTCAAACGCTTCTCGAGACATTTGAGTCGATGCTTCGCACATGTTATGTTGTTTGGTAAACATGGCTTCTCTTTAAAAGGTAATGGCATCTCGTAGTGTCCATCTGGCTTTTGCCTAATGCCTTCTTTTAGCATTGCCAAGAACTTGATATCTTCTTGTGACACTGAAACTTCTTTCTTTTTGCTCTCAGTGAAATCTGACTCAAAGACCTTGATTATGTCTGCTGGAGTTATTATTTCTCTTACTTGTGTTCTGCAAACAAAGTTAACTTCAGACTTTAGCTTAACAGAAGACTTGGTAACTGGCAAGACTTGCTTTGTGATGATACGGTGGCTTACACCTAGTTCATCTTCATAGTCAATGTTGGATTTGTTGTAGCCAACAATGCTCCAACCTAATGCAGTCTTCTGCGCGAAAGGCTGGTCTTCGTCACCACTTATTATGTCTCTGGGAAGTAAGGCCTGAGGGCAGTTGTAGCCAATTAACAATCCTACTTCACAATCAAGCTCAGGAGACATTTCATTTGCCAGATGTTTCAAGTGAGGCCAGGACTCTGCAGTTTTACTTGTGGGTATATGGGATCTATTTGATGGTATATAGTCCCTTGTGTAAGTTGTTGGGAGTTTGATTTTAGTTTCAGACATGATACCCCTTACTTGTAGACCGTTCATCTTTAGGCTGGGTACAACCTTTGTTTTTGATGTTATTGTAGATACTTTAAGCTTTACTGGCTCCTTCTTGACATTCAGTGCTTAATCTTAAGACTTAATCTTTTCCTTATCTGTTGGCTTTATTGCCTGCAGTGATGTGATGGGATTGCATGCAATCTGAGCCTCCTGGTTGAGAAATTTGACAAAGAATTTGAAGTCAGGGAAAATTTTGTGTTCATCCTGAAACAGTGTGACTGCTCTATTCCATCGTGCGCTCAACCAATCAGGTAATTTTGCAGCAATCCTTTGGTTCTCCACACAGTCATTAAGAGCTCGTAAGCCTTGAACATAGGGCATGGCAGATTCAACGCTAGTCAAAAAGTCTACAAACTTGTGGAGATCTTCACTGTCTCTGGTGCCAATCTTTTGCCATGAATGTATTTTGTCACGATATGACATGCCAATGATGAATGGATTGCCAAATCTGTCTTCAAGTATTTTCCAGGCAGCATGGTAGGCAGCTTCTGTTCCCACTAAAAAATGTCCTTCAATAGCTCCTCTTGCAGGGCCGTCAACATACTTGCGCAGAAAGAAGAGTTTTTCTTGTGTTGGCAAGTTTTTGCAATCAATCAAGGTTAAAAAAGAATGTTTCCAGTCATTGTACCCAAGAGGATCTCCTGTGAAGATAGCAGGTTCTGGTATTGGGATCCGATTGGCTGTGATTGCTTCAGCGAGGGTTCTTACAAGGTCATTGGATGCTTCACTAGAGTTATTGAATGTGGCTGACTGAGTGGTAGGAACCTGAATGATTGGAGTTTGTTGCAAGTGAGGTGACTGCATGGTGTTGTCTGGATGACTCACAGGAGCTTGAGTAAATGTGACTTGTTGGTAGGTGGAAACTGGGGTGATGTCATCTGGATTTGGGTGACGTACTGGAGTGGGTGAGCCTTGTTTAGTAAGAAGAGCTTGGGAAGGCAATACTTGTTGAGGAGGATGGAAAGGCGGACTTAAAGGGTTGAGTGCTAAAGGTGGCTGGAGAGAGACTTGGGTCTTTGGTTGGGGGAAATAAATGTTTTGGTCCTTTGGAGGAAAAGGAGCTAACAATTGCTCTTCATCACTGTGATCACCTTCTGAATAAACTTGTAATCTGGCTTTTGTTGCATTGTGCTTTTTTAGGTCCTCCAACCGTTCCACCCTTTTCCTTTTCTCAATCAGCTTCATTCTTAAGGCAGCACTTTCTGATATGAACTGAGCCCTTTTTCTAGCCTTCTCTGCCTCCATATCCCTTTCTAAAGCCTCTCTTTCAGCCTGTAACTTTTCATCTTCCATCTCAAGTCCTAGAATTTCCTCATCATATTGGTGTTGTGTATCCATTATTTCAATGACCTCTTGTGTAGCTGCAACTTCAGCTGCTGCCTGTTGCTTTTCCAGTGACACATGGGAAGATTGTTGAGACCTCTGAGAAGACATTTTTGACTTACTTGTGTTAGCTGATATGATACTAGACACTGTTTTATCAAAGACTGACACAGCGTCAGGCCATAGTATTGCTTCATCATTGCTCTCGAGGAAGTGTTTTGCATTTTCATTTGCAGCCTTAGTGAGAGCATGACATGTGTCATTCATTCTCCGTATGTCTGTCTCAGGAGTTGAAATGCCTCTCATTTGGAGGTAAACATAGTCAACTTCACCTTGGATTGTGTTGATTTTATTGACCACTTCTTCAATCAGATCAGGATCGTCCTTGTTCTTAATTGATTGTTTTAAGCCATTGATGTAAAACTTCCATCTTGTGTATAACTTCACAAAATTTCCATTTAGTTTCTTCAATTTGTCATCAAGCAGAGCCTTTCCCTTTTCAGTGAACGTCCGTGTCCTTTGGCTTTTTCGCAGTTGTTGCTGATTATTTGCATCAACCTGAGATTGTGTGTTTTGTTCTGTTTTATCATGCTCATCTGTGTCTGCTTGCTGTGACAAGGTAGTATGCTCTGGATCATCACCCTTTGCAAGGTCTGCATGGTCACCTTCTTCAGCTGGCTGTGGGGCCCTTTCACTTGTGTGTGACATATCAGTAAAGATTATTTAAATGTGGTATCTAAATGTAGGCATTAAGTGGTTTTTGTGTAAGTGTAGCTTTAACTTCAACTTGCTTCAGTGTATATCAAAACACAATAATGTTATACTGAATAAATGCAGTGTAAGACTAAGGCAATTGTAGCACAGTCAAAAATATAAAAACACACTTACAATGACACTGAAAAAACATTCAAATGAACCTTCGGTGTGATAAAACTTAAATGGCAGTGAACACTTGTGCTACTTCCAAGACGTAGTCTTCAACGTGCTTGCTTGTTTAGCCTTGCCCACTTGCACCTTGTACTTTCAAATGCAACCAGTTCAAATGGTACCTCCTTATAAACAGCATATGGTAAGATCCTCTGCCCAGCATTCCGCTGTCATCATGGAGTCTTCAGTACTGCATTGTTGTTATCTTCTCCAATACTTCATAGCGCAGTGCAGCCTTACTTCTTCAGGCTTCACAGTGCAGGGATCAGGGAAGTGTTCTACTATGCCGCCCACTGATCACCCGTGAGACTCAGGTTCTTTTCACTGATGTTTACTTTGTGACTTCATAAACACCGTAGAACTATAAATACAAATAAACATAAACAAAAAAAATATTCATTCTTAAATTAACATCTTTGTTAAAGAAAACATTTACATTGTAAACAAATAAGATCAAAATCAAGTGCAAACAAAGACAAATAGACTGACCACTTTGCCTGCTTGTAACCAATGAGAGGGGTTAGCATGAATGCTGTTGAAGAATCTTTGTACTTCTGAACACAAAAAAAAACACTCATGAGTTCATATTACCTTGTACACAATCTTATGTTGCAAAGAAAATGTCTGATTTGACTACTTTACTTACTGTCTTGAAGCACACAGTTCTTCAACTTTAAACTTCTGACTGCTTCTGGCAGAAAAACGGGAGTCTGCTACCAGCTTGTGAACCAAAACAGGAAAAAGCAGTAGAAACTGCAAGACAATGAGCTTAAACTTCCAGAGTGATTAGAGCGCCCCCAAGACAAGTGGTCAAACACTGTAACTACATCAGAGAGCTGACAGTTTTAACTGTAATTCTTGCAAATGTATGGATACAGGGCAAACACAAAATAGTCTATTTAAACCTTGAAAATATAAGATTCAAAGTGTAAGTTGTTTACAAAGAAAAGTGAGTACAAAACATTCTAAATCAGTTACTGCGTTTACAACTATATTTAATAGTGTTGGAGTGATAGAGTGTACTGTTTTGAACATTTATCTAATATTTTGTTCCCATACATGACTGGGGCAATATATCAGGAACACTCAGAAACACAACATAGTCCACTAAAGTACACAACACCAGCTAAACTAATTACATCAATCACCTGTCTGACAACAGGTAGAAGTTGAACCTATGGCAGACTTTGGATTTCACAGGTGTATTAACGATGTGGTCAGTACAACATCCTGTTCTCACCATGAAATCTTGAGCCCACGATCCATCAGCTGACTCCAGGTGAAATGTGGACTTGAGTTTGTCTGTCAGTCTGCACCAAAACAGAAAAAAGGGCAGAGGACGGGGGGGGGGGAGAGAAATCTAATTTAATGCCTCTGATGACATTAGGAGAGGCTGACAATGGCCAAATCGTATCTGCAGTATGGTGCAGTTAACACACACTGTATTCAAACAGAAGACCAAAGAATGGTTGGAGCGCCGCTAGTTAAGTTAAATGTGACATTAATGGCTCCTGTTCAAAAAATAAATTCAAATGAAACACAGCGATAAAACAGCATGATCAAATAAGCTCACAGCACTTTTCTAACATTAACGGTACAAGGTGACTATAATCAAATAGAAAATCAAGATTTACCGAATGAATTAGTGGCATATACCGTACTGCAAGCTGTTGGATTTGGCTGAGAAGGTCGCCTTCCTCTACTGACAATGCAATGAAATCACATGTGGTATCGCAATAATTATCATCACAACATTATTGAATCACTTCATTCAATTATGATCTGAACAAATTCATGTACCCTCTCTGCATATCAAGTAGTTTCGCCTCTATACAGTTACACTTGACTTAAGAACATGAGGCAATTGTGTTAAATACACCCAAGATACTTTCATAAATCCAAGAGATGGCAACTCTCTTTTTTCATTGTATTTAATAACATACTCTGGTGCCCCAGGACCTCCTGAGAACCTCAGTGGCAGTCTTGTTGTCCCATGTGTGACTACTATATTAAAATCCTGCTGCAGGAGATGTCCCATCCTGTGTGCTGGGATACAAACTGAACTGAAACACTTCAAAATGACACATTTCTAAATAGATATGTAAATAAATAACTAATAACTAAATAAATAAAGTGCTTCAATGTTCAGAAAAAGGGGGTAAAGACACTTGTGGGACAATTAAAGAAGTCATAAAACAAATTCCAGGTGCTTCCAAGATTCTTTATTCATTTATTTTTGTAGAGGGTGAAGTAAAAGTGGTTTGCTGGGTCCCCTCCATGGGCAGGTCCCTAGAATTTCTGTATTGGAAAAACTTTATTTTATTGTTTTTTTGTTTTTTGTTTTTATAAAATAACAATGATTAGTGTACAAAACCCAAAACCAGTGAACTTGGCACGTTGTGTAAATCTAAAATAAAAACAGAATACAATGATTTGCAAATCCCTTTCAACCTATATTCAATTGAATACACAGCAAAGACAAGATACTTAACGTTTGAACTGGTAAACTGTGTTATTTTTTGCAAATATTAGCTCATTTTGAATTTGATGCCTGCAACATGTTTCAAAAAAGCTGGCACAAGTGGCAAAAAAGACTGAGAAAGTTGAGGAATGCTCATCAAACACTTATTTGGAACATCCCACAGGTGAACAGGCTAATTGAGAACAGGTGGGTGCCATGATTGGGTATAAAGCAGCTTCCCTGAAATGGTCAGTCATTCACAAACAAGGATGGGGCGAGGGTCACCACTTTGTGAACAAATGCGTGAGCAAATTGTCGAACAGTTTAAGAACAACATTTCTCAACGAGCTATTGCAAGGAATTTAGGGATTTTATCATCTACGGTCCGTAATATCATCAAAAGGTTCAGAGAATCTGGAGAAACTACTGCACGTAAGCGGCAAGGCCGAAAACCAACATTGAATGCCCGTGACCTTCGATCCCTCAGGCGGTACTGCATCAAAAACCGGCATCACTGTGTAAAGGATATCACCACATGGGCTCAGGAACACTTCAGAAAACCACTGTCAGTAACTACAGTTCGTCGCTACATCTGTAAGTGCAAGTTAAAACTCTACTATGCAAAGTGAAAGCCATTTATCAACAACACCCAGAAACGCCGCCGGCTTCGCTGGGCCTGAGCTCATCTAAGATGGACTGATGCAAAGTGGAAAAGTGTTCTGTGGTCTGACGAGTCCACATTTCAAATTGTTTTTGGAAAGTGTGGTCATCGTGTCCTCTGGACCAAAGAGGAAAAGAACCAGCCGGACTGTTATAGGCGCAAAGTTCAAAAGCCAGCATCTGTGATGGTATGGGGGTGTATTAGTGCCCAAGGCATGGGTAACTTACACATCTGCGAAGGCACCAGTAATGCTAAAAGGTACATACAGGTTTTGGAGCAACATATGTTGCCATCCAAGCAACGTCTTTTTCATGGACGCCCCGGCTTATTTCAGCAAGACAATGCCAAGCCACATTCTGCACGTGTTACAACAGCGTGGCTTCGTAGTAAAAGAGTGCGGGTACTAGACTGGCCTGCCTGTAGTCCAGACCTGTCCCCCATTGAAAATGTGTGGCGGATTATGAAGCGTAAAATACAACAACGGAGACCCCGGACTGTTGAACAACTTAAGCTGTACATCAAGCAAGAATGGGAAAGAATTCCACCCGAAAAGCTTCAAAAATTGGTCTCAGTTCCCAAACGTTTACTGAGTGTTGTTAAAATGAAAGGCGATGTAACACAGTGGTAAAAATGCCCCTGTGCCAACTTTTTTGCAATGTGTTGCTGCCATTAAATTCTAAGTTGATGATTATTTGCAAAAGAAAATGAAGTTTCTCAGTTCGAACATTAAATATCTTGTCTTTGCAGTGTATTCAATTGAATATAAGTTGAAAAGGATTTGCAAATCATTGTATTCTGTTTTTATTTACGATTTACACAACGTGCCAACTTCACTGGTTTTGGGTTTTGTACTTCAATAAAAAAGAGACATTTAAATTAAAGGAAACATGATTATTAGTTTATTTACAAGGTTAGTCAATTATAAAATTCACAGAAACAAGTATCTGAAATCACCTCACCCTCACCCAGGGCAAAGGGGCCGGAGCCTCAGGGTTCTTCAAGATGAGCAAGAAGGTGACCAAGAAGAAGGCCAAGAAACCAGCCGAGAAGGCAGCCGCCAAGAAGCCCACAGCCGCAAAGAAGTCCCCCAGGAAGGCCTAGAAAGCCCAAAGCCAGGAAGTCAGCTGAGAAGAAGGCCTAGAAGCCGGATAAGAAGGCAGCCGCCAAGGCCAAGAAGCTCAAGAAGGTGGCAGCCAAGACGGTGGCAGCCGCAAAATCCCCCAAGAAGAAAATCCTGCAGCATGCAAGAAAGCCCAAAGCCAAGAAGGCCACACCCAAGAAGATGTAAGCTCTCTTCTCACTCAAAGGATCGTCTTCCTCAACCGAAGGTCATAATGTTGCACATTTACTTCACCCACATTCAAACAAACAATATCACAGTACAATGGCACATACACACACCCCCACACACACATGCTGTACACTGCTATTTTAAACACTGTCACTCATTTTTACCCCCACCCCAGCTATAACACTGTCGTCTGTTTTAGGGTTAGGAACTTGCGGCCCATGCAACCACAAATATCCCCAACACTATCTCAGTCTTTAAATTCAGAGGGGCCTGTGGCACATTAGAACATTAGATGAGGGTAAAAATATAGCCCACAGCAAGATTCAGCTGATTACAATCTAGCTGACAGTTATATTGAAAGATTTTACCCAGTATTGTTGAGGCGATGTTAAGGTTGATTTTAACATTTAGCTGATGACATTTGGACAGTGGATAATAATGTAGCTGACGTTGTTGAATGATAGTTTAGCCTAAAGATAAAAGCAACTTGGCCTGTGATAACACTTAGCTGAATGAATAACTTACCCAAAATGTTACTGATGTGACATTGATATCAACAAAGTTAACTGCTCACAATGAAACCACAATTTAGCCATGAATATTACAGTTTTGCTGATAAAGATAACAGTTGGCGGATGATGTTTAAATATTTTTGCTAAGGATATTAGCAATTAAACTGTTTATGTTGAACACAGTTCATCCCAATTTCTCAATCTAGCCAATGATGTTGCAACGAGTTGGAAAGTTGCTGGTGACAGAAAAAGTTCAGTTAAGTGCTGATGACAGAACGTTTTAGTTGGTTGCTGTTTTTAAGGGATGTTAAATATTATCCACACTGATTGACACGGAGACAGAAAGGACCCAGATGCGAGACTGTATTTTCAGTTCACAATAAACAGTTTTATTTGACAGGCACTGGAGTAGTTGAGTCAGGAGCAGGGTTTGAACCCGCGATCTCAAGATCAGGAGCCGGTGACGCTGTCCTCTCAGCCACGCTGCAGCCACACACACATGTCTTGCCACACAAAGTCTTTAAGAAGGAGCGGGCTCAGACTCACTAGCTCTTTTAAGGCAGGAAGTGACGTGGATTGTCGACGATCAGACGACCACCACCGCTCAGGACTCGCAGGCAGGTACTCGGCGTCACAGACAGGAAACAGGGTCGGATATCGGGGATCAGACGGCCACCGCAGATCAGGTTTCACAGGCAGTACTCGGCGTCAGGAACGGAAGGCGAGTTCAACAACCAGGGATCAGACGAGCAGGTAGGTTCAGGACGGAAACTGGTCGATACCTTGTGATCTAGCTGAGGATCAGGCGATGCAGGCAGAAACAGGAACGGAACAGGTCGGCAACAGGTGATCAGTCCGGATAGCAGGTCTGGTGTTCTTTGCATGAGAGCGAAGACGATCTGACACTGAATGAGTGTGGAGCTGGGGTTTAAGTAGGCGGGCTGATTGCAGATGATGAGGTGCAGGTGTGAGCAGGCGCACAGGTGGAAGGAGTTGAGCTGATTACATCAGCGCTGGAGTGAGGCAGGCTGAGACTGAGGCTGAGGCTGAGGCTGTGACAGAACCCCCCCCTCAAGGGACGGCTCCCGACGTCCCAGCATCATCGACGGGCAGGGTGGGAGGGGAGAGGAACCTCAGTACTCCTCAGAGGCCGAATCATCGCGGACGTCAGGTGGAACAGGAACCTCCTCTTCTTCCTCTGCAGCATCTGACTCCTCCTCAGACGTGGGGGTGTTTATGGGATCAGTGACAGACGACTGTTGAGAGGGGCGTCCCCGCCTACCCAGGGACGGCTGCTCAGGGTGTCTCTCGTGGAACTCTTTGATCATGTCCTTGTCCAGGATGTTCCGAGAAGGTACCCATGATCTCTCCTCAGGACCGTAACCCTCCCAGTCCACAAGGTACTGCAGCCCTCTCCCTCGCCGCCGGGAACGGAGCAGATGGCGGATGGTGTAGGCGGGACCTCCATCGATGAGCCGTGGAGGAGGAGGAGGAGCTGCATCAGGCGACAGACGACTCTCGTGGACAGGCTTGATCTTTGAGACGTGGAATGTGGGATGGACTCTCATGGATCGAGGAAGCGCCAACCTCACGGCCGTCGGACTGATGATTTTCTGGATGGGAAAAGGACCCACAAACTTAGGGGCGAGTTTTCTGCTCTCTACACGAAGAGGTAGGTCTTTTGAAGATAACCAAACTTTTTGACCCACCTGATATGTAGGAGCGGGGGTCCGGCGACGGTTGGCAGAGGTGGTGTAGCGCTCCACAGACCTCAGGAGGGTAGCTCTGGCACGGGCCCAGGTCCGACGGCAACGGCGGGCGAAGGAGAGGGCAGAAGGGCAGGAGACCTCTTTGTCCAGGGCAGGAAACAGCGGAGGTTGGTAACCGTACACACACTGGAACGGGGATAGGCCGGTGGACGAGCAGATCAGGGAGTTATGGGCGTACTCCACCCATAACAACTGCTGAGACCAAGAGGAGGGATTCTGGGAAACCATGCAGCGAAGGGCCGTCTCCATCTCCTGATTCATCCGTTCTGACTGACCATTGGACTGGGGGTGAAACCCGGAGGATAAGCTGGCGGTGGCCCCCAGAAGACTGCAAAACTCCTTCCAGAAGATTGATGAAAACTGGGGCCCTCGGTCTGAAACCACGTCCACTGGAAGAGCATGCAGACGGAAGACGTGGTTTAAGGTCAGCTGAGCAGTCTCTTTGGCCGATGGTAACTTGGCCAGAGGGATGAAGTGGGCCATCTTCGAGAATCTATCGACAATGGTGAGGATGGTTGTATGACCGTTTGAGGGAGGAAGTCCAGTGACAAAGTCCAAGGAGATATGGGACCAGGGCCGATGAGGGATAGGTAAAGGATGGAGGAGTCCGGCGGGAGCATGATGAGAAGGCTTGTGCTGGTTGCAGACGATACAGGCCCTAACAAAGTCCCTAGTGTCTTCCTCCAAGGTTGGCCACCAAAACCTCTGAAGCAGGACCTCCTGGGTGCGGCGAGAACCCGGATGGCAGGACAGGTTAGAGGCATGGGCCCACTGAAGTACCTCCGACCGAAGGGCTTCAGGAACGAAGAGGCAGTGGGGTGGACAGGAACTGGGACCAGGTTGATTCACATTGGTGGCTTTGACCCGTTCCTCGATGTCCCAGGTTAGGGTGGCGATGACACAGGGAGGCGAGAGGATGGGGGCTGGTTCCTCCAAGTTGTCATCATCACGGAGAAACTGGCGAGACAGGGCGTCAGGCTTGGTGTTGCGGGACCCAGGACGATAGGACAGATTGAAGTTGAATCTAGTGAAAAACAAGGACCAGCGGGCTTGACGGGAGTTGAGTCTTTTGGCGGTCTTGATGTATTCCAAGTTTTTGTGGTCAGTCCAAACCATGAACGGGTCCTTGGTCCCCTCTAGCCAGTGGCGCCATTCCTCTAGAGCAAGTTTCACGGCCAGGAGCTCTCGATTGCCTGTGTCGTAATTTCTCTCTGCTGGGGTCAGACGATGGGAAAAGAAGGCACAGGGATGGAGCTTGTGATCAGAAGGGGACCGCTGCGAGAGGACACCTCCGACCCCCACATCTGAGGCGTCCACTTCAACGAGGAACTGGAGATCGGGGTCAGGCATCTGGAGGATGGGAGCTGAAGTGAACCTCTCCTTCAGGGTTTGAAAGGCTGCGTCGGCGACAGGTGACCAGTGGAAAGTTCTCTTGGAACTGGTGAGAGCGGTGAGTGGAGCAGCTACCGTGCTGTAGTTCCTGATGAACCGTCTGTAAAAGTTGGCAAATCCCAGGAAACGTTGAAGCTGCTTGCGTGATTCAGGAACGGGCCAGGAGGTGACTGCAGAGACCTTAGCAGGATCCATTTGAATGTGGCCCTTGGAGACAATGTAGCCCAGGAAGGAGACAGACGGAACATGAAATTCGCACTTTTCGGCCTTCACGAAAAGGGAATTTTCCAAAAGTCTTTGGAGGACAGACTGGACATGGTGGACATGGTCGCCGTGGTTCTTGGAGAAGATGAGGATGTCGTCTAGGTAGACAAAAACGTACTGATTGAGCATGTCTCTGAGTACGTCGTTAACCAAGGCCTGGAAAACTGCGGGAGCGTTGGTGAGTCCGAAGGGCATGATGAGGTACTCATAATGTCCTATGGGGGTGTTGAACGCCGTCTTCCACTCGTCTCCCTCCCGGATGCGGACAAGATGGTAGGCGTTACGGAGATCTAACTTTGTGAAGATGGTTGCCCCCTGCAGCAGCTCAAAGGCCGAAGAGATCAGAGGCAAGGGGTAGTGATTCTTTACTGTGATCTCGTTTAGTCCTCGATAGTCGATGCAGGGCCTCAGGGATTTGTCTTTCTTCTCCACAAAGAAGAATCCTGCTCCAGCAGGCGACGAAGAAGGACGGATGAGACCAGCAGCCATAGAATTACTGATATATTCCTCCATGGCTTTTCGCTCGGGAACAGACAGGGAATACAGCCGACCCTTGGGAGGGGTGGTGCCAGGAAGGAGATCAATAGCACAATCGTATGGACGATGAGGTGGCAGAGAGGTGGCCTTGGCCTTGCTGAAGACAGGGCTGAAGTCATGGTATTCTGGAGGCACATTGGAGATTTCAGGCGGAGGCACGGTGTTCACAGGCTGGAGTGGGGTCATGGCGTCCTTTAAACAGGTAAGGTGACAAGCGGTTCCCCAACCGCGAATGGTGCTGGTGGACCAGTCTATTTGGGGGTTGTGTCGACGAAGCCATGGGAAGCCAAGGACCAGAGGCAGATCAGGGTAGTTAAGGATGTGAAACTGGATGGTTTCTCTGTGGTTACCGGACAGGAGCATGGAGACTGGGGTGGTTTGGTGGGTGATGATGCCCATCTCATGTCCGTCCAGAGCTTTAGCAGGGATGGGGCGACCAAGTGGGACTTGCCTCAGACCCAGTTGTTCTACCATGTCCTTGCTGATGAGGCAGGAATCGGCACCAGAGTCTATGAGCGTGGCCAGGGTATGGGGACCACCAGGTAGGAGCAGGCGGGCTTGGAGCAGGGGACGAAGAGCTTGAGAGGACTCAACAGTAGAGCTCACCCGTATCCCCTCCACTACGGATGAGCCTGCTCTTTTACTGGGCAAGCAGCAACGAAATGTCCCTGTCCCCCACAGTACAGACACAGTTGGGCTGACAGACGTCGCCTCCGTTCAGCTGGAGTAAGGGAGGTGCGCCTCAACTGCATTGGTTCAGGCTCAGCGGCCTCCGATGACGAACGTTGCCCTGTGGTATCTCCTTGGGGTGTTCTTTGCACAGACTGACGACTGGACCCCTGGCGACGTTCTCTTCTCCGTGTCTGGATTCTGAGGTCGATTCTTATCGCCAGGTCGATGATCTCGTCAAGGGAAGACGGAACCTCGTGGGAGACCAGTTCATCCTTAATATAATCCGCTAGCCCATGCACGAAGGCGTCAACTTGAGCAGAGGAGTTCCAACCACTTCGGCTGGCTCGAGTGCGAAAGTCAATAGAGAAGTCCGCTACAGATTGTGGTCCTTGTTTAGATCCAGAAGCCCCGCTGCCACTTCTGATCTGGCTGGGCAGTGTCCAAAAACCTTGCGTAATTCCACTATGAAAGCAGAAAAACTCTGACAGGCAGGTGATTGACGATCCCACTCTGCTGTTGCCCATAGCCGTGCCCGGCCCGTCAGTTGGTTTATCGTGAAAGCTACTTTGGCTAGCTCTGAGGCGAACGAGCGTGGCTGGAGGGCGAAGAACAGAGTGCAGTTCGTGATGAACGGTGAGCAGTTCTCTGGATTCCCATCGTAGCGTTCAGGAGCCCCCACCCGAGGCTCAGGAGAGTCAGAGGCCAGGGCTGGAGTTGGAGAAACAGCAGCAGGAGAGGAAGAAGCTGGAGAAAGACCAACGGAGGATTGTTGTTGTAGCTGGGCGGCTAATCCTGTCACCGTCTGGGTCAACATGTCCACTGCATGTTGTAGGCGGCTAGCAGATGCAGTTATCAGCCCTTCATGATTAGCCAGCACACTTTCAATTCTCTCCAGCCTGTCCAGCGGAGAGGGCTTACTGCTCGCTGGGTCCATATTTTGGTCAGATCGTACTGACACGGAGACAGAAAGGACCCAGATGCGAGACTGTATTTTCAGTTCACAATAAACAGTTTTATTTGACAGGCACTGGAGTAGTTGAATCAGGAGCGGGGTTTGAACCCGCGATCTCAAGATCAGGAGCCGGTGACGCTGTCCTCTCAGCCACGCTGCAGCCACACACACATCTTGCCACACAAAGTCTTTAAGAAGGAGCGGGCTCAGACTCACTAGCTCTTTTAAGGCAGGAAGTGACGTGGATTGTCGACGATCAGACGACCACCACCGCTCAGGACTCACAGGCAGGTACTCGGCGTCACAGACAGGAAACAGGGTCGGATATCGGGGATCAGACGGCCACCGCAGATCAGGTTTCACAGGCAGTACTCGGCGTCAGGAACGGAAGGCGAGTTCAACAACCAGGGATCAGACGAGCAGGTAGGTTCAGGACGGAAACTGGTCGATACCTTGTGATCTAGCTGAGGATCAGGCGATGCAGGCAGAAACAGGAACGGAACAGGTCGGCAACAGGTGATCAGTCCGGATAGCAGGTCTGGTGTTCTTTGCATGAGAGCGAAGACGATCTGACACTGAATGAGTGTGGAGCTGGGGTTTAAGTAGGCGGGCTGATTGTAGATGATGAGGTGCAGGTGTGAGCAGGCGCACAGGTGGAAGGAGTTGAGCTGATTGCATCAGCGCTGGAGTGAGGCAGGCTGAGACTGAGACTGAGGCTGAGGCTGTGACACTGATAGAGTTTGTTGATTACTGATTACAAGCCAGGATGAGTTTTAATTTCTTGTTAATAGCGACATGTCTTTCTGGGATCTTTCATCAAGATATGTGGCTGAGAACCAGGAAACAAATGGGAGACAGAGATACCAGTAAAAGCCTTAGAAAGGGTTTAATCAATTACCACAAAAGGTCGATACACAAAAAGGCAGTCCAAACAGGTAAACAGAGGCCTAAACAAGTTTGAGGTAATAACCAGAAGGCTTGACAAGAAAGTGCAGGGACAAATACAGTGGAGTACGACAAACAGGGGACACAGGGAGACATGAGGTTTAATGACAAGAAGCAAAACCTACAAACAGAAACAAGGGTCAGTGATTCCAAATTAAAACGGGAAGCATGAGACATGACAATACAATAAAAAATAAAGTGAAAATGAACCAACATGACATCTTCCCTCTACCAGCTGAAACGGGACACATCATGACTTCTCTGACTGGTACAGCAACATACTGTTGAGCAATTCTGAGTGTGTTAACCTCAAACAGGGCTGAGCAGCCTTTCCAAAAGTTTCAGTCAAGGATGACCAGTATTATCAGATCAATATCAGTATTGATGAATGATTATCTAAGAACAGACAACAAAAAGTCGTCCTGTCTTTGTTCCCTTGGCTTGGTGTTGGTAAAGTAATGCTAAGACTTGAAACTCTCGATTACAGATTTGGTATCTTCTTAAATACAACCATTGCTGCACTTAAGTCTGTTAAAGAAGAACTTACTGCCCTTAGACTTATGGAACTGCAGGACCGTACCGTTTTGGACCAACTCACTGCCTCTGCAGGAGGAGCGTGTGCTGTTATAGGCACCTCCTGTTGCACCTTTATCCCAGATTGTGACACTGATCATGCTGCCATTGAGAGTGCTATCGCCAATTTAACCCAGCTGAGAGACGCTGTGACTCATGACTATGTTTCTCAAGGTTCTCTCTTCTCATGGCTGACTAGTGGCTCATGGTGGTATGTTCTACTCAAGGCCTTAACACCCTTCCTTATTGTTATTATTATTTTTTGCCTACTATTTACCTGTGTGATCCCATGTCTGAGAGCAATGATTAGCTCAATGATCACTAGGGCTAATGCTACACTGCTTTACAGACAACATCTTTATTCCACCTTACCAACAGCCCCACAGATTGGAGATGAGGAAACACAAATTTAGTTTCTTCGCAGATACTATGCCTATATGATGCCTGTACAGAAAATCTAACTGAAGTTGTATAAGGTTGATGTGAAAAGTGCATTGTTATCTGTTCAAATAATGAAAAACAGCGGGGAATGTTAAGATGTTTGTACATATTGTATATAGTGTTTTCATGTATTTGAATATTTCTATCCTGATCATTGTATAACCTTTTCTTTAGCAGCTTCATCCTTTCCCCACACACACAGATACTACATGACATTCTTTCACCACACACACAATCCCTCCATGGCCTTGTGCAGCCCTCCTCTCCTTGTTACTTTTTATCAACTATTGTTTATGACTCGGCGCATCACCAGACCAGCCTAAACAGACCCAAGAAGGAGACGTGAAGGCCACGACACCTCTCACCCCTCCCTACATGTTAAACACACACGCACACACATGCCTATATAGAGAGAAGACTTTTGTATTAGCTTCAGATCAACACCTCAGACTGCTTGACACTCTGTATTGTTGTTCTCCTTGCTGCAAGTAAAACTTTGTTTGATTGCACCTAGCTGTTCTCTGCATCTTCATTCTGAATTATGTCAGGTGTTGGTAAAGAACCATTACACCACTGAGCAATCTTGGGACTGTGAAGGAAAAAATCCTGACAGTTGACTATTGGTATCTGCAGATATTAACATTTTTGGCAATATTTAGGACACATGTCCAGCAGATACATATCTCATATATTGTCTATAATGATGTCAGAGTGTACAAACCTTGAGGGTTCACCTCATCATCACTGAATGCTCACCTTTATAAATCAGGAGTATCGTATATTAAAGAATAAAATGTTGTTTTCCTTGCTTCACATCTGCAGTAATGAGTTCAGAAAGATCAGCATTTCAGATGAGATCAGATAAAAGTCGTCCCTACTTTCAGTTTGATGAGGATGACACGTATTTAACCAGTGCTTCTCCAAAAGTGGAGCATAACCCCCCAAGGGGGTTGTAGTCACATGCTGAGGGGTGTGTGGCTTGTCTGGACAGGGGTGTGGTCAAATTGGATCCCGGCGCCCTGAAATTTTGATAGGCCGCTCCAGGTGCCACTCCAGAGTCCTGCACTATTGGTTGTTTGCCATGTCAGAGGTGTGATTTCTGTAAAAAGTCAGTGGGGGCTGTCTAATGACCGGTGCATGTTGGCTTTCTTTGGTTGATGTTAATTTAATGTGGAGCATGTTATTTTGGTAGAACTTTAAATTGTGACTCAGGGCTTAAATCTTTTTTTTAAGTCTGCAGAGACAGAAGTCTTGGAGTTGCCACTTTGTTTCTTTTATATCTTCAAGACAGGATGGAGGTAACATTTAAATTAAAGTCTATGTGTGTGTATAAAATGGGCAAAATCACTGATTTCTGTGTTCACATACTTGTACTGAATGGAGAAATTAGTTTTCAAAGGTTTGGATTGATTTAAATATCACAACTTCACCCTGAACATCCATGATGAGAATCTCCTGTTCCACCACATCCAGAAGGTGCTCTATTGGATTGAGATCTGTTGACTCTGGAGGCCACTGGAGTTCAGTGAACTCACTATCATGTTCAAGAAACCAGTTTGAGATGATCTGAGCTTTGAGACATGGAGCTGCTGGGGGTCTCCATCAGAAGATGGAGCCCATTTAGGTAATATGTTTTAAGGTAACTTAATCACATATATAGCCACATATGGCATTTTCAGGTATCAGCCTTGGGTTCACACATCACCTATGACCTTAAGTCATAAGTGTCAGCACTAGATGTTCTTCACAGAGTTACAATGCTTATGCTACAGGGGACACACAGCTACACAGCGTCCAGGGTGTCTGACCTTGGCTGAATCCTAACCTTTTGGGGATCTGTTGGTCAGCTATTTATGTCTAGTGTTCCTGAGATGTCTCCAGCTCTTTGTATGTTATGTTTTTCACACACACATTATCATGAGAACTCCCATGAGAACTCACAAGACACATCACATAAACACACCAATCTTAAAAATAATCTGATTCTATGCTGAGTGTCAGACTTTCTTCTCAGCTTATGGACTGCCTGTTGCTGATCGTTCTGATTGTCTCCATTCTTGCAAAATTGTAATTTTTCTATTTGTAATAAAAACTAACAAAGGCAGTATTTGGTTCAAGATCCTTCATTTCACATTTTTGGGGAACATAAACAAGTTTTTTATACAACACATGGTCAGCAACAACACTCAGGCAGGCTGTGGGGTTTGAACCAGGCTCGGTTGGTACTGAGGGGCCCAAAGTGTGCCAGAAAAAATATCCCCCACAGCATGGCACCAGCAGCAGCCTGAACTGTTGATCCAGGCAGGATGGATCCATGCTTTCATGATGTTCACACCAAATCCTGATGGCACGATCACTCTGATTTCTCCTCATAAACCAATAAACTTCCTGCAGTAAAAAGGAGACTTTGACCTTTGATTGGCTGTGGACACAGAAATAAATGAACTTTGGTATTTCCTGGTGTGTGTTTGTTCTTTGACTGACTGCTGCTGCGTCACAGATCTGTCCCTGCTGTTGAAGATTTGGTGAGAAATGTTTTAATGTTTTTAAGACCTTACATCTTAACATGGTGTTGGTCGGGTGGGGGTGGGGGGGTTCAGGTTCTATTCAAACATGAAAACAGTGCTAATGCTAACACTGCTAATGTTTACAGTTTAAATGTTCACATTGCTGATGCTAACAGGTCTAATGCTAAAAGTGCTAAAGCCAGGACTCTCAAGTTTTGATCCCAATTGCTGGCTTGTGGGGGGTTCAAAGGACTCAAATTTCAAATAAGTCATCAACCATCTTTATGCTCTTTTTGTAATTTAAAATTAAATTGAGTTAATTTGTAGTCAGGTGCTTTTATGCCCCCACAATTACCTTATGGGTCTTATTGTTATTTTGTGATGTTAGCATATTATATCAAGAGTTGATGCAAAATAATAATGGAAATTATTATTGTTCTTTTCATTATTATTGACCTCCAACATTTGACCGTGCTCTTTCAAACTCAAAATTTTGCAATTTGATTTCAATTAAAGCCAAACATTTCTTATGTTCTAAGCAGAACTATTAACTTAACTAACTCAACACTGACGATTTTGTTTGAGTGTGATGCCTGGTAACCACAGTTTGTAGGTCAATGTGATTAGACTTTGCTTTATTTTTAATGGTAGGTGTGGATGAAGAATAAGAATCAGCTCCCATTGTTTTCCTTTTGTACAATAAGTAATTTCATTAATCAGTAGGCTACAAAATCAAACGAAGATTTAAGTTACGGTACTCGGGATAAGGCACTCCTGTCATGAGTGTGTAGTATGCAACCTCTGCTGTCAGATCAACTGTATCTTACCTGGATACAGCAGTGCTCTTTTCTGATTGGCTGATGGGTAGTATGCAACACTTTCCAATTCATATGTAGCGGTGTAACTCGGTGGCATTACATAATAAATTTTCATGCATGAGAAATACTAGGTGTGGGGTGTGAGAGTGTGAAAAGGTCCAAATGTGTGTATCAAATGCTGAATGCATGAGACTTGAGAGCCCTGGCTAATGCTGCCAGTAGGCTGCAGAGTCAGGGAGGGGCAGACTCCTCACCAGGCCTTACTGTGTAGATCCTTGATTTAACAGGTGGATTTTGGAGAGGGGGATAATGAAGTGGTCCATGTGTTCTGTTATTCTGTGGGACACTAAACCTCAGTCACTGATGATGGGACAGCCAACAGAAAAACAGAAGGGACCATCCACATCTCAGGAGGCTTGTGGATCTTGGGTAGCAGATGTAAGAGGTGGAGTATGAATTCATTTGGACCGTCCAGGTCTTGTTTTTGTGTTGCAGTGATGTTTTTGTGTCTGTTAAGTGTGCGTAGCTAATGCCTTTGTCTCTAAGTGTAGTGGATGAGGGTGGGGTTTATTGTTTGTGTGTTGGAGTCCTGATCCTGAATGAGTACATGTATCAGGATGAAGAGACCAGAGTCTCCAGAGCCCAGCTGTGTGTCCATGAAGAGTGACTGGTTAAAAGAACTTCCTTTTGTATTTGAGGAGGACCAACCTGCTGAGGACAGGTGAGTATTCAGAGAAATAATAAACTTTGACCTCCATGTTTTAGTTACTCAGAGGAGATGAAGATGATTCTGTTTATCAGGATGAAGAGACCAGAGTGTCCTGAGCCCAGCTGTGTGTCCATGAAGTGTGACCACTCTAAAGTTCTTCCTGTTCACTTTATCAATCACAGATTTAACAGACAGGAGGCAGAGAGGAGGTTTATCTGAGGGGTCAGTGGTTTAACATCAGAGTGGGGGGGGGGGGTCTTAAACTGGAGCAGATCTGAAAAGTAATCTGATTACAGACTGAAACAACAGACTGCAGAATGATTCAACAGTTCAGTGACTGAGTTACACCCCCACACATCAATTATTAAAGTTTTTAACCCCTTCATCTCCGAGGGTAACCTCTCCCTCACCCTCGCTCGCTCCCTCTCCTCAGGCTGCAGCTCTCTCTCGCTCTTTTTTTGTCACTATCATGTATTTAAAGACCACGTGGTCTAAAGTCTCACAGGTGTCCTCCGCCCACGCCCAGACTGATAAATGCAGGTCTGTGCGTGGAAATGAGCGCTCACTCATGTACTAACAGGAGAAGTAAACACATAGATCCTGTTTGTGATGCAGAAGTCTGAAAATAAAGAGCCATCCACGGGCCGGTCTCACTGAAACCATGGTCTGACCTGGTTAAGAGGATCCACTCAGAGCTCTGAGCCCAGACAGACCCTGGATGGAGACAGAGGGGAAGGTTTTCTGTAGAAACCTCCTGACTGGTGTGGGCTAGAGAGAAAGGCTATCTCAGGACCCTCAAGAATGAAGAACTGATCACAGCTTTGGTTTCTGTCTCCAGGTTGGACCATGGTGGACCGCACAGACTGAGTCCTGGTCTGAAGAAGTGTGAGTGTGTTTACTCTTTTATTTCCAATCAATCAAATCAAATATCCTTTGTTGTCACACTCAGGGAAATTTGTCCTGGACTCAGGAGGAGCTCCACAAATGCCCCCAAAGCCACAACGACACAACATCATCAGGCACAATAACACCAGCAAACACAGAACAAAATTGAACAGAATTAATGCAATCTGAAAGTTCACTATAATAAAAACATTATTAATAATCTTCAGCCTCAAGCAGCATATCCTAGGAGTTTGATGGAGGCTGGAACAAATGAATTTGAAACAGTAAATTTTGCAGTGAGGGACTCTGTATTGTCGCCCTGAGGGCAGGAGGTCATATTGAGAGTGAAGATCATGGGATAAATCAGTCACTATCCTCTGAGCTTGCCTAAAAACGGTTTGTTCATAAATAAACTGCAAGGTCAGATACTCACTCTTCCCCATCACCTTCATGGCCGTGTGCACCAGACGAGCCAGATTAGTTTTTAGTTTTGTCAGGATTCGTGAGCAGAGTAAACCGGGAAAACAAAAGCAGAAGAGACCCAAATGCTGATTAACAAAAAATGATTTATTTTGACTAACACAAAAACAGGGATTAAAAGTCCAAAAGTTGAAACAAAAGGTCAGAGTATTAAACAAAAATCTCTTAACAAAGTAACAAATTAACCAGGCAAACAAAAGCAGACAATCTAAGAAAACTCAAAACTTACACTCAGGCTGTGACTGTGTCATGAAAAGGACAAGGAGAAATAATGAACCCACAAAGACAAGGGGGAAAATACGAGGGTTAAATACACGAGGTGATTGGGATTGACGAGACACAGCTGAGGAAGAACAATCAGGGATCAGGTGTGACAGGACGAGACAGGAAGCAAAACCTATGGCAATAAGGAGAGTCTGTTGAATTTTCAAAATAAAACAGGAAACACAAAGACAAGACATGAAATGTGAACAAAACGGGTAACTTAACTAAAACCAGGAACAGGATGAAGACAGTAAAACAGAAAACACAAGACACAAGAGGTCAAAACAAGTAACACTAGGAAAAAGAGGCATACAGAATTAAACAGAGCAGGCAAAATCATGGCAAGTTTTGCAGTGAGGTTGCCATACCAGGATGAAATCCAATATCTGCCTTTTGCTCTCTAGTACTGCCTGGTAGAATAAAACTGTCACACTTTTGTCCACCCCAAACACTCTCAGTCTGCGCAAAAAAATGCATTTTTTGTTATAAAAAAGACTTTCAACATGCACGTTCTACCTAAAAGTGTCATCTAAAAAAAACTCCAGGATACTTTATATGAGCTGACCTGCTCAATGGGGGAGTCATGTATGATGACAGGGCTATGGTCTCCTACCGATCTATGACCATCTTCTTAGTTTTTTATCATTGAACATGAGATGATGAGTGTCACACCATTGTGCAAACTTTACTATTTTCCGAAAAATAGGCTTAGGGACTAGAGTCTTTGTGTAGCAGATTAAGGATGGCAGTGTCATCAGAAAATTTAAGAACAAGGTTACCTGGATGGCTGTTTGTGCAATCATTAGTGTCAAGTGTGAAAAGGATCGGGGAGCTGACACAACCCTGTAGGGCACCTGTGCTGATAACTTTGCATCTGAAAGGATGTTGTTAACTCTAGCCTGCTTGCTTCAATTGGTCAAAAAAGAAAGAAACCATTTTGTTAAAAAACAATTGACACCCATCTGCCTCAGTTTAGAGATAAGCAGATGATGTTGGAGTGTGTTAAAAGCTGAGCTAAAATCAATAAAATCTGTGCAATTGATTTTGGGCTTGACAGTGAAGTGGGTGATGCTGTTGATGGTGTCATCTGTACCTCTCCCCTGCCTGTAGGCAAACTGGTGTGGACCAAGTGCCAAAATCGACCTCAGTCTTAAGCACAGACAGCCTGTATCTCTCAAAACTTTTCATAACAATCGAAGTCAGGGCCACAGGTCTGAAGTCATTATGATCAACTGGACATGGTTTCTTAGATACAGGAACAGTGTGTGAATCCACAGACCACTGAAAGATGGGGCACCAAGCTTGAGTGAGCTCTTCTGCACAAGCCTTTAAGAGCAGTGCAGAGGCCATTAGGGCCTGTGGATTTTTTTTAGTGCACACATGTTTAAAGATGGACTGAATCCTGTGTGGATTAATTACAATCCTGCAGCTAACATCAGTTGAAATGGCTTTCAAGAAATTCTTGTGTTCCTCAACAAATTCATGGTTTTAGAACCTGAGAAAAAAAATTCAGTTCATTTACCTTCTCCCCCATCATCATCAGTGCTGAGGCGTTTCTTGGTAGATGAAACGTCTTCAACAAAAAAACATGCATTGTGTTAAAACCTGTTTCACTAAAATTACAGCTGAAGTATAACCTAGAGAAGCTGAGAAGATGTTACACCTCTTTTTGGTAAAGTTATTAAATTTTCTTTCACACCATTTCTTCACTGTGGTAATTTGCCAACGGTCCCTAAACTGTCGAGCCATCACAGGCAGCAACTGAAGTTTTCTAGCTTGAAGGATGGCTCATTTGGAGGAAAACAGGGTTGTAGCTCACAGTCTTCATGACAGCGATTAAAAAGAGGGGTTGGGTTTCTAACTACGGAGTTGTATTGATGAGTTACTGACCCCGAAAGTCTGAATCTGTGAATATCTTTCTAACATGATGGGTGACAGACTTGAGTCGAAACCTGCTGTATACGGCTGATTTTGTTGCCATTGGAGGGATAAGGACATGGTGGTGATATTCCCGCTGTTTCTAAAACCATTTACCACAGTCTGGTACAAACACAACCTTCACATTCTCCTCTGTCTTCAGCACGATCTGAAGAGGAACAGGGCCACCGATGTCACTCTCATGCGCTGCTTGGGTTTACCAATTCAGATTGAATTATAGACCACATTTTCAAACGAAATGATGAAAATGAATGGATAATTAATCATTTTATTCATGAGTCAAAAAATGCATCTTTATTCTGAAAATGAGAAAAAAAAACACTTCTGTTAATCCATTTTAATTTGGACTCTGGTCCTTATTTGCTTCAGAGATGGCAAAAGTACCCAGATTCCTTACTTGAGCAGAAGTAAAATACCTATGTAAAAAAACAACTTGAGTAAAAGTAAAAAGTACTGATCCAAATATCTACTCAAGTAAAAGTAAAAAGTACAGGCTCTGAAATGTACTCAGCATATGTTTAAAAGTAAAAAGTATTTCTATTGCACGATTCACTGTCTCAAAGCTATTAAACACAGGATAATTTATATGTAATCTACTTTAGCAATGTTATTGTTGAACAAAAACTACCTGCCTATCCTAATGTACTTCACTATATAGTCCTTTAGGCATTTGTATTGTATACTTAAGGTTAACACATCACACTTCTGAACACTGAATTTTGGACCAGGATTAGCTTCTAAACTATGGTGTCACAAATCATGCTCATAGGCCCAACTCTTAATCAACCTTTTTAATAACACTTTTTTTTTTAATAGCACATCAGGCAAACAGTTGTTTCTCACTGTGCGGAGTGGCTAACCTGCTCTGACACACACCACACGCACAGGCTTGCACACACGCACACACACACACACAGACAGTAGTCTCTCCTCCTGCGTCTGGTTTATTCTAGTGGGTATACTCTGACATACTCTGATGGATGTTTGTCCGCTTAGGGTCTCCATACACTGAAGACATTTTTGCCACATTTTCACCTGATTTATACACTGTCCAGTGAAAACAGCTCTGAGACCTACTTATGGGCTGCCACCCACAGGTTGAGAACCGCTGCACTAGTAGATTGTATTTGGAGCTTGATCCTTCAAAGATTGTTTTTATATCATGGACAATACGTGATGCAGGTTACCTCAGGATGAATTTATCATTTAGAAAACGGTGAGTGAGTGAAACAGAGGGTCAGAGCTGGACTGATGAAGAATGCTGAGTTTTGATTCATCAAAACGCTGACTCGTCATTTTTAAAGTCTTTGTGTTCACCTAAACAGAGCATGAGCTATCAAAACACCGTTTGAATTATAAAATCACACAAAGTGACTGATGATCCTTCACTGTCCCTGCAATGCACGTCTGTCTGCGCCTTTACGCTCACCGGCAGACGGAAGAGCATGAGCCCAAAGACGCTGAGCAATTCGGGAGGCATTTAGATCAAATGTTCACATGTGCATTGGCTGCACTGCAAAATGACATTACTGACAGACAACAATGGTTTAAGCCACACTTTAAATGGAAAATATCAGGCCTGTACTCCCCAGAGCGGATCGTGGCTGCACCGGACAGTGGAGAATGCGTCCTCTTGCGCAAAATGGGGCCCCCCATGGATCGTGGGGCCCTACGCACAGTGCATGTTTTGCGTAAAGGGAGGGGTGGCACTGCTTAAGCTATACATATAAAGTAACGAGCCTTTTTTTGGAAATGTAAGGAGTAGAAAGTACAGATATTTATGTTGAAAATGTAACTGAGTAAAAGCAAAAAGTCGTCAGAGAAATAAATACTTCTAAAAGGACAAGTACAGGAACGAAGTATTTGTACTTTGTTATTTGCCATCTCTGATTTGCTTCCATACATAGTGTTCATTCTCAGCCTAAAATCAGAGCACTGATGTGAGAACTAAGGAGAGAAGATCTGTGGAGACTGCTGTCATCACTCTAGGAGAGCTTCTCACTGATTATTGACGGCAGAACTAATATCTGCTCTGATTGTCAGCTGATAAAGGAATCTTGGAGCTGAAACATGTCTCACAGCTTTTATCAAACAGTTTTCTGTCTCTTTGTGAATGAACTTGTTGTTTTGGATCATCCTGTTAAATCCCGTCTCCTGCTGTTGGATGAAAATGCAGTTTGATGAAGACAATGTCCTCTGAAACTCTGAGCTGCTGCTTTAAATCCTGCTCTATCTGACAGATTAAACATGAAGCTTCGTCCTCACATGACTCAGCTGCTGTCCAATCAGATCTCAGGTCAGCACGTATGAAAAGTGAACGTGGACGATGGAACCACAAACACAGAAATCAAACTTGTTCAGATAGAGAGATGGAGCAGAGTTTGGGGTCAGAGGTCAAACATGGCCGACTCAGCAGAGATAAAAGCTAAAACCATCAGAGCTGACTCTGAACCCTCAGGCTGATGGAGCGTCAGCTCAGATGATTGTAGTTGAACAGATGATGACCTGCTGCTGTGATGTTTCTCCTTCTCTCCATCAGACGCCTGTGAGCTGGAGGTGGACACAAACACAGTGAGCAGAAGACTCAGACTGTCTGAAGACAACAGGACGGTGACATGGTTGGACGAGCTTCAGTTGTATCCCCTTCATCCAGACAGATTTGGTGATCTTTGTCCTCAGCTGCTGTGCAGGTCTGCTCTGAGCGGTCGCGGTTACTGGGAGGTCCAGTGGAGCGGAGATGTTTATGTATCAGTGAGTTACAGAAGAAACAGACGGACAGGAGGCAGATATGGATGTTGGTTTGGATTTAATGATCAGTCCTGGAGTCTGAACTGCTCTGATGATGGTTACTCTGTCCGTCACAATAACAGAAAAATATCCATCGCCTCCTCTTCATCCTCTGGTAGAGTAGGGGTGTATGTGGACTGTCCTGCTGGATCTCTGTCCTTCTATGAAGTCTCCTCTGATGGACTGATCCACCTCCACACCACAGAGACCGCATTCACCGAGCCCCTCTATCCTGGGTTTGGGTTTTGGTCTTCTGGTTCCTCAGTGTCTCTTTGTCCTCTTGAGTCCAAACCTGCAGATGATTGAAAAACCTGAGACGTCTTATCCTCTGCCACTGTGTTTAAATCCAAACTTAAGTGCTGTTTTTCCCAGCCCATAAAGAGCTACTCCAGCTTTGAGCTGCAGCACTTTGAATTGAAACTGCCATCCCCCTTCCTTTGCGTTGTTGTATATCATCCACCAAAATACAACAAGGACTTTATAGATGATTTCCTGATTTTCTGTCTGGGATCATGGTGAAATACGACCATATTTTAATCTCCAGTGATTTTAATATTCATGTGTGCTAATCCGGACCAGTGGTCAGAGACTTTTCAAACCTCATAGATTCTTTTGATTTTATCCAGTGTGTATCTGATCCAACCCATGAAAAGGGGCATATTTTAGAACTCGTCTTATCTTAAGGTTTGTCTGTCTTGATTAATTGAATTGAATTGAATTGAATTGAATTGAACGCCTTTATTGTTATTGTACTTTGCAGTACAACGAAATTCAGTGTTACTCCATTTGGTACACATACAATATAAATAAGTTAAAAATACACAATAAAAGAAAACAGAATAGAACAATTTCAAATAAACTCAACTGAAATAACATTTTCAATCTCTGTTTTGAGAACTGTACATACGTTAGGATACCATTTAATGAAATATGTGCTTCCACATGTGTCTCAGATCTGCCTGTTCTGTTCACCTTGACACTGTCATGTTCAGTAGATAAACCAACTGCCCCCGTGTGCCACCGGTGCGCTATGAGTCCTTTGACTGCCACTCAGCTTCGCACTACTTTTAATGAGTCATTTTTGTGTAGGTCCCCGCTTGATGATAAGTGTGGTCTCAGTGCTGATGAGCTTTTATCTGTCTTCAACTCCACATGTATGGAGATCTTGGACTGTGTTGCTCCTCTTAGGCCTATCCGTTCAACAGCATTCCCACAGCCATGGTTGAATGAATCAACAAGCACACTCCGATGTGCTTGTAGACGTGCTGAGAGGAAATGGAAAAAAGACAAACACTGTATCCCGCCAAATTTTTCATGGCTGCCTGTCCAACTGTCAGAGAACTGTCAAAGCTGCCAAAACAGCCTACTTCTCCACCCTAGTGGCAATCAACAGCCATAAGCCTCAACTCATATTCAATGTTCAACTTGTACCAATGCCTACTGTGTGTAAAGACTTTTTACAGTTTTTTATCAGTAAAGTTGCTGCCCTCAGACCAGCTCACACAGGTGCCAGGCCTTCTTTAGACATTGCTCCTACTCCGCGCTTCTACCTTTGACCAGTTTGAGCCTCTGTCCCTTTCCCAACTCTCTGATTTAGTTCAGTATCTGCATCCTACAAACTGCCCCTCAGACATCATTCCCCCTCGTCTCCTCAGAGAAGATTTTGACTCAGTTGGAGCTAGTGTTCTGTTTCTGATCAACACCAGTCTTAGCTCTGGTCGTGTCCCCATAGCTCTTAAACATGCTGTCGTCAAACCCTTAATTAAAAGGAAAAATCTTGATCCCTCCAACTTCTCAAATTTCAAGCCTACGTCACAGCTTCTCTTTTTATCAAAGGTCTTAGAGAGAGCAGTGTATGTCTAGCTGCAGTCATTCTTAACCCAGCACAACATCCGAAAAGTCTGACAGACTGAAAAGTTTCAGTCTGGCTTTAGACCCAAATAAAGCACGGAAACTGCACTGCTAGAAGTTTTTAATGATTTGCTTTTAGCTGTTGACTCTGGTAGTCCCGTCGTCCTGATGCTCCTAGACCTGTTTGCTGCCTTTGACACCTTAGACCATGAAATTCTCCTACAGCATTTTGAGCACTGTGTAGGCATCACAGGCTCTGCTCTCTGCTGGTTCAGGTCCTACCTGGCAGAGCGGACCTTCATGGTGCGGTTAGGTCACATTTCCTCCAATGTGGCCCCGCTGACCTGTGGAGTCCCTCAGGCCTCCATCCTGGGTCTTATTCTTTTTCTCTTGTGTATGTTCCCACTTGGGGATGTTTTCAGGAACATAACATCTCTTTTCATTGTTTTGCAGATGACATCCAAATTAACATGCCGCTAAGGTCACTAGACAAGGACACTATTCAGACTTTTCTTAATTTCCTTAGCGAAGTTAAATTATGGATGAGTTGAACTTTCTCAAACTTAATGAATCTAAGACGGAAATGATCCTGTTTGGAGGAAACACCTCCATAGCCTGCTCTGCTGATGTCCTGGGCCCTCTGAGTTCCAATGTTCAGTCTGTTTTAGGAACCTTGGTTTTATTTTTGATAGCCAGTTTAAATTTGATAAGCAGATCAGTGCCTTTGTAAAAACAAGCTTTTTCCAACTCCATCTTTCAGCAAAGACTTAGTGCCACTTTTTTGAAGGTCGATCTTGAAAAGACTATCCATGCCTTTATAACATCTAGATTAGATTACTACAACTCCTTGTATGTTGGCCTAGACCAGTCATCTATGAACCGCCTTCAGCTCATCCAGAACACCGCTGCTCAACTCCTGTCCGGCAAGAAAAAGCGCGATCACATAGCACCAGTTTTACAGTTTTTCTCCATTGGTTTGGCTCATTTCTGGAAACAGAAATTACATTCTCAAAACTCTAAAATCATTTGGCACAACAGTCTTACAGTTCAGCACTACACCATGGCTCACTTGCAAAAGCACATATCTCTCCCAAAACAGTTCACTCGTGCTTCAAAGCTAAATTCCTTTCTCATGTAAATAGTCAGTGCGAACAATGCATAGATCCTTCTCAATTTCTTTGGCTCATTTCTTGAAACAGAGCAGGAGTTCTGGACACTCTTGGTGCTTTTGCCAAAATAACCTGGATGGTTCAGCACAACACCATGGATCACCTGGAAATGCTCATATCTCTCCCAAAACGCTTCACTCGTGTGTCAAAACTAAATTTCTCTCTCATAAAAATAGTCAGTGCCTCTAAAATGCGTTGTCCCTTTGGTATTGTGTAAGCACTGCAGGTCAAAATATTCAGATGTTTTGTCACTATGGCAGAGAACCATTGAAAGGTCCCTCATGTCAATCTCTCAGTCTTACCCCAGTCCTTTGTGGTTACTGTAATTGTTTTCATATACATATATATATATATATATATATATATATATTTTTTTTTTTTTTTTTTACAGTCACATTAGCCTCCAAAGTTTGACATCACACATTGCACTCATACTGCCAAGGAAATTCTAACCTTTATTGCATTTTCAATTGCTAAAACACAGTTTTGCAAACTAGGCTGTTTTTTTTTTATCAAAATACTTACTGTAATACAATTCACAAAACCACATACCCAAACGGCAAAATACCTCATATGTCCTGCAAAATGAAGCACTGCAACCAAAACTATATAGCATTATCAAAATCAAACTTTAGCACCAAATGGCACACACTTCATTCATATTACCAGATTCTTGTCTAACCAACTACACACTGTTGGGCAGAATAAAAAGCACTCTCGTCTTTTGTATGCTTTGCCATAATACTAAAAAAGTCCAAAATGTAGAAAATTCTTCAAATTATTCAGATGTATAGAAATATTTTGCAGATATACACACATAGTGTTGAAACATTTATTTTTTTGTTGTTCACCTATCAAGTCAGTGCATCATATGCACAGCATATGTATTTACATTAGAGTCGACAAAAATATGCTGGTAAAAAATAGTAAACTGAAAAGGAAAACTGCTAAAAAAAAAAGGTGCAGAAAAAATATAAAGTAAAAAAGGGAGGCAAGAAAAATAATCAGGCAGCAGGGTTTTGAAATGGCAAACGTAACTTTATGTCAGATTGCTGTGTCTTATGCAGAAAACTGTGTTCAGGGCATTTACAGTGAAAAGTGTCGCCTGAATTGCAAAATGCATGTGAAGCAGAAAAAGTGTTTAGAGTTCAAACATCTTATCGATGATTGTGTGGGCCCTTTACCATGTTCAAAATCTGGCAGTGAGTATCTCCTTACGGTGATGTGCCAAAGCACGCGTTATCCTGCTGCGTATCCACTGAGGTCCATTACAGCCAAGTCTGTGGTATCAGCGCAATTATTCTGTAATTGAGAAGGAAGCACTGGCTCTGATCTGGGCATTACAACACTTTGACGTATACGTTGGTGGAGCGCCCCTAGTGGTATACACTGATCACAACCCCCTTACATTCTTGAAGTCTCTCAGGTCACCGTATCAGAGACTGGTTAGGTGGTCTTTATTTTTGCAAGCATATGACCTCACCATATTGCATATTAAAGGGACAGAAAAGGGGGGGTGACGGCCCCTGTTCATATATTTAAAAAGGACTTAATCATATCTGTTCTCTCCGAGGTGACTGGACTGGCTTGGAAAAATCATTCAGATGTGGAGCACCTGGTCCCGCTGCTCCACCTTCTCTATAAAGGCTGGCCTTCAGTGACCTGTCTCTCTCGCTCTGCTCCCTGCTCACTTTGTCCCACCTCCACGCATATTTATTTAGTTTCTTCTTTGTTAGTGCACCTTCAACATCTCGCACCATCATTTTCACACATGCAGCACGCACACACCCTGATATTACAGACAATACATACTACATACCTGTATTTTATTATTGGTTCGCTTTATTTTCATTTGTAATAAATTATTGGATTATTTTGAAATGCACTCCTTCCGTCTTTTGTCATGGCCATTGAGCCACAAAACACTTAAGTCATTTCAAACATCAGTACTTATAATTTTATGAGTTTGACTTCAAAATAATAAAATACAACATGACAGTGAAATGACAGAGTCCATAGCTTCATATTTAGTAAAGGATATGATGCATTAAAATACAACAATCAAAATGTTTCTGTCAGTCTGACTTTGCTCATCAGGTTGACTTAGTGAACTTTTTTATTCACAGCTCTAAATTTCACTCATTTGAAAAAACGATTGCAAATCATTGTACAAAGTTTATAAACCTGCAGAAACAGGCAGACTCGTCTGAAGACAGAGCAGTGTTTTAACATTTAAAAGAAAGTTACAGAAACTTTGGAGTTAAAATTCACTCTTCACACGTTTATCTATTTCAAGAATTATGGTCATTGCAATATTGAACAGTGTCATCGCACATCTTTTTCTCAGATCCTGCAGGCAGAGTGTCCTGATGTGTTATGATTCAATAATCCATCAAAATTCAGGACATTTGTTTCATGTTCTAGTGAAGCCTCTGGCTGCTGTTGGCTGCAGACATTCAGTCATTTCACTCTCCCTCTCTGTTACATTCAATATTATTTCTATCACAGGGACAAACATAAAGTTCATAAATGTAGCAGGGACTGTACTTTATACAAATAACTCTGGGGAGAAACTTTGTCATTACATAAGAACTCAACCAGAGGTCCCATGGTCTAAATCAAGACCTTTTCAGGCAGTGGCATGCAGACTTTTTCAAGGGCAGGGGTGAAAAGGAAAAAAAGGGCACATACAGCGCGTTCTCACCACTGAAGAGGGCACTAGGTTTTATGTGTTTTCAAGGGAACTTTAGACATGTTTACATGTTATACAAATGGCACTCAAGTTACTTTGTAGTTAAGATCAGCATCTACAAGAACTGCGTTTAATGTTGGACTATGAAGAACACACATAATTATATAAATAAATCCTAAGTGGTCTGGGGGCCTTACCTCAGACAATTTTTGATTAAGTAGATGCCCTTTCCTGTATTCCAGTGCATTTAGGCATGAAAATGGGTAAAGAGTGAAAAAGGTGAGAAGGATATGACCCCTCTAGGGGGTCCGGGGTCATGCTCCCCCGGAATTTTTTTTTGAATATTTTATATTTAAAAGCATCAATCTGATGCATTTTGGGAGGAAATTCAAATAGAATTACAGGACAATATGAATGTATAATAAAGTGTCTATCTATACATGGTCCCATTATGCTATATAAGATACTGATAACTTCTCTCATGAAATGCATTACTTACTTTTCCACTGGAGGCTTGTTTAGATATCTACGTTACATCTCCTGCTGTGTTAGCTAACGTGATTCATCAATGACATGATGCCTCTTTCAGCAAGCTTTAATTCTTCTGGTGATATATTACCTTTAGCTAATATTAAACTAAAGTTAACTATATTCCACTTGGATTGGCGAGGCGTCTAAAGCTGCATCTCAAACCAATCAGGCAGCAGTATCCCCCCACCTCCCCAGAGGAAACACTGCTCAAACCGGCAAATTATGCTGAAAGGTGAGGGCCAAGAGGGCACAGAGGGAACTTTAGCATACGTTTTACACCCCAAGAGAACACTTTGGAGAGCTTTTTTCCTCCCAAGCATCTTTTGGCTCTCAAGGGTACTGTAGCACACATTTTAGCTCCCAAGAGGGCACTTTAAAACATGTTTTGCCTCTCAAGAGGGCACTTTAGAACGCATTTCGGCTCTTAAGGGAACTGTTAAAGAGGGCACTTTAGAGTGCATTTTGCCTCCCAAGAGGGAAACTTTTACATGCATTTTGCCTTCCAAGAGGGCAATTTAGCGCACGTTTTTCAACCGTTGGGCCCCCCCCCGTGCACACCCCTGTTTCCATTTCTCCTGCAGACAGTCCTGTCCTCAAACTGAAGGAGTCCAGCATCAAAAGCCTTTTGTAAATTATTGTAGGCCGACACTGACCCCCTGAAAATCGTTTATTTTTCCATTTTCGCACATAAAAACATCACTACTTTGGAGACCCATATCTCAGAAACTAGAAGAGATACACCTTTTCTGATGTGAGAATCTGAAAGTCTGGGCCAAAATTACCCAGGAAACAAATTTCAGCTGGAAATTTTTGCTCATTTCAGAGATGCTGGCATCCAAAAGTGGCTCCTCAGGATTGTACACAGTTCACGAGTGTCAGAATCAGGCACAACAGCCCTTTTAAAGGCCCAGAGTTCAGAAACTCTGAAGATTTTCCAATGAAACTTTGCATGTGTTCATTATACATGTGGAGGTACAAACACAATCTTATAGCCAAATCTGAGTCGGTGACTGTGGATGATTTCTGGACTTTGGTTGAGTTTATCTGGAATGACTGAACTGAACACACTGTTGTGAGTTCTTGATGTTCCAAAACAAGAAAAGGAGATTTGAACTAAGGAAGAAGTCGTGATGTTGACAATATTTGAATATATTCTGATGTCTTGTAACATGTAAACTCTCCTCCTATCAGCTGATCCTCACAGCTCTATATGAAACAGCAGGTCTACAGTCAGGTTATGTCTGCACAGGGCATGGAGATAAAAACTACGACTATTTACTGTGACTATTAAACTACCATGAGACTGAATGCAAGAACAAGAACTCTACACGATAACACCAACTCTAATCCAGGTTGTACTTTCTCCAGTGTGTTCAGCATCAGTTTATTGCTGTAGTTCTGAGTGAGTCCTGGATGTGATTTTAATGTTGAGATTTGGCTGAAATCAGCTCCATGCGTCTAAAACCTCAAACCAACCAGCTAACAAGCAGCTATAATGTGGTTTAAACAGCAACATGAGACAGAACAAGATCTGAACGACTGAACTGAACAGCATCCCAATAAATCAGACTGTGTGGTCTTTGAGGATCAGGAGGAAGAGCGAGTAAACTTCAGTCTCAGACCTTTGATTCATCAAACAGTCTGAGCTAGCTAAACGTTAGCTAAAGGCTAAGCTGCTACAACTACAGGAAACAAGTTCACAGAAGAAGAAAGAAAACAAACCTGCTCTCTCTTTAACATCCTGAAACCCCAACATTTGACACTCTGAAGACTTTTAGAGGATTACTCTGAGACTACAGGACGAGGGAGCAGCTCACATGCTGACTGTGCTCGGCAAGAGAGGAGCCTCGAGACCCGGAAATAAAAATGTACTTCCGGTTTGCTGATCTGACCTTCAAAATAAAAGTATAGAGTCATCTGTCCCACCTCTTTGTTAACAGGATTAAAAGAAAACATCTTTAAACTTCATTTACACATTTTATCATGATAGTCAACAGAGACAGATGTAACCATGACAACAAACAGGCATTTGTGCTTCATCAAGGCAGCAGTCAAGTCTGATGATTCTTCTTTCATCCACAGAAACACATATGTCTAATGATTTATTTATTCAGTGTCAGCAGCTCATCAAAATCTCTTTTAAGTCATTTTATCACACAATCAGAATCAAGATGAGGCTTTGATGTTATATTTCAGCTATAAAGAGCCTAGGTTTTGCTTTAACTCTGGTTTCTAAATTCACTCTTCGTTTTCTACTCTTTATTTTACCATTTACAAGCTACAAACAAAGCAACGGCAACAACGACAACACATAGTCAAAATAAAAATTGTGACATACTGGGGGAGGTGTTTCACATTCTTGTTTTTAAGATCATTGTGGCTGGGATTTGGGTTAGGGTTAGGGTTGCCAGTCAATTGCAGGGCAACGTATACGCTCACACTCATACCTAAGGGCAATTTAGAGTGACCAGTTAACCTAATGAGCATGTTTTTGGTCTGTAGGAGGAAGCTGGAGTGCCTGGAGAGAACCCACGCATGCATGGGAAGAACATGCAAACTTAACACAGAAAGGCCCTGTCCAACCTGGAAATCGAACCAGCGACCTTCTTGCTGTGAGGCACGTGCACTACCTGCTCACCACCTTGCCGCCCCTCTCAGATAATGTGATACTGAATTCTTGTTCCCATTTGATTTGACATATAGTGAATTTCTGCCATTACATTTTTGGAGACTGCTTTACAATTTGAATACAATCTTTGAAGGGATGTCTTTATATGCACCCGTCAGAAGTACAATCATCCCATTAATCCCTGCTGATAAGTGCCTGTACACTTCCTTATCGTAAAAGCGTCCTAACTATAAGTAACTGTACAGGTCTCTGTTTCCAAGGTAAAACTCTTGTTTAAGTTTTCAAAAGGTCTTAAAGGTTTTCCCTTTAACATGTGTACATATTGCTGTTATTCCCCTCTCTGTCCACCTGATGAACGAATCATCTGACACACTGGGACTGAAACTGGGCATATGAGAGGGCCATATTAGTAATTTACTGTCACCTTCCATTTTGTTTTTCTTGACAATCTCAAACCATTTTTTCAAAGTGTCCCTGGAGATAGTATTATCTTCTGTATGGTCTGTACATTCTTTCCCCCTAATTTAGCTGAATTCAATATGTTTCCACCTTGCTTGATATGTTGGAGAACACCAGTAAACAATGTATTGCAGTTGAGCTGCACAATAATATTGTTTTAAAGCCAAGCAGGGCAAGACCTCCTTGTTCTTTATCTAAATGGAGTGCTCTGAGCTTTATCTGTGGTTAGCACCTGCCCAAATAAATCTGGATATGAATCTGTTCCATACTGAGAACTGGGATTCTGGGACCCTTACATGGAGTGAGAGGAAGACGTATAAAAACCTGGCAGTACATTCATTTTTATCACCTCAAACTGAAATCAAAAATTCACGTTGATCAGTGTGTTAAATCTTTCTGACTTTTCTCACCCGTTGTTCAATAATTAGGTACCTAACCTCTCCCAGAAACATATTCTCAATGTCCTTCTGACGTGCAGAATATGCTGGGGTACAAAAGCAAATCAATGGCCTCAACTGTGCTGAGTAGTAATATTCTCTTAACCCCTTAAATTTGCTGTTGAAATCTGATATTTTACATTGGACTGTTATCCCTTTCTTGAGTTTAAGCTCCATGTGGAGTCCATTAAAATTATATTTCTGCCAAGATTGCTTTATCTTTTTCAGAACCTCCCAGTCTCAATACAAACCAAACAATTCATAGAGTGGGATGTGATGATATCCAGATATTTATGGAGAGGGAAAAACCCAGGATCAGGTTTAAGACCTTACAACTAAGCAAGGAATGTGAGAGCATGAGTCTCCCCTCCTTAAACTACTTTTTGCTAAGGGACAGGAGCTGAACAGCTGAACAGGAGCTGTAATAAAACAGACAGAGATGAGAGGGGAGCTAATGGAGGTCATTATGATGTAGAATATAACCAGCAGATGCCGCAGTGCACTCCATAACGGTACATTCAGGTCTGTGAGGACGGGACAGACTGTCCATCATTTTACAGAAACCAGTTTCTCTGAAGCTTTATTGTCAGACCAATAACTTTTAATTTATTCATTTTACTGAACAGAGTCTCTGCTGAACTCCTGTTCTCCTGATTTCATGCTCTCTGATATTTTCAGACTCGGTGGACTCCAGGCTCTGGTCCTCATCTCTAATCCAGCCTCCCACAGCAGGACGTCATGAGCCGAGAGAAGAAGAAAAAATATGACCAAATGAAAATATTTGTTAAAAATAATTATACAATGCTGTAAATTCACAGATGATACTCATAAGAAAAGTATTTTTAATTGGATTTCTGATTTACTTACAGATTTCTGCAGGAAAATGACCCCAAATAAACTATCCAAGGTTTAACAGTTTGAAGTATTTTATTGAGAATGACCAGTTTTCACTGTTTTTGACATTAGTATATCTACCTGTCTGTCTTCTAAAAGGCAAAGTGATATGTGGTTAAATATCCTGGCCTCTGTCTGTGGTCGAGTTTGTGCTTCTTCTGTTTTATCACAGTTCTGATCAAATATATCATTATTCAAAACATTGTTTGATTTATGTTTGTGTTAGGAACTTTGTTTCCTACTGTGAAAAGACATAAAACACTAATGTAAAAAAAAAAAAAAATTTAACCTTAAAATGACTAATTAACCAGGTGTTTCTCAGCTCTGTTGCAGAATGTAATTATTTTTATGGAAATGACCCATTTTCATGTGTTGATGACAAATAAAATTAGAAACAATATAACCCATCTTTGGATGAAAATTGAGTCTGTCGTTCATCTGATGTAATTATTGTGTTTATATTCAGAGGAATAAAAATAAATTAGGCATCAGAGTGGTACCATCACAATGGCTTGATAAAGCTGTAAACAAGGTGGACTCAGAGAGCAGAGACACATATCCGTCAGAAAACAAAGCCAACAGAGGCAAGCCACACCTTGTTTAATGCACAACCTTTACCCCCAAAACCAAAAACAATAAAGGCTCAAATAAGACCCAGGCCTACAAATACTTTTCTAACTCCACCTTTGGTATAACCTTTAAAAGAGGAAGAAATATAAGAGACAGAGCATGTAAGAATTCTGAAACATACAAAAGTGAGTGTACAACTCCTCTCCAAGGCAATTTAAGTGTGGGACCTGCATAAATTGCCAATACACAAAAAGGTACAGTTTTGGAAAAACAATGACATCAAACACTTCATAACATGTAAATCAAAAAAATGTGATTTATATGATACAATGTCACTGCAATAAAATACATGTTGGAGAAACATCCTGCTCCCTTCGAGAGCGCATCACTGAGCACAGGAGTGCAATAAAAAGAAACAACAAAACAGCCCATTTCATCCTGCCATAGAAGCTATAAAACAAACTAAGAGAGGTGGTGGCACAGTCTTTGGTGTACTCACAGCTTAAGAACAGTTTATTTTCCACTTGTTCTTGACTGTTACTGCTGTGTCCCCATGAGGATGTTGTTGTTGCTGGGTTACCTGAGGAGCATGCTAGGCTAACTCTCGTCCACAGAGGAGACATCTTCTCATCAAAAACACACGAGCAACCGACTGCCGCTGACATGATTTAAAATGTCAGCCTCTACCACCACCCAGTGACGTCATGACGTAAGGGGTGTGCGTAAACAAACAACCTCATGGAGTTCTTCCATTACTCAGCCTCAGGGACCTTTGTGGGCAGCTTACACGCTCTTCATTTTTAAAAATGTTTTCACTTTGTTCATGCATATGACAAATATATTGTCAAAATGGTCTGTTTTTATTTAATTTTGTTATTTCTAGCTCAGTTCCTGCAGTAAATATAAAACACACTGAGTACAAACAAGTGTTACACTTGGAGTGTTAAGGGCAAAAATGTTGCATTGAGACCCATTCATATTCGATCTCCCTTCCATTAAAGCATAATGCATGCATTTTATTATATCAGGGTGTCTGTGTTGGCCTTTGCCCTGAATTGATTATTTTTCTACTCCAGATGGCATAATTTTAACCATATGGGTGTGAGTGTTTGACTGCAGAAAAATAATAATGTACAAAAACCATAAAAGTTATTTACGTCTGTGTAGATTCTCATTCATCCAGGTCATGGTCATTCTGAAGATTCAAAAGCAAGGCAACTGGACTGTGTAGAGTTTGTTGGGAAGACGTTTCACTTCTCATCCAAGAAGCTTCTTCAGTTCCAAATGGCTGGTGCTGGAAGAAGATATTTATCTTGCTAGAGGAAAAACAACAACAAAGGAAGGGAGGAGTTGGAGAACGACTCATAGAAACTTATCCCAGGGTGATGTAACCCCTGAGAGTCGTTACCCTGAATGGGTCATTAACTCCCCCTGTCATGTGAGGTGTTATGGTCACATGTGCCCAGGTGTGAGTGTTTGGAGAGCTTTCTGGGGAGAGAGCTTAGCACTGCATTATATGTAGGTGAGAGGTTGTGTCTGAGTCCACCACCTCTGTTAAGAGAAGGCTTCTCCAGTCTGGTGAAGATGGCTTCTTTAACTCCTCTTTCAAACCATCTATCTTCTCTCGCCAACACCTGTACATTGCTGTCCTCAAAAGAGTGTCCCGTGTCCTTTAAGTGGAGGTGGACTGCTGAGTCCTGACCTGAGGAAGTGGCTCTCCTGTGTTGAGCCATACGCTTGTGAAGCGGTTGTTTAGTTTCCCCAATGGACAGGTCTGAGCATTCCTCACTGCACTGGACTGCATACACCACATTGCTCTGTTTATGTCTTGGTGTTTTGTCCTTGGGATGGACCAACTTCTGCCTTAATGTGTTTCCAGGCTTGAAGTGAACAGGAATGTTGTGTTTGCCAAAGATTCTCTTGAGTTTTTCAGATAAACCTGCAACATACGGAATCACAATGTTCTTGCGTCTCTCTTCCTGACTCTTGCCAGACTCCTGCTCTTAATTAATTAAGGATACAATCTACAAGGTGAAAAATAATAACAATATTTAAGTTTGAACCATTACAACAGTTATTCAGATTATCAACACCAGGAGAATAGGTAAGACTTATTTAGCCTCTGTGGGATAAATATTTACTCATTTTTATTTAAGACTGACCCCTGAATTCAGAAAAATCCAAGCTGTGATAATTTGTTTAATCTTTATGGACATTAATTATAAAAATTAATATTCATATTTTCTTAAAGTTTCTCATAGAATTAGAATTAGAATCGGAGCACCACCAAGCTTTGACCTCGGAAAAGATTAATGTGATCTATTAACAGATCTAATTTATTATTAGCCTTTATCTCGTTCATGAAAGCTAACATTTAAAGTGAATCAATCTCATAAACCTGAGTGAGAGTTTTCTTTATAGGGATGTCAAACCTTCCGAACAAACCCCAACAGACAGAACTTTAAATTTAAGAAGGATTTATTAAAAGTATAAATGACTGAACTTAAGAAAGAATTAAATCGCAAAGTTGTAATGATGCTTAGAATAATGAAAGAAGTTATGAACACTACACAGATATATTTAAGTATATTGTGTGGTTACTGAGGATTAACTAAACGGATTAAACTATATTTGGAAATGGTCAAATCAGGGTAGTTAGTTAATTTAGAATAAATCAAGACACTCAAAAACTAAGTTTGAAGATTTCAGAGTCCTTCTGTGATGTAGATTCGAGTTGGATCGGGCTCCTTTTGGTCCTGATGCTGCCAGCTGGTGGACTCCTGGTCCGATGTGGTTTCAAAAGGGCAGATGGGCCCGAATTCAGCTCGATGCCGTGGATCCAAATAGGAGAGGTCTGACCCATGATGGTGGTCCCGTAGTTTAACGAGAGATGTAACGTCTTAGGCTGGACTTCTGCAGGTTCGGTCGTCGGATGAACTGGATCTTAGAGGTCTTGATCAGCATGATAAAGATGATAACAAAAAATTGGACGATCTTCTTATCTATCTCAAAGTAGAGTAATCGCTGGCCTCACAATATGCCTCCGAGGTATATAAACAAGAATCGGGATTTTGCTTTAAGGTATAACGTCTTTAAAGAGTTACAGCTGGCTTCTGATGAAAAATTACGGGCGCGTACAAAAACTTAAAAACAAGAAAAGACGCAAACAGGGAGAGGAGACTTAGACGGATGCAGGACAAGACTAGACAAACTTTTAGTTGAACTTTTATATAACCACTCAATATGACCCACATAAACAGAAAGACAATTTCATAGAGAATATTATGATACTAAACACTCATGGTATAAGAAAAACGTTAAAACCGTTATATTGTTCCAAAACACAAATAAACAAGTGATATATGATTAAACTTAAATGCCTAGGCTTCTTTATCATTATAGGTTATACTGTCAAGCCTAGGGTATAAAGATCTTATTCTAAACATGAAATAAAACAAAAGCATTTAATATATACCAGTGTTACATATATACTTCTGAGAAGCAACTGTCACCAGTTATTCCACACAACGGCGCTGTGGACCATGAAAAGAGTAAGCATTAAAAGTTGTTAGTTGCCTTCAGGCAAGGTCAGCAGGTCAACCTGGGCGACTGGTTTGAGATCAGTGGCTGAAGTCATTTCCTGCCACAAATGACTTTAATGGAGTCCTTTGGTTAATAAATCATGAATTCAGCCAAACAGTATACTGTTTTAGGGTCCATTCACAGAATAAAGGTCTTAAAGAAATGACCTTTGTCCCTGGCTCTTCCTGTCTCTGGTCCAAATTGAGAGGTAGTGGGAGAAGCTGTCTGCAAACAGTCTTCTCAGAAAGTTGAAGAGGTGAAATGATCAGAAAGGGGTTAAAACTGGATGCAAGACTCTGTCCTTGAAAAGTTAAAAAGTTATTTCACAACACCTGGCTCCAGGAGTAGAACTGCAGACCTTCCTCACTCTGATGCTAACAAGTGGTGTGACATGTGAAATGTGCTCTAATGGGTCAGTCAGTAATGTGAGCCGTGGGGTGCTGATCTTACCTGCTCAGGGCCATGCGGCATTGTCCAAAGAGGTCTCTGAAGTCGTGTGGAGTGAGGGTCTTACAGGAAAAAATTCACTAAACTACTGTCAAATCTAAAAGTAAAAAAGAAATTCACTCCAAACTCTCTCCAAAAGTTAAAAGAATTTATTAAAAACTCAAAAATATAACAAACTTTGGTGATTTACATTCAATTTAAAACCAGATCAAAATGGTCATAGAACATCAAGGAAAAAACAAGAATAAAAACATAAAAACTAAAAAGCCATCAAAATCATGTCTCTGTGAGTCTAAGACCTAAATGGCCTTTGCTATATGTCAAAGTGATGTGAGGCATTCTTCTTACAAGAAGCCTCTCAGGCTGGATTTGCTGTGCCTTTGACACACTAATCGAGTTCAATAGTTTAAGATGGTGCCTCTCCCCCACAGGAAATATCTGCAAGACCTGTTAAAGTCTGTCCATGCTTTGGTAAACATCCTCAATACTTAGAAAAACAACACGTTTTTTGCAAGGTCAGCAGCACAAGCTGTCTGCACATTTTGGGGAAATTTGCATGTTACATCTATAAGCAATAGTTCATGATAAAGTTACCATGATAATATGAATCCTGAAACCCACACCTAGCACTCAGAATCATGTTGATATCATTATTAGTTGGTTATTGTGCAAACACAATTGTTTGCTAATGGCGGTTATCTGGAACACCACCAAAATCTACTTATTTTTCAGTTGGGCCATTACAAACATCTCCGAAAAAATTTTAACAAAATTCGTTCAGTAGTTTTTGAGCAATCTTGCCATCAAACAAACACAGAAACACACGCCGGCAAAAACATAACCTCCTTTGAGGAGGTAAGAAATGAATTTTAATATGAACAGGTCAAAAGAACAGCATGGAGAAAACAAACTCAACAATTACAGACATTTTCAATTCTGTCAATGCTACAATCTGTGGTTTACCAGGTTTGGTCAGAACACTTTTCCTGTCAAATGTGTTTTTCCACTAGCAGAGCAGCCAAAGGATCTCTCTCTCTCAATAGATATCAGGATGTGACTGGACACATTCTGTTTCTTTCCAAATGCTTTCCCACAATTGGAGCAGCTCAAGAGTTTCTCTCATGTATGAATCAACATGTTGTAACAACCAGATGCTCCATTGGTTGCCAACAAAGTATGTAATAAAATGGACCTTATGGCGGAAACAGAAGAACTCACAGTGAGTCAGTCAGTCCAGTTCAGGTTGGTGCTGCTGGGGTGTGAAGAGATGACCTGCTTCACTGTGAACTGTCAGCTGAGCCTTGTGTGGAGACCAGCCCATGTGGAGAGTGAAGTTGAGTGGACATTAAACAGAGTCTACAGCAGATGATGATGGAATAGATGAAGGTTTCCTCACTCATTTGCTCTGTAGACTACCTTTGACCCTCCTCTCCTGCCTCTCTGGCTAGACTGGATAACTTTTCTACAGAGGGAGAACTGAATGGTGGGGTAAACTGAGACAAATGGGTGAGTGCACGGGGGGGGGGGGGGCAAGAAGGAAGGTGTTTCAGGGTGTGTGTGTGGAGGAGCTAACCAATGGTGCTCAGTGGTAATACAAACAACTGTAGATAAAAAAAAGTAGACTAAGCTCTGTCAAGATGAAGAGCTATCTCCACTCCTGTTCAACTACGCAAGTCTATATTGCTCAGTACGAGTAAAACCACTAAGAGGGGATATATTGTTTGATATTTGGGACCTGCAAAATGTGCTGTGGTACAAAAAAAAAAGTTAAGAAGACAAAAGTCTGAATTTTTTGCTACCACTTATCATCAGTGAAAGGGTTTCTCTCTGGCATGAGTCAGCTTATGACTCTCCAGAGACTTTTATATGTACATGTTTTACCACACTCAGCACAGCTGAAGGGCTTCACTCCAGTGTGAACCAGGTTTGGTTAGAGATCTTCTGAGTCTAAATGTCCTACCATACTCAAAGCAACTGAAGCGTTATCATCCAGTATATTCCTTTATATGACTATTTAGAGAACTGCGTCTAAATGTTTTGCCACACTAGGAGCAGCTGAAGGGTTTCTCTCCAGTATGCTCCAGCTTGTGACTATTCAGAGAAGTTTTGTGTCTAAATGTTTTCCCACACTCAATGCAGCTAAAGGGTTTCTCTCCAGTGTGAATCAATTCATGTCTGTTTAGATTACGTTTGGCTGTAAATGCTTTACCACACTCATTACAGCTGAAGGGTCTCACTCCAGTGTGATCAACTTTGTGTCTTTTTAGAGAACTTTTAGCTCTAAATGTTTTACCACACTCATCACAGCTGAAGGGTTTCTCTCCAGTGTGAAACAGCTTGTGACTGTTTAGATGACTTTTGGCTCTAAACGTTTTACCACACACAGAGCAGCTGAAGGGTTTCTCTCCAGTGTGAAACAGCTTGTGACTGTTTAAATGACTTTTCGTTCTAAATTTCTTACCGCACACAGAGCAGCTGAAGGGTTTCTCTCCAGTGTGAACCAGCTTGTGATCGTTTAGATAACTTTTGTATCTAAATGTTTTACCACACTCAGAGCAGCTGAAGGGTTTCTCTCCGGTGTGACCCATTTTGTGTCTGTTCAGATTACTTTTCAATGTAAATGTTTGACCACACTCAGAGCAGCTAAAGGGTTTCTCTCCAGACTTTAGTCTCCTAACTCCATTTCTTGTTACATGGATTAAAGCTGGCTGATGTTCTTTGTCCTCCCTCCAATTATTACTGTCATCAGTCTCAGCCTCAGAGGAGTCTTCAGCATGGACCTCAGTCTCTGGTTGAAAGGGTCTCCCTGAAGCAGGGTTCCTCTCCTCATAATTTCCTCCACACTCCTTGTCATCAGTTTTGGTCTCCATCTGATGAAGTTTTAAGGACTGAGGTTTCCCTTCATCTTCTTCCTCACTCTTTACATGGACAGGATGTTCTGTCATCACTGACAACTGCAGGACATCTGCAGGAAAAGATTGAAATACGTTATCATCATATCATCAGTATAAGTTGTCCACTAAAGGGGGACACATACTACAAACTAATCAGCATGGTTATTGACAGGATCCCCCCTTTCAGCCTAAGCCAGGAAAGGCCGGACTATCAGATGGTCCTAAAGATGATCTTATCTGATCATTATTTTGGTGTGAGGTGTGTTAAGAGTGATCTTACTGCTTCAATGTGCAATCAAAAATGTCAAATATGTCATGACGAGTGGGGAGAACACGCAGGACAGCCGAGCCAGGGTTTATTTTAGTTCAGTGGGTTTCAAGCTATTTTTGACCAAGACAGGTGAGATCAAACCTCAATCTCAAGGTTCTTCATATTTATTCTACTTTTTTTTAAAACATGCTACACTATCTTCCATTGAATAGAGACAAATATGATGAGGACAGATCTGATTGGTCCAGGGATCTGTCACTAGCATCAGTTCTTACTTTAGTTTCTCTGTCTCTGCCCACGTCCCTCTTTCACTCCCTTGAGTTCCCTCTGGATGTCTGAGCTCCTCACGCTCACTCTAAGGCTGAGCCCAGCCACCCTACTGAGGAACCTGATTTTGACTGCTTGTATCTGTGAACTCATTCTTTCAGTCATTACCCAGAGCTCATGACCAGCTAAGGGTTTGAACTGAAATGGTGCAGTAAACAGAGCTTTGCATCCTGTCCATCTTTCGGCTGAGGTTTGACAATCACCTCTCAGGAGGCTGAGGACACTCTCCGGTTGCCCTTTCTCAGAATGGGAACCACCACCCCAGTCTGCCTCTCCACAGGCACTGTCCCCAACATCCACGTGACATTAAAAGGGACATGAAACGCTGACCCAAGTTATCATTATTTTTAAGAAGGCCTCTCAACATAACAAATAGCTTTATTCATGACTCTCAAAATCTAATACAGTTGTAGAAAACTGTGACAAAAGTTCCTTTTTATCAGCACTGCGGGAGCCGTAAAGCTGTCCCACCTCGCGTGACATCACCAGTTGTGTAGACTGCGTACTGACAATTGATTGACTAGCTTAAACCTTTAATAGTGTTGTTCAAATAGCGAATCGAGCCAAAAACAACAAAAACAAGCTAACTCACCAGAGGAGGCGTATTTTGTTTTGCGGCAGGCTGCTCAAGCCAATATTACAACATAAGAAATGTAAAACCGTTACACTTTCATCATTTACTGCTGAAACAGCCGATGATTCTCCAACGTTAGCTAGCTGCTATGAAGCGTCAGGATCAACCTGTTAGTATTTATGCTAGAGTGTGCAGCGAGCACTTTTTAGCTCAGGACTATGTGAAGGAAAGGTATTTTGATGAGACCGGTGCACTGGCAACTCGTCGGACCAATAGACTGGACCCCGAAGCTGTCCCCTCTGTGTTTGATTTTTCCAGCTACAGTGCTAGGTCCACAGATCAGCCCTCTCAGTCCACATGCCCTGAGTTGATTGTGCGCCGTAAAGAAAGAGCGCACCGGCATGCCCAGCAGAGAGAGGCAACTACTATAATGATGATCAAGTCAGTTCTTCAACTATGACAGGATATGAGCTGATAAATATCCCCAGTATGTCCCTATAATAGTCATCTGTGTTCATGACCTGCCATCTGATCCGCCTCCCGTCACCCAAACATAAGAGGTGCAGCAGCAGTTAAATGCTGCATGGGCTGGCAGTTACACAAGCACAAACATACATCTCACAACTTAACACAATTTACAATATGTATTCAGTCTATCTGCAATATCTCCGGTAATTAAATCAGTCCCTTTATCTCTTACCTTACATTATTGGACAAACTGATGGATCCAGGTGTGTCTGGTATTTGAAAACTGCTGCAGCACATCTGGATTCATTCGTTTGTTCAGAAATATCTTAAATTTTTTTAAGAATTTGTCAAACTGTGGATACAACCTATTGTAGCCTACACAATGATAGAAACAGGGTATATGCAGGAATCCTGAAGTTCATTTCATATACATTTTTCAGACTTTTTTTTATGACCCCATCACCACTTCAAACTAATCAGTAACACAAGTGGCATTTTAAAGTAGTCTTTATATGAATCTTCCTTAATTTTATATTGGATTCAACTTTATTGTTTAAATAGTTTCACAAATAAACAGGGATTCAGAGGGCGGAGTCCTCCTTCTTCATTTGATCTCCTTCAGGATCTTTCCTGTTGTTCATGAACCTCATTGGACCATATTTCAAGCCTGTATGATGCACACTGGACTGGAGTCACTTGAGTCATGTTTCGGCTTTTGCTGAGATGAGGATGCCATGTTTAGATGTTGGAGTCTTCTTAAGGTTATCACCCTCCTTCCTCAGTCACGTCATGAGGGATCTGTAAATACATGGGGAAACTCATGAGCAAAAATGTTACATGTGTTTCAATTGAAGTCTAATATCACTCATTCTTCATTTTAGGCATGATATGATGTGAACAGAATTTTTAAATATGTAGGTTTATCCTTAGTTAACGTAAGTAAAGTAAAACATGTACCTGTATTCTGCAATATGCATTAATCCTTAACTAGAAAATGAAATATGATCCAGTCTCATCTGATGAAAGACATCTGAAATGCAACTTGAAATGTGCACTTTATCTGTTTTCAGGCACTGAATGCTCCAAAATGTAAATTATCTGTGATGAGCATGTCTGTCTGTACTGAAAAAAATTAAATAGGCTGACATTTTCTCACACCTGAGTTGATGATGAACAAACTTTCCAGAGAATAAAGACTAATGTACAGTAGTGTAAATCACATAACACTGTACATTTAGCATTGTCTAATTATCACCACTCACTGGTTACTTGTTCAGTACTTCTGATGAGAGAATAATTGAAATGTGAAGTAATTTTGTGATAAATAGACAAAAAAAAGGAAATGTCTGATTTTTTTTTTTTATAATTTGAATATTTGTGACAAAACTAAAAGGCTAAATAATAATTAAGTAGTCATACTGAAGAAGACAAGGTTCAGAGCTTTCATCTGGTATATCATATGTTTAAGTCAAACAAAAATTGAGCATTTGATGGGGCATTATATATATGGGGTGTCATGTATCACTACACGCAAACTTCAACAAACCCAAAAATTCACCTGAACAGACTGACAAAACAACAATTGTTCACCACATTGAAATCTTAGAGAAGTTGCCCTAGAAGTTATGACATGGCACAAACAAAAGTGTCTTAACCGTTGAATGATTATTTGTGCCAGCAGCAGACACAGCATAGTCCTTATTAGAACATGCACTTGGGTGAGAATGATAGTAAGTAAATGTGCAGCACTTTGATTTGACTGAAAGACTGGAAATCTATAAAAATATGTTTTACTTGAATATGCATCACAGAGCTCTCCAATCAAAGCCTTGCACACGTTGAAATACTGAAATACTTTTACTTCAAACATTCTTAAACTAGATTTTCGCATTTATATACTGTCAATATAATTCACTACTATGATAATTCACAGAGAAGGAGAAAGAGATGTGGAGAAAGAGAGGGAGAGAGACAGACCGCAGTAATACATGCAGAAAGCTTACCTGCTGTTAATAGGCCACACCAATGTCTCCGCCCAGACTTCACGGAGGGAGAGCATGGCTACCTCCAATACCTTCCTCTCACAGCATACCATGCGATATGTCCGGGACAGAGTCACGCACTTTAAACCGCCGACCACGTTGTCAATGTTTGCCTCTTGGCAACAAATCGACTCCATGGCAGACAGCATGGGAGAGCAGTAACCACACAGGCATCAGGCCATGTTTCCAGCCCTGTCCTCGCCGGCGGCCTGAGGTTCAGCTGCTGCCTCCTCCGCTGCAAAAACTTCTCCTTCTGCTGGCTGAAATGGTCTCTTCCTCACCTGCTCAAAGGCATACGCCATTGGGTTGGCAGGATAAACCTCCACCACGTCTATATCAACCTCGTCCTCCGACATGTTACCGCTCAGCTGGATCACTCGTGAACTACTACTTCAACGCTCTGTTCCTGCACAACCAGTGATGTCACAACTGACGCTAAATCAAGATGGCGCTGTGCGTGTGTCGTAAATACATTCTTAAAAGTGGTTTTCCTATTAAACGGCAGATTTTTTCCAAGATTTTTTTATTTTAGACTCACTCCTAATTAATTTCTAGCTTCGTGTCGATGCCATGTCCCTTTTAAAGAGGCGTGTCAGCCAGGACAGCCCAAAACTGTCCAGCACCTAAAGCATCTCAGGATGAAATTCATCCACACCCTGTGCCCTGCCACTCATGAGTTCTTAGACTACCTCAGTTACCTCTGTCAAGGATATAGAAGAGTTCTCCCCTTGACCTTCAGACTCCTCATATATATATATATATATATATATGTATATATATATATATATATATATATATATATATATATATATATATATATATATATATATATATATATATATATATATATATATATATATATATATATATATATACATATATATATATATATATATATATATATATATGTATGTATGTATGTATATATATATATATATATATATATATATATATTTGAGTGTGTGTGTGTGTGTGTGTGTGTTGGCATTTTCCTTTGATACCCCTCACTCATGGATTTCCTCCAACAAACTTAGTTAACAGCCTTTCCCTCTCTTACAGAGTTTAAGACCTTGATTACTGACCACTGTACCTCTGTTTGTAACTGTTTTAATTGATTTCTTTGCTGTTGCGATTGATTGATATTTTGTGCTTGTTTATTGTTCATATAATGTCTGTAATCTCGACGACATTGAAAATGAGGGAAACCTCAATGTCTTTTCAAGAATAAATAAAGGTTTGAATGAATGTCTCTGCCCAGACATGATAACCTCTATGAACTCTGAACTTTGAACAGTTAATCCATACTGTCCATCAGCCACGACAGGAAGGACCAAGAGGACTACTACTTCACCACATGGACTGTTCGACCCTAGAGTTGCTCTAGAGACTGTGGACAGCACCCCATTCTTCAGACTAAAGGGGGGACGAGAGGCCTACATGTCCCTTTTGCAGCCTGACCTAGAGTTTGGATGACCATTAGAGAACGGTGCCACGACTCCCAGGTTTCACACCTTTGTGTTAATCTGAGTTTGAATCAAATCTCCGTGCAGACATTGGCTGAAGCCAGGAACACTCAGTTGGAATCACCGGTGATGATTCCAACTGTTGTTTTGGTTTCCTTTCCTTTTTTCAAATCCAATGCAGATCCCCATGTTATCATCTGATCTTATCTGTGTGAGGATGAGCGCGCCAACTTTGTTACAGACTTAACGAAAGTACATTGTTTTCCATCCGTGATCTTCCCCACTGCCATCAGTTAAACCAGATCACTGTCAGAGGAGTGAGACACTGACCGTCTGAACTCATCTGAGGAGCATGCCATGGACACTCAGAGGGGACCTTTATTCTCTCTCTCCGTGTAGTGTAGCATGTAGTTTTATTTTGTACTTGTGAGATCTGGTTTGTAAGTGCTGCATATCTTTTACCGTCGGTCATCCACCGTGACCAGTTCATAAGTCAATTATCGCTAGTTACAGGACCAATACCCAACCAGGTAAACTTTGGTTGACTGGCTCTGTTATTGAGTTGCGATATTGTAATTATCAACTGCAGGTGACGATATCTCCCTTTACTTTGGGTCTCGCTCTCTCCACTGTCTCTCTCTCTGTCTCTTTTCCGACCACACAAATTTACATATACATCTCACACACATAAAAGCTGCCTTCAGGTGACCTCTTCACCTCTTTGTTCAACTGTTCATTCTCTGTGGTGAGTCACCAACTTGGCTAAGGTGAGGGCGGAAACCATGTCACTCTGGCTCTCCTTGTCGCTATTCCCCCTCTCTCTTTCTCCTCTCACACTAACTTCTCCTTCACACACATTCACCTACACACACACCTCAAAACTGAAATTGCTATTGCTGCTGTTGTTGCTGCTGTGATTGTTGTTGCCATCGCTGCTATTGCTATTGCTGCTGCTGCAGCTACAGGTATTGCTATTGCTAATGCTACTGATATTATGTGTTTCCTGTCATTGTTAGTAACTAACGGTTTACTTTTACTTACTGAATTGTAACAGTATTTATACTAATTAATGTTATTAGGGGCTCGGGCATCGACAAAAGCTGCTATTGTTCTTCCGCTCATTTCTTGTCAGCTTGTCAGTCAGCTTTCTTCATGTTCCAGACAAAATAAATATTTCCATTAATTATTACCATTAATGGGCAATAGCCAACTTGCAAATCAGATAGTTACTATGGATGTATAATCAATACAACCATGGATAGAGAGATCAATATGAACATTAACATTTAAAATGAATATAATCTGGAGAGGAATGATGTTGGTTAATACAGCAGCATCTGGCTGAACTGCCATTAACAAGCACAGAGCAAAGAAAAAGGGGCAAAGGCATATATAGAGAGAGGGCAGAGAGACAGAGAGGGAGGAGCTCATGGTGCCAAAGCCCCCGGCAGTCTAAGCCTGTTGCATCTGATCTATGAGCTATGAGCTGGTCCAGGCCTGAGCTGGTCCCGAACTGAAAGCTTAATCAAAGAGGAATGTTTGAAGTCTAACCTTAAAGGTAGAGAGGGTGTCTGCCTCCTGAACCGTGGTCAGTAAATGGTTCCAGAGAAGAGGATCCTGATAACTGAAGGCTCTACCTCCCATGCTACTTTTAGAGACTGATCTATCCGTCTCTAATTTTAAGAATTTATCATTAAAGAAGTTCATAAAGTCCTCACAGCTGAGGGCTAGAGGAATCACAGGCTCAATAGAGCTCTGACTCTGTGTCAGCCTGGCTACAGAGCTGAAAAGGTTCCTAGGACTGTTTTTATTTTAATCAATCAGTGAGGAGTAGTAGGACGCTCGAGCATGCTTTAAGGCTGTCATATTTATTATGGCTTTCCTTCCAAAGTGCGACTCCTCTGTTTTATTGTAGCACCACATTCTCTTTAATTCACGGGATGCTTGTTTAAGTGCACGAGTTTCAGCTCCCCCTGGAGAGGTAATGTCACTGGGTACCAAGACGTGTTCATGTGCTCAAAAGAGCAGCACAGCAGGCAGGTGAGGGACAACAGGTGACCTGCTGAGTCAGAAAATAACAACTTTGACTCTGGACTGATGACATCCAGCAGTTTCCCTCAGAGGAGGAACAGCTCAGCTGCTGGTCTTTGGCCTTGAGCCTCTGCTGAGCTGCTGTGGGACTTCATTGTGCTGGACTGATGGATGTGCAGTGGACTGGGACCTGAGTTAGTGTGCGTTTGTCTCAGAGCTTGTTGTCATAGAAAGGCTCTGGACCTCCACAGGGGGTCTTCCTGGGAGAAGACCAGCACAAAGAAAAACTGAGACGCTATTCTGGACAAATCTGAAGGTGGGCTCACCTTGATCTTCATGAAGCTGTGAGGACTGAGGTCTCTCTTCATCATCATCTTCACTCTTCACAGGGACAGGAGTGAATAAGGACATGCTGCTATCAGCCTCCTGTGAGCCCTGAAGCTGCTCTCTCTCCTGACTGCTCCACACCTCCTCCTGCTCCTCTTTAATGTGTGCTGCTCCTGCTGGGTTCTCCTGCTTCACACTGGAGCTCCTCTCCTGCTGCTCAGGGAGAACCTCTTCTGCTTTGATGATCAGCTGATGGACGTCTGAGGAGGAAAATGGAAAATGTGGACTTCTTCATAAACCTTAAGTTAGCAGAAGGATCCAAACCACGGACAGCAGAACTTTGTGAACCCTCTCATGAGGTGACTGAACCTTTGCAGTCAGAGCCTCCAGACTGTTGAAGCCTTCAGATTGGAATAAGAACAGAAGGACAAAATCTTTGACCTCCTCCAGCAGAACCTTGAACTGATCCTTTACGTGTCAAACTAAGAGGCTGGTAAATTGTGGATCTGGGTTCTCAGCTTCTCTGAAACTCTTTCAGCTCCTTCTGTCTAAAATCTGCTGCTCTTTGTTTGTCTCTTTGTTCAAACCAGCTGTTTCACACAGATTTTTCCTCCTCTCTGCTTTTCTGCCAAAAGATGTCTGAAGAAATGTTGTGGACGTGCCGCCTCTGTGCTCATGCTCTGGATCATGTGACACTTTTGTCAGAGGACATGGGACAAAATCATTCAAATATTTCATTGGAGAAAAACCCAGACCCTGTCAGGGATTCAGAGACATGAAAAACTGGTGCTGACTTGGTTTTGAACTCTGGAGTGCAGATGGATCTGCCTGTTCACACGTCTGTCTAATGATGACCAGTGGTCTGACCATGTGGCCTGCACTCCGTTTGGTCCCAGTTACTTTGGTATTTGTCCTCTCCGTGGTTAAACAGAGTGAGCAGGTCATCACTTTAGATTGTTCCTGACTCAGCTCACAGATCTGCATATTGCATAAACTGTGTGAAACCAGGACAAAGACAGTGATCCTGGATAATAGATTATGGGGGGACAAAGACCACCAACAATCAGAAATGTTGAGATGGTCAACGGACCCTGAAGAAACCCGAGAAACACTCAGAAGGTCTAACAGATTCCTCACTCCGACACAGACTGAGCTGTGCTGCCATTTTGAAGGACAGAGAGATGTCTGTTGTATTTTAATAGAAATTTATTTTATAAAAAATTAAAAACATTAAGGCATCTTATTTAACAGCTTCCATTTGTATCAAGGCTTCAACAGTAACCAGACTAAATCCACATGAAGAGCAATGTTCAAGGTTAAAGACAAATCCATTAAAGAAAAGAGTCTCCAGGCATTTTCATTTGTCATCAACTGTAGTGATTTGGCTTGTGTTTTCAGCTCATTCTTCCATCCATTGCTGCGGGTTTAGTTTTTACGTATTTGCATTTGTGAATAACGTGTTTCCCAACAAAATCAAATTGTTTACTGAAAGTCCAAATTCTCCTCCTTTATAAATGCTCCTGCCTTCACAGTCATCACATCTCGAGGATGTCTTGTCACATCTTTCCTATGAAGCTGGCTCTGAAAGGATGCCCAAAATTCTCTGACAAAATCACATAGAAAGAAAATATGCTGCAGAGTTTCAGTATCATTCTAACAAAACACACATATATTGTTCTCCCAATTAAATCTTTGATGCTAGAAGTGATTAGATGGATAAATGTCCTTTAAAATGTTGAATGTCACTTCTTTAGCTTTGGGCAGAACTGGTTAGGAGAAATATCCTGTCTTTATTTTGCTTGCCTTTTCATTACCGTATTCCTGTAGAACGTATCTTCTTTTCAGCGGCTCAGGATAATAATATGCAGTTAAACATTTCTAATAAACTTATTAATGAGTCCTTGGCTGTCTGATTTGACATCCTCAGTACTTAGTGGCCGCATTTCTGATACAATATGTGAGTGGATCAAAAGTTGTTGAGTCATTATTTTAACAGGAAGTGGAATGGCCATTATTAATTGATTGTTTTCTCTAACTGGACACTAAAAATCAAATTCAACACAAAAATATGCATGGTCCAAGAGACATCCATCCATCAGCCACAACCATCCATCAAATGAGTTAAAGCCCACATTCCTTTTCCTATGTTTCCAAACACAACGACTTCCTGTTTATCTAAATATTCCCGTTGTTCCACAGAGGTGTATTATGTGGAGTCAAATTATTTTCATACATTGAGTTCCAGTAAAGGAGAACTTGTTGGTGAAAGTCAGATATTCACAGGCAGTTTGCAGAAGACATCGTCTTAATACTCATCTTAATACAAATTTCATTCCTCCCATCTTTCTGAAGATTGCATCAGGAATGTTAAACCAAAAAAAATCTTTGCGTAACATAAAAGACTTCAGCCATTTTGACTTCAAAACACCATTCATAACAGAAAAATCCATGACATTCAGACCTTCCTCTTCCACATCCATAACCATCTCAATATTCATGTTAAATATCTCGATATCGATACGGTATGACTACGGGTTCGGTGAAAACCAAGCATTTTTCAGAAAAATAAAAACATCATAATACAAAAGAATGTGGAAAGTGCAGGGCAAGCGCAGGGGAAATCTATATCGTGTATATCATTGCTTTTCGATATTAATTTCTTCAATGTTCATATCTCGATATAGATACGATAACGATACATCGTTCAGCCCTAGTTATGACGCTGTTCTCTTTCACTTGTTCTTTTCCACACTTTAAATGGCTTCTAGTATAGTCAAGTTAGAGACCTCCTTCCCCTCCAAAGCACCTCTCCTTTCCTACCAGCTGGAGTCTTTATGGAGCTGGGGGAGCAATGTGTTTTCTTTTGGTAGCTGTGTTAGCTTCCATGGCAGGGTCATGGTCATTTCCCTGCATTCTTTTCCTCTGAAATGTTCACGGCCTGGGCTTCTGTTCACTGTTTTTATCTGTAAATATCAGCTTGGCAGGCTTTACCACACTTTGGTTTTCCATTTGGAGCAGCTGGAGTGTTTTCAACCTTCTTAAACCATCATTCAGGACACACTCATCGCAGCCCGCCATCTTGTTTTGGAGACTGAAAGCAAACTCACCTGCTCTCTGGAGCTTTATCTCAGGTGTCTGGATCACAGCCAGCAGTCTCCTCTGTCGCTGCAGCTCCTCTTTACACTCGGAGGTCTCTCTCAGTCCCGACAGGTCTCTGGTGACTGCAGCGAGCAGCCGCCGCCTGAATAACACTCTGAGATCCTGAAACCCCGCCATTTTCCACAGACACGAGAAGCAGAGGGAAATGGCGTAATGACCTTCTTCTTGTTCTGTTGGTTTCAGACTGCACTTCTGCTTTTCCCCTTCAAAATAAAAGTTAACCAGAAGTCACAACAAGAGAATAATCAACTTTGTTTAAAATTAGGGCTGCCACAATCAGTCGACCAGTCACGGCGATGTCGACAATCAAATCGTCGACAACTAATTTAATAGTCGACGTCGTCGTTTAATCTTTTAACACTTTGTTTTTCTCTCAAAATTGCCGCTGTAACTTCCACTGTCTTGTCTGCTTGCTGTCCTTCAGGCGCATGTGCGGTAGTGGTAATCCGGGTCAGCCATGAAATCATCGGAAGAGTTAGACAGAGTATCATGGCAAACAGATGACACAGCTCAAAAGTTTGGGAACATTTCACAAAATTAAAAGAGAAGAGCGTACAGTGCAAAATGTGCAAGGCAGAACTTGCCTTTCATGGCAACACATCTGCAAAGCACGAGCATCTTAAAAGGAAGCACGTCGTGGATACAATTTCTGACGAAGAAGGATAGTCGTCTCGGTAAGCTAAATGGCTAGTTAGCTGCTTACATTAGCATCAACAGTGTGCTTCTTACTTATAGCTGTAAATGTTAACAGCAATGTCAAGTTTAGGAAATGTGATGACACTAATGTTTTATAACGCTACATTACAGTGCTAAAAAAATACGTTCCTCTTCAGTGGACGGCTTTGTCACCAAGCCAAGCAAATGTCCTGACTGAAGCAATCTTGAACATGTTGGTGACGGACATGAGACCCCTGTCCATGGTTGGCGACCAGTTCAACCACGAATACCATGATAACTACCTACCAGGCCGATCCCACTTCACCAAAATGATGGAAAAGAAATATGACACAACCTATGAGAAGGTCAGTTTCTCCTTCTCTCTCTCTAGACACAACACAAAACAGCAATTTGTATTAGAATTTAACACATTTCATGATGAAATAGTATTAAGAGTTTGCTGACTGGGCAATCGATAAATTAATGTAGGTTAAACCATAAAACAAGAGCAATGTAATGTAAAGATGTTTTTTACTGATATGTTGAATGTTTAGTATTTAACCTACTTCACTGTTTTTGATATAACAACTGAATTATTGAATTGATAAATAAATTTAAATCTTGATACGTAAACTGACAAATATTATTAGTAATGAAAAAAAAAAAACAATTTTCTTCCTAATATTTACTGTTGTTCCAAATCATCTCATATCCTTCAGGTAAAGTAGACGAGGTGTCAAAAGTTTCCTCACCCTGACTGCTGATGAGCGGACCAGTCGTGCAACAGAGGCGTACCTTGGTGTGTCTTGCCATTTCCTGACTGAAGATTGGCATACTGGTGCAATATAATGACATTGATATTTTGTATTCTTACTAGTGCATACTATTCACAGTGCAACTATACATAGTGCATTGTTTTTGGTACCATTTCACAATGCACTAAACATTTACAGCTCAAAATGTTAAAGGCCAGAGTTGTGCCTTCATTTTATTTTGGACTATCACAGTAAAAAATGTCAGAAATAATGCTACAAGCTGCAAAGTTCATTAAAACTTGAATGAATTATCATCTTAATTGTCTTTACTTTTAGTTAGCACATACCAACACTTCAAGCTGGAAGCTAATGATGGTTATATAAGATTAGCTGCATGCTGGTGCGATAAGCTGCAATTCATGCATGACCCGATTGGTCGACTAATCGCAAAAATAGTCGGTGACTAGTCAACTATCAGAGTAGTCGTTTGTGGCAGCCCTATTTAAAATACAAAGTGCTTCACAAATAATAATAATATAATAATAATAATAATAATAATAATAAACTTTGTTTATATAGCACTTTGAAAAAAACAATGGTTTATAAAGTGCTTTGACAACAGGTAGGAGCAAACAAAGACAACGAGAACAGACAAACCACAACAGACTAGTGTGCCAGTATACATACATGCAAACAGTGACATATGAGAGCAAACATACAAGAACAAACACAAATCAACCTTCATACAGCAAACATTTAAAGGCAAACAGTCAGAATGGGAACAACATTTACAAAAAAAATTATTCAAATTATTTATAAAAATGCAAAAATGACCCACGTGTAATCAAGCCGTCTTCTAGGTATCATTCACTGGAGCTCATGTTAGTTGTGACAGTCTTTTGTTAAATCTTCCAGCCTGCGTGTGTAACAAGACAAACAAGAGTAGAATAGTGATTCTCAAGGTAACTACACACACACACACACACCAGCCTGAACGATGCACATTGCTAATGTTAGCTGCTAGCTAGCGATCTTTTCATATCAATAAACCAAACAAAAATGAAGAGTTAACTAATTAATAACATGGACAAATTATAGTTGATACACTCAGCAATAAACCAGCAGACCTGATCCTCTGAGGGACACTGTCCCAGAGTTCAGGGGCTGCTACAGCAAATGCATGATCACCTCTGGAGTTAGAGTAGGAGCCAAGAACTGGTGAAAGGCCCTGACTAGAATCAGAGGGAGGTCACTGGAATATGGCCTCAATGAGTCAGACGTGGTATTAGAAAGACTCTGAACTGCAGTGGAAGCCAATAGAGGGAAGCCAGAATCAGAGTGATGTGGGAACAACCAGGAACCAAGTCCAGGAATCTAACCTGCACAGTCTGAAAGTGTGTATAAGAAGTAGGGCTGTCAACTTATCACCAATATCTGAATATCTTTTCCAGCATGGGGGCAAAACTCCAAACTCTAACCGTAGATAAATATTCAAATATTAAATAAAGCACTGAACAGCACATGATCCAGCAGAGGGCGCCCCCAGCAAAAAACCCAATCAGCCAGAGCTCTGTTAACCTGAACAACAGCTGCATCTCGTCTGCTGGAAACAAATTGAAGAAAAAGCCACCTGGAGGAGTTGGAAGACTGGCAAAGCAACTGTGAGCCGACAATAGCAACTACCAAATATTTGAGAAGTGCCATGTGGAAGCACTTTGGGCTCCTCTGTGTGTCAATAATGTGCAAAGTAGGGCTGAAACAATTCCTCAGATAATCCGGATAATTCGATTACAAAATATCCTCGGGGCAAATTATGTGCCTCGAGGCCTTGTATAAATCCGGACCACTATACAGCGCAGGGTGTTTGACACAGACGGTCATTTCTGTGGCGCAATGCGCCTGGTGCCTCTGCTGCTGCTCGGCTTGTAAAATCATGCAGGAAGAGAAAAGAGAGGGACAGAAAGGAGAGAGTCCGCAGAGGAAACGGCAGAGAGTATCCCAAGTGTGTGATCACTACAAGTTGAAACGAAAAGAAAACACACTGCAGTGTTTCTATTGTCAAACGGAGTTAGCTTAGCATAATAGCACGTCGTCCATGCTGCGGCACGTCAACAGTAAACATCCGGTCTGTGCATCAAGTTAGCGGACCGGACACAACAAAATAACACTCATGATACATCAGCAGGAGCAGTTAATATGATCAATAACTGAGATTAAGTCTGGTAAAAACATACTTTGATTATGGCGCTGTGTAAAGGCTGGTTCACAATGTAAATCAATGTGGAGGCTACTTGCCTTGTATTATGAGTATTTTGTTCACATACTTTTCACATCCAATAACTTTCCTTTAGTTTTATTGCAGTGAGTAGACCAGGAAATACTCACAGTGAGTACAGTAAGCAGGTGTAGGGCATCTTTTCATATATAATATAAATGTACATTAGCTAGTAGAATTATCTTAGTATTTAAGTATGATATTATTTGGTCCTAGTAATAAAATGAGCAAAATAAGATCAATATGGTAATTAGCATCATTACAGCAGGAAATAGAATAGAATAAACCTTTATTCGTCCCACACGGGGAAATTTGCAAGTCCATAATATAGCAAGAAGAGATCAGCATGAATAAAAACAAATAAAATAAAAATAACCAAACTGACCAAAAAAGTACTAAAAAAGCAAGATATGACCCAGGGTAAAAATAAAACTGCAAGAACAATCTAAACAAAACAAATTTAAAAGTTCAAAATATTTACAACATTGAACAGAGGTAAATATCAATATCATTTGATGAGATGTAAGTGGTTTAGTGCTCACTGCAGAGACAAGTTATAATTATAACCAAAGGGCCTGTTTATCTATTTAGGTTTCTACTGTATGTATGAGTTGTACATTTTTGAGATATCAGCTGTAGAGATGTCTGCCTTCTCTCTGGTATAACTGGACTAAAAGTCCTGTGATTCTCAAAGCACCAAAAATACATCTGAAAAATTCAAAACCAGTGTCTCATTCTAAAAATCGGGACCTGGTTGGTCAAAATAAAATGCAGACCTTATTGTGAGCAGTTTCACGTAGGAACTATTTTGTACCAATACAAAAATATGGAATTTGATTTTGGGATCCTGTTTATTCTCACAATGTTCAAAAAAAGAAAGATAAGTTGTTAATTTAAGAGCCCTGGCTTATTTTCTGTTTTGTATGTTACTAATATTTTCAATAAAGCCAAAGTGATTCAATGTAAAAAAATGCAGTGAGTGCACTTTAGTTCCTTTAGGCCAATTTTGGAAAACATTCTAAATCAGGTTTAACTACATTTAATGGTACAACAGGTATAGGTGAAGCCAGGGAGTTGCTAATTTTATCTCTACTTTTTAGAATTTTATCATCTTTCTGTCTAATTTCTAGGATGCTTGGTTAAGTGCACGAGTTTCAGAACTAAACCAAGGAGCTGTCCTCTGACATTTAATAGTTCTGTGTCTCAGTGGTGCAACTGAGTCCAAAGTGGATCTTAGTAGACTGGCAGAGCTATCAACAAGCTGATCCAGCCGAGAGGGGCTAGAGCTAATATCACAGTGATCAACTGGCCAGTGGCCAATGTGCTGAATTTAAGGCAGCAGGAATGGCCTCTTTAAATTTAGCCACAGCACCATTGGACAGATTTCTACTCATCACTGTTTTATTACAAAATGCAAAGTCCTCTTAGAAGATGTTAAAAGTTACCAAGAAGTGATCGGATAACAGAGGATTTTCAGGAAAAGAGTTTTTGTTCAATAATATCAAGGCCATATGCTAGAACAAGATCAAGAGTGTGATTAAAACGATGGGTAGCTTCACAAACGGCCTGAAGAAAACCAATTAAGTCTATTAGGGACATAAAACCTGAGCTAAGGCTATCACTGTCTTTGTCAACATGGATATTAAAATCACCTACAATGAGTATTTTATCAGAGCTAAGGACCAAGTTTGATATGAGCTCAGAGAATTCAGATAAGAATTCAGAATAAGGGCCTGGAGGACAGTAAATTATCACAAATACCACAGTGTCATCGCACATCACATCTTAATTTCAGATCCTGCAGGCCAGGCGTCCTGATGTGTTATACTTCAATAATTAATCCAAATTCGGGACATTTGTTTTATATCTTAGTGAAGCCTCTGGCTGCTGTTTGGCTGCAGACATTCAGCAATTTCACTCTCCCTCTCTGTCACATTTATTATTATTATTATTATTATTATTATTATTATTATTATTATTATCTATCACAGTGACAGACTTTAATGTTTATAAATGTAGCAGCGATCATGATAATATAAATAACACTGATTAGAGACTGAACTTTCTGCACACACTGCTGTGTGTTCTTCATGTTTTAAAACAAAAATGGATTTTAACTGAAGAAGAACTCGTTTTTTTCCCTGATAACAAAATTTGAATATATTCTGATGTCTTGTAACATGTAAAACTCTCCTCCTATCAGCTGATCCTCTCAGCTCTATATTAAACAGCAGGTCTACAGTCAGGATATGTCTGAACAGGGCACGGAGATAAAAGACACAACTATTTACTGTGACTATTAAACTACCATGAGACTGAATGCAAGAACAAGAACTCTACACAATAACACCAACTCTAATCCAGGTTGTATGTCCTCCAGTTTGTTCAGCATCAGTTTATTGCTGTAGTTCTGAGTGAGTCCTGGATGAGATTTTAATGTTGAGATTTGGCTGAAATCAGCTCCATGCGTCTAAAACCTCAAATAAACCAGCTAACAAGCAGCTAAAATGTGGTTTAAACAGCAACATGACACAGAACAAGATCTGAACGACTGAACTGAACAGCTTCCCAATAAATCAGACTGTGTGGTCTTTGAGGATCAGGAGGAAGAGCGAGAAAACTTCAGTCTCAGACCTTTGATTCATCAAACAGTCTGAGCTAGCTGAACGTTAGCTAAAGGCTAAGCTGCTACATATACAGGAAACAAGTTCACAGAAGAAGAAAGAAAACAAACCTGCTCTCTCTTTAACATCTGAAACCCCAACATTTGACACTCTGAAGACTTTTAGAGGATTACTCTGAGACTACAGGACGAGGGAGCAGCTCACATGCTGACTGTGCTCGGCAGGAGAGAAGCCTCGAGACCCGGAAATAAAAATGTACTTCCTGTTTGCTGACCTGACCTTCAAAATAGAAGTATAGAGTCATCTGTCCCACCTCTTTGTTAACAGAATCAAAGAAAAATATCTTCAAACTTCAATTACACATTTTATCATGATAGTCAACAGAGACAGCTGTAACCATGACAACAAACAGGCATTTGTGCTTAATCAAGGCAGCAGTCAAGTTTGATGATTCTTCTTTCATCCACAGAAACACGTCTAATGATTTCCTCAACAAAAAGTAGTTTATTCAAGTGTAATACTAGTATACTTATTTTATACTTAAACTGAGGTAGTATACTTGAAGTTTAATTTTTGTATACTATATTTTATGTACTTAAGAATAGTACTATGAAGTATACTTGGCTCATACTGAAAAGTATTAAGAAAAGTCTAAGACTAAGTACATTAATACTTATGTAGCAGGATGAGCCCTGCACCTCACATTAGCTCTGCAATGCTGGCTTATTGCCACCTGGGGGCATGCTATAAAAGGGAGGCAGAGAGCATTCTGCTCCCTCTTGCTCTCCAGTAGGCGGATCCGCTCTGTTCCGTGTGCCTCACTTCCTGTAGTGGTCACTGACTCAGGTATGTTAGCAGCGGGCTCTCTCTTTCTTTACACATAATTTAGCCGTAAGCATGCTCTATTGCCTTTTATTTTGTGATTTTCGTAGCTCTGAGCCTAAGGGGCAGGAAGCACGCCTCTCCCGCGTTCACACAGGAAAGCGCCGGATCGGCATCACGAGATTAGTTCGGCCGTTTGGTGGGGGGAGCTGGAAACCACTGCTGTTTTGCTAGGCTGCTGACATCTTTCTGCCTCTTTCCTGTTACACTTTTGACTGCCTGCTTAATTCTGCCTGTACACGGCATGTAAGCTGTCTTCCTGTCTGCCTGCCTGTCTGCCGGCCCATCCGCGTGCCTGCCTGCCTGCTACACATCTGCTGGAGCCCTGTGCGTGGGCGCGGCTGTCTGCTTTGTGTGGGTGTCCGGCTTTAACAGGACTGACACTGTTCGGTCGGGGTCCTCGCTTGCTCTGTCTGCTCGCAGGGTGAGCTGAGCTGACTGTTGCTAGCCGAGGGCTAGTAGGCCTTCATCAGGTGGGATTGCTGCATGCTACTGCTCTCTTCCGTGGCAGTTTCTGGACAGAACTATTTTAACTTTTCTACTTCTTTTGGGGTGAATGGACTCTGGGGGTTCCCTTTTTCGGTTGGATTGTGTTCTCCTTTTGTTTGAGTTGATTATTTCTTTGTTTGTATTTCTGTTAACCTTGTGATTATTCTGTTTTCTTGTGTTACTATTATCAGTATAGTTTACATTTAATTTGTTTACTTGATTTATCAATTGAGTTATTTAAGTTGTTTAAATAACTCAATTGATCACCTTGTGAGCTTCAGCCACATTCCCCTTTATTCTCCCCCATTTTATAAATGAATGGTTTTCTTTTGTGTTAATAAAGACAATTTTAATGCATTGTTAGTAAAATAATTATTTTATTGTGAACCTCGTCTCAAGCTCCTCTGTAAATGTATATTGAACCTGTGTATGTTGAATCTGCATACCGTTGTTTGGTTTAAAACTCCTCCAATGTTTCCCTGGGTGAAACTCCCAGGGTGGTGTTGTCACGAATAGTGCCTTACCCTTGTGCTGCCACACTTAGACTTACACTTATACTTAAATACTAAAACTTATACTTGTAGTTCAGTATATAAAAGAAGTCGTACAGGTAGTGTTTTTGTTTCTATCAACTTATTTAATTTCTGTAAGATGTGCACTTTTCTTTTACCATTTTTGACAAGGAAGGACTTCAGTTTTCAGTCGGAGACCCTATTTGTTTCCATTTTTATAAGCAAATGCACACTTTTTCCTTTACCATCTAAGACAAAGAAGAACTTGATCCTGGAGAGACTATTATGTTTACATTTTTACATGAAGATGTTCATTTTTCATTTCATTTTTTTCATGAAAGAAGAAGAGTTCTTATATATTTATTTCTTTTTGCACATCTGAACAAAACATTTTTTTAACTCTTTACTTGTCAAACTATGGAGGGACTTTGCACATCAAATTCAAGAGACAGGTGCACGGGAGAAAAAAAGGTCAATTTAAAGGTAAAGATGAACTCCTGCATACCGTCTAATGGCCCTTTTCCATTAGCCCGACTCTACCCGGCTCTACTCTACTCGCATTGTGCTACTTTTCCACCAGCCCGGTTCCCTACCCAGCGGGGGCGGGGTTGCCGTGAAACAGCTGGGTGACACTTTGTTCATGTCATTTTTAGCACGACACAACAACCAAAAAAATGGAGGACTTGGAGGCAATAGTATACTTGCTGCTCCATCTGTGGCTTTTTGTTACAAACCAAATGAAAGAGGAAAGCAGAAGAAGGCTGCAGGCAACGAGAAGAAATACCCTTGAGAAGTACAGGACAGTTTTGGAAGCTATACAACAGTTTGAAGCCGAGGACAAGAGCAATCGGGCTGCAAAGAAAAGATGTATGAGGGTAAGCTAATGGAAGCTACCGCTAGCTTGTTAGCTAGCTCGTAATGATAAAGTCCTGTGTTTAACAAAGTGATGGCAGCAAGATCTATTTCGACCTCACTCAGACCGTCACCATAAAGCTCTTACCTTGAATGATGCCATCCTACTACCTATCCTCGAGACCTTATGTCAACAATGTCATATGACTGACCTCAGGAGGCGTGTCTCACAGTCTATAAGATGTTCCGGTGACGCTGCCTCCTCCTCTTTGCCTTACTCGCCTCATCCGAGACCGTGAATATTATCATTTACAGGACCCCACTATCAATCCGTCACTTCGGTGCAGGTGCCGACGGGCCCTGTGGGTTGTGTGTGGTTCGGTGAGTTTCATGTGTCACTAGATGTGATGTCCTTTTTTCCTGCTCGTTGTTAAAGGTCTCTTTCCGGTATTACTCCTGGTAGAGCACGGTTGTCAACGATGAGCGTTGGTAAGCGAACTGTTGTTCTGCTGTTTTCATAGTGAATATTATAACTTAAAGAATAGAAGTTTAATCGTATTGTTTTGCCCTGACGACTCCCTCCTGCGTTCGCGCACACTGAGGGATGCCATGTAATCAATTTTCCTCAGGTGAGGTCTTTTTATGTTAAGCCTGGCTGTCTGAGTTGGCTGGTAAAGTTACTCAGGACTTTACAGTAGGTGATTTATAGCTTAAATTGTGTTGCACTGTGCTGCACACATTATATTGTGTCATTTTGATTTATTTTTGTTCCCCTGTTCGCAGTGGGTGCTCAGTTTGTGAAGTCCAGGTGAGTTTTTGGCCCTGAAGGAATCCCCTGCTGTTCGCAGTGTGTTGTGTTTTGTGTTTTAGTCATTTTAGTTGACTAAGTAATGGCCTCCCAGTGGTGTAGGTTTTGCCAGACGGCCATGGACCCCCTCGACGGCCACAGGGAGTGTCCCCATTGTTTGGGGGTGGCTCACCTGATGGAGGATATTGAGAGCCCGTGCTATGCTGCGTCAGAGCTCCCTCTGGAGGAGCGCACACGCAGGGCAAAGCTGGTGGAGGAAGCGGCATGCAATAAACTGACCCACCCTCTTCCTGCCAAGGCGAAGGATGACAGGCAGAGCTCAAAACAGAGCAGGGGTCGCAAGTGGGACTGTAGTCCTGATCGCTTTCAGGGACGGGGCCCTGGACAGTCTGTTCGGGAGAGATGGCCCAGCCCAGAACATCTGGATCAGATGGGGGATACTCAAATGAAGATCCTGGCCGCTATTCAGAGTCTGTCAGATAGGCTGACTAGGATTGAGGCTCAGCGACAAGTCACTATAGTAGCCTCAGTGTCACAGGAGCCGAGTGTGGCCTCTCAGGGGGACCTGCCGCCATATCAGGAAGAGAGGCAGGGTTCACCAGACGTCCTCTCCCTATATGCTCACAGTTCCTTTTGTGGGAGTGTGAGCCCGTCCAGAGGGCCTATGGATGAGGAGAAGTTGTACTCCTCACTGGGTGGCGTGGGCTCAGATCTGGGGAGTGTTCCAGACAATGAGTCCTCAGCCCAGGATGTGATGTCAAAAATACGGAGCGCAGCCAAAATTGTTGGGCTTTCAGTGCCTGTGGAGGCTCAGAGTTCAGCAGAAGGTTTATGGGCTGGCATCTCTCAGCCCCAGCCATCAGTTTCTGTTCCAGCGGTTGCAGACTATCTGCAGATGCTGAGGAAAGCATGGAATAGCCCGGCAGCAGCTCCTCAGTTCAATGCAGGTTGTCGGAGACTGACGAGACCTCAATATGCTCCAGACACGGGGCTGGCGGACATGCCACCCGTTGAGAGACAAATGGCAGCCTTGACGTCTCTTGGTCCAGAGCGTGTGACTGCCAACCCTCGGTGCCCAGTTAAAGAGTGTCACAAGACAGACAGCTTGGTGTGTCGTACATATAATGCAGCTACACGTGCAGCTCGCTCGGGTAATGCTTTGGCCATTCTGCTGGCTGCAATAAGGAAAACTGTTAGCCAGGAGGATCAGGACACGCTGAACCTCATTGAAGGGGCACTGGTGACTCTGACCAGGGACATAGGCGTGGCAATGTCATCGGCCATGCTGGCGCGCCGACAGGTTTGGTTAGCTCAGACCATGTTACCTGAAAATATCAGGAAGGAGTTAACTAACCTGCCTGTGGTCCCTGGCAGAGTGTTTCGGCCAGACTCCCAGGGTGTGCTGGACAAGGCGGAGAAGTCACGGCGTACAAGGGACAGTGTACAGTGGACATTCTGCAGGTCCAGTGCCTCTGGATATAGGACTCGGACCCCACAGCCCCAGCCCCAGGCATCATGGTCCTGGAGCTTTGAGAGGCGACAGGGTCCAGAGATGGGGGCTTCAAGTGAGACTGCTAGGCAGCCATTGCAGCGTCAACAATATGTGTCCCAGCTGGGTCCTAGAGGGACTCCGCAAAGGAAGCGCCCCCCCAGAGGTCCGGGACCCCGGGGGAGTAGTACCTGACGCTCCAAGATCCGCAGCCGAACCTGTTTCCCAGCTTTGTTATATTCAGATTCAAACCTTTATTTATTCTCGAAAAGACATTGAGGTTTCCCTCATTTTCAATGTCGTCGAGATCACAGACATTATATGAACAATAAAAAAGCAATCAATTGCAACAGCAAAGAAATCAATAAAAACAGTTACAAACAGAGGTACAGTGGTCAGTAATCAAGGTCTTAAACTCTGTAAGAGAGGGAAAGGCTGTTAATTTTAGGGTTTGTTGGAGGAAATTCCATGAGTGGGGGGCATCAAACGAAAATGCCAATTTACCAAGTTCAGTGTAGACTCGAGGAACTTTTAGAGTGAGTGACCTGGAGGAACGAGTCATGTAGGAGCAATCATAAAACGTCAACAAACTTGTGAGGTAGGGTGGTAGTCTGTTAGTAAGGGCTTTGAAAATATACAAAAACCAATGTTTGTTCCTTCTCTGCTCAAGTGATGGCCAACCAACCTTCTCATAGAGGATGCAATGATGAGTGTTGTACCTGTCACCAGTTATGAATCGGAGAGCAGAGTGGTATACCGAGTCCAGGGGCTTGAGAGTTGAAATTGCCGCATGTCTATAAATTATATCGCCATAATCCAAGCAGATAAGAACATGGCTTCCACAATTCTTTTATGGCATGAGATTGGAAAACAAGATTTATTTCTATAAAGGAAACCAACTCTCTGTCGCAACTGGGTGACAAGAGTGTTAATATGATGTTTAAATGTAAATTCATCATCAAGCCATATCCCAAGGTATTTAAACTCAGTGACTCTCTCGATCCTTGTTCCATTTGAAGTTAATAGTTCTATGTTTTCAGATTTAATATTCCTAGCCCTGGAGAACAGCATGAATTTTGTTTTGCTTTCATGAAGTACAAGTTTAAGGTTAATAAGAGACTCTTGTAGAGTGTTAAGAGCAAGTTGCAAGTTGTCAATGGCTGATTGTACAGTATCCGCAACACAATAAACAATAGCATCATCTGCATAAAGATGTGTGTGACAGTTTTGCAGAGTAGAGACAATGTCATTGATGTATACAGTGAAAAGCATAGGGCCCAGAACTGAACCCTGTGGCACACCTCTATTAATCAATAAAAAATCTGATTTGGCCTGACCTTCTTTAACACATTGAGATCTGTCAAACAAATAATCCTGAAACCAGGCACATGAACCTTCATCCAAACCGATCCCTGATAGCTTTTTTAACAGTAGAAAGTGATCAACTGTGTCAAAAGCTTTTGAAAGATCTATAAAAAGAGCAGCACAGTGTTGCTTCTTGTCTAATGTGGATATTATGTCATTTGTAACTAATGTAATGGCTGAAACTGTGCTGTGATTCTGTCTGAAGCCAGACTGATGTGGGTTGAGAATTGAGTGATTTGAAAGAAAGGACTTTAGTTGATTGTTGACCAAGGATTCCAAGACTTTTGACAAACAGGGTAATTTGGAGATTGGGCGGTAGTTGTTTAGATCTTCTTGAACACCACCTTTATATAAGGGAACCACATGAGCAGATTTCCATAAATTTGGAAATCTGCCTGTAGATACTGAGAGATTAAAAATGTATGTCAGCTGTTTAGAAATGATTGGGGCAGCCAAATTTAGAAAGAAAGGGTTTAAGTTGTCCTCACCAGCAGAACTTCTGGGATTTAGGGTTTGCAGGATATGCAGCACTTCAAAGTGAGAGAACGGTTGAAAGGAGAAACAAGAGGTGCAGTTCTTAGCACTCATACTGTCACTTTGTGTGTTCAAGTTTGTATCAATGATTGGGAGGAGTCCACTGTGTTCTTTTTCAAAGAGGTAACCAGCCTCTATAAAGTGTTTATTTAAGATTTGGCATATTTCAGATTGATTTGAAAGTAGATCATCATTGAATTTTATAGTAATGGGAAGTGAATTGTTTGTTTTCCTTTTATCTAAGTTTGCTGCTTTCCAGAACAATGCCGGGTTTGAAGTGGAGCGGATGATGAGATCCAGGTAATAATCAGATTTAGCTTTTCGAACAGCTGCTGTGCATCTATTTCTAAGTTGTTTAAAAGAGAGCCAGTGTTGCAGATCACCTGTGTGCCTAGCCTGAGACCAGGCTTTATTCCTTTTTGTAAAAAGGGCTGAAAGTTCCTGTGAAAACCATGGAGCAATTCTGTCTTTAATTCTGAGCCTTTTAATGGGGGCATGTTTATCAATGAGTGTGTTAAATGTGTTTGTGAATAAGTCCAGGGCTACCTGAACGTCAGTGGTCTCTGTTAGAAAGTTTGTGAAGTTTTGCTGTACATCTTCCAGGAAATTATGTTTATTAAAACATTTCAAATTTCTCTTAAGAGCTGTTTGTGATTTTATTTTTTTTCTGTTTGGTGCTTCTTATACAGGCTGTAGGACAGTGGTCACTAGCACCTAGTTCAAAACCCCCACAGGCAACAATTTTATCAGGTCTATTTGAAAATAAGAGATCTATTAATATTGATTTTGAGCTGTCTTTCAGGTTAGTTCTTGTGGGTTCTGATATAAGTTGTGTTAGCTGTAGATTCAAACTAATTTCCTTGAGGTAATCTGAGGTGGTATTGAGCCAGTTTAAGTTAAAATCCCCAACAACCAGCATTTCATTGTCAATATACTCAGAAATTAAATTTGCTAAAATATCTACAGACTTTGGGTCCGCTGATGGGGGTCTATACGCACCAATCACTACCAGCGAGGAGGGCATCAACTGGATTTTTAGAGCAATAAATTCAAAACAGTTTGGTATAGTTACCATGTTTAAAACATGCTTTTCCCCCATTCCCTCTGATTTCCCATGTCCTCCACAGGGTGGCTGTAGGACACTGCAGGGTTCTGTTGATAGCTCCCAGGTGGCAAGGGAGGCCGTGGTTTCCGGCTCTCCTCCGTCTCGTCCACAGCCAACCATGGCCCCTGCCAGTCAGGGCAGACTTACTGTCCCAGGCAGAAGGTCAGATCTGGCACCCCAGACCAGCAACGCTGCAGTTGTGGGCGTGGCCGCTCTGCAGCCCCAGTCTGAGGAGCTAGACGAGGCAGTATTGCAGACAATAGGTAGCACCAGGGCTCTCTCAACTCAGGTCAGAAATGGCGGGTGTTTTCTGACTGGTGTCAGAGTCAACAGGTAGACCCTTCCACTTGTTCGGTGCATCTCATACTGCGCTTGCTTCAGTCTCTTTTAGATTCTGGGAAGGCGTCTAGCACAGTGCGGCTGTATTCAGTGGCAATCTCTGCTTATCATGAGCCAGTGGGGGGCGTCTCGGTGGGGAGACACCCTTTGGTCCTGCAGTTCGTTAAGGGGGCGTACTGTTTGCGTCCGGGCAGGGTGCTTAGAGCGCCATCGCGGGATCTCTCCTTAGTCTTGAGATCACTAACTCGAGCCCCTTATGAGCCTGTGGAGCAGGCAGAGTTGAAGTCCCTGTCGCATAAAACGTTGTTCCTGTTGGCGATTTGTTCTGCCAAGAGGGTCAGTGAGCTGCATACCTTGTCCACCAGTGAGCAGTGTTTGAGGTGGAGGGCTGGTGACTCGGGGGTGTCACTGTGGCCCAACACTGCCTTCCTGCCTAAGGTGGTAAACCCACAGACAGTAAACCAGGTTATCGAGATCGGCACATTTTGTCCAGACCTGACTTTGGATGAGGGGGACCAGTGAGGGCTTTGAAGGCCTACTTGGCGCGCACCCACTTTCTGAGGCACTCTCATTCACAGCTGTTCGTCTGCTATGGGGGTAATAAACTGGGGGCTGCTGTGTCTAAACAGTGCTTGTCACATTGGATGGTTGACACTATTTCACAGGCATATGGGGGGCAGGGTCTTCCTAAACCTGGTAATCTGGTGGCACACTCTGTGAGGAGTATGGCAACTTCCTGGGCTGCCCTGAAGTGTGTGCCTATGGTGGAAATTTGTGCTACAGCATCCTGGACCTCCCCATGTACAAAACCCAAAACCAGTGAAGTTGGCACGTTGTGTAAATCGTAAATAAAAACAGAATACAATGATTTGCAAATCCTTTTCAACTTATATTCAATTGAAAACACTGCAAAGACAAGATATTTAATGTTCGAACTGAGAAACTTCATTTTCTTTTGCAAATAATCATCAACTTAGAATTTAATGGCAGCAACACATTGCAAAAAAGTTGGCACAGGGGCATTTTTAGCACTGTGTTACATGGCCTTTCCTTTTAACAACACTCAGTAAACGTTTGGGAACTGAGGAGACCAATTTTTGAAGCTTTTTGGGTGGAATTCTTTCCCATTCTTGCTTGATGTACAGCTTAAGTTGTTCAACAGTCTGGGGTCTCCGTTGTTGTATTTTACGCTTCATAATGCGCCACACATTTTCAATGGGGGACAGGTCTGGACTACAGGCAGGCCAGTCTAGTACCCGCACTCTTTTACTACGAAGCCACGCTGTTGTAACACGTGCAGAATGTGGCTTGGCATTGTCTTGCTGAAATAAGCAGGGGCATCCATGAAAAAGACGTTGCTTGGATGGCAACATATGTTGCTCCAAAACCTGTATGTACCTTTCAGCATTAATGATGCCTTCACAGATGTGTAAGTTACCCATGCCTTGGGCACTAATACACCCCCATACCATTACAGATGCTGGCTTTTGAACTTTGCGCCAATAACAGTCCAGTTGGTTCTTTTCCTCTTTGGTCCAGAGGACACGACGACCACACTTTCCAAAAACAATTTGAAATGTGGACTCGTCAGACCACAGAACACTTTTCCACTTTGCATCAGTCCATCTTAGATGAGCTCGGGCCCAGCGAAGCCGGCGGCGTTTCTGGGTGTTGTTGATAAATGGCTTTCGCTTGCATAGTAGAGTTTTAACTTGCACTTACAGATGTAGCGACGAACTGTAGTTACTGACAGTGGTTTTCTGAAGTGTTCCTGAGCCCATGTGGTGATATCCTTTACACAGTGATGCCGGTTTTTGATGCAGTACCGCCTGAGGGATTGAAGATCACGGGCATTCATTGTTGGTTTTCGGCCTTGCCGCTTACGTGCAGTAATTTCTCCAGATTCTCTGAACCTTTTGATGATATTACGGACCGTAGATGATGAAATCCCTAAATTCCTTGCAATAGCTCGTTGAGAAATGTTGTTCTTAAACTGTTCGACAATTTGCTCACGCATTTGTTCACAAAGTGGTGACCCTCGCCCCATCCTTGTTTGTGAATGACTGACCATTTCAGGGAAGCTGCTTTCATACCTAATCATGGCACCCACCTGTTCTCAATTAGCCTGTTCACCTGCGGGATGTTCCAAATAAGTGTTTGATGAGCATTCCTCAATTTTCTCAGTCTTTTTTGCCACTTGTGCCAGCTTTTTTGAAACATGTTGCAGGCATCGAATTCAAAATGAGCTAATATTTGCAAAAAATAACACAGTTTACCAGTTCGAACGTTAAGTATCTTGTCTTTGCTGTGTATTCAATTGAGTATAGGTTGAAAGGGATTTGCAAATCATTGTATTCTGTTTTTATTTACGATTTACACAATGTGCCAACTTCACTGGTTTTGGGTTTTGTAATATGAAGAGATTAATTATGTTAAATTTATTATTTTGAGAGAAGGAGCCAAAAATGATTTTTTTCTCATAAAAGTGATACTTGACTGTAGTTTTAACGAAAAGAAAATGTCCCAAATCTTTCCAAAAGGTGATGCAAAATGGACATTTATAAAATAATTGGATGATGCTTTCTTGATCTTTTTTACAGAAGGTACAGCTGTCATTGATATCAGAAAATCTGGATATGTATACATCAGTAGGATAGATGTTATGTAATAGCTGAAGATGTCTATTATATATATATATATATACACACACACACACACATTAAGATATAACATTTTAAAACAACTTCATAATAATTTTCTGTGTGTTTACCATATGTATGTGTGTGAAATTAATTTTAATTTTGAAATTAAAATTAATTAATTTAATTTCAAATTAATTTTGAAATGAACAAGGTGAGCAACAGAGACAGACAGACAACAAAAGAGAGCAACAGAGACAGAAAGACATCAAAAGAGAGCAACAGTGATGGACAGACATCAAAAGAGAGCAATAGAGACACAAGGAGAGCTACAACTAAGAGAAAGATAACTGTCCGATAGCAGAGAAATCGTACACCTAAATTTTATTCAATTCATTGATTCACAGTAAAAGGAATGTTTGGATGATAATAGAGATGGTTCATTTCCATTAAATTCATTCATGTTTATTCATTCAATGAATTAATGCATGTTGACAGAGACATGCAGCAGAAGAGAGAAGCAGAGACAGACAACAGACAGCAGAGGTGAGCAACAGAGAGACAGACAAGGAGAAAGCCACAGAAACACTGGCACTGAGAGGGTTGAAAATGGGAAATTGTACATTTGAAAAGTGGCCATTTTCAGAATTTTTTTTTATTACGTGGTGAAAATTGTTGTAATAGGCTGTGTTTGGAATTTGAACATTAATCTAAAAATAATCACCTGTACCAATGTGATGAGTACCAGCTCATCCACTGCCACATTAGAAGAGAAAGTATGCCTATAGTGGCCAAAATGGTCACATCACAACATTTGAAGGAAAATTTGAATGGTATAGAGAAAGTACACTTAAATTTAATTCAATTAATTGATTCATGTTAAAAGAAAGTTTGGATGGTAGTACACTTAAATTTAATTAATTCATATTCATTCATGTCAGCAGAGGAGAGCAACAGAGACATATAGAGGAAAACAGAGAGACAACTGGGGAGAGAAAAGTCATGTAAAAGTGAAGGTGTAATCAATAAAAAGTATAAATTAAAACGTATGAAATGTGCTTGTGTATTTAGGGGGGGCGGGTGGTGAAGTCCACTTTTTAGAAAAAAAAGATCCCCCCCTCCTCAAGGCTGGCTATGGGCCTGGGAGGTACTGTGCTGGTGGAAACGCAACGCAAACCGGGTAGAGCCGAGTAGAGTAGAGTAGAGTAGGGCCAAGGCGGGCTGGGGGAAAAGGGCCATAACTTAGAAGAAATGTATTCAGTTGCAAAGTTTTGATCTCAGACCTTCATCAGGCAAACTTTAAAATCGAAGTTAGACAGTATCAGGGAGTCTTTTTTTATGTTTAAATGAACTCTATTTGTGAAAAGATATATAACAAGCACCTCCAACAGAAATACATTTTAAGACTGAGCGATTACACTTGTTCACTTGTCCACAAGCTGGATTGTGGACAACCTCACCAACCATCCACAGTATGTGAAGACCCGGGACTGTGTATCAGAGACTGTCCTCTGTAGTATAGGGGCCCCCTAGGGAACGGTGCTGACCCCCCATTCCTCTTCACCCTCTATACTGCAGACTTTTCCCACCTCTCACCCACCTGCCACCAGCAGCCTCATCACAGATGGGGACGACCGATCGTACAGAAAACTCATCCAGGACTTTGTGGACTCGTGCCAGCAGAACCACCTGCACATCAACTCTGGAAAGACCAAGGAGTTGGTTGTGGACTTCCGCAGGCGCCCCCACTCCCCCCCATCACCAGTGAACATCCAGGGAAGGGACACTGAGATGGTGACACCTTATAAGTACCTGGGTGTTCATCTAAACAATAAACTGGACTGGACTCATAACACCGCCAAAATTTATAAAAGAGGACAGAGTAGACTCTATCTGCTGAGGAGGCTGAGGTCTTTTGGGGTGTAGGGGGCACTCCTGAAGACCTTCTATGACTCTGTTGTGGTCTCTGCAGTCTTCTATGGAGTGGTCTCCTGGGGGAGCAGCATCACAGCAGCTGACAGGAAGAGGCTGGACAAACTGATAAAGAAGGCCAGCTCAGTCCTGGGATGCTGGAACTGGTGGAGGAGGTGGTGGAGAGAAGGACTACAGCCAAGCTGTCCTCCATGATGGACAAAGACTCCCTACCCCTCCAACACACACTCACTGCACCATGGAGCTCCATGAGTGACAGGCGAGGTATCGAGTGTGTGACGGAGAGGTATCGCAGGTCCTTCCTTCCTGCAGCTGTCAGACTTTATAACAAAAACCTCTCCAGTGTGCAATAAACCATATTTAAATTTATAATATCTCAAATTTTCCACTTGTAAAATATCAACAAAGTACATAACCACTGTAAATATACCACTTACTATTTACTATATATTTTTTTATTTTATTTTATTTTGTTTTTCATTAGTAATTTTCTTTCTTATATTTCTTCTTGTATCCTGCAGCTGGTATTCCCCCCTGTGGAACTTATAAAAGAAATATCTAATCTATTCTAAGAACAATATATCAAATATATCAAAACAACAACAACACAGTTAAGCCATTATTTAAAACAAATACAAAATACAAAATAAAAAAGGTTATAATACTACTACTACTACTCATAATAACAATAATAATAATAATAATAATAATAATCATGATAATAATGATAATAATAATAATAATGATAATAATGAATTATATATAATTACAATTGTCTGGAGTCTGATTAACAGAGAAACCTGGTAAATGAAAATAGAAGTAACACTCATTATTTTATAGTATGCATGTAATATTTTGCACTGATTCTTGGATAATTTAAGAATTTTTTTAACCTCTGCCCCCTCAAAACAAAATCAAATCTAACATTATTATAAGTTAAAGCAGAGAGACTTTATTATTTTCTGAGATCCAGCTATGAAACATTCTCCAGAAAAATTCAGAAACATTGTAAGAAAAGAATAATGTTCCTAAGCTTGGACTTCATCTGTGCAGAATGTACATTAGATTAAATCAATATTAAATTCAAGAAGCATAAATTCTCTGTGAGGGTAAATCTCAGTCATTGTTTTTAAGTGCTCCTCTGTGGCTCTAGCTGGGATAGGAAATGTTAAATAGTGACATCTAATGTTCTCAGAGACAGAGGGAGCAGAGGAGGACTTTTCAAATCTGCTTTTTGTAGGTAAAGAGACACATTTATTGGAGAGAACAGATCTCAGAAACTTGTTTTAGTTCAATCTATCAGAGGACGAAAGATAGTCTTTTGTAAATAAAGGGAACAGCTGAGGTTCTGTGGCCTCATAAAACAAATATCCTTTGACTGCAGCTCCAAGAGCTAGGGGTAATGATTCAATAAAAGCCAAAGTTCAAACATTCTTCCCGAAATACACTTTGTAAAAACATGAATTCACATTTCTAACATTAAGGTGAACATTTCTTTGTCATTCTGATTCTCCACAGGGAGACATAAACAGACTCAGAGAAGCATCACTGCCTCATCATGACAGCAGAAAAGTGTGATGATTCTTTATTGAGGCCTGGAAACTGAACGTCTTTAACTTATTTAAACAAAGTCACAATTTCAACCACGATCAGGCTGCTTTTTCAAAGAGGAAGAAGAGAAAACTTCAGCAAACGTTCATAAATCAGCTCATTATTTCCTTGTTTCTGGCTGTTCTTCAGTAATGCAGTAAGGGTGCCAGACTAGAAGACATATTCACACTAAATGATCCTCACCTGCACTGGTCAACCTCTGCCAGCAGGGCTGCCAAGTCTGACTATTATAAGTGATGTTGGGCTTGTTTTTCACTAAAGTTTCGCTCACAGATCTCATGAGTCACAGGTTATGTTTTTTTGGGGGGGGCTTGTTTATTTATGTGCAGTTGTTCAGTTGTGCTTATTGTGCTCCTGAACACTTTTCCATCCAAGTCTTGAAGGTTTCAGTGTTTTCAGCCCAAACTGCTCTGAAATGATGAGAAACTTGCTGAAAGTTGGTGAAACTTGGGCTCTAAAGGCAGATGAGAGGAAAGTCTCCCGTTTGGATTTTGCTGCCTTGAAGTCAACACCTGTGAACAAAGAAACAGCTTCACTGAACTTTTGTCTATGTTTTCATGTTCAGTGTTGAAACACTTTAAAGAGAAACAGAAAATCTGTTTACATTTTTGCAAAAGTATAGTGAGTGTATTAGTTGAAAATGCACTGTCAGCAGGATTTAAGGCATCTTTATTTGTTGGCCAGTAGGGCCAAAATAGGACCAGTGTACAACATCCAGGTTATACCTCACAATTATAGATAAATTAAAGGTCTGTGCACATGAATGAGTTAAAAAGCCACTTATTTTGGACTGTCTAGAGAATATCAGGAAATGAAGAAAACTCTGTCCCACTGAATTCATGAATAATGTATTGTCCAGATTACAAATGGACTTTTTGTGCTTTAATTTGGTCAAAAGTGAATAAAACCTATTCACCAACATAGGAGGGGACTAAAAGCTGTTTAATGAAAAAAGTTGAATTTATAAAAATAGAGATTATTGGTTTGTACCTGACAGCGACCACATGCAAAGTTTTCTGTGGTAAAGTTAATCATTTCCGGCATGTCGCTGTTGTTGAGCACAAACTTCTTATTTCCAAGTTTCTGATCCTTTTTGACCTCGGACAGGGTGTTTGTTTTTGCTACCGTTTGCTTGTTTGTGAAGAAAAAAACTCAAAAACTAATCAAGACATTCTGATCATTTTCAGGGAATGTTGGTTACGGCAGAAGAAGGGTTTATTTTTTCTTTTGTCATGATCTTCACTTTCAGTTTGTCAGTGATGTGTGCAGTGACATTCAGAGACAGACCACTCGGACACTGGATTATGAGACGCAGGGGCGTCAGATTAGCTGGGGACGCTGGGGACATGTCCCCAGCACTATTTATTATGAACAATTTTGTCCCCACCACTTTTAAAATGTTTCTCAATTTATCATTAAAGAAGGAAAAAATGTTGTTGGCATATAACCTATTGTGACCGAAAAATGCCCACATAATCAACCGAAACATCCGAAACGATCGGATTCTGTGCGATTGTTTTTGTGATACATAGCAGGGCAGGCTACCAACCACAAATTCTTGCTCCTCTACAAAAGGTAGACTTGTAGTTCTCGAGACCGGTCTCGAGACCACTTTTTTGTGGTCTTGGTCTTGTCACGGCCTCGACAGTCTTTGGTCTCGTCTCGTCTCAGTCTCGGGTCTCTCGGTCTCGCAATGTCTCAGTCTGGCCGAGCGGTCTCGAAGGGATTTGTAACCTATAATATCCATTATTATTACATGTGCGGTATGTGCTTTCAATTTAGGAACAACAAGGAACTGTGTGACCACCCCCCTCCCGATTGTACACTGTGTTGAGCCCGTAAACGCCGGCCTGCGGCTTCGTTTGAAAAACCGCTCAGTCCAACTGTCACATTCTCCGCTGTGATGCAGCCGTGGTCCGCTCTGTGGAGTACAGGCCTGATATTTTCCATTTAAAGCGTGCCTGTTACCGTTGTTGTCTGTCAGTTATGTCATTTTGCAGTGCAGACGATGTTCATGTGAACATTTGATCTAAATGCCTCCCGAACCGCTCAGCGTCTCTGGGTACGCGCTCTTCCGTGTGCTGGTGAGCATAAAGACGCAGACAGACGTGCATCGCAGGAACAGTGAGGGATCATCAGTCACTGTGTGTGTTTTTATAATTCTAACGGTGTCTTGATAGCTCGTGCACAGTTCAAGTGAACACAAAGACTTAAAAATGACAAGTCAGCGTTTTGATGAATCAAAACTCAACACTCTTCATCAGTCCAGCTCTGAGCCGCTGTTTTCACTCACTCACTGTTTTCTAAATGATAAATTCATCCTGAAGTTTCCTGCATCACGTATTGTCCATGATATAAGAACTATCTTTGAAAGATCAAGCTCCAAATACAATCTACTAGTACAGCGGTTCTCAACCTGTGGGTGGAGGCCCATAAGGGGGTCTCAGAGCTTATTTCAGTGGACAGTGTTCACTCATTCATTACCATTCATTAGACTTTTTTTGAGGTGCAGGGTGGTGTTGGAGGCTTGTTATTTTGTTAGATGACTTTGGGACTAGTTAATAGTCATGTCAGTCCTTAACAGCACTCAAGAGTCAATCCTCAAAAAGTGTAGAAATAGGGGTCATGCAATTGCCACACATATTTGATCTCAGCCAATTGATGAAAACATTTATAATGAGTTCACACACAAGAAATGCACTGTCTCTGTATTATTGTGCCTGTAGTTGAATACAATCTCATATTTATACTAAGCAACTGAACCCAGTATGGTGCTTATGTTCTACAACTCATGCAAGATGGCAAAAAAACTAGTTTTTTTTTTTGGTCTCGGTCTCGGTCTTGAGCTGAACTAGTCTTTGTCTTGACTGGATCTTTCTTGGTCTTGGTCTTGTCTTGGTCTTGATACTCTCTGGTCTTGGTAGTGTCTTGGTCTTGGTTTAGGCGGTCTTGACTACAAGTCTAACAAAAGCTGATGCTCATGCTCAGGACATTGTTTCATTTCATAACTCCTTCTCTATATGTAATAGCCTATGGTCAGGCAATGTTTGTCTGGTAAACCTTTGTCAGGAGGGGGACTTGCCAACTCTGTGCTTTAACCCTTAGCCAGTAGCCTAATGGTTTCCAACACCGTTTTGAAAACAAGACAAAACACATGTGTGGCTTTCAACTTTTAATAATAATTTTTATCTGTACAGCGCTTTTACTTAGAGAAAGACGCTTTACAGAAGCACGAATAAAAACGCAGTGAACAATCAATTGATTGAATATGATTTTCAACACGTCATAAATCAATACACCGTAATGCAGTGCTTATTGTAATGAAACGTCAAACTGATGAATACATAATTGTACCCAGCACTTTTCAAACCACACTCAAAATTATGGACTGCTCTGCTCCTCCAAACCCAAAGCTGAGAGTGAGGCTGTGAGCTTGAAGCAACACAAATAAACATGTGTCCAGATGTTTTAATGCAAGAAATATGCATTGCTGTTTTTCTCTAAGAATCATTTAATGCCTGGTGTGCAGAATTTAAATGCAGAAGCAAAATCGTAAGTATTTAAAGGTTTATTTGGAGGGACGGTGCGGATTTATGAAGGTCCAATATCTTTGAAGTCCATGCAGGACCAACATAAATATGCGGGATTTAGCACAATGTAGCCCAAATATAAAAAGAAACCTGAAACCAAAGATGCAGACATAAAAACAGTCACCAATGTTCAGCTAAAGTCTGATGTTCTGGCACAACTTCACAAACTTTCAAGGTGCTTGGAGAGAAAGCTTGAGAAAATGGAAGGAGCTCCAGCAACACTTGGAGTTCAGGAAACATCTTCATTAGACCCATGCATTTCAGCCTTTCATCCAAATTTAATTACAGTTCCATGAATATTATTCATGCCCATAAAAATGAAACTTATCTTTTTGTAGTTTTCTTTTAAAATAATTTCAGTGTTTGCTGCATGAAGAGAATATACTTCAGCATTAATTTTTCTCCAGTGTCATTCAGGCCAAATAAGAACTGTATCTATCAAACCAAAAACACATTTGTTGCTGTGCAGCACACAAATAAGATTTAAAGTTTTTAACCATCAGAAAGCAAATAAAACTTTAAGTATAATAATTATAAACTTCAGTATTTTGCATGATGGATAGCTGAAATTGGTGTTGAAGCAGAGATTTGTTCACTTTCTAAAACCAGCCACTCAGGTCGTCTGCAGGCCAGCAGATCCTTTAGTGTCTTGATTTGAAGGATTTCAAGCTTTGTGTAAATAAGTGTCAGAAAGGACATCTTCAGAAATGTCTTTTATTCAAAGCAGCAGTGTCATTTTTGGCAGCCATGCGACGGCCACGACTGAGGTCCCTTGTAACACTAAAGACTCTCTCAGCAAATGCTTGAGATGCTGGCATGGCCAGTAGATCTAAAGCAATGGGTTTTAAGCTCGGATAAACAGTGCAACCCAAAATTCAAGGGCAGTCTCTTCTTTTGCAGGCTTTGACAGCTGCTTAGAGAGGCTAGACCTGGATGGCCAGCTTGCTTTTGACAAGAATTTGAATCTGGGCCGCTTTCTCTGTGGTCCCTCTTTGGATTCTTCTTCTCCCTCCTCTGGCTTCTCATCTTCAGTCTCCTCCTGTACTACTGGTGGCACCGATTGAGCAATATAAGCTTCTGCTTTTCCAAGAGGCACCTCAATTTGCTCGTCATCGTTTTCAAGGAGTGCTTCAGGTGCAACTGTCAGGTCAAGGAAGCATGCAGCAGCAGCGAGGGGTGAAAACTTAGAGTCAGTGTGATCAAGGAAGCAGCTAAACTGCTTGTCCATGTTTGTCTTTTCTTTGCCAGAGAAGCTAGGTTCTTGAAGCTAGAGCCCTGGGCATGGGGGAACTCAGACAGGTGACCTTGCAGGTCCAGAAGAGCAGGCACCGCAAGGGATAAAGACTGTGGGCTCTAATTTCGTAGACCAGGCGCAGGCGCGGTGCACCTGCCCTGCGTCGCGCCTCTGCCGCACCAACGGGGTGTGTCCAGGGCATTTTGCAAGTTTCGTGCACGGCGCAGTCTAGTGCAGGGAGGCGCACCCACGCCCCCGTCCTTCCCACCGGTGCAGCAGAGAGGGAGGAGAGAAGGCGTGAATGGGTTTAACACAGCCGAGTGTAATCTTCACCAATCAAATGAACGCCTCTCCTCGCCTTTAAATGCGCCGCGTGCGAGGCGCAGTGACAATTTCACTTCGGTGGCGAAGAAGGTCAGAGCTGCTGTCACTTTTACAGCAACTGGGGGAGCACAGGGGCCACCGTGCCACGCATTGAGGCCAGGATGTGCGTCACCATGAGGAACACCTCACGGGACAGATGTAATCCGTTCCTGTGTCATAAAAAGAGTACAAAATTAAGCGAGAATTACATTTAAACACAGCAGCAGGCTGATCCATTCATCATGCTTGCGATCCACCTGCATTCCTGGTCTGTCATCACCAAATAGCAGAACCTTTGGTGAACCCCCCCCCCCCCCATATCTCCTCCTCATCCTCCTTGCAATAATGTACTCCATCTTTTTAGATCATGTTAAGAATAAAGATTAAAACAGAGAAATGAGAAATATGGGCAATCACAGGTAAATCCTCAAGACACCGAGTGACTTACATTTATTCAGCGAGCATCTCTTTTTTTCTTATCTTTTGAATTTCATGAGATGAGAGAAGCCGGATACTCCGTAGCGGATGATGTGGCTGTTTGTGGTTGGCTGAGAGATGTGAACTCTTTAGTTTGTGTCACTCTTCCAGCTGCCGTCAGGTTGAGTTTCCATTATGACAAACGTCTCTGATCTGACATCAGATGTGATGAGACAATTAATATAGATACAAATGTATGTGCTGGTTCAGACGGTTACATTAAATAGTGGTTGCTGTGATTGTTTATTGCATTGAAATGTGCCTGACACTGTGGACACCTGCCTGTGAGGTTTTGGTGACGTGTGCGCACTGTGCGCCTGTCAGCCAAATTACCACTGCACGGGGGTGCCTCACCTGCGCTGAGAATAGACCAGGTTGGAGCTGGCGAGCTTTCAGGGCACCTTCCGCGCGTTTTTTTGGCACGAAATTGTCACTGCGCCAAGCTGAATCTTTCGACACCTCCCCCTGGTGCGCTGTCACACCCATCTCGGCGCAGCCGGTCTACCAAATTGCCAAATTGGCTGTGCATGGCGGTGCGGCAGACAAAATTACCACTGCACGGGGTGCGCCAGGCTGCACCACCCTGAGTTGTGCCAGGAAACTAGAGCCCTGTGTGTCACTCCGGAGCATCTGGGTATGCTCAGCAAAAGGGAGGAGTAAATCTCTTAGAGCAGTCAGCCTCTTCCACTCACTTGGCAGTAGATAGTCCCAGCTCATCCCACCAGTGACCTGAACTACGGAGTCCTTGATTTGGATAAGCCGTGATATCATCAGATATGTGCTGGACCATCTAGTTGGGCAGTCTTTGACCAGAGTTAGTTGACACAGCTTTAGCAGTCACTCAGCTGCCACTGATTACTTGCAGAAGAGCTTGAAAAGCACTCTAACTTTGCCCAGCAGTCGACTGACACTTGCATCTTTTTGGATCATGTTCACCACGAGCTGTAGTGTGAGTACAACACAGGGGGTCCTATATATCCACAAAGAAAAAGAAAAACTTTATTAATCTTATATATGAAATTCAATAAAATTGCAATGAACAACACCAAGCTATACAATAAACAATTGGCAAAACAAAGTCACTATAACCTAGTATAGCTGAATGTGACTGACATACTGAAAATGTTAATTGACAGCAAACTGAAATAATTTACCTTTGGTCTTCTCCAACCACCTCAGAGTCTTTGGTGTCACTCGTCTCGATGCATTCACCCTCGGAGCTGGTGGGATCATCCGGTTCATTACCTTTGAATACTGCATGTTGCTGCCATTATCCATTATGACGGTCAGAATTTTGTGTTGTGGCATTCCCCAGTCCTCTGTGCATCAGTCAGCACAGGTTTTTATACACTCTGCAGTGTGTGGGTGGGCGATCTGGTCAAGTCTCAACAATATGTGCTGTGCTTTGTTTTCCACAGTGCAAAAAAAGCATGCACTAATTGCCAGATATGATGCTGTAAGTCCTTGTTTGGTCCATACAGTTATGTTCATAATAATAGCAGTGTGTTTAAAAAGATGAGTAAACCTCAAAATTCTTCAAATAAATTGTATTTTAATGCACACAAATACATTGGGGGCACTGCATATTCTATTCCAAGCAAGAAAATGGGAAAAAGTAATTGAATTTGATAATATTTTACAGAAAGTCAAGAAATATAATGTTCAAAAAAAATAGCAGCATTGACATCTTTATTTACAAACTCAAAAATGTAGTGTATAAACTAAGAATTGCTTGATGATTTAACTTTCTTGAGAATCATAAACTAATATTTAGTTGCATGACCACAGTTTCTGATAACTGCTTCACATCTGTGGTGCATGGAGCCTACCAACTTCTGGCACCAGTCAACAGGTACTGAAGCCCAGGACAATTGTACTACGTTCCACAATTGCTCTGCATTTCTTGGTTTTGCCTCATGAACAGCATTTTTTATGTCAGCCCACAAGTTTTCTATGGGATTAAGGTCCGGGGATTGTGCTGGCCACTCCATTACTTGAATTTTGTTTGTCTGGAACCATGATTTTGCTCGCTTGCTGGTGTGTTTGGGGTCATTGTCTTGTTCAAACACCAATTTAAGATATCCTTTATTAGTCCCACAGGGGGAAATTCCAAAATTTCAAGGCATTTCCTCCTCAGCATACGGCAACATGACTTCTTCCAGTATTCTGATGTACTCAAACTGATCCATGATCCCTGGTATGTGATAAATAGGACCAACACCATAGTACGAGAAACATCCCCATATCATGATGCTTGCACCATGCTTCACTGTCTTCACGGTGTACTGTGGCTTGAATTTAGTGTTTTCAGGTCGTCTGACAAACTGTCTGTGGCCCTTAGACCCAAAAAGAACAATCTTACTCTTATCAGTCCACAAAATATTGCGCCATTTCTTTTTAGGCCAGTCAAAGTGTTCTTTGGAAAACTGTAACCGCTTCAGCACGTCTTTTTTTTTAACAGTGGGACTTACCGGGGGCTTCTTGCTGGTAGCTTGGCTTCACATAGACGTGGTCTGATTGTTACAGTACTCACAGGCAACCTTAGATCTTCTTTGATCCTCCTGGAGCTGATCATTGGCTGAGCCTTTGCCATTTTTGGTTATTCTCCAATCCATTCAAATAGTCGTTTTTCTTTGTCTTCCTCGCCTTTCTGGTTTTGGCTTCCACTTTAAAGCATTTGATATCATTTTAGCTGAACAGCCTATAATTTTCTGCACTTCTTTATAGGTTTTCCCCTCTTTTATTAACTTCTTAATCAAAGAACGCTCTTCTTCTGAACAATGTCTTGAACGACCCATTTTACTTTGTTTTTCAAGGACAAATGCACAGCCAGCATATGCAGCGTCAGTTGCCTTGATCCTTAAATAAGGGCCACCTGAACAACACCTATTTTTTTCCACACAATCAATTACCACACAAATTGAGCTCAGCATTGCTATTTTTTGAACACGCTCCTTTCAGTTAATGATTCAGTTTCACAGAATCAGCAGCATGCACATCATGCCTGTTGGGTCTGTTGGTTTTCTATACCTTTGCTAAACCTTCTAGAAACTTACTTGCAGTGTAGAAGTTGAAATTCTAACAAAAACAGTGATTTATCTTGCTAGTGATGTGGGACTGCTGTTATTTTGAACACAACTGTATGTCCAGTCCAATTGTTATTTTGCGTGCTGTGGCAAGCCTCTCTTTGTACTTTTGTTCTTCGTCATTATAAGTCTTGTCAATTAAGTTGTTTATTTTTGTTCTTTTGGGAATGGACAGCCTCTTGTCAAAGGTCTCCATCATGAGGATGCAGCCTTCATCCTCAACTGTGCAAGCAGGTAGGCCAGTACGTCCAATCCAAAGAGCGATTCCCTGTTCTTTGGCACGTTGTTCCAGTGAGTCTAACTTGTATTTGGATCCTGCGGCGAAGGCTGCTGGGATAGATGACTGTGCCCTGTCGTTCTTTGGACCACCAGGTTTCTCTTTGGGAGTTCTGGTCTCTGGGATCTGGATGATGAAGATGGATATATATTATATTGTTGTGCGTTTATGATCAGTGGACAACTATTCACTGTGTCACTTAATAATATTGACTATCAGAAATAATTGATAATAATGTACATTAAGTATTGGGATTTAATTTACATTAAATCTACCTCGGGGCACCACCCATAAAGGGAAATGATAGTCAATTTATTAAGTCAGTCTCATAAAAGTTACTGACTATCAATTTGGAACCATGATTTATAATTAACTTAATAAAAATAACAAAAGATACCTAATCAATTGTCAGTCAGAGTTGAAGGATTTGGAGTTCTGCATAGAAGAGGTTGGCAAGATCCATTCTTATGCAACATTAACAGACCAGAAACTGACTTTGTGTTCAAAATCATTTATTATCAAACAAACATGAAAACATATAATATCTAACCTAAGAAAGTCCTATGTACAAGTGTGTGTGAGTGCATAGGTGTGTGTGTGTGTGTGTGTGTGTGTGTGTGTGTGTGTGTGTGTGTGTGACAAACAAAGGCAAAATGGCTGCTCAAAGGCATTTACAACCAGGACCACATGGGGAGTGGTGGAGGTTAGGAAAGGTTGCTTTGTTTAAGGTGGATGCCGCTATATGAAGTGGTAATGTTAAAATACACAGCAGTTAGCTATAGCTTAAGCTCAAAGAGCATATTCAATAAATCAATGCAGTGATTGTAGAAACTGAATAGTCCTGTGCTTAGCCGTGCTATGCTAAACTCTGTAAGGCCCAGTTACACTACCAAGTCCATGTATGGAAAAGGTGTCCTTTTTGGGTGTTGCTTTGTAAAGTCCAGTACTGCAGGTTTGGTGGTTTCCCAGTGGGTTCCAGGCCGGTCTGGCCCTTCAGCTTCTGGCTCTGAAGACCACTGGTTGCTCCTTTGTCCCTGGAGTTAGCAGCTTGATGCTAACTCTGTTGTGTTGTTTCTTGTTGTTTCGATCAGGAACTCCTGTTCCCTAAGCAGGCCCTTGCGTCACTGTTTTTGGGAGGATTCCGGTGCTACAGTCTGCATCGAGCAGGACTGTGGAAGAAGTCTGGAGTTGTATTCCTCAGAAGAGACTGGAGAGGTTCTATGTCTTCTTCTACAGGCTGAGAAAAAGCTGAGAGAGAGCTGAGAGAGAGGAGCTGTGTCCCCTTCTCTCCATGGTTCAGAAAGAGAAGAGACTGCATAGCAGTGCTGGGTTTTATTGTCCTTATCAGAGAGTTCACACCTACGTGTGACCTGGGGGAGGGGGTCAGATGGTCAGCCAACTTTCGTTCAGCCTTCTGCAGGGACATGTTCCTTTTAGCATGGATCCCAACAATATAATGGCCTTAAGTATCAAAAAAGCAAAAAAAAAAAAGGTTTTTGATCTTGTGGACTCTAAGTGTAGCAGACAACCACAAGACCTGTGCAGGCAAAGCTCAGGTTTGAGCATCACAGGACTTTTACAGTAAAAACCTAAATGGATAAACAGGCCCTTATAGTTACTGTGATAACTGTATCTGTGGTGAGCACTAAACCAGTTACAACAAATCAAAGGATATTGATATTTCCCTATGTGCAATGGTGTAAATATTTCTGAAGATTTGAGTTTGTTTTATTTATATTGTTCTTGCAGTTTCATTTTTTCTCGGGTCCCTATCTTGGTATTATAGTAAGTTTTTAGTTTTATTAACTTTATACGATTATTATTATTATCATGTTTTGTCACTAGGCTGTAATAATATCATACTTAGATACTAAGATATTATAACAAGCAAAATCACATTTATTAAATATAAGAAAGGATGCCCTACACCTGTGTCTGCTCTGCAGACTTGATGCACAGACTGGATGTTTACTGCTGAGGTGCTGCAGCTTTGTCAATGTGCTATCATGCTAAGCTAACTCGGTTTTACAATAGACACCCTGCACTATCATGCCTTTTTGTTTCAACTTGTAGTGATCCCATACTTGGGACACCTTCTGCCATTTCTTCTGCGGAGTTCCTTTTTTCTGCCCCTCTGTTCCCCCATAGTTTTACAATCTGCCTCACACAGCTTCATTACAGCTCGGTATCAGCAGCAGAAGCAGCAAGCTTGTTGTGCCACAGAAATGATCATCCATGCCAAACACAGTGCGCTGTATAGTGGTCCAGATTTACACAAGGCCTCAAGGCTTTTTTGTAATTGAATGACTCGAAATACACGAGGAATTGTTTCAGCCCTTGGTCAATATGTCAACGCATTACACTTGCTGCCCGGCCAAAAAATCCCTGCATGTTCTACACACACATAAGCAAATGAATTGACGTTGGTGCAAGCAAGCCAACTTTAGCCTTAAGTTAGGAGCCCATCTTGTGCCAGGAGTTATGTGGAAAACTTTAAGCTTACTATAAAATTTATCACAAGCAGATTTTCGAGTAACATTGAATGTATATCTGTATCTATCAGGACTCGTCGTAACTTCCCTTCGAAAAAGAATCAGTGTGGTGAGCCTTCAGATGCCGCGTGAGATTGGTGGTGTTCTTTCCACCAAGTTTGTGGCCACATTTACTGCTGTCTCCTTCTACAATGCACTCTGTTTTTCTTTCTGCTGGATCATACTGAAATAATCTCCATAGATCATCTCGTCGTTTCCAACCACCAAGCCCCTTTGCTGGCGCTGCCGCCATGGTCCTCCAGTGAAATAGTAAACGAGTCTGTGTGTGTGACCGCAGGTGTGCTGTGTAGCATGTCTGCTGCATGCCAGGTGGTGGGCGTGGCCAAACAAGGACAGGAGGCAGCAGCATTGCTGATACTTTTTAGCTTTTGACAGACAGATTACATGCAAAATCAAGAAAAATAGGCATTAATGTCATGCATTTTGAACGTCTGACAGACCACCCACTTACATTTTAGTCCAGTCTCGTCTCGTCAAGAAAAACTCACATATGTCCCGTCATGTTTTAGTCATCAAAGAGCCATGTTTAGCTCGTCATCGTCTCGTTATCGTCATGAAAAAAAGGGGCGTCAATGAAATGATGTCGTCATCGCCATTGTTGACAAAAACAACACTGGAAAGCAGAGCTGTGATGCAAAACCATGACCTGTGTTGTATGTCCTTGATTTTCAGGTTGTAAAGGAGGAATCCCAGGAGTGAGAGAAGTCCATTTTGATCATCAAAGGTGGACAAGTCTCTTTCCTGCCTCCAGCTGAAGGGTCCAGCCTGCCCCCAGGGCTGGTGAGCCTGCAGCACTGTTCCTGTGCCTGCGTGCTGTTGAGCAGGAGCACTCAGGGCTGAGCACCAAGAGGGGGAACTGCTGGACCTACAAAGGGGGTCGCTGCTGTAACTGCTGCTGCTTTTTTTGCCGTGGCTGCTTTCTTTTCTCTGCAGTTTCTCTTCTCTCTGCTCTTGTTGCTCCAGCTGAGGAGCTGCTGTCTGAATCTGTTTCTTGTCTTTTGTTGGTCGACAGAGTTCAGGGTAAACCTGGAGTGGATCTGGTGTTGTGTATTGAACAGGATTGGATTGAATTTTGGGCTTGTAGATAAATTAGGAGTGTCTAACAGATTGTTGGGGTTTGTTTGGTTGTTTCTGTGGTGAGATAGAGTACTAGTGTGGCTTTGCTTCTGTTCATGCTTTGAGTTTACTGTAGTAACTATTAGTCACTTGTGTTTATTTGGTTGGCTTGACTTTAACTGCACTCAACACATGATCATTTTCACCACTTCATCATAAAATTCCTATAAAAACTCATAAAACAAAGGTCAAATTAAAAGTGCTCTCATAAAAACAACCATTTTAAGAGTTTGTGAAGACTGAAATGTATCAATTAAAATCACAAACTTACTGCACAATGGCGAACGTTAGGCTGTTACCAATTTTGGATCATCAATGCAAACTGATTGGATCACTGAAGACCTCTTTCCAATAAAGTCCAACACTTGGAACAGTCCAACAACTACGCCAACGGAGGTCAGTATGTTGTACAGTTAATGTTTGAGTTACTGATTTATGTCCTCAAGAAACTTTTTACAGCATTGATAAAATTATAATGATACTTAAGAGATTAAAATATTCTGATAATAAAAGGTTATTATTTAAATATATTTTAAGGGGTTTAGATGGCAGAGAGCAAATGTTTTGTGTCCTAAAGAGATTTTTTTTGAGAGGATTTTGAAGGCGGAGAATATGTTTTGCAGTTATGTACAGTTCAGTGACTTTAAAGGTGCCGTTGGTAAGATTTTGGCACACAGCCAGCTAAGATGCCGATTAGAAAACCAGCACAGCCCCTCCCGTCCTATTTTCTCTAAGATCACTCCCTCACGCGAGTTTAGCCCCTCCTGCAAAAATGTGCCCGCAAACGCGACATCAAAACACTGGTATCAAAGCACTGGTATCAAAAACACTCCAGGACAGTGAGCTGTTTACTGAAAGGCTTCTCAACGACAAGCAACACAACTGCTGCGACAATGTCTGATACTGAGGTTACAAAGCCCCATGGGGGAAACAGGCTGTGCTTTCACGTCTAAAGTACATGCCAGTAAGGTACTCTTCTAAGAGGGAATCTAAACGTATTTGTTTGTTTTATATTATAAAACCGAGTAATTCATCACATGTTGCGAAACAACATAAGAGCAAAAAAAATAACTTAAGATAAGATAAGATACAATAAGATAAGATAAGATAGTCCTTTATTGATCCCCAAAGGGGAAATTCTGGTATTGCAGCAGTACAGGGCAAGTACAGAGGTAGTAGCATGCATAAGACATAGATCAAAAGAATAGAAGATATTTACTATTATCAAAATAAACTAACATACTAAGCACTAAATTAACAGAGTAAGTGGCATTCAATTATCAAATTAACTAACATACTAAAATAATAATTTAACACAGTACAAAACAGCTGAGCCTCCTGTGCAGTGCAGTAAAGATAAAAATAAAGTGACAGTGATATTACAGTGACAATGTGAAATGTAGCAGCACTTATTGACCACACAGTAACAGTGCAAATTATTTACCTAGAGTAATGAACCATGATCAGGGATATGAATCAATAACAATACAGTATGGATAGAGGTGGTTTGGAGCATTTGGAGGATTACTATAAATCTATTAAAGTGCAGTCCAGTGTCAGATTGCTTGAGTACATCCATTGCTGTTTCGGGGGGGATGGGGGGTCAGTGCAGTGACAGACTGTGGCCTCCGCTGCTGTTGTAAAGTCTGATGGCGGTGGGCACAAAGCAGCGCCTGAAGCGCTCAGTTCTGCTTCTGGGGGGGATGATGCGCTGGCTGAACGAGCTTCCCATGTTCCACAGCTCGTCGTGGAGAGGGTGAGAAGGGTTGTCCAGGATCGACATGATTTTGTCCTTGATCCTCCTTTCAGCCACAGTCTGTAGAGTGTCCGATTGAAGGCCCACCACAGAACGGGCCTTCTTCACCAGTTTGTTGAGCCTGTTGACCTCACCAGTCTTGATGCCGCCCCACCAGCACACTACAGCAAAGAAGAGTGCGCTGGCCACCACAGACTGGTAGAAGGTCTTCAGGAGCCTGCTGCAGACGCCAACGACCTGAGTCTCCTCAGGAAGAACAGCCTGCTCTATCCTTTCCTGAAGAGGGCGTCTGTGTTGTGTGACCAGTCCAGTTTATCGTTAATGTGGACCCCAAGGTACCGGTACGAGTCCACCCTCTCCACTTCCTCCCCCTGGATGATGATGGGGGCAGGGGACCTCCTGCTCCTCCGGTAGTCCACCACCACCTCCTTGGTTTTGCTGATGTTGAGCTTCAGGTTGTTGCTGTCACACCATGTGACGAAGCTCTCGATCAGTCCTCTGTACTCCCCCTCGTCGTTGTCGGTGATACATCCAACAATGGAGGAGTCATCGGAAAACTTCTGGAGGTGACAGGAACCAGAGTTGAACCGGAAGTCTGAAGTGTATAGGGTGAAGAGGAAGGGCGCCAGAACAGTTCCTTGGGGTACTCTGGTGTTGCTTGTGACCACCTCAGAGGCACAGCCATTCACCCTGACGTACTGCGGCCGGCCTGTGAGGTTATCCAGTATCCAGGCTGTGGTGTCAGGGTGCAGTTGCATGTCCAGCAGCTTTTCCCCCAGGAGGCAGGGCCTGATGGTGTGTAAGGCACTAGAGAAGTCAAAGAACATGACTCTCACAGTGCCCCCTGGTCTCTCCAGGTGTGACAGGGCCCTGTGGGTGAGGAAGATGATGGCATCCTCCACGCCGATGTGCTGCTGGTATGCAAACTGCAGGGGATCCTGGAAAGCAGAGAGCAGAGTCCTCAGGTGCTGAAGAACCAGCTTCTCAAAGGTCTTCATGACATGTGACATCAGTGCCACAGGTCTGTAATCATTGAGAGCGCTGGGACGTCCTTTTTTTGGTACCGGGACGATGCAGGAGGTTTTCCACAGTTCGGGCACCTTCATCACCCTCAGGGAGAGGTTAAAGAGGTGCTGAAAGACTCCAGCGAGCTGCCCGGCACACACCCTGAGGACCCTGGGGCTGATGTTGTCTGGCCCACTGGCTTTGTTGGTGCTGAGTTTGGAGAGCTCCTTCTGTACCTGGCTGGACGTGAGTGTGAGGCAGGGAGAGAGGGAGGGGTGCTGGGTGAGCTTGGTGTCCAGGTGGGGTAGGTTTGGGGGAGAGGGGGGGCTGTCTGTTGGAGCCACTTGCAAGCTAGGGGAGGGGGATGAAGATGTGCCAGGGAGGGGGGCAGAGTCTTACCTGTCCAACAGAAACGTAGCTAGAGTTCTGCATCGGATTTGAAAACCTTGAGATCCCGAAGGGTCTTCCACCTCTCGAACGCAACACCGACATTGATTCTTGTTTTATTTCGCGCGCGGTCCTCCTCCTTCTTGTACTCTCGCTTTTCGGTTAGCATTTCCACGGTCCCTGTCTTTTTGGTGGAAGCTGCCTGGGGCATAGGTGGAATTGGCACTTTCCCGCTGCCTGCTGAAATATTGCTGTTCGCCATTGTACAAGATTTGTTGTTCTTCTTCTTCTTCCTCATGCATGTTCACAGAGCTTTATAACCAATCACGATGAAGGATGAAGCACCGCCCCTCGACCAATCAGGACAGAAGCCTCAGGGGCTCTTCTGATTGGTCAAAGATACCTGTAACAGTCGAAAATTTATGACAGCTCATAACAGAGACAGATGGAAACGCAGAGGTCTTGCACCAGTGCAATTATACTACTCTCATAAAGGGATCTCAATGGATATTCCAACATTTGATTTCAATGGAACACAAAAAAAATTAGCATTGGCTAGCAAAATCCTACCAACGGCACCTTTAAATCCTGTGTACAGTTAAACTTCAGTTTGAAAGAACAGTATATCCGTAACACATCAGGTTTTGATTATTTGCTTAAATATATGGATCCACCTCTCCATCTGTGGCTAGAGACCTTTATTGATCCTGAATTAAAGTTTCTTGTGTTTCCTTTTCAGGTTAAGTAAACCTCAGTCAAAATAACAAATGCTGTCAAATCTTAACAGAGTAAAGAAATATAACAGGTATGTCAAAGTAATTCTTCTTTTTGTAGTATTGTTGTTCTGTTACCACCATTATTAGAACAGCATTTATTTTCCAGGTGTTTGTTTTGAAGGAAAATCCCAACCTGATCGATTTGCAAATGTCAGAGGGCTTCTGCTGGCTCTGACTTTCATCCTGCAGGACATTGGCTGAGATTATGAGCCAATCCTGCAGCAGTCCACTCACTGCCTGTCTGCCTGTCTATATGTTGGTCTGAAATGTGAGCTGCCATAGTAGGTGTTACGGAATGAATCCGGTGTTTTTAATGTTGGACCCAAAAGCTGAGGGCGGAGGCAGATCAAGGTGTAGCAAGGAATTTTATTGATACAGCCAGATCAGGTGAGGGGATTAAAGGGGGGCGTCCAGGGTTTGTGGAGGATCTTCGTGAGGAAGGTGAGTATTTAAAGGTGGTTGGCGTGGTGAGGGCTCGTGGAAGCACTATGGAGAGAAGGAGCAGAGAAAAAGGTGAGTACATAAGCGATTATCCAAAAAACACACACAAAGAATGCACCAGGACAAAAACTCCCAGCGGGAGATCAAAAAGGCTTAGCTCAAACACACTGAAAGGCTAAGAGAATAAGAGAGACTGCCAACAAACCACTGTAGTTGTGGAAATCCACTGGCAACTGAAGAGGTGTCCACGAACCGGCTTTGTAGTGCAGGTGATGAGGTGATTGCAGACAGATGTGTAAACTGCAGAGGATCAGTGCAGGGAGAAACCACACGCACTCCCCATGCAGCAAAGAGGCAGAAGATCAGGGAATGCCTCCAAAGAGGCAAAAACAGTTCAAAGAGGGGGGAACCCTCACAGTACCCCCCCTCAGCGGACGTCTCCTGACGTCCTTCCAGGCTTATCAGGGTGCTCAGTGCAGAAATCAGGAGGAGGGACTCATCCAGAATGAGTTTCCGGGATATCCATGAATGCTCTTCCGGACCGTACCCCTCCCAGTAAACCAAGTACTGGAACCCCCGCCCCCAGGTCGGACATCCAGGATCTTGGAGGTGGTGAGGGCTGGATGGTCATCGATGAGCAGGGGGGTGGAGGGGGCTTGGTGGCCACAGGTTTCAGGAGGGACACATAAAAGGTGGGATGGATCTTGGGAGATGCTGGTAGCCAAAGCCTCACAGCAGAAGAGTTAATATTTTTTTCCACAGGGAATGGACCAATATAATGGGGAGCAAGCTTACTTGATTCCACCTGTAGGGGAAGGTCACAGGATGAGAGCCACACCATCTGTCCCGGCTTGTACTCAGGGGCTGGATCTGTCAGGCGCTTGTTCCGCTCCCCTGAGCGTGTGAGAGCTGCCCTAATGCTCCTCCAGACCTCCTTAACCCTAAATGCGCCAGAGTTTTTTCAAGAAAATATCATATTTTGCTATCAATATTTGAAAAGGTTGTAGTTTGAAAGTGGTTAGAGATAAAGGCATACTGTACTTTAAAAAAATCTTCAGTATGACCCAAAATTCCCCCCGGGGACCGAGGAGGCCCCCGGACCACCCGCACAGAGCAGCAACCCACAGGCAGCCACTCACACAGAGGTCCCCAGCGAGCGACAGGCCCATGGATCCCGCACCACAGGCCACCGAGAGACATGAAACCCAGCAGGGCGCACTCGCCCCCCAGGAGCCGCCCCAGGCCCCCACCCGCAGGTACCAGAGCCAAGCTGCGCCCGAAAGCCACCGACACCGTCCCACTTGATAGAGAGGTGCTTCCCAGCACAGAGTCCTAGCCATAAGGGGCCGGACCCCACCAGCTGCACCAAGGTTAAACTAGTGGTCCATCCCTTGTCCCCCCCTGTTATTCTGTATCTTTGATCCCCAACAAAGATACATTATCCCTTCACCGTGCGGGCAGTGCAGTTCTAAGTGTGATGTGGTTCATTAAAACTGGGGAAAAACAGGTCGAGTGGGAGCCCTCCGAACCCCCCTCTCTCTGCCTGCCCCAGACAAGTGGATGTCGTGGTGCAATAAAAACAGAGGGCAGGTGAGGCAGGTGAGAGGCGGGCAGAGAGGGGTCACAACCTAAACCAGACTGCGCTCCCCCTCCCCCAGCACCCCCACCCCCACCCCCCCACCCCCCCAAGTTTGTGTATGTAGTGCAGTTAAAATTGGAGGATGAGAGGGGCAGGGGGGGGCGAGGTATTCGATCTCCTACCACCCCCGACTCCAAGAACCCTAAATGTTGTGTGTGTGCCCAGGTGAAAATATATACAAGAGTGCAGTTTGTGAGTAGTGAGGTGCAAATTAAGAGGCTAGGCTAGTGAGGGCCGGCCCTGAACCGGCCAGGACAAAGTGGGGGCGTGGGAGCGGTGCCAAATGGCCCCCCGAACAGCAAGCCCCAGAACCCGCAGGTGATGACCCAGACGGGCCCCAGCAGCCAGGCGCGCCCACCAGGAACACACCTCCCAGCGGACCGCAGCACCAGAGCCACCGACCCAACACCCACCGAAGACCCAACCCAGGCGGACCACCCCCGGGACGCTGCTCCCCACGGGAAGACCGCAGGACCCCTCAGGGCCCTGGGCCAGCGAGTCCCCACGCCCACCCCAGGCCCTGACCCACCGGGGGAGGCAGGACTGGTAGAAGGCGACACCCACCATGGGGAAACCCAGCCCCATAGCTGTTCCAGAAACCGCCCCACCCAGGACCGGGTACCCACACAAGCCGGAGCCCCCACCCGGAGGCAAGCCTGGCCCCAGCAGCAGACCCCCAGGCAGTAGGAGGCCCCCAGCCCCCCGCAAGGGGGAGAGGGAGGCAGGCGAGAAGAAAGGAGGAGGGAAGGGGCCAAAGGACAGACAGCAGGAAGGAAGAGGTGCGGGCGCACTGCTGAGGAATCCCCCAACCCAAAGCCGCGGGGCCGGCCAAGGTGCCACCAGGGGAGGCAGCCAGCACCACCCCCAGACCCCGCCGACCACGCATAGATCCAGCAGCTCCAGGGCGCAGGAGGCAAGCCACAGAAAACTCCAGCACCTCATGAAGAGGCCCCCAGGCCAGTGGGCCCCACAGGGCAGTGGGTCAAGTCTGGGTACCTAGATGAAAAGATGCCCCTGACTACCATCACCAGAGTATACTCATCGTCTTGGGGTCCCATGGAACTGTATTATTTTAAAGAGTAGAGGAGAGAGCTTGTGTATTGTGTGTGTGTGTGTGGGTGTGGGTGTGTGTGTGTGTGAAGGGTATTGGCTGGCAGAAAAGAAGAAATAAATAAGTAGATAAGGTGAGATGAGATTTAAGTACTTGTTGTTCTTGGGTGTGTAAAATATCAATAAAAAGTGACCAGTGAGCTTGATGCTCTGCAGTGTTGTTGAGAGGAGAGGCTAGGTTTTCCAGGGAGATGTAGTCAGAGAGGAGATCTTTCCATTGGGTTAAATATAGGGAGTTCCTTGATTTCCAGTTTAAGAGGATTGTTTTCTCGGCGATGGCTAAGGCCACAAGAAGGAGTCTGTTTTTACTTGTATTAAAGTTAAGTGAAGATACATCAGCAAGTAAGCAGAGTGAGGGAGATAATGGGATGTGGCTTTCCAGAAAGAGGGATAGGGACTCTGTGACTTTTTTCCAGAACTGTCTAACGGGTGTGCATTGCCAGGTGGCGTGAATATAGGTGTCAGGACAGTTCTGTGTGCAATATGGACATAATTCTGACCTGAAACCCATTTTAGACAATTTTTGTGCAGTGTAGTGAGTTCTGTGAAGGACTTTATACTGTATGACTTGAAGGTTTGCGTTTTTGGTCATAAAATAAGATTTTAAGATTTTAAGATTGTAGCCCAGAAGTCGGCATCAGGAGCAATAGAGAGTTCTTCTTCCCATTTATTAGAGGGTAATGCTATGGATTTGTCAGTCTGCATTATTATTATTTTATATACCTTGGAAAGAAGTTTTTTTGGAGAGAGGATGTTAATAAGCTCCTGGGTTGATGGAGGAAGAGACAAATTGATGGTTCTAATATTAATCTTGGATTGAACAGATGTTTTAACTTGTAAATACTGTAGGAAGCTATTGTTCCCGATGCCAAACTCTTGGACCAGGTGGTGGAATGGGACCAGGGTGTTATTGTGAAAAATACATTTAAGATGTGTGATGCCTTTTTCAGCCCACGCATTCAGGTTGAGCGGTTTTTTGTTACTTAGGAAATCAGGATTATGCAGGATTGGAGTTAAATTGGATGGTGCAAGGCTAGAGTTTGTGATTTTGTGGAATTTCCACCAGGCTGTCAGTGTTGAAGCTATTGTTCCTGCATTGAAACAAGGGTGATGCTTGATGGTTTGACTGAGGAATGGGAGGTCTGAGATAGTTATGTTTTCACAGATGGTTTGTTCTATGTCTAACCAGCTGATATCTGATTGAGTTGGATGTGTCCATTTGTATATATACTGCAGTTGATTTGCCAGAGAGTAGTGTTGGATGTGTGGGGCATCTAAACCTCCTTGCAATTTTGGTTTTTGTAGGGTTGTAAGTTTGATCCTTGGTGTTTTGTTTTTCCAATAAAATTTAGTGAACATTGAATCTAAGGCTTTAAACCAGGTGAGAGTTGGATGAATTGGAATCACTGAAAAAATGTAATTTATTTTTGGAAGTACTGTCATTTTAATGGTTGCTATTCTTCCTACAATGGATAGTGGTAAGTTCATCCAGCGCTGGAGGTCATTGTCTATTGTTTTAAGCAAAGGGGTGAAATTTATTTTAATCAATTCTGACAGCCTGGAGGAGATATTAACGCCCAGGTATGTGATGTGCCCTGAACATAAAGGGATAGGTGATATATGACGTGCTACATCCCATCTGGTGTTATGTAATGGAAGAACAGAGGATTTGTTCCAGTTTATTGAGTAATCTGAAATCTTGGAGAATGATTCAATGAGATTTCCTGTTTCCTGCAGAGACGACTGAGGGTCTTGTAAAAACAGTAAAATGTCGTCAGCATACAAACTAATCTTATGTTGAATTTGGGATGTTTGAATTCCCTCGATGTGGATGTTCTGGCGTATGGCTGTTGCTTAAGGCTCTATAAAGATGGTGAATAGCGACAGAGAGAGTGGGCATCCCTGCCTCGTCCCCCTGTGCAGTGTGAAACTTTGTGAGGTTAGTCCGTTAGTGGTGACAGTAGCTGAAGGAGCAGTGTACAGAATCTTGATCCAGTGAATAAATGAGTCCCCGAAGCCAAATTTTCTTAGAGTAGTGAAGAGAGTTTTCCAGTTTACTGTGTCAAAAGCTTTTTCTGCATCTAAGGTTGCTATGATGGTTTCTTCCCGTTGTAATGATGAGTAATGGATTAAGTTGAACAATCTATGCGTGTTACTGGATGACTGTCTACCTTTGATAAAGCCGGTTTGATCGTGGTGGATTATAGAAGGAGTTATTTTTTCTATCCTGTGTGCTAAGGCTTTATTGATGATTTTTATATCTACATTGATTAAAGAGATTGGACGATAGTTTGATGGAAGCGTTGGTGTCAAGGAATTAATCCAACAGAAACTAACAAAAAACAAAGATGCAGGACCCAATTGCAGAAAATAACCAAGAAGCTTTATTTTACTCAAAAGGATCAAAATCCAGGAAAAAACAAGTCCAAAACCAAAGCTCCAAACAGTTCAACAAAAAAAGCCAAGCCCAAAAACAGAAACTACCTGAAAAACTGTAGAGAGAACATGAGGGAGCACTGGAGACATGGTGTGGAGGAAGACGAATGACCCAACAAAGAGAACAGGCAAAGCAGAGACTAAATACAACAGGGGAACACCAAGCACAGGTGAAACAATCACACAGGTGGAGGGAATCATCATCATTAGAGACACACAGAAGGGAGGGCAGGAAAACACCACGAGGAACAAAGGGATTTCAGAATAAAACAGGAAACGAGGGACAAGGGAAACAGGACACCAAAACAGGTAACTTAACTAGCAACAAAAACAGGGGCAAGACAGTAAAACAGGGAACACCAGGGGGTCTAAGAGGGGAATATAATACAAAAATAACTGAATCAGTCGAATCCCGACAGTTGGATCTTTATTAGGTTTTTGGATGAGTGAAATTTCAGCTGTATTCATATGTGTTGGAAATCTAGACTTTAATTTTATTTCAGTTATTGCTCTCATAAGAGAGGAGATAGAACAGGCCAGAAGTGTTTATAGAATTCAGCAGGGAAGCCATCAGGACCTGGTGCTTTGTTGTTTGGCATGAGGCGTAGTGCTGTAGAAAGTTCTGTTTCTGTTATTGGTGAATCTAGTGCTTTGGATTGTTCTGGAACAATCTTTGGAAGTTCAATGTTGTTCAGAAAAGAGTCTATGTCTTCCTGTCTTGGTTCCTTTGTAGATGAGTAAAGGTTGGCGTAAACAATTTTAAATATTTCATTTATTTCCTGTGGTGAATTGGTAGGCTTCCCTGATGAGTCTTTAATAGTTGCGATTGTTGTTCTCTCTTTATTTTGTTTAATCAGATTTGCTAAATATTTACCAGATTTATTGTTATGATGGAAGTTTTCTTGTCTGAGTCTCTGAATTAAAAACTGGGCTCTCTTATTTAAGATCTCATTCAGTTGGAACTGATATTTTCTTAATTCTTTCTGTGTTTCTTCTGTTGGGTTGCTTGCATTCAGCATATCTAGTAGCTTTATTTTTTGTTCTAGTTTCACTTCGTATTCCCTTTCCTTTTTTTTCTTATAGACAGAGAATGATATGATTTTACCTCGTAGAACTGCTTTACCTGTTTCCCACAGAGTGGTGGGTGATGTCTCCGGGGAGTCATTTATTTCAAGGAAGGAAGCCCACTCTCTCCTGAGATAGCTGTCAAATTCTGAGTCTTTAAGAAGAGATGATTTAAAACGCCATTTAGTGATGCATTTAGGTTGGTTAATAGGATTCCATCTGAGTGTTACTGGGGCATGATCACTAATGATTATGGGGTGAATTTTTGAATCAGAGATCTGTGATATAATTGAGTAGCTGGTCAGAAAGAGGTCAATGCGTGAGTAGGAGTGGTGAACTGGTGAGTAGAATGAATATTCTCTGGCAGATGGGTGCTGTAGTCGCCAGCTATCGCCAAGACCGAGATAACTCATGAACTGTTTTATGGTATTAGTAGATTGCCAGGTGCAGTTGGTTTTTACTCTATTAGATTTATCAAGTGCTGGGTTAATAGTTGTGTTGAAATCGCCTCCTATAATTACTGGGCCATTGGAAACATTTGATAAGGAATGAAAGAAGTCATAGAAGAAGGAAGGATCATCATTGTTTGGGCTGTAGATCTTGCCAATTCTTACCGGACTATTTTTATTTATCAATATGCATACACCTCTTTGTTTTGAGTTATAAGGGGCTGAGAATCTATAAAAGAACTGTGCTGATTTTAATTTGTCATGGTCTGAATCCGAGAGGTGTGTTTCCTGTAACAAGCAAATATCTGCTTTTAGATCATTTAGGTGATTAGATATTTTAGTTCTTTTTGTCTGGGAGCCAATACCTCTGATGTTCCAGGTTACAAATGTTATTGATGCCATGTTGAACGGGTTAATAATCGTAGGTGAGTGATATGAATAATGACTCTATGTGAATGTGTATGTGTATGTGTGTATGTTTGTTGACTGCTTTGAGAGCGTTGTCTGATGTGCACAGCAGGACCTGTAATACAGGACAGAGCAGAGCAAATGAAAACACAAACGACAAAACAAACAGCAGGAGGGATACAAATAACAAGATTCAGCAAAATGCCATAACAGTGCAGGGTGCTGAGACCAGTGCGCGCGAGAACAAAAAAAAAAAAAAAAAAAAAAAAATATATATATATATATATATATATATATATATATATATATATGTATATATATATATATATATATATATATCGTCCAAGTTTGTTTCAATATATGTATAAGCCGAGAGAGAGAGAGACAGAGACAGAGAGAGAGAGAGTGAGGGGATAGAGGTGTGTATGTTTCAACTGAGATATGGAAGGAGGCAGAGGGAGGGCATATAAAAGACAGAGTGTGAGGGGACTGTGAGAGAAAGAGAGAGAAAGAGAGAGAAATAAGAGAAAGTGTGTGTGTGTGTGTGGGGGGGGGGGGGGGGGGGGGGGTTAGGTGAGTAACGTGTGTGTGTGTGTGTGTGTGTGTGTGTGAGCGGAGGGGGGTTCAGAAAAGCCAGGGGGTGATGTCCTTATCCCTAAACAACTGACCATCAATGTATAATTTGTCGACTGAAAGGACTGCTCTCTTACCTTCGCTGACAAACAACACTGTTGTAAAACAATGGAATTACTCACATTTGTAGTCCTCTGATCATCATTGGATGCACTATGTCCAGCATAGTTATCATTGATATATTCCCAAAAAGTCCATAGATCGATCCAAATCCAACATTTGGTCCAGAGTACAGCAATATATCCATGCATGGCCATGAAGTGCAGCTGTATTTCCTTCAAAATGTTTGCTCTGTAATGTGTTTTTTCTCTTATTTGGCTCCATAAATCATGTTATCTTGATGCTACGACTACAAAGATGGATTCAAAATGGAGTCCGAACTTTGACCTATCGATTGACACTGCATTTGACCCAATAGGTGCTCGCATCATATATGTATGTGTCTCAATGCCTTCGGATCACCGAGCAGTAGAGTGTGTGTTATGAGTTTTTGTGGTAATAATTCTTTGGTTTACTGAATATTCCAATACTTCTTGATATTTCTGAGCACAGACATTTATGTATGGTTTCCAGCAGATTTTGTGGTCAATGAGAATACCCCAAAACTTACTTTCATAGACCCTTTCAACAGTTACATTATCAACTGCCAATTCAATTTTCTTATTTTTTTTATTTCAAAAAAACAAACTTTGTTTTATTTACATTTAGTGCTTTTTTTTTTTTTTTTTTGTCAAACCAGTATTTAAGTTTACTCAGTTCATTCTAGACCATGTTTAACAGCTGCTGTGGTTATCTCCAGGACACAAAATATTTGTGTCATCAGCAAATACAGTACACCTCAGAAAGTCAGACTCTTAAGATATCATTGATATATAAAATGAATGATTTAGGGCCCAGTACTGGCCTCTGTGGGACACCACAGGCAATGTCTAAATACCTAGACCTGTGGTGACCCATCTGAACAAACTGAACTCTGTTGCTGATGTAGCTCTTCACCCAGTTTAGAGCCACTCCCTTTTTGCCATACTTCTCCATCTTTTTAAGTAATATATTGTCGGGATCCATCATGGGCTCTTAAAAGAACAATAAAGAGGCCTACATGTCCCTCCAGAAGCCTGAACCACAGTTGGCTGTAGTTAGAAACCGGCCCACTCCCCCCACCCCAGGATTCACACCTAGTTGTGAACCCTTTGTCTATGACAACAAGGCCCTGTTCCGTTGCCACAGAAATGGAAAGGTTTTTCCTTTGCATTGTCAGAAACGATCTGTGTTCAGACAGAGACTCAAGAACGACTGAAAACGCATGACAGTGTGTATGACAGGCCAGTAGATGGCGGTGTCGGTTTGTAGTAAGCAGCAGTGTTACAACACATGCACTTTCCGGTGAAGACACACTTTTCATAAATAACAATGGCGAGTGGACGCACAAAGATACAGGAGTTTCTTGTCTGGACAACAAATGTGTCTGGATATTTTTGTCTGGATAACAAACAGAGCATGGTAAGTAGCACATACGTTGCTCGGTAGACGGGCTAAGCTGTTGTTGTTGTTCCTGGGATGTGCGTGCAAGCTTTATCTGAAAGAGTACTGCGCATGCATCATGCGTCAGCATTTCAGGGGGAAACACTTATTCCTGTTTACATGTAAGGATATGTAAACATTTTCAAAACTTTTCACTCTGGACCCTAGTGTTAAAAGTTTGCAGATTTAAACACTCCAGGCAACGTTCTCATGTAAACAGAAGGGAGAAACGCAATGAAAACTCTCTGTTTTCATTGTTGTGTAAACAGGGCCTAAAACCAAGCTCTGCAATGCAGTCTCTCTTTCTGAATCATGGAGAGAAGGGTACAGAGCTCCTCCTCAGCTCGTTCTCAGCCTGTAGAAAGAGACACAGAACCTCTCCAGTCTTTTCTCAGGAATACAACCTCAAGAGTTCTTCACAGTCCTGCTCGATGCAGACTGTAGCACCGGACTCCTCCTAAGAACAGCGATGTGAGAGCCTGCTTAAGGAA